>CAWUFW010000136.1:0-1200000 GCA_963921515.1 Calotriton arnoldi
ATTCATGTAGCTACTGACCAACCGATGCAGCAGCTTACACAACAACAGACAGAGTGATACAGACATTCACACACTTTAGACACTAACCCATGTATTCAGTAAGATACATTTAATCATTCACTTAAACAGTCAGTCACACACCTACTAAATCCTCCATCCAGACACTTATACATCCATTCATTCTTCAATACAGCTTGGTATATATATAATACATATTTAAATTTTAAAGAAAACCACATTCACTGGGTGATGTCATCAGTGATGTCATTTGAGATGTCATCAGTCATGTCATCAGTGATGTCACTGACCATGTCATGAATGATGTAATATGTGACGTCATCAGCAGTGCATTGCGGGGGCGCGAGTTATAGTTAGCTGAACTAACTAGAACGGTGGAATTTCTATGGTTTTGTATGAGTGAACTGTCCAACCAACTATAACGTCCCTGAAACCTATGGTTTTTTCAGTGAATTTCCAAGGTTTTTTAAATGCTAATTTCTAACTATAACGTGCCTGAAACCTATGGTTTTTTCAGTGAATATATATATATCTACAAACACCCACACCCATACATATATATACAAACACCCATACATATATATACAAACACCCATACATATATATACAAACACCCATACATATATATACAAACACCCATACATATATATATATATACACACACACACACACACACACAAACACCCATACATATATATATATACACAAACACCCATACATATATATATATATATATATATATATATATATATACATACACACACAAACACCCGTATATATATATTCCCACAGAGATAACAGCGTGTGGACATAGACTTGTGCACTAGGCGATTACCTTCAAGTCTAGGGCTACCAGTATACCGCTGACAATGCACTACAAGCATTACAAGCATGTTACCTTAGAGCACTATGTGTATATAGATTTTGAGCACTAAGCGACTACTTATGATGCAAGGGCTTGCAATATTAATTTGTGCAGGATGTAATTACCCGCGTCATAGTTAGGACACTCTGATAATGAGTATCATTAGCAATTTGTGCTTTATGTTTCTTGTTCCTATGCTTATGCCTTATGTCTCATGCCCACAACAGAACTACACCACTGGTCACGGTTTACATTTGGTATTGTCAATTCAGATTTTTGAGAATAGTGTTGAGACTGGTCTTATCTAGGTTGCATTCCAGCAGTATCATGTTTTATTTAGCACCATTACATGGTCTAATTGACTATACATAGCATATTGTACCAATGTGATATATTATGTGTATTACCATTCAAAGATGGCCGCCAAAGTAGGCTACCTACATTGTCCTTTTTCTGTTATGCTCACTCCCAACCCGATGTTATTTTACCCTTCTTTGATTGTGCACTCAGTACACGTGAGCAAGGCTGCGGACGCAGTCGAAACGCGTAGTGGAATAAACTTGGTTTTGCATCAACACGGGATTGTGTGTCTTATGATCCTGAGAGCGCACTTACTTGGATTATTTTGCGATATATATATATATATATATATACAAACACCCATACATATATATACACAAACACCCATACATATATATATACAAACACCCATACATATATATATATATACAAACACCCATACATATATTATCTACTGGCGGTCGCCAGTAGATAGTTATAGTTACAACCTATTATCCATAGGAAATCCGCGACATTCTATTTGAAATAACTCTCTTGCCGGTTGACGTATCTTCGCAAAATTTTCAAACTTTGTGGGGCGCTCCGGTCCGCTCCCTACCCTGAAAGTCTCGGGGGATTCGTCAGCGGGGGCCGAGAAAAAAGGGGGGTCCCAAAACGTGTTTTCCCCATGCAATTTTCCATAGGAAACTTTAGACACGGCTACAGCCCGAACTGCTGAACGGAATTACACCAAATTTGGCAAAGAGGTAGTTCTTGGTTCAGAAAGAACCCTTTTTGTTAAATGGTGTAAATCCGTTCAGTAGTTGCTGAGAAAATCAAAAGTAAAAGTACATATATATCTATGGGCACGGAGGATTCGCGCACCCTGAGCGCACCCTGCGCGCACCGTCCCGATCACGAGCTGCATGTTAATTGGCTGTCAGCTGGCTGTCAACATTCCGATTCAGGAAATGTTGGCAGCCATTTTGTCCCTCGGTAGAACCGAGGGACAGAAACAAGTGCGCAAAGCGCACAAAGGGGGCAGGGTAGAAACACCCTGACCCCCTAGGTTTGCTCAGGGGGTCCCACAAGGACCCCCTGGGCAAAATTTTTTTTTTTTTTTTTTTTTTTTAAATCGGCAGGATGCGCTCAGGGTGCGCGAATCCTGCCGAGAAAAAAAAAAACGAAGCGCGGTCTCCCGCGCTTCGATTGTATTCTGCCCCCGGGTGGCCCAAGTCCCGGGGGCATGGTGGGGGGTTTAATTTTATGTGTGGGGGGCCTCAAAGGGCCCCCAAGCCCGGGGACCGCCACCCCCGGGGCTTTCTTTTAAAAATGGTGCGGGAGGGCTCTGAGCCCTCCCGCAGCCCCGAGGACCACCACCTCCCGGGGCTTTTTTTAAAAAAATTAAACAACCTGTGTGGGGGGCTCCAGCCCCCACACGCCCGGGACCGCCACCTCCCGGGGCACTAACAAATTAAAATGGGGGTCCGTTTTGGACCCCGAAGCCTAGGGGACCACCACCTCCCCGGGGCTGTGCTGATGTAGGGAGGGGGCCGCGCGGCCCCCCTCCTGGAGCCCTTGATGGCCCTGGGGACCGCCACCCCCCAGGGCCGGCTCCTCCAGTGTCCCGGGGTGCCTACCCCGGGACACTGTAGTTTGCTATGGCAGGACGGGAGCCTGGCGGCTCCCGGCCTGCCATAGCAAACTGCTTTGGATATTGGAAGAGAGGCAGGGAAACCTGCTCTCTCTTCCAATATCCAAAGCCGATTGCCTTTCCACATGGGGAGCAGCATGTCAGCTGCTCCCCATGTGGAACAGCAATGCCGGCTCCCAAGGGACGTGGGGAGCCGGCGGGACTGTGGGGGGATTGGGGACCCCCACAGTCCCCAACGGAGAAGGAGCCAGCCCGGGGGATGGGGTCCCTGGGGCAAGTAGTGGCCCAGGAGGGGGCCACGCGGCCCCCTCCCCAAAAGAAAAAAAAAATGGAAAGGCCGGCCCCGGGGATGGGGTCCCCGGGGCCTTAAATGGCCTGAGGAGGGGGGCCACGCAGCCCCCCTCCCAAGAAAATAAAAAAAGGCCATGCCCCGGGGGATGGGGTCCCCGGGGCCAATACAGGCCCAGGGAAGGGGGGCCACGCGGCCCCCTTCCCATTTTTTTTAATAAAATTAAATTTAAAAAAAGGGGTAAGGCCCTGGGGGATGGGGTCCCCAGGGCCCAAAAACAGGAAAAAGGAAGGGGGGCCACACAGCCCCCCTTCAGGGGACAAAATTTTTTTTTTTTTTTTAAACGATCGGGCCCGCAGGCCCCGCCCCCTTCCTTCACCACTCTGCAAACGCGCCCCCTGGCGCGTTTGCAGAGAGAACAATTCCCCTTGAATACTGGGGGTCCCTGGGGGCCAACTAGCCCACCAGGAACCTCCAATATCGCCAGGGGCTGCGTTGCAGAGACGTGTAGAGAGGCCACACCCCTTTTTACACACTCTCTGCAACGCAGCTCTGTGGCGCTTTGGAGGTATATGGTGGGCTAGTTGGACTCCGGGGACCCTCAGGATTCAAGGGTATTATCCCCCAACTTAAAACGCGCCACGGGGCGCGTTTGCACAGTGGTGAAGGGAGGGCGGGGCTTCAGGTGACATGTGTGCAAACAGGCCCCGTGGCGCGTTTTAAGATGGGGAATTAAATCCCCTTCAATCCTGAGGGTCCCTGTGGGCCAACTAGCCCAACAGGTACATCCAGAAAGCGCCACAGAGCTGCGTTGCAGAGAGGTGTAAAAGGGGTGTGGCCTCTCTACACCTCTCTGCAACGCAGCCCTGGCGCATACTGGAGGTTCCTGGTGGGCTAGTTGGCCCCTAGGGACCCTCATGATTCAAGGGGACTTAATCCCCCAACTTAAAACGCGCCACGGAGCGCGTTTGCACAGATGTCACCTCAGGCCCCGCCCCCTCCCTTCACCATTGTGCAAATATTCCTCTAAAATCTGCCTTACTACGAATTCCCATTTACTCACCTGTTATCAGGAGAGACCTCAGTGCTGCATCTTTCAGCCCAGTACTAATCCTGAAAAGTAATTTTACCCGTACTTACCAGTAACTTGAATTTCCCTCCATAGGATATCATTGCCTGCTTTTTGCTGAAAAAGTTTCTAAGTGTTGATTTTTGAAACATACAAATATTCCTCTAAAATCAGCCGAAATACGAATTCCGATTTACTCACCTGTTATAAGGAGAGACCTCAGTGCTGTATCTTTCAGCCCAGTACTGGTCCTGAAAAGTAATTTTAACCGTACTTACCAGTAACTTGAATTTCCTTCCATAGGCTAACATTGACTGGTTTCACTTGGAAATTCTTCTAAGTGTGGAGTTTTGGAACTTTAAAATATTCCTCTAAAATCAGCCGAAATACGAATTCCGATTTACTCACCTGTTATCATGAGAGACCTCAGTGCTGCATCTTTCAGCCCAGTACTAATCCTGAAAAGTAATTTTAACCGTACTTACCAGTAACTTGAATTTCCTTCATAGGCTAACATTGACTGGTTTCACTTGGAAATTCTTCTAAGTGTGGAGTTTTGGAACTTTAAAATATTCCTCTAAAATCAGCCGAAATACGAATTCCGATTTACTCACCTGTTATCATGAGAGACCTCAGTGCTGCATCTTTCAGCCCAGTACTAATCCTGAAAAGTAATTTTAACCGTACTTACCAGTAACTTGAATTTCCTTCCATAGGATATCATTGCCTGCTTTTTGCTGAAAAAGTTTCTAAGTGTTGATTTTTGAAACATACAAATATTCCTCTAAAATCAGCCGAAATCCGAATTCTGATTTACTCACCTGTTATCAGGAGAGACCTCAGTGCTGCATCTTTCAGCCCAGTACTGATCCTCAAAGTAATTTTAACCGTACTTACCAGTAACTTGAATTTCCTTCCATAGGATATCATTGCCTGCTTTTTGCTGAAAAAGTTTCTAAGTGTTGATTTTTGAAACATACAAATATTCCTCTAAAATCAGCCGAAATACGAATTCTGATTTACTTACCTGTTATCAGGAGAGACCTCAGTGCTGCATCTTTCAGCCCAGTACTGGTCCTGAAAAGTAATTTTAACCGTACTTACCGGTAACTTGAATTACCTTCATAGGCTAACATTGACTGGTTTCACTTGGAAGTGTGGAGTTTTTGAACTTTATAATATTCCTCTAAAATCAACCAAAGTACGAATACCAATTTACTCACCTGTTATCAGGAGAGAACCCAGTGCTGCATCTTTTAGCCCAGCACTGACCCTGAAAAGTAATTTTAACCGTACTTACCAGTAACTTATATTTTCTTCCATAGGAATCCATTGTCTGGTTTTCAGCAAAAAGTTTCAAAGTGTTGATTTTTACAAACTACAAATATTCCTTAAAAATCACCTGTATGACTTAAACGCATTCTTTCAACTGTTTACAGGAGATGCACCAGTGCTGGATCCAGGATCCAACACTGAGTAAGAAAAAGTAACGATAACAGTTTTTACCTGCTAAGTGAATTTCCTTCCATAGGATAACATTGGTGATTCTATGAGAAAAAGTTTCTAAGTGTCAACTTTTTAAAATACAATAATATTCCTTAAAAATCACGACTGTAACCAAAACGCTTTTACTCAACTGTTTACAGGAGATGTACCAGGACTGAATCTAGGATCCAGTCCTGTGGTTAGAAAAAGTAATCCATAAAGTAACTAATTGCATTTAACTAGAAATTCACATTGAGCTGAATGTTGCATTGTGTTTGAAAATGTGTTGCCCATTGCAACAACTGTAACTACTGTACTTAAAAGTCTATTGCCTATGTGCAAAGTATTTAAACTAAAGTAATTCATTCTGAGAAAGTATTTTTTGTAATGTATAATGTAATTACAATGTAATTTAAAAAATAAAATATGTAAAAAAAATTGTTTCTAAAAATGTAGTAAATCAGTATGAAAAAAATTAATATAACAATTAATACATTTAAAAATTGTCATTTACAAAACCTTTGAAATTCACTGAAAAAACCGTAGGTATCAGGCACGTTATAGTTAGAAATTAGCATTTAAAAAACCTTTGAAATTCACTGAAAAAACCATAGGTTTCAGACACGTTATAGTTACAAATTAGCATTTAAAAAACCTTTGAAATTCACTGAAAAAACCATAGGTTTCAGACACGTTATAGTTACAAATTAGCATTTAAAAAACCTTTGAAATTCACTGAAAAAACCATAGGTTTTAGGGACAGTTATAGTTACTTGGACATTGCACTCGTACAAAACCCGTGAAATTCCCCCGTTATAGTTAGTTCAGCTAACTATAACTCGCGCCTCGCAATGCACAGCTGATGACGTCACATATTACATCACTCATGACATGGTCAGTGACATCACTGATGACATCACTGATGACATCACTGATGACATCTCAAATGACATCACTGATGACATCATCCACGTGATAATCTGATGCACCTCCTCACACCCTAATATAATCTTTGATACACCCACTCTAAATTACAGACTGCCATTCGCAAAACCATAGACACTCCAACACCAATAACTACATACCCACTCACTGATTTTTAGGTCTACACACACACATCCACTCACTCACCCGTACAGTCACTAATACTTACGGTCACTCAGTACAGGACTATCATATGCACTCTTACTCCTATATAGACACTCAAACAACGCCACTCATCCATAGAGATACTCAGACACCTAGTCAGTCATGCAAATAATTAAACACACTGCCATTTACTCACCTATACAGTTATACACACACCAGCTCACTTACTCATACAAATAGTAGCACATTGTTACGCTCTTATACAATCACTGATACAAGCACACACTCATCCATACAGCCACTATCACAATCACTCACTCTTGCTTATAGCTATTTATATACTCCAACACACATATATACTGCCTTTCACATATGTAGTTACTCACACATGTACCACTGGGACATACATTCACTCACTAACACACTCTTACACACACTTACCCACCCATACAGTCTATCACAGATGCACTCTTGAAACCATCCACCCAGTGAATCACCCACTCACACATCTATGCACAGAGTTGCACACACCCCTCCCACACAAACACTCAGGCACCCATACAGATACTCAGACAAGCATTCAATAACTCATATAGACACTCATTTAGCTATTCACAAACACATGCAGCCACTTACACAGCAACAGACAGACGGATACAGACATTCACCCAGATTAGTCACTAACCCATGCATTCAGTAAGATACGTTAAATCACTCACTTATAGAGTCAGTCACGCACCTACTAAATCATCCATACAGACACTTACACACCCACTCATTCTTCAATACGTCTTTTCCTATATATATTAAAAATATTTAAACTTTACAGAAACACACAGTCACTGGATGATGTCATCAGTGATGTCATTTGAGATGTCATCAGTGATGTCATCAGTGATGTCACTGACCATGTCATGAGTGATGTAATATGTGACGTCATCAGCAGTGCATTGCGGGGCGCGAGTTATAGTTAGCTGAACTAACTATAGCAGGGGAATTTCACGGGTTTTGTCACGAGTGCAATGTCCAAGTAACTATAACTGTCCCTAAAACCTATGGTTTTTTCAGTGAATTTCAAAGGTTTTTTAAATGCTAATTTGTAACTATAACGTGTCTGAAACCTATGGTTTTTCAGTGAATATATATATATATATATATACACACACACACAAACACCCATACATATATATATATACAAACACCCATACATATATATTATATATATATCAAAGATATTTTCTCACATAAGAGAAAGTCCGCACTCGTTTCTCAGAGGCAAATCCATTTTATTCTTGAACAGCACTTAAGCACAGGACAGGAACGCGTTTCGGCTGTACTAGCAGCCTTTGTCAAACTTAGTATGCTTCGAGTGTTTTCAAATTATATACTCTCCACAGGTGCTGTCATTTAAATCTACATAGAAGAGTCTCTTTCTTTCTCATAGCTCTATCACAGGTTAGATGGCTATATTATTCTTGTTTAGTCGTCACCTGTAGGAAAGTACAATCCGAATCATGTACTATCTTTTAAAGTCCATGCCATTGTGAAAGTTCCAAAATTAAAAGGCATTAACTTTGCTTTTATTCTTGCCTAGGTGAGCGCTGCATATTGTTTTTCTTCATGGAATCTCTGATAACTTTAAACTTCCTTTCTCGTTACTGCAGAAAATAAAGCTTGATGCCTTTTAAAATGTTCCAATTTCATGCAGGTACGTAAACTTATCATTTAAACGTTTACTGCTAACCATTTGTTGAGGTAATAAAGCAGCGAAGGAAATCTTTCTTGTCTTTTCGTTTTTTAACAGTCACTCTTCAGCGCTCACCTTTTTTAGGTCGAGCATTCGAGACCTCTTGTATATACTTTAGTATATACTTATATGTGTATGTACTTTGTGGGCTCTGGAGATCAGCCCTAGGACTTGTCTGCTTCCGCTTAGGGACTTTTTTTCTGTTCAGCTGCCTTTATTTAACTGTCTTGATAGAAAACGACCAGTAGAGGTCAGTAAAACACCAGAATTGATTTCTGCTTAGGGACTTTTTTTTTTCGATTTTTCTGGCAACTGCCTCTATTTATTTTTCTTGATAGAAAACGACCAGCAGAGGTCAGAAAAGTACCAGAATCACTTTAGCATTCTCTAGATTCCAGTCCATAGAAACGGTCTTTCACGAACACCCGTAGACAATAATATTTTTTTCAAATCTTGTATATTCAGTGAAATGACCACCGAAGGCCCTGATTTTATATTAAAAACAGAGCTTTGGACTATACCATTTCCCACTGAAAGGCAATATTTCTCTCCATGTGTTCCCATACCTGGCGTGTCACGCAGTTTGGTGCTTACTTTCCCTCCATGTTAAAGAACAGTAGATGTTTCAGCACCCAAGCGAATGTGCTGCATAGCTAAATACATATAAGGTCCCAAAGGCGAGAACGATTGCATTGCAAATACTTGTTTTATCTTCCTGAAGTCAAACTTTACTCGAACTTTCAACCTCAAGCGCTGACAATCAGTTCCATGGTCCTCTGGAACCACTGCTCGATGGGGTCACCAGCAGTGCCAGGCTCTGTTCACTGCAAATTAAATCCAAGTGGGTCTCCTGTAGCGCTAAAGTCCCCGCCAAGGGTAGCGCTTCTGCTCCCAGCGCGTATATATATATATATATATATATATATATATATATATATATATATACATACATATACACACACCCATACATACGTATACACCCATACATATATATATATATATATATATATATACACGTATATATATATATATATATATATATATTATATATATATATATATATATATATATATATATATATATATATATATATATATATATATATATATACACACACATGCACCCATACATATATATACACACTTACATATATATACACACACACACATACACCCATACATATATATACACACATACACCCATACATATATATACACACATACACCCATACATATATATACACACATACACCCATACATATATATACACACATACACCCATACATATATATACACACATACACCCATATACACACATACACCCATACATATATATACACACATACACATATATACACACATACACCCATACATATATATACACACATACACCCATACATATATGCACACACTCGCACACAAACATATATTTATATACACACACACACAGTGGAAAGGTGTGGCTCAGCGGCCAGATCCGCTGACTCCGGAGTGCGGGGATCACGGTTTGACCCCTGTGCCAGCTCAGCATCATGTGACTCTGGGCAATAGCTCACTTAATCTCCCCGTCGGCCCCCAGCACCTTGAAACCTTAAGGGGTGATATGTTTGAGCTTTACAAGTAAAGGATTATAACATATATATATACACTCACATATATATATATACATATATATATATGCACATATACATACATTTTTATATATACACACAAGTCAGATATTTAACTATGCAAGCGTTGTAGTATAAGTACGCCACATGGGTCAAACTAGAGAGCCGGAATTCTTTAGTGTCCAGGCAAGTTCTTCCACTGACAATGTTTTGGGAAGAAAACATTTCCAAATACTGCATTTTGCAGCATATCTTCCACATAAAGTTGCAACAAATAAACGTTATGAAGGGCATTATACAAAACCTATCACAGGGTAAAGGCCAACACTTACTCTTTTGGGTGCCTTGGGGGTTCATCATACCCAGAAAAACATTGTGGACCAATAGATATTCAGTTATCTGATTATGATTGAGAATCTACCTGCAGTGGGCTAGGTGGAAAAGTAAGAAAATAAAGATGTCACAATAATAGACCATAGTCAGCAGAGCTACACAGATCTTACAGGCCCATAAAGCCTGAAGATCAGTCTAAATTTATAGCTACTTTACAGGATCAGAAAGAAAACATATTAAACTAATCTTACAAACTCAGGTCTTAGGCAGCAGTAGTAATTGTGAGAAAGGGCATCTTATCCGTGGGATCCCCAATTTTACATCTTAAGCTGTCTAGGAGAAACTTTTTAAATCCAGCATTGGCAAAGCCAATAGGCCTCACCTTTAGAAAAGTGCTGACCAACTGGCTTTGCCGATGCTTGTTTGCATTGATGCTCCTTGTCCTTCCTGAGCATTGCGGTGCATGTGCGCACAATGCGGCCATCTTGTAAAGCAGTCCAAGATGGCTACTCTGTACACACATCGCAACATGCAGAAGGCCATTTTGGCTTTTTACTTCACTGTTTCATGTTGGCACGTCAGAACTGTATACTAAAAACAAAACAAAGCGTATGGGATAACTTACAGTGAAGCAAGAGGATCTGTTGCACTTTGCAGAAAGAAAGAAAAGTAGGAAAAAAGTGATACAGCAATGTTTCAGGGATTCTGCTCAGGAACAGAACTATGCTTGGGACCACAGAATATCAGAAGTAGGAACTGAGTCACCATACCCTATCAGGATCTAAGGGCCTAAATCTGACTAGCTCATAGTGCCTCACTTGCCCTCCAAAACATTCCAGAGAGACAAGTGATTTGGCACCCCAGAACACAACACTACCGACCCTCTCACGATCGCGGTAGTAGGTCACCCCCTTTCATTGCCTCACTCGCACTTGTCCTCAATAAATAGAAAAGAGGCACAAGGAAGTTTATAATGTTTATTTAAACTATCATGCTCTAATGTGCATTAGTTGTGCCACAACTAGCAAACAAATGCCGGTCAATAATGTAATTAGCATAGCTATCAGACCCTATACAATACAATAAATAGTCCTGTCATATTATCTGACAGATTTGCCTAAACCCACCCTCACTATGAAAGCTAAATGATTATAAAATCTCTGAGCTTGGCAGCAGACCCCATACCTAAGGATTCATAGATGGTTGTTCTACATCCCAGCTAATGCAGATCCCGTGTCTCAAGACCTGTGCACTGTCTGCCAGTCTCTTCTCTGTGTTCAGAATGACATGTCCCGGGTAATATGACAAAATAACAGCAGCTGGGTGTCTATATTATGTCTAGATGCTTGTGTCTGACCACAGAGAATAACAAAAAGCAGTGTTTGACCTTACCCCCAGGAAAAGGGCAAAAATGTGTGCTAACTATGTGTGAAAATACAATGTAAAAACAACAGTTGATGGACAGAATGCAGAACAATGTCATACATTCACCCCAGTACAGAGATCTGGGCCTAAATCCATCGTTTTTTTGCTCACCATGGCATTCCAGTTTGAACCCAGCCATATGCAAATCAGTCTTGACCCTGTGCCTCATGGGAACAGTCCAGCCCGAACTGCCTAGCCAGGTCCTCCCTGGACTGGAAACAAGCAAATACAATGTGACATAAAAACAAGCATGCGCTTTGGTAACATGTGCCTTGCATAAGCGGTCTACAACGTGCATAGTTAGGCTAACATAGGGAAAACGACAATGTCCATGTAGGAAACACACGGCACCCTCCATTTGGTCAGGGCAATAGCACAACAAATAGCTAAATAAAATGAATGCGATCACAAGATAAGCAAACTGAAAGCAAGGTCATACTATGAATTAGAAATACATAAAAATCCAATATGTCAATTTAGAAAAGGGTAACCAAATTATGGTGAGTTGGAGGAATCCATGATGTCACTTGCTAATTCAAAGGCCAGGGACTCCAGGATGGAGTCCGTCTCCGCAGAAGATGATTGGCATACAGCCCAGGTCACATGTTCCAGAGAACAGACATGATTCTCGGTCTCAGCCCATGCTGAGACAGATATCGGGTAACCTGCAACAGTGTTAGTAGAACCAGTGTTTAGTGATCCAGGTGCCGTCGCACGCATCTCCTCAAGGAGGGGCTCATACCTCGCATAATGGAGAAGCTGCAAACCTAAGGGACAACTATGATAATGGGTCGATAAAGGACTCTTCAGCAGTTCCATGTCCATGGGAGTAGGCGTCTGCAAAGCCAGGCACATATCTGTTGCCCATTCGAAGGGGCACCAGAGTCAGTGGAACATGGATTGCACGCCGGTACACCTGGCAGGTCAAAATGTTAGTGACCAATCAAGGTGCAGTTCTTGAAGCAACAAGATTCCGAAGCATACACTCACAACAGTGTTGGAGCGCTGGTATTTCCAGAGCGATTGCAAAAGGAACATCCATTGCGGAGAAACAAAAATAGGATAAAAATGCCGCAAATGAGGAATAACAGCAGTGGTAGTCCCCCGAACACACTGGAAAAAAGAGAATGGGTAAAAGCCGGTATTACTCGGAATACAGTTTGGAATGAAGTGACCAAGCTAGAGCCTATAACTTTAAAGAAATGCGCAAGACTGGCAGTGTTAAATGTGTGAAAAAAAAATCGATGAATCAATTCGCCAAAACGAAGTCGGAGATTTGTGTTTAACAGTGCCTGTCATCTCGAGGGATGTACTGGCCACCTGGAACTCGAAGGTCTCATGGGCAGATGTGAGAGCTGCTTGCTTTTGTACCAATAGTGCTTTGAGTTTGCTTAGCTTATTAAAGTCTGCCTTCAAAGTTAGAATGGAAGGCCATAGAGGGCTCTCAACAACTCCTTGCAGTAGGGGGAAACAAGACATTATTACAACATGTGCAGAGTGAGAAACCGATAAACTATATGGAATTCCCGCCCAAATCCCACATCAGTCTTGATCATTAAGAAGTAAATAACTACCATTTGAAAGGACAGTAATAAGTGGAAATATTGCCAAGGTCCGGATTCCTTTCATGAAACAGGCCAAATTTGCCACAGAAGTGTTACATGCACCATCAACAATAACCTGCTTGCATACGTGCGAGTACCCGACAAAAGAGTCACATTCCTTTCCAGTAAGGAATACTTCCTTGCCAGCACGTTCACAATATTAGGTAAACGGAAGTGGCCATATTTCAAGAATAAAGCTGCCTCCTAAGGGTTCATATCTACTGACAGGGAAATGTTTCATGCAAGCTGTGAATTGAAATGTCGAGATAGGCAAAGATATTACACTGTATCAACCATACCGCTGAAGATGTTTCAGCTACGGTAAACAGGAGTTGTTCTAATTCTCTAAATGCAGCACTGTATAGGTTGCATCTTTCCGTGCCATCAGTTGTAGTTTGCGTGTCAAATTGAAAGGCAAAAATAATGTACTGGAATTCAGATAACGCCATGGTACTTGCCCATTTTTAAGAGTTTTAAGTGTCAAGCTAAACTGCATGATAGATCTAAGCTGACTCTGCCTATGATATAATGTTGACATGTCACTTTGCATAACATCAATAAGAGACGACACAATGTGAGAAATGCGAGAAGACAGCGTATTAATACTATTATCTACAACAGCAAGCACTTTATCCAAATTGTCCTAATCAATTTGTCTTAAGCATGCGCCAGTTTCCATTTGGGATCATTTCCAAATTTCATTATATGTAGCATGAATAAATATTTTAGAATGTGGAGATTTGGACCTAATAAAAAATGCGACAGGGCCATGTCTTCGGACAGGAGAGAAAGATGTTGTTTTACTGCAGATAGTGTGGAATTGACAGAATTTCCCCATTGGGCATGGCCAAGATGGCGGCAAGGTAGGACACGCTGTTTGCTCCTCTGCTGCCCAGACCGCCGTAAGCTGTAATTAGCAGAGCCCCAGAGAGCAATGCAGCCGTCCGAGAAGCTCCAGAGATATCCGTGACAATGGGGCACACCATTTGTGAAGCGCCCGGACTTCGGACACCTACTAGCCACGGCGCAACGATCCATGCAGCAGACATTGCTCCACTTAAGATAGCGGCTGCCACAGTCTGAGCCCTGCTGCCTACAGAGGACAACGCGGTCTATCCTGCCACCTGCTCTGTTCGAGGCTGGGATGGTATCCCTGGATACACTGCGGTGGATAGACTACGTTGACAGGAGCTTCCCGCAACCATGGGTATTTTTGCTTGCCTCTGTGATGCGCCATCTTGAGCACTGTCACCATCAGACAGCATCTCATCGGAGCTACCGGCCTACCCTAGAGCGCTGGCGTGCAGTTTAGTGTATGGGCCCCTCCAAGCCTTAATCCTCCGGACCCCGACCAAGACCGTGTTGGGGAGGAACAGGGTGACTTTAAACTCGGGCCACAGGTGCCGAAGCCGCTCAGCAAGTAGCCGATCCCATGCCCCATGGAGCCCAGCACGAGCTCAAGATCAGCCCGGGGGATCCAGCATGCTGCCTTCGCCCACCACCAGCCGGCCTTCTACCCCTACGGCCATCACTACCTGAGGGATCCCTCCAGTTCCAAGACCACCGCCCGTGAGTGCAACAGCACCCTGATGACCTGGATAAACGACGGCGAGAAGATCATGCTTTGTAAATATGTAATATATAATTGTCCAACCCTAATCACTTCTTAAAATGTAATCTTGAGTGAATTTGCATCTTGTATACATGTAACTCTAACCACTAGTATCTGTAGTAGACTTTTGTACTTACTACCATTCTTATGTGAATTTAGAGTTTATCCGTTTGTATATTTTCCTTGAGTGAATTTACAACTTGTATATAAGCAACTCTAACCATTAGTATCTGTAGTAGACGTATGTACTTACTACCATTCTCATGTGAATGTATAGTTTATCTGTTTGTATATTTTATGTTATTCATGTACTCTGAAGCCCTTATGTAATGTAACTGGTCCTTTTGTAAAGCGCTCCGACACCTTTGGGTAAAGTTTGCGCTATATAAAAATGCATAAATAAATTGAATACGGTGTACCATTCTGCACCATACTATTGAGCTGCTCCGCAGTATAATTTGTCAAATGTTGCCAATTATCAAAACGGGCAATGGAGAGAATACCCGGGGCATTCATTTTTTAAAATATTTGCCAATCCCATTCATGTAGTCTGCTGGACAGTGTCATTGAGGAAGATCATTTGTATTGGGATTAAACATGCTCGTTTCCGTCCCCTGAACTTGCCAAGAGTTGGTTCCTCAAATCAATTTCAGTTCATTGTGTCCTTCCAAAAATCACAGCCTTTAAGGGTCAACTGGTTGACAAACGAAGCTGTATATATCAGCTAAGTTTGTGTAAGCTTGTATTTTTTCGGTGGGATAGGAACTAATTTGAAATAGTATGAAGTAGGATCTGAAGTGTCATATCCTGAAAAATATGTGAATTTATCTTTCTAAGTTTTGGAACTCCTTTGTGGGGGAGTCGGACAATGTTCCCATTGTGTATGATTAAAAGTGTTCATTGGACACTGGACCTGTGCAGAAAATGTTGGCCGTAATGGTGATAACAGAACATATTAGTGTAATTAGCAGAATTAAGGTACTGGTCCTCTGATTCAAAAACAGTGTAATACTCCAGCTCTGAGAGCATAGAATTTACAGTTTCAAAATCCCAATCATCTGAATGTAGTCCAGGTGCTATTACACCCCCTCCCCCCCCATAGAAAATTTAAACACATATGGTTTCTGCAGGATCTCCGTAGGGCCTAATATGTCAAATGGAACTTTATCCCAAACAATTCCATCAGTTACTGGAGTGTCCGAAATGTTCACGAGGGACAAGTCTCTTTTCCGTTTATAGGAAGAAATTGTAATCCAAACATATATCCAAGGCGGGACTAGATAAGTGTGTTTCAACCATGAAATGAAAACACAGATCCGTGCTGGAGGAGTGTTTAAAACACAAGAACTGCATGAGGAAAAATCATCTTGATCCAAATAATTCCCAGAAGCACAGAGTTGAAAAACAGGAGGTTCCGGTTCTGTAGCAGGTCTCAAAAAAACAAAACGGTGGATCGGTATAAACTACATCAGCTGCAGATAACCCAGTAGTAAGATAAGTACTCACTTCTGTTATTTTGCGGGCTGCAGGCTCATTCTCCCCCACCCTCAGCTGGGGAGGAACAGCTTCAGTGGTACTCACTAGCTGCAGAGGAACGTCCTCTGTAATAGTACCGACACCCAGTGGCCTACTATGTAGAATCAGCCACATGGTGTTCAATGGAGACAAAACGTTTGTCTTTAGTACCTGGTAGCGGTGGCAGGATCACAGTTCTTGTGCCTTGGACGCCAAAGATGGTCACCGGTGCTCGGTATGATGGTCCAAATTCCTTTTTAATCGTCACCTTTTCTCGAATGAGATCACCAATTTCTGGAATCCAGACAGAAAGTTCAAGTTTCACATCCATACTCAAAGAGGGAGACGTTTTCAATTGTTTGGTTGAATGGGCATCACGGAACTGTTGTAGATCCTGTAAGACAGCACAACGATTATCTATGTCAAAAGTCATGGCAGTCGCCACAATGTCTGGACCGTCAAGGTATGGAACATACATCTTGATGCCAAAAGTTCTTTATATGGGGTCCGCCCACCCAGAGATCGTTTAAGGAGGTTATTTAGAGTGTGTTGAACCCCATATAGGTGATGTATCCAACTACGCCCAGTGCGTAATACTCTGGCTGCTAAGGACTGCTTTAAGTCACGGTTCATTCTTTCCACAACAGAATTGCCATCTGGCCTATATGAAGAAGAAAAGGAACCTCCATACCCAGGGATGCAATAGAATCCCGGAACTCTTTGCACCCAATAGCCGGACCTTGGTCTGAGTGGAATGCACTGCATGCATGTGTTCCGACAAAGACTTGCAGGTCTTTAATAACAGCTCAAGCGTCAGCCGAGTGCTGTGGCCAAACCCAGAGGAATCTAGAGCAAGAATCTACTGCAAGCAAATAAATTTGAATGCAACGTCCTAAATTAGTGGACCACAGTGATTCAAATAAATGCAGGAGAAAGGCTTGTGGGAGATCAACAGGTGCGTCTGCAGTGGGCGAGCCATTGTGGAAGCTTTCATTTGTTGACAAATGTCATAACACAGGAGCTATTTCTAGGCCTGTTGATGTAAGCCATGCCACTAATAACGCTGCTGTAGCAGCAAAATTATGGCCGCCACCCCAGCATGTGCTGAAGCAACACCTTCGTGTGCCGCTACCACTAAGTGTACGGTCTTAGTTGGGAATCAAACGATCACCAACCCCATTGTTACAAAAGGGATATTTTGTTCATTCAAGTGATAAGAATATTTAGAAGGAAAGCCCTTATGGAGAGGTGTGCAGTTTTTATTTATATTAAAGGCAGCCAAAATATAATTATCTATTTTAGTATTAGAACGAGTAATTGTAGCTGTGGCAACTGCAGATTTGGCTGCTTCATCAGCCAAGGAATTCTCTACAGCATGTGCTCCCACACACTGACTTAAAATATGTATTAGATAAGTCTGTTGCAATCTGTCTGTGAGGTCTGCCACTATATCCCAAAGCGTCTTATGCTGGATTGTGTTACTTTTAGAATATTTGAATCCATTTTGTTGAACCATCAGTGTACATAATATATTTATACTGCTCAAGAGGCAATATAGAAGAGGGCATAGGATATAAACAAGCTTATATTATAGAAATTCTTGGGTCTGTAAAGAAGGGTCAAAGACAAAGTCTACATCAAAAGCTGTTAAAGATGTTACCCACTGTATTTATCTAGGAGAGAGGGCCTTAGCGTTCGCAACGCTAGCTTTTGTGACAGCCTCTAAGGCAGGCACAGGCGTAACGACAATAGTGTGTTTCCCTTGTGCTAGTGGCAGTTCTTTAAGGATGGCCATCTGCGCTGCAGGCAGTTTTTTCAGTGGAAGCAAAACGCATTTCCGCATTGGAATATAAATGCGATTTATATGCAATCGGCATTGTTTCACCTTCAGTAAAAGTGATATATATAAATCCAATTGTACCTAGCAAAATACGAATGACCAGGTTCATTGTAAGGACGTGTATGCAAGCGGCGTGTTTAAAGTCAGATTGTAGTGACCTGAGTACATCTGTGTATACTGATGTCCAGCATGTTGCGGAAAAATCAGGGCGTATTAATTCATAAAGTGGTTTAATGCGCTGTGCATATTTAGGTATGTACGTCCTACCAAAATGTAGAAATCCTAGCAAGGACTGCAATTTTTGGAGCGTGTTTGGAGGTTGCAATTGTGCACACTTCTCCAAGAAATGAGGGGCAAGGCTCTTTACCTCATGCATGAGTTCATATCCTAGGAAAAGGACACTCATAAAAGCTATATTAGATTATTTAAAGTTGAACTTGTAGCCAAGTTCAGCAAATACCAATATTATGCTATCCACTCTGGCTAAGTGGGAAAATAATTAATCGTCCAGTAAGTAGATATTGTCTACGTAGGACAGCGTGTCAGGGTCGATATCATGAAGAATTGACACAATGCTATCCAGCAAATATACCTGGGCTAGTCTTATAGCCCATTGGCAAACACCCATATAGCATTTGAAAATCGAGGATGCTAAAAATGATCCAATCTCAGCTTTCAGGAGCCCGATTGTGGTTGAAAGAAATATTGGAAATGTCCAATGTGGTTTTGCATTTTTACGGACATTACTAACTAGTGCCATACTATGTGTGTTTTGCACTGCAAAAGTGCAAGTAGGACTTTTAAATATCTATAGTCTAAGGCAATACGATAGGAATTATCCAGTTTTAAAACAGGATTATTCATCTGAGAGACACAGGGTTAAATTACTTCCTGGTACTCCAGTTGCGAGCAGTCCAACAGGTGGTGATTACTGGAGTAGGACCAGCAGGGGTACGAAGAGGAGTGGCCAACACCAAGAAATAGTGCAGGAGTTAAGGGGCAATTCTGAAAAAATATAAAAATAAAGAAATAAAGCAAATGAACGTGTGGGCTACTTTTAAAGTGTTTACATCACAAAATGCCATGGGCTGGTGTCAACACTGAGTGATCGTTCTGCTAGCCAATCCCAAAAGCAAGCAGCTCGACAGTAGGCAATAGGTGAGGCTGTCCAAAAACCCCTTTCTCTATCTGGATGTATGTATGTATGTGTGTGGCACAAAACCTCTGTAGATAAAACAAACAAATTACAATAGGAAGCACGGGGTGTGGGCAGGGGGCTTTGAGTCAGCCCCCTCCAGCCATTAGCTTTTGCCTGTTTTTCATGGTGTGCCATTGCCTGGATTGGCTGGCCATCAAAGACATGACATTTTGTGGACTGTCACACCGTCCCATTTGTGTTCCTATTAGGTTTTGGTGATGGGGCATCAAGTGATCATTTTGTCAGATAAGAACCAATCTGGGTTCTTTGGTGCATTTACTTTGCTGACATTTTAATTGCTGGTTTATGTTTTTTTTGTTTGAGAAGTGTTTGCTAACTGGAAGCATCAGATTGTCATAAAGACAATACTGTTCAATAATCGCCCTTTGCACATTCATTTTGTAATGCTAACATGTTGTATTTACACCTTATTTTCTCAGAAAGTAATGTGCCCCAGTGGCTTTCTAACAGATGCAAGGGAAATACTGATCTTCGGTCAAACGTTTCTACTATGCAATATTTTCTGTGCATTCGTTTTAAGTTCTCCACTTACAGTGTAAACTTCATCTTCTGACTCATTTTCATAACACTCTTCATTGAGGGTAGAACTTACATCTGCTACTGATGTGTATGCATGCACGAGTCACCAAGCATGAGCAAATATACAGCACGGGATGGCCGCCAACCTTTGAGCGGTACATTTAAAAAAAGTAAAATGTACGCTAAAGTGTGCAATTAAAAAGGAACAGTCCAGCAACAAGTAGCAACGGTCAGGCACTCCAAAAAGATTTTAAAAGCTTTTCTTTTTATGAATTAGACTTGAGACCATAAAAGCATCACTTTTTAAACATACCTCATTAAGTTATTTTTCCAAGACCAGTATTTAAAAGAGGACAAAACTTCACATCACTGTTAAAAATGTCAGACAGTTGATGCCCAACAATTAAGGAACCTAAGTCCTCTTTATTCCAGTTCCTTTCAGTAGTCTTTGATGGCTGACTGGCAGGGATAGCTGAGCAGGGTGCCCTCTAAGTGATTTCATTCATGTCCCTGCAATGGTAAGTGAGGAGTGGGCAACAGTGACTGGCTCGCAGGAAAGGATAGGCACTGGGAATAGGAGTAGCAGCCATGCACACCACACTCATGGTGGGCTGCTAAACTGGAAAAAGACAAGCTGGCGATAGCCCTATCATAAACACAGAACACAAATCAAGGACAGTAGTAGAGCAAAATTTCCTGACACACACACACATACTCACTCACTCACTCCAAGGTGCAGCATGACTATATCAAACAAGTATTTGCAATGCAATAGGTCTCGCATTTGTGAGAGTTAGAGCTATTTGCGTAGTAAATGACAATGTCTTTTACCCATGTGTTTTAGTGTGGAGTGGATGTATGTGGTGTGGATGGAATTATGTGCGTTGGATTGGAATTTGTAAGTTGTGGAATTGTGCATGGTGGTATGTGTGGTGTGCACTGCATTTGTGTAGTGGAATTATGTGGCATGGTGAATAGATAGGAGTGAGGGCTGCACAGACTAGTTAGAAAGGAAGATAGAGAGGGATAGTTTGTGCATGAAGTGGTGCATGCACTCCAGAAAGAGCAGAAAGTGTGTGAGAGAAAAAGAAGGGGGAGAGCAGGCTATAGACACAAAGAGGGAGCGCCTGAGTAGGCAGCAGACATCCCAAGAAGAGGAGGAGAGGGTGGGCTTGAGGGAGGGAAACCTTGAAAAGGCACGTGAAAGAAACTGTGCTTGAAGACCTGAAGTGAACCACATAAGAGAGACAGGATGAGTGTGTGAGAGCGAGAGGGGGGTGAGTGTGTGGGGCACCTTGAGGAGGGGGGATGGGAGCGATGGACCAGTGCATAGTGTGAGGAGGTACAGGAAGGTGGCACTCATCTTTAGTGCATCCACTGTTGCTGTGTTTGACAGATATGGGTAGGCCGTGGGCAGTAGATTATTTACAGCCTATCGCGCTTTAGACACTCTGCAATCACCGGCTGCTAAGACCAGAATGAAACGGGGAGCTGGAAAACTCCAAAAGAGGGTTCAAAGCAGGCTATGTGGATTGCTTTGCTTTAAATGGCAAGGGATTGTTATAGTGCTTGTCGCACTGGTTTAAAGTGAATACGCAAAGTCCAATCTCTTCACTGACGTACCGTGTGTTATTGGACACGGCACACAGTATGAACATAGCTCAATTTCAAAACGGATCAGTAGTTCGGAAATTCAAACTTAAAAAATTATAAAAGGAAACACCCAAGCTTGTAAGATGAGACACAACCCCTTGCACGAGCATATGTAAGGGTTTTGGCACCCTAGAGAAGCCAGCAGTTTCAGTTCCCTAGGAAGAGTGCTGTAAGAGATGTAAGGGTTCAGTGCCCTGATAAGAGCGCTATAAGAAAAGAAGTTTCAGACCCTGGGGAGAAAGCTGTAAAGAGATGTCATGGTGTTTCAGCCCCCTTTAGAGAGCGCTGTAACAGAAGGCTGGGGTTTCATGTCCTGGACAAAGCGCCGTAAGAGAAGTAAGTGGTTGCAGCACCCTAGACAGAGCGCTGTAAATGAATTCAAAATGGGTCAGCACACTGGAGAGAGCGCTCTAACAGAAGACTGACAGTTAAGAAAAGACAAGGGGTGATAGAGACTGAGCGGTTTCACCACCCAGGGTCATGTTGTAAGAGATGCGAGGCTGTTGAGTCCCTGGACAGAGCGCTGTAAGTCAAGCCAGCCACGCCCCAGAGATCGAGTTGCCAGAAAAACATGGGGTGTCACTCAGCACCCTGGGCAGAGCTGTATAAAAGAAGACATGGGTTCCAGACCATGGGCAGAGTGTTGTGAGTGCTGTAACAAACAGCAGGACACAGCGCTGTAAGGCAAGGGTTCCGATCACAACAGTGTTAAAACTGTGCATTTTGCTTAGGTATCACATAGCACTCTATAAACGACTATGTATCTTCTGGGCACTGGAGTTTCACTGTTATGTTATGTTTAGGGCTCCCAGTTTTATGGTATTTATTTTTTTGCCATTTCCGTCTGTATTTATCCATATTTATTTTTTGGGCATTTTTCTGTATTTATCCACATTTATTTTTGCCACAAGCAAAAGACGCTACATCTAGTATTTTTCCACATTTATTTAAATTGACAATGCACACATGCGCTCGGTTGTTATTGGTCAACACTATACATTCATCTGAAAACTTTGCCATTTGCAGAACGTCCCAAATATGCTTAAAAGTGCTATCACAAGCCATTTGTCTCAGAGCCTTGCAGTTTCTGTCATCTGCAGAGTGCCACATCCTCTCCCCCACTGAACACCATACTGCCCCACTGAGAGAAACTCACACTGCCTTCAGCTGCAACCCAATTGTGCCCCGCTATAAACACCTGGGAGCAATTCAATTCAAATTATGCACTAGACTACAGTAATATGTTGCCTGAAAAAAGTAACAACATACTGGAAAAAAGCAAACACTCATAGGGAATACAACTTAAAGCTTTTACACTCATTATTCAGAAATCAATGAGCGTTTTTGCTTGAAAAGCTAACAACATGAAAAGAAAAGTAGCGCTTCACTGGCAAACTCTGTAAGGTGGCGCTAATGTGTTTGAGTGTAAATAAAACCAATCTGGCCACTTTGCGACTACTCTGTCTTGCTTTATTTAGTTATGTATTTATTTTTTGTATTTTAAAACCTTTTTTCTCTCCTCCTGAGGCTGCATTTTGGAGTAGAAAAATGTCTGACAAAGACATCCGCAGCAAAAGTGTTTCTTCTTTTTTTGGATCCATTTCACAGAGGAACAAATGACGGAAAAGAGAGGAAAGAACAATCACGGTTTTCTACAAGTGAGGAGGAGCGCAACAGAAAGAGAGAGAAGAAGAGGAAGAAAGAGTGGGGGCAGCAGAAGTGGAAACTGTCCTTGACCTTGTCCGGGGAAAAAAGGAAGAGACCGCCGCTGTGTAATTGAGCACTTTGAAGTGGCTTTGAATCATATCTGTGAGTGACCCGCTAATGCTAGACACAAAACGCTAGAGTAGGTACCTTAACCGATTGAACTATCTCTCTGAGATGCGTTATTGCTGGTGTTAGCTGTGGACAGCCCTGTAATAGACGAGTGAGGCTACTGTTCGTACCCACAGTGGGGAGGGCACAGACCGAGGCACAGGCAGGTGTTATGTTAATACTTTTACTCAGACACACTCACTGACGGCCCATGGCCTGTGGCGAGCTGCTGCCCTCCTCCTCCTCAGTTATGCAACCTCCAATGGCACAGTAGGGACCGTCCCCTGCTTGTCTCTGGCACCAGCGACCTTTCCACCCTAACCTATTGGGCTACTGCTACCTGCACAACAAACGCGCTCTTCAGATAACAGAGGCTGCAAGTGCCCCCTCAGTGCCAGACCGTGTTTGATTTTATAGGCTTTGCCACCCCACGGGGTGCTGGCATTCGATTCCTGCTTTTGCCGCCCCCAAAACTGCATACGCCACTGACTTCAGCCCCCACCCCCTTCGCCGAGGGCCCCTACTTTTGTTTTGAAATGGCTGCATATGCTGCAATTAGGCAGGTCTGGGGTCAGACCGTCAGCCTCTTGGCCACTCTGGGCGGCTTCTTTCTGTTCCTGGAGGAGTGAAAGAACAACAAAGCCTCGTTACCAAGTAAATGGTCTTTCAAAGACCTGTGAAGTACTCGGGTGCGGCTGTGTGTGCCCGGGAAGGCTGACACCTCTTAACCCTCTAAGGAGGGGAGACACCAGATGGTTGGGGGTGTGATTCTATTGATGCCAATGAAGACCTCACTCGAGGGCGGAGCGGAGCCCCGGAAATGGCTGGGGCATCAATAAAAGCGTTTTATGTTACTGTAGGCAGGTCTGCTGGTGCACAGCAGCGCGGCAAAATGTACTAGTATTTTCCCGTTTTGATATATAAATACAGATAAAGGAAAACTTGTTTTCCGTCTGTATTTATATGTAAAAATCCGTTTAAACGGAAAACCGGGAGCCCTAGTTATGTTATAGTATTTGTGAAAGCGCATGGCTGCCCCAGGGCGTCCCAGCGCTAGTCTCAGACAGACAAAGAGGCAGGGCCAAGCAGGCGGAGCAGAAGATCATTTAGGGAAAAGATAGGTTTTTATGGCCTTACGGAATGCCACATAGTTTTGAATGCTTCTACTCACCGGGAGGGAGTTCCAGAGTTTAGGGGCAAGAGCTAGGAAGGAGTGCCCTCCAGCCCTGGCTCTCTTGGCCCGAGGGACGAATGCCAGGTGCTGACCAAGCGAGCGCAGATGGCGGGTGGGAGTGTAGGGTATGAGGAGATCCGCTAGGATATCAGGGGATTGGGCATTCAGGATTCTATGGGAGATGCACAGAGTTTTAAAATGGATTTGTTTCTCCACCGGGAGCCAATGAAGTCTGCCGATGAAGTCAGATGTGGAACAGGTCCTGGGTAGACCGAAAAGTAACCGGACGGCTGCGTTCTGTGTCCTTTGTAGGCGCTGTATCTCTGCTCTATTAGCCCCTAGATACAGAGAGCTAGCATAATCCAGCCAAGATAATACAGTGGCCTGATAATAACCTGAAAGGTGTTCGCATCAAAAAAACCTAGCAAGGGTTTGAGACCGCGGAGGAGCGCAAAACAGACTCCTGCTGCCGCCGTGGTTTGAGGCGGGTTGGTCAGTGTCTAATCCATCCATATGCCCAGGTTTTTAACCGTCTGTTTGGGGGTAGGCAGGGGACCTATGGTGGATAGCCACCAGAGCTCGCTCCACAGAGGAGTGTTTTTTCCCACCATCAAGATCTCAGATTTGCTGGCATTCAGTTGGAGGCAGTTGGATGTCATCCAGCCTGCAATAGCCGTTCGGTCCTCTCTAAATTTGAGTGCGTCCCGTGCAGAGTTGTCGGATAGCGCGACCGCTAGCTGTGTATCATCCGCATAGGAGACCACAGTCAGGCCCCTATCCTTCGCAACTGCTGCCAGGGGTTGGATGTAGATATTAAATAGGGTCCGGCTCAGAGCAGAGCTCTCCTGGGCCCCTTGGCGCACAGCATGCATCTGGGAGCAGAAAGGGGGGGGGGGAAATCACTTGGAAGGATCTCTCCGAAAGAAAGGAGGAGAGCCACCGAAGGCCGAGCCGCTTATGCCAATATCCTCTAGGCACTGCAAGAGAATCTGATGCAGCGCTCAAGTCCAGTAGGATCAAGGCAGAGGCTCGTCCAGCATCCAATGAGTGCCACTGATGTTCCGTGACCGCCAGAAGGGCAGTTTCAGTGCTGTGTCGTGAACGGAAACCATTCTGAGAGGGGTCCAGCAAATTATTAGCATCAATGAAGTTGGTGAGGATTGAATTAATGTGGGCTTCGGTGATCTTAAATATCAGAGGAAGGAGGGAAATGGGGCGGAAATTCTCCGGCTTGGAGTCGTCTAAAGTGGCTTTTTTGAGCAGTGGAATCACCTTAGCATGTTTCCAAGCGGAAGGAACCGCAGCAGAGGACAGAGACAGATTTATGAGATCACAAAACGGGGGAAGGAGCTGTGGTAGAAATATCTGAAACTGATCGGGTTTGAGGGGGTCAGCTGGGGATCCAGATTTAACTTTATTGCAAATCGAACGCATGGCTTCCTGGGAGAGCGCGGGAATGATGGAGAGTGACGGGCCAGTGATAGGCAGAGATGTAGGACCTGCTATGGTTGCAGTGTGGGGAAAGGTTTTATATATATCCTCAAACTTTTTAATAAAGAAAGCGGCGAGGGTCTCACATTGCTTATTGGAGGCGAGAGGGGATGTAGTGGGTTGCCCTGAAGTTTTAAGATCCTCGAGTAAGGAGAAGATGCATTTAGCAGAATTGCTGCTGTTTTTAATTTTATCTGCAAAAAAGTCAGCTCTTTTCTTCTGAACAGATTTATGGTAGTGTTTGCTTTGTTTGATGGCTGCCCGATATTGTATTTTCAGGGCAGGATCATATTGTCGTCTCCAAGCGTGTTCCAGGGCTTTGCATACCTTCCTGGCCTGAGCCAGCTTGTTATTAAACCACGGGCTTAATTGTGTTCTGCAGCTATAGGACAGCTTGGCAGGGATAAGCATGTCAAGAGCGTGAGTGAGCCAGTCTGACAGGATACTGTCTGCCCTATCAGGGTTGTTAGGAAGACTAGGTGTGTGACTAAAGAGAAGGTCACGGAAGTGGGCAGCAACAAGTTTATGCCAAGGGTGTTTTAGAACAGGTTTCCGTGGAACATCCTGAGGAGAGCCTACTCCCTGTAGTGTGATCAACACCAGATAGTGGTCGGACCAGCTCATAGGGAGGGGTGGGCTAAAGTTGGAAGGCAGCAAGGTCCGCTAGAAAGTTGCTAATCTCACTGCCTTGACTCGCTTCTAGGTGCAGATTGAGGTCACCAATAATATTAAAATTCGCCTGACTGGTTGCTAGTAGGCCAGATGCAGTAATAAGGGCTTCCCTAAAATCTTTGGAAGGCCCTGGGGGGCGGTAGATCAGGAGGCCAGACAGGGTGAAGTTGGCGTTAACAGAGATTTTGAAGAGTGCGCATTCACAATCTACAATTTCCTCTTTGGTCAGAGTGCAGGTAAGGCAGTTTTAAAAATGATAGCAATGCCACTGCCCCAGCCCCCTCTATTAAGTGTCTTAATGGCATATCCCTGGGACAGTGCCAAGCTAGGCTCTGCCTCCGTGTTTGCGGTAAGCCATGTCTCAGTCAGGAAAAGGATATCGGGTGCCTCATCCTGAATTAAGTCAAACACTTCAGCAAAGCGCCTAACCAGCGAGCGGCAGTTGAGACTAAGGAGCTTGATGGCTGGCGGGGGAAAGGGCATAGGAATAGCGGCTGCCAGTGAGTTGAAACCACAGGAAGTACAAGCAAAGCGACCCTCTAAAGAGACATATGGCTGGTGTGTGCATCGATTGATATTCATGCTAATACCGACAAGGTTTTTCCGCGAGTACGACCGTTTTAGGGGGGTCAAACCGGCAGCATGTCTGGCGTCGTCCAGGCTTGCCTTCGACGCACCAGCGGCGCGCCCACTCCGCGCCCGCACAAGCATGGGCTTATGTAGGCAGGGAAAAACAGCTAGACCGATGCCTGCCCGCAAGTGCCTGAACCGGAAGTGAGGGAGTGTGCCTTCTGCTCTCCGCTCAATTGGCACTAACGCCGTGGCGGACCGAAGCAGGAGACTGAGGGAAGTGCAGGGGGAGAAACAAAGACCCGAAGTCAGGCCGAACACCAATAGCAAGGTTAAGAGAAGATTGTGTCCTGATAACACAGGTTTTGAGAGCAGAGACAGTGAAAGAGGGTGCCGCCTTTGTTCGATTAAACATTTAGGGGACACAACTAATTCAATGCTTCTCCTAGTCCCTGTGCAGGAACATAAACACCTTACACGGCTCCAGCTTCCCTAGTCTAACAGATGCAGTGGTGCGTCGGGTTGTGCTGCATCGTGCCGCCTTATCCAGCCCCATTCTTGGATTGCAAGAGATGAATTTACCTGAAGTGAGGGAAGCATGGGTTCCCCACTTGTGCCCCGCTGCCCCTGGACATGGCATATCCAGGCAGACAGTGTGGGCTGCAAGTGAGGTGTCTGCGCCCCTCCCCCCCCGGCATGCTTGGCAACTGCATAAATGCCATTAGACTGCAGTGGCGCCCCAAGAAAGCAACCACAGAGGTAAAGTCAAGAGGCCGTGCCCTAATATGTACTACGCAACATCCCATGTACACGCGGGGCACAACCGTGATTGTGACAGGGAGCATTGCGCTGAACAAAGAGAACATGCCGGCCCCTTCACGCCACACCTAGAACTGGGTGCATTATTGAATGCACAGTGCACGTGGCAGTTTAGGACGTGAATCTAGTCACAGAAAAGTGAAACTACTTACTACTAAATGCACAATTATGGCAAACCATTGGTATTACTTAGTATTTATCACGTAAATAAACATGTACACAGTACTGCAGTTATCAGCTGAACTACGACAGTGGACCGAATGTTTTTGACTTGTGGCATTATAGAGGGGCAGGCAGCACAGCGTTGAACATGTATTCTTGGTGCTGTACTGACAGGTGTGATCGGTAATGAGCATTGGAGGGTGCGGGAAGTGCATGGCTGTTGAAGCACAGCTCCGTGGAGATGTGTGACATTTTTAAAAGAAACATAAAATGGTGGTCCCGAATACCTGCACTATCTTCGTTGCGGGAGCCACTATGCTGCTCCCTGCCATGCCTATCCCTACTGCGGCTACGAAAAGGACACTTTTTGATCGCAGCTCCAGGAGCATTTCTGACTTTGTTTCCTGTGACCGGCAGAAAAGCGATGGCTGTTGAAGAGCGGCGACCACCGACAGTTGCTAAAATGTTGCCAAAGTAAATAAATAGAGGTGGGCGAGCTGAGCAAAACAAAAGAAAGGCACGCGACTGCCATGCTTAAAGATAAAGTGCGGAGTGCTGCGCTACCCAAAAATCCCCAGAATGTTGCCAAAGTAAATAAATACAGGTGGGCAAGCTGCACAGAACAAAAGAAAGGAGTAAGGTGGAACAAATGAACGTACCCGCAGAGCCAGAGAGGCAGCAATGGAGAGGGAGGTAAATAGAGAAAAATAGTGCACCCAAACCACATAAATGCCGAGAAGGGGACGGCCATATGTAATAGGGCCAATCTCCATGGGAGGGAACAAACCAACACAAGGAAGGACAAATAAAACAGATGCACCTATGAAAAGCACAGATTTATGCATGGCACGAAAAGGAACCAATGAAAAGCGATGGGAGTGGTCAAAGCCCCTAGCGCAGATACATCATGTCTTGAGAGACAGCGTATGCGCTGCCTAGGCTCGAACTAAAAATGGTATCGTCGATTGGTACGATGCGGCCAACAGTTTGTTACAAGGAATTGCATAAATAGAAGGGAGTCAATGAAATTAGTAGTCTCAGTAAGTGACATCTGTGCCAAATCTTGAGGCACAAGTGGAAACACACACATTTCACAAGTATGTAACTGTGTCTTGAGAATAACATGCCTCTGTGTCCTACTATATCTCACCTATCACTCCTTCTCATTTCCTGTCTCTACCCACCTGTTTCTCCCAATCTTACTCAGTCTCTCACAGTCTTTGTCAGTCTCCATCTTTCTCTGTCTCTCCCTGCCTGTCTCTCCCCATCTGTTTCTCCCAGCCTTGCTCTGTGTCTCCCAGCCTTGCTCTGTGTCTTCCAGACTGTCTGTCTCTCTCAGGTCTCTGTGTCTCCCAGTCTTTCTCTGCCTCTCCCAGCTTTTCACTGCCTCTCCCAGCTTTTCTCTGTCTCTCCCACTCTGTCTCTTTGATTGTTGGTCTCTGTCTCTTCCTGAATAACTCTCATGTTTTTCTGACTTCCTCTCCGTTTCAATTCATCTCTTCCGTCTCCGTTTTTAGGTCTCGGCCTGCACCAGCGCTTGCGCTGGTCTGGCCGAGAGTTTTAGTAAGCGGGTTTTGGAAGTGCAAACCCACTGGCTTTCGGCTGGCGACCAGCTTGCGTTCACGATGCCGTGCACGCGCGCAGCTGCCATCTGGGTTTCCAATCTCTTCCTCATTTCCTCGTCATGGCTCATTAACTCTCTGGACTCTGATGTTTCAATCGCAGCAGCAGCTCACATTACCAACTGAGGGCCCTGGACTACAGTCACATGAAAAACAACAGCGATTAGCATTGAAATGCAAGCTTTTTTTTGTCTAGTTAGAAATATTGCTTCGGTGGGTTGATTTCACCTTATATCGCTATTTGTTTTATATTGGGAGTCACAGCCTAATTACCAGTATTTTTGTCTCTCACTGTTTTTTTAAAAATATTTATTCGCGCAAAGCACAAAGCTATATTTAAGGTTACTTTTCCGCGTCACTTCTTCACTCTATTTAAACTCCACACCCCCCACTCTTGTCTCTCTCCTTCTCTCCCTCTCCCCTCTCTAATTCTCTCTCTCCTTAATAAACTCTCCCCTCTCTATCTTTTTTAGCCTTTCATTCTCTCTCACCCCTTTATCTGTTTCTCTTTCAAACTCCTTCATTCACTCTCTCTCCCCTTCTTTCTCTCTCTCTATCCCGCTCCACTCTTTATTCTATGTACACCCTTTCTCTCTCTTTCTCTCTCACCACCCTCTCTAATTGGGCATTATATTTTCACTCTCTCACTCGGCAACACCACAGCATCACTCAGCATCACCACAGCATCACTCAGCATCACCACAGCATCAATCAGAGCCAGCACAGCATCAATCATAGCCAGCACAGCATCTCTCAGCACCAACACAGCATCTCTCAACGCCATCACAGCATCACTCAACGCCATCACAGCATCACTCAACGCCATCACAGCATCACTCAGTGCAACAACAGCATTACTCAGCACAACCACAGCATCACTCAGCGCCACCACAACATCACTCCGCGCCACCACAGCATCACTCAGCACCACCATAGCTTCACTCAGCGACACCACATCATCACTCAGCACCACCACAGGATGACTCAGCGCCACCACAGCATCGCTCAGCGCCACCACAGCATCGCTCAGCGCCGCCACAGCATCGCTCAGCGCCGCCACAGCATCACTCAGCGCCGCCACAGCATCACTCAGCGCCGCCACAGCATCACTCAGCGCCGCCACAGCATCACTCAGCGCCGCCACAACATCACTCCGCGCCACCACAGCATCACTCAGGGCCACCACAGCATCACTCAGGGCCACCACAGCATCACTCAGGGCCACCACAGCATCACTCAGGGCCACCACAGCATCACTCAGGGCCACCACAGCATCACTCAGGGCCACCACAGCATCACTCAGGGCCACCACAGCATCACTCAGGGCCACCACAGCATCACTCAGGGCCACCACAGCATCACTCAGGGTCACCACAGCATCACTCAGGGCCACCACAGCATCACTCAGGGCTACCACAGCATCACTCAGGGCCACCACAGCATCACTCAGGGCCACCACAGCATCACTCAGCGCCAAGACAATATCACTCAGCACCACCACAGCATCACTCAGCGCCAAGACAATATCACTCAGCACCACCACAGCATCACTCAGCGCCAAGACAATATCACTCAGCACCACCACAGCATCACTCAGCAGCACAGCAGTATCACTCATTAAGACCGGAGTATCATTCAGCATCACCTCAGCATCGTCTCCGCAACAGTCACCACCACCACCACCTCAGCATCACTCAGCACCACCTCAGCTTGCTCTCGGAATCTGGCATCTGTTGATTCTCCCCTAGCATCTGGCCGCTGCTAGTGTTATAATACAGGTACTAGTTCCCAACCTTCACCCTCCGATTGTTTATTCCCCCTCAAAAAAAAAAAAAGCTTTAACAAACAACCATTGCAATAGGCAGAAACAAGTTGCCAGCATTGCAAGAACAAAAGACAACTGAGGAAATTTTTATTGTAAATACTTTTTTTAATATGGTCGTTCAGTTTTACATAATGCCTTCTTGGTCATATATAAAGTAACAAAAATGATTCTGACACTTTTTTATTATAACTTTTCAGCATGCTGCACAGCAGCCACACTTCTCTACAGCACAGCTTGAAGACATTGGCAAAGTCAATAGCTCTGGCTAAACACTTATAAGGCCCCAAAGGCCTATTGGCTATGCCAATGCTTGTTCTTTCTCTTGTTATTTCTTCCCTATCCCCCATCTCTCCCCGTTTCTTTTAGCCCTTTCTTCTCTTGCACTTTCTCTCCCTGTGTTTCTATTCCTGTATTTCTTGTCTTTCTAATCCTGTCACGTTAGCACTATTTCTGTCTCCTCTACATTTCTCTGACAGTCGTACTGTCTCTCCCTGTCCTTCTGTCTTTACATGTCTGTGTCTCTACGTCTCTCTCCAACTCTGTCTTTCCACATGTTTCTCTAATCCCTTCTCTCCTTGTTTTTCTGGGCATCTCTCTTGTTGACTGTTTCTCTATGTCAGAGTCTTTCTCTGTGTCTAAGTGCGACAGTCTATCTCAGCATTTACAGGGACAGACGTGCTTTTAGCCGTAATCAATCACCACATCCGCGGGGAACAGAACTGCGTTTGGGCCACAGTCTGCTGCAAAGAAAGACGCTTTCTGTGACCACAATCTGCTCCGCATTTGCATGAACAAAAGTGCCTTGTGGGCCCACAGTGTCCTAGAAGGCGCGGGAACACAAAACTTGTAGACACAATCTGGCCCACATCTGCAGGGACAGAAGTGCATTGCTGGCCTGGAATGGAGAGAGCGTTACTGCACCCCATTCAAAAAAAAATGTTGTTGCCCCTGCTTCCCACAATAAAAGAGAAAGTCAACACACTCCAACATCAACAGCTTCAAGACATTTGGCCACCACCTTAATATCCTAAATCAAATTTGCTTACAGTCCAACTTCGGGACCAACTCACAACAGCACAGTGGTGTGGTCCACACTTGAGTCCATGTTTGTTGTGCTGAGAGCCCCTCTACCTAGGAGAATCATTTTAGCTGTGTCGAGGAAACCCCAGCCAGGGACTCTGAAAGAGGCATTAGAGAAAAGTCCCTTGGCAGAGCTTTCCCTTACTTTAAAAATAGATTGAATGGTGGTGTTTTCCACATAAGCGAAATGCAAACAGGAGAAAAGAACCTCAGATATTTAAAAGTACCAATCAGGGTACACGAGGTGGAGAAAGGAAGATCCCTACACCAATGAATGGAGGAGGAAAAAGTATATATGAAGGTTACACTGAGGAGTGGTAGGTGGATGTATCTTTCGTTCCTACTTCTCACAGAGGAACCCTCTTGTATGAGAGGCTTTTGGGAAAGGCCTTGGTGAAGATAACCAGGCTCTAAGTCTCCAAGACTCAAGAGTCAAACATGGAATAAGAGTCCTGTTCTGCTGCCACCCTTTTCTGACACTCTTGACTCCTAACTACAGGGGCCAATCTGTCCCAGATGTCATTATGTTGCCACATCTGAAAGGACGGAAGTGTATCGTGGACCCAATCTATTCCAATCTATTCTAGGGACCGTAGTCTGTCTATATATAATGCTGCTGTGACAGCGGTCACATAATTTATCAATCAACTAACATTCTCTTCCAGGTACATACAAGCAAAAATGTACAAAATTAAATTCACTGTTTCTATACTCCTATAAAAATAGGTACGTGAAGCAAACTAGATTTCAGGCCATAAATCTGGTATATTACAGTACTACACATATTCCACAAAACAAAAGCAATGTTTAAAAAATGACATATGCCAATTATTCAGCAGGAAGGATAATGTAAGTTATGACCTGTCACTTGTTCCATTGAATTTCATCTTTAAATTACATTGAGGTAATACAATTTACATCTAGATGGGGATATTACTATCCTCTTTTTATATTGTTTTGATGAAAGAACATTTTGATGTAGCCTTTGGGTGTTCAATAAAAAAACAATGTAAGTAAAAAGTGACATTTAACACTCATATTAAGCGTTCTAAATATGAGCTACAGCATACAATTTATGCTAAGGTGAAAGAAAGTGACAGCCAAGTGGACACAATTAGAAAATCGTAGCTCCTTCAGAATGTTTTCATTCACCAATACTATATGCAGAAATATGCATTGCCAAACAATGCTCTTCATCTTGTAACTCGTTTACATTTCTCAGCTCACTGGATTCCACCAAATAAATATCTGTTAACTGTGCAATACAAAGTACAGCACCTGCACTTGCGACCAATATTTTATTTGCAACGTAAGCAGCAAGGGACAATTCGGCTTGTGGTTTATGCATCGCAAAAATGTAATTTCCTTGTTTAACTTAACTATAGTACTGTATTTCACATTTGAGTTGAAGACAACATCCCTCGAAGCAGGATGTTCAACAAATAAGGAGAAGAAACAACATAAGAACTCCATTACAATGGAGAAGACTTTGGTCTCATGGCTCATTCAAAGAGACCCTTAATGTATTTTATAGTGACAGCACGCGTGGACAAAGGACAATACAAAATGGACTATGTAATTCACATCGAGGGAGAACTTTGTTTGCCCCTGCCACCCACTCCTAATCAGCATGCACTACAACTAATGCAGCATATACAGGAAGCTGTAACAATGACAGAAAATTACATAGCATCAAAGATGCCCATTCTTTGCCATATCTAGGCAAGTGACGCCATTCCATGGAAAGATTTTAGACCCACAATTGTTAAAAGGAGAGAACTGAAAATTGGATCCAAATTGGAGCCTGCAGAGCAATGAATGCACTTGTGACCCCACCTGATGATCTGGGTGTAATTAAGAGTCTTTTGACCCATTCCCTAAGCATGGAAGCGAGGATGAAATACAAGGTTGACATGAGTATGTGATGACTCCAAGGAGGTTTGCAAGCAATACACTGTCTTTGCCGCTTGTCCATCACTGGCAACTGAAAGCTTTAGCCTGTGGGGTGGCTGAATGAAGCATAGAGAGACATCATAAGGACACAGACATTCGATCTTGTTGGACACACTTCCACAGCAGTTCCAGACTCAAGTGCTGTTCCAGTACACTCCAACTCTCTTGAAATGTTCACCAAAAGACATACGGGACTCCTAGCTAGCAAGGACCTGCGCTCCCGTCTTTAGAAATTTCAGCAACAATGTAAAGTTGACTTCAAGTTGGAAATGATCAAAGTGTGAAATAACTTTTCCAAACCACATAAGTAGTAGAGTGGTAGAAGATGAATCATGGAAATCCCTAACAAGGATGAGGAGGATAGAATTTATTTGTTAGAATCACAAAGAGACGTACAGATTTTAACATGGAATAACCAGGCGTGGTGTGACAATATGAGGGACTGAAAAGTTTGCAGAGGTGTGGAAAAAGTCCATAGGTTGGAGAGAAGGAAACTGGTTGATGGCCCACACAACCCCATAATGGTTTATAAAGTTTTAGTAGGAATAGTGCCAGGAAGAACAAATCGCCAATTATAGTCCATGGTTGTGACAGACCGGAACTGAGTCACAATAATTTGAGGCTGGCCGCGATTGATCGCTGATCGGACACCCCAACCAGGTTCATCCTGGTCAAGGATTTTACCTCCCAACTTAGTTTTTTTTTTAAGCCCCAATCAGCCCCAACCAATAACGCCCCCCAGGATCTTAGGGGAGAGAGACAATTAGAGACTCACAGGGTTTTAGGCAGAGGCCAATAGCAGAGTGCAGTCCAAGCCCAGTTGTCACTGGTTAGATGGGCAGTTGCAGTAAATGCCTTTTCAAACGTGTTGAATCCCTGTAGCTTAAACAAGAAGTCACCATTATGACCTTTGGAGTCAACTTCTTTGTCCTGGGTACAAGAGGGAGCAGATCCAGTCCTTCGGGTCTCCTCTCAGGTCGCAGCCAGCAGGTCCAGTCCTCTTCTAATCTTCCTCAGGTCCAGCAATGTTCTAAGGTGGGTGGTTGGAGATGCCACATTTATGCATGGTATGAGCTAGTGGGTGAGAACGAATCCTGGACACACCCTAATAAATTGGGCTTTGGGGGTGTGTGTGTGTGTGGGGAGTATACTACTATTGTAATCCAGTACTATTGTAATCCAGGTGTCCTCCCACATCCAACACTAAACTCTAGACTGAAGCAGCCACTGTACCCACAATAAGCCCAGAGACAGACAGATGTCTGGTAGGACAAAAGCAAAGTTCTTCAACAACCAGACTGTGGATATACAATAATTATCTTGGTACCCTGTTCTCTCCCTTTGTAAAAGTAACATGTGGCTCAGCAGAGCAGACCTGTTGAACAGGAATTGACACTGGTGTTAAAAGGAAGCCCACAGCCCCATCCTGCATGTTCTGCTGAGCTCAAAGGAGTCATATCTTACCATTCATTTCAGCCTACTGTTTGCTGCTGGGAGGTATCCCCCCCCCTCCCTTGGGACACCTATTCGAAGGCTAATCACTGGCTGGGAGCTGGCAAAGGTTTATGCTAATTGGCCTTGAAAAGTTCAGGTGGGTAAAGTATAACTTTCTAAAAGTTATTTATCCTAAATATTTTGTAAAAATCCGATTTCACCACTAAATTGGATTTAAATAACTTTAAAAAAAATTGTTGTTTAAATATTTTTCTAGAAACTTCCATTCCCAAAATACAGTATTGGGTTTTTAATCTGTACTCTGTGTATTTTACATAGGGCAGCTAGGCCTGCCACAGTAAAAGACAGCTTTTGGGTGCTAGTCACTGTAAGGACATGTTAATATTAAGCTCCAAGGTACCCTTCCAGGGTGAGCTGTACACTATACAATTACACAAAACATAACATAAATTTCTACAAGTCCTACTTTTAAATATCATGCACCCTCCCTTGTAGGCTACAAGAAGGTTTTGGCCTGTAAAAGTGATTCTTATGACTGGTTGAATTGCAGTTTTTACACTACTACAGTCAAGCAACACAGGGTAGGCCTGAAGCCATTATTTGCACTGCCACCATAGTGGATGGCACTGTAGGTGCTGCAGTCCACTGGTGGCATTTAACTTCCAAAACCTGGGTACACTTTGTACCACATACAAGGGACTAGTGGACAAGTTAAACTATGTCAATTAGGAACATGCCAATTTAACCATGTTAAGGGGGGGGGGTAAAGGCACTTAACTTCTGGTTAGCAGAGGTAACGTGCACAGAGTTCCAAAGTCAGCATCAATATAGGGTAAGGCAAAAGGCGAAAAATCTGGGGTGGCCACGAAGAAAATGCATCCCACAAGCACTTTATGTTTATAGCTCATAAAGCTAATATTGGCAAACATGCAGCAAATTACATCTTGGCTATTTGACAAGGTAAAATACAATTTTTCTGTTTTAGGACATTCAAGCACAAAAACCATAAATGACAAAGAACTGCATAACATGATGGATGGTCATTCATAAAGGGGCTCCCAGCTAAATAAGCATAAAATGATCTGATTCATTACTTATATATAATAATCTTTATTCGGCAGTAGTCACAGCCATAAAAGATACCACAATTAAAAACAGCATCAAGTACATTTGTTAACAAAAAGTCATCCAGGTGTACAAAATCTTGGATTGTCTTTGGCCTCAGTACTATTAAAATGGGTCCATAAAAATACGCATGCAAAAGTAAAAACTATTACAAATTTATTAAAATCAAATGTGCAGAGACGCAGAAGTCCCTCTAAAAATAAGTCATATCTTGAATTTCTTGATTTAAATACTGCTCTTAAAAATTTGTGATAATAAAAAGAGTCTGAACATTCGACATTAATTGCAAGTGTAAAAGTGCACCACGTGCCTGCTTAACCCCCATTTCTCTAAGGTAGGATTTGAGATACAGATGCCTAAGATAGGTATACTATTTGTATAAAAATACAAAATGTAGGGTATCCTGTGGAGACCTATTGTCGCAGCCACAGGGACCTCTATATTGTATACGCAAAACAAAACCTGGAGGTTAGTCAAAAACGGGTGATTGAAAATCTATCACGGGCACTGGTTAAAATGGAGAGATAAGTCTCCATACACTGTACTGACTTAACTAGGACGAATCCGCTCACCGTAGGTTTTCTAAATTCCATGCTCTCACGATCTACCGGATTCATTACTTGTAAAGCACTGTGTTAAGCCCATAGGGGATCTTGACACTGCGGAAATAAACGAAAACTCAAACCAGATCAATGAGATCTGTTTAGGCATCAGCTGGAGACTCCTTGAACAAGGAGCCCTGGAATAGACAACAGCCTCGTTTCGCACTAAGGCATTCCACTTGAAAGTGCATACTGGAGGGCCATTGACAGAAAATATGTTCAGGTAACGTTGATGCCAAATACAGTGGCAATGAACTTTAATGTAGAGGTAACACCTTAACAGAGCTGAATCAATCTGTGTATTAACATAGAACTTCCCAGCATAAGCATATGGCGAGTTAAATATGTTAATACAGGACCAATGAAACCTCAACCCCGCTTGCTCTTGAAATCCCAGCCTCTTCATCCTTGCTATGACTTCTTTGTTGAAATCCCTGATTATTAGACCGGGCAGTGCTAAATGTTTATCATAACAATGGGCATACATATCACTGTAAAAAGCACAGGAGGAAGCATTAATAGTCTTTAAACTCAGTCAGACCCTCTGAAAATCACAGGCCCCTACTTTGTAACTCGGTGCCAGTGTATTGTTTCCATCAACTGAGGACTATAAGCCTTACAGATCTGCTGTCTGTACTGCTACTCACAAAGATACTCCAATACTCTTTCTAACACATTAATTTTACCTTCAATCCTCTTTCCTGCACATCTTTTCTTAAACCCTACTTCCCTTCTTCAATGTCTCCACTGTTCAATTATGGCCATTACTCAGCCCAACAATGGAACTCCATCCATCGACCTCAAAAGCATTACAAAGGGAGTTGGACCTGTGGTGGTCCAAACCAAACCAGTGACTGCTGTTCACACACAATCCTCAGATGAGCACTTCTCTGCCCGTAAACTAACTTCCCCATTACAAATGATGTAACGTACGATCTTGTAGTATTCATGCCTTTGTCTGCACCTTCCTTTTGTTGAATAATGGAGATCTCCTCTACTTTCTGATTCGTTTTTTTAAATCAATGTTATCTTCCTGGGAAATGTATCTGTCGTTGCCTATCTTACTTATAACCTGGGCATTTAGGGTAGATGCAAACAAAGCCTTTCTCAAACAAGTGGCTAAGCCAGTGTACCAAGGGAGCCTAGATAGGACAGTTCAGAGGTCGTTATGCTGGACATTTTCTGCTAAAACACCCATAAAAAGCAACTTAAAAGCATTCACTCGCTGTGCTCTACAAATACCAATCTTTTAAGAAATTATTAGAATACTGGAATGCTGGCAGCTCCAATGAAGACAATGAAGTTGCTCAGGGCTAATAATGCGTGGCGTAGCCCTTCCCACTCCAACTTTCTTTAAAGAGTCTACCTCTATTAGTTTAGGACCTTTCACTGACCCCAAATAATCTCAATGATATCACCCCACACCCCTTCATCCTAGAAGGTGATACAAATTCCTTAAAGCTGCCTTGGCTACAGCAGGCACTATGAGGGAACCCATTTCATGCATATTTTAGATTTCATTGAAAACTAAAATGCAATTTGCACATTTCTGCCATGCTCTATAGTTCTAAAATAAGGTTGGAGACCTACTGTGGTAAAAATCAATAACCTCATTTGAAGAACACGACTGATAAATATAGCTAGCCATTCTCGCCTGAAATCCATTTTTTGCTTCATCACTTCTGTTAATGTCAACCAGGGGATGGCACCAGCAAGCTAATGCTGATTAACGATGTTCAAAACTTTATTTGTCAGAAAAAGGCCACAACGCAACACCCTTGTTCCAAATAGCGCTCACCTCGGCTGCCTTGTGTATTCTACGACATGGCAGACAATCTGAACAACTAGGTGTTTCTAAACACAGGCACAGGTTTATAAACCTGAAAACTTTATTTTGCTGCCTGCTGAAATCTATAAACTTGAAGGGCCTGCTTTCAAATTATCATAGGTTGCGGCTGAGCCCAATCATTATTTTGACAGAGCCCGGTAAGAGAACAGCGTTCCCAAAAACCCACTCAGTTTTAGAAAACATTAAGCAAGGATGCCATTAATGCAAGATTTTCTTGTTTTTAAACTTTTAGGTGTATTGTTGCATTATCGAAATGCAGAACTAACTTGAGAAACTATGGTACAGTGAGCACTAACACAGAGTCAATACATCAAAGGGGAACACTGTTACAAAATCCCCTAATTTTGGAAAGTATTTTTTAGGGAAGAAGAGGTAGGAGGAGTCATTCAAAGGCAGTTATAACCTATCACTTATCGTATCAATTCACCTGAAACTTGGCCAAAGATCTATGGAAACCTATAGAAGATGACTGCTTCTAAAGAAGTCACTACGAAAAAAAGGCTTCACTGGTACGAGTAAAGGAAGGCTTTTCTGGTACTTTTATTCAGATTATGTCGAATTGAGCAATAAAGAATCTACATAAAGACCTAGGAAACTTTGTGAAGCAGAGAAACAACAATCCCTTCCCACAGTTTGAAAATAAAGTCCAGGGGCACAGGCAAGAGGAGAATCTACATAAATGCCTCGGCATGGAATGAAGGGGGCCGTCACCTCACTACCTCTAAATTCAGGCAGAAACAAGCATTGGCATAGCCAATAGGTCTCGCTTTTGGGACCTTATAAGTATTTAGTTATGCAGCACAATATCCTTGGTGCAACAACATCATCTGTTGCATGGCTAAACACTTAAAAGGGCCCAAAGGCGAGACCTATTGGCAAGTGAGAGAACAGATACACACTGCATGGGAAAGAAGTCAGAGAGGAGACACTGCATGAGGAAGCAGAGAGGAGCAACACACCACAGTGCCAGCTCAGCCGTCACTTTTCCACAGAATCACTGCACCGTTCTCTTTTGTTCACTCATTCCACCCCTCAACTAGGGCAGCAGCCCACCTCCCACCTATGCAGCATCTGGCACCTCACCTCCATCTTCTGAGCCGTGCACGTCCAGGTGACACTAAGACCCCTCTAATGGAGGTGAACCCCTCCCCTGCGCCTCATTAGAAAGGTCACTGAAATGCCAGCCGTAGGTAAGCAACTTCTATCTCTCGCCTTGCCCATCTCCCCTCACCTCTGAAGCACCCTTTGCACACCAATAATTACCTCTCTCCACTAATTTAAGTTAAAGAGGATGGTTGCTATGGCGATTCTTTCAGCAAAAGTCAGGAGATCTTTTTTCTAGCTTTTCTCCAAGAGACAATTTATTAGACTTTGTGGCATGATTACTCGGGCATAGCTGTGTGGTAAGGACCGCAGGACTTCACACCTCTTTAATCAGACTCCATTAATAGCAGATCTAAAGATGCACTTGACTCCTACCCTTACACGCCCTGCCCTTCCCCCATCACCCAGCCGCAGTAGTCGCTTAGTTTGTTTAATGTTTCTTAACATTAGCGCGACCTTTCGTTCACAGGAAAGTGTCACTGTCTTAAAAAACTCAAATCCAGCCATGGCCTGCTAACACGAAGAGGGACTTTTCTCCAAGTCTGGCTAGATGAATCATTAGCCATTTAAAATGGATCATTGTAAGCAGTGACGTAGCAAGAGCGCAAAAGGCCCTAATGCGAGCAAGGAAAATGCCCCTGTAATACAAGATAACCTAAACTGGTGTGTAGGGGGACTCTCACACGCCAAGGACCCGGTGCCACTGCACCTGCTGTCCCATTGATAGCTATGCCCCTGATTGCAAGGGGAAGAGGGTGAGACAGGAAGAGTCCTGTGTCCTGTCACAAGAAGTTAGTAGTTACCGATAGAATCCTGTGTGGATATTGTCGTCACCATCCATAACCCAATGGCATAACCCAATGGCACGTGGTTTTCTCTAGATAGCAAGGGCCAGGAGTGCTCACTTAAGAGAGTAGTAGGCATAACTCGGATTCAGCATGGCGCCGTAAACAACACTCGGTCCCTTCAATATCCAGCCAGTGCTTTATCTTAGAAGAAGGAGATCTTTTATGTACAGGCCGGCAAAAAGAATGGTTAAAACTATTATCTGAAAAGGTACGATGTTAGCACCTTCCATGGCCGAGAACAAACACAAACATTCCTATAGGTGCTAGGTCGGCTCCTGTATTGTATAGCGCCGCGCTATATGGCGTCTCCTAGTTTTGAATTTTGTGTTTGCCTACAATGCAATGAAGAGAATAGCCTTCTTTCTTAAGCCAAGAAATGCGAAAACAACGGCTTGCCTCTCAGTTTGTAGAGCAGCAGAGCCTTTTGACCCCCCCTGTGTTCAAGTGTGCAGTTTTTCCCCTAAAATATTTTGTGTCTTCGGTTTAAATCTACGGCAGAGATTGTGTAACCATCAAGATTCACAATGGACTTGCAACAGTGCAGGAATGTTAAGGAATCTGATAGTTCTGCGCTGTTGAAATCACCGTAACCACAGGGGGTGATGGTAACCTTTAATACCAGATATCGATTGAAGGTGTCACTGTCTAGCTGAGTTTGGTACAGGTCATTTGCATTTTGCACCACCGCATAAAATAGGTAGCTGTTTCCATTGGCTGTATGCGGTCTTTGGTGTCCAAGAGCAGGAGAGAAGGAATATGGTGGTAGAAAAGGAGGAAAGCAGTGAGAGGTGGAGAAGAATAACATATGGATGATATAGCGCAGGGATGTCCAACAAAGGTCCAGAAGTGATGGATCAATGCCTATTTTCAGAATTATCCCTCACCATATAAAATAATGTAATTTACAATTCTTATTTTACATATTTATCTCACATGGATATCCTGAAAATCTAGCATGCACTCGGCCCTCCTGAGACACACTGGGCAAGACACCCCGATACAGACAGCAGCAGGAATCGGGTTTTGAGAGGACAAGAAGTGAAATGATGAGGAGAAAAGGAGGGTGACAGAACGAGGGGAGAAACAGCATAACAAGGGACATTGAAGGGTGAGAGGGAGGAATGAATGATGCATAAGAGAAAGTGAGGAGGTAAGGAGTGCGTAGAGTCACGGAGGAGCAGAAGAAGGAAGGCTTGAATAAAATAGAGGTTTGGAAACAGTGAGAAACAAAGGAGTGATTCCAGTGTTAGAGAGACAGTGGAAGATGCGACACGACAGCCTAAATGGAAAAGACGCAGGCAATGAGGATTTTTTAACAATTGATGCATTTCTTATCTCCCCCTGTCAGTGCCGGGCAGGAGCCGTGAACAGAGCTCACGCTCTCTCGAAGTAGGAGTTTGGCACCGGGTGCCAGGTGCTGACAGAGAGACAAAGGTGCCAACGAGAGTGCATCAGGGCGAGAGGAGCTCTCAACGCTCAGCCGCACCTGCCTGATGTACGTAGGCAGGACGGCGCAGACACCAAATGTGAAGAATGACGGGAAAAGAAAGGAAACGGAGGTGACGGATCACCTCTGAAATGGCAGGACCGGAAGCTGGGCGTGCCCGCCCGTTGCCCCTGGGAAAGGTACGCAGCGCCAGTGTCACTCACGAGTCCATGATTTCCATTGTCGTCAAAGCTCGCCAGTGCCCTGCCCGGACTCCAGATGCAGCGCGCGCCACCGTTATCTTCTGGAAAGAGCCCTGCCGTCAGGTTGTCAATTATATTGCGGCCTCTCTCCTCAACAAGAGAGGAGCGGGGGCGAGAGAGCGCGGCAGCCTGCAGAGCTGACCAGACGCTCGTGCGTCATGGCCTTTTGACTGCGATTACGCGCGCGGCAGACGTGTTTCCAATTATCGCGCACGCGTCTGGGCACGATAATGGGAAACAGATGTCGGCCCTGCGCGCGTAACCGCCCGAAAAAGGCCACGACGCACGAGCATGTGGTCAGCTTTTGAAACCCCCTTACATAAAGTCTTCGCCTAGCAGCGCTTGCGCGCTACTCGAGGCTCGACCTAAAAATAATGATCACTAGCACTAGACAACTGTTAGGAAATTTCCAAGAGCTATGCTGAAGAGCAAGTTCCCTGGGAAAGACCACACAGGTTATCTTCCTTCCAGAGTTACGAAAGTATCTGAGGACCTGCCTATTCGGCTAATAACTGGACCCTGCCAGCACCTAGATATCCTCACGGGTGACAATAAGCGGTCTACAAATATACTGATTGATTGATCTGTATTTCTAGAGGCCTAATACAGGGCCCAGTAGTGGAGACAGAATTATAGAAGCGTGGGTACTTAACGGTTCGAGAGTACCTGTGTGCCATTGAGAAGAGCTGGTACTCTCCCATTAAAAGTATTGAACCTCCCCTGAGAAGGGAAGGTACTCTCCTCCCTTTCAAATTAGAGAAGTGCAGATACTACGTATCTGTGAGACCTGTCCATTTAAAGCACTGGTGGGGTCAATAAAATAAAAAAATAAAAATTGCATTCTAAGATCTGTAATTTTACTTTACCTTTGGAACTATGGACTGAAAGGTCCCAGGATGCAGGAATGACTGCAGACACCACAACTGCCATCTTTACTTTCATCGGAGTAGATACCAAAGATTTCCATTTGTTTCCAAATCCTAAATTCTAACTAATGTCAGTGCTTGGCCAGAAACCATGAAACTCTTTGACCAGATACACATAGGTGGCTCCCATAAGGAAAAGTTCTTTTGTGAACACACCGACAGCACGTCCAACCTGCAAACAAAACGTTTTCCAATAGCGAGTGACTTTGGTTGAATTCTGTAAACGATCCCTCACGGTACTAGTAGAAGCCCATTCCCCCAATGGTACCTTTAACCTTCCACAGAATTTCATCCTCTCTGAATATATTTTATTTCAGTGTTAGTCCATCATGATCATGGTGGAGATTCAAGAGCAGCATTGCTTGTCAACAAGATGCCTGTGAAAATAGAACAGGCAAATCACATGCAAATAATCTATGAACAGAATTCAGTGTATGGTATTGTGTCATCTCACTGACTAGAACCTTCTCGTACCCAAACCAGAGACGTATAAGGCATGGGCAAAGTGTGTAATTGCCCAGGGACCTACCATCCACGGGGGACCTCTGAGAAAGTTAACTTTAACTCTGTATCTCACCTCTGTCTTTTCCTATATTTCAACCACTTTTCCTATCTCTACCTCTGTCTTTGCAAACTATCATTTTAAGGATTTCTGAGTGACCAGAAAAGATACATTTCAAAGTGTTTGTTTTTTTGTATGACTCCATTTCAGCCTTTTATTGGCATAATACAGCTTGAATTAGCAGAAAATGGGTAATTAAATTCAAAGTTGCGTTGAATATTTCATGGCCGGGATCCCAAAACTCCTTAAGATACCACTGGTCATAATTCTTCATGCACAGGCTGCATAAACTCCTCGACTTATAACTCACCTACCAGTTACAGTAAAGGTTACAGGTCTTCACATTCTGTAGAGAAGAGCAGGATGTTTAAGGAGTGCTTATAAGCTATAATTCCAAAAGAAACTTTGTTTTTGATAATGGTAAAATATGAGAGATTGGGAAGGGGGGGGAAACGCTTTCCACAGTTCTTCTGTTGTTTTAACAAAGAGTTTTGCAAGCAGATAAAAAATGGAATACCGCCATGGGAAGGGGCTTAGGCTAATAGAAGTAAAGTAATATTTACTTTATACGTTCATACGGTGTAGATGTTTTTAAGCAAAAACATCTCCTACAAAGGCACTTTTTAACACTACATAGTAGCAACAGCATCGTAAAAACAAAGAAAAAATATCCAATCATTTATATGACAAACGAAGGGTGAGTAAGTCTTCAGGTTTAACTCCATGAGCAGGAAAACAAACACAAAATGAATCCACTAGAAGCAAGAAATGAATGCAAGATGAATTGGGATATGGACAGAGTTTTACTTTATGAAAAGACAGTCACATGAACTCCAGTATACAGCATTCCGCCTGTCGCTTACCATTGGCTTTGTGGTTTGTAGCTAACGTTTTCTAGCTTTCTACTTGCTGGCTTTATTTGCTTTAGGCTGTCCAGCTTGAGGTCATCCCTCCTGTTGCCCAAACCTTGTTTATAGTATTCTTCCACGAATTCGCTTTCTGTAAACATGTCTTTAAATCTTGTTCTTATCTTGTCACATTTGCTGTGCATTCAAAGACAGAAGTCAGATGTCAAGCTCTCTATTCTGAGGGAGCTTGGTGTTTACTTTTCTTTCTCAGACTTCAAAGTGAGAGAATTTATGTGGCAATCCTGCCGTATCCATGTAAGTGGAGAGGGTGTGGGATTATTTTTTTTTTAGGTCTCGCCTAACCATTGCATGCGCTGTCTCGAAGAGACATGCTGTATCTTGGACATGGGCTTGGAAAACGTCCATCTTTTTCATTGGTTCCTCTTGCTGTCCTTTAGAAATGCTGGCTTTTCATTTGTGAATATACTTAGTAGTCCCTCCTTTTGAAATTTTGTATCCTCCCATGAGGACTGTCCCTCTTGCATGTGTTCTTACTGTTCAGGTTATTTATACTTCAAAAAAACTCTTTTCTTGGCTGGCCTATCGCTCGTTAAGTGTTCTGTGTATCTGTTTACTTGTGCAATGAAACTTCCATAGGCTTTCATTTACTTGCCGTCCTTTAATCTCCCTGCACCACCCCTTCCCACAACACCACTGCAGGTCCCCACCACCCCTGCGAGGCCACTGCTCGTTTTGCTAATCTCCCCCAGCCGTGTTTGGTTAATTTTTGCATGATTTGCAGTGACCCACAACACTGCTTGCCCGCCCCCTGCCCCCACCTCCGAGATGCTGTAATTATTTCTTATCTTTATTTTTATTAAGTAGCTTGTAATTATTTCTTATCCTAATTTTAATTTGGTAGCTTTGATTTATGTTGAGCTAATACCAGACTCGAACCGGGATCCCCAGCTCCCCAGTCGGCAGCTCTCACTGCTGCACATATCCTTTCCCTATCCATGTTGCACGGTGCAGTACCATATGTGGCCAAAAGAGGCCCCACTGTACACCTAGTGCCAGCCTGTGGTACTGCACCATCACAACACTGTTTGCTCACCCCCACCTCTGAGATTGCTGCATTAATTTCTTTAAAATCAGTTTTAAACGTTTCGTGACCGGCTACCCCAACAAAGTTTCAGCCTCGCCACGCAGCACATGCCGCCCGTGTGCAGGAGGCGCCGCTCCACCGAGGCGCAGTGTAGCTCTGTGGTGATGACGGTTATTGCACTTGACGTGATTAAAAGCCTCCTGGTTTAGGTGTTCTTGTGAATCCAGTTAACGTTACATGTTCTGCAGACCTCTGGCATGTCGAAGGCTAAGCAACTCTTGGTACTGGTGCACAGAGCACATTCACTACTGACTATGGACAGGGCATATACACAGACCTAAGCATGTGATCTGTATAGGGGACAAATGCAATACAGGAGCAGAACATGGACAACGCATGTACACTGGGCAGGTGCAAAACATAAAAAGAAGGCCCATAACACGGGGCTCGACATACGCAGGACAAGTGTACTAGCTGTTTTAATATTTTAGTGCTGCCCGGGGCACATGTACATTGTAGTGCAGTGCTGAAAGTATGCACAGAGTAGGGCAAAATGTGCAGCACGGCAGAATTGACGAGCTGCAAGAGTCACCGAGTTTGTGACTGGGCTCGGTCCACGACGTAACCCTCTGCCTTGAATGTTGTAGTCCGCAAGGATTAACCGGGGCAATCAATTCATCCTGAAATGCGTAATTTCAGAACACGAATTGCAAACTGAGCAGACAGCACCCCCTCTTGTCCTGGAGTGATTGCATGCGCTGCTTGCAGAGCACAGGCGCTGCTGATGGAGCAGGGTTTCGCAAAAATGAAACCTGCTCGGACCAAGTACCCCCATAATACATACTAACAGTAAGTAGATGTGATTAAAATCTAACATGCACCCACATAAACATATGGGAATTGCTTTGCACTCACCTGAATTAACACGTTAATGAATAATTGGTATTAATCTTAACCTTTGAAAAATAAACAAAGAAGTTGCGTGAGTAGGCCGCATGTACATCAGTGTTTTGCACGTTGCATTCCGCTTTGAAAGGTTAATTATTAATGTCGCTTTTGCACTAAGCTTATGCTAGGTAAGCATAATGGGGAAGTAGTGCAAGGTGGGTGGGGAACAGTGAGGGTTTCATTATCATACAATTAATATTTGTTCGTTTTCATTTACTTTAGCATGCTGAATGAAGTCTTCATTTTAGAAAAGTGACGTGAAAGGGAGTGGGAAGTTTCCTCAGAGCGAGTCTGCTCTGACATGAGACCAGCAAGTTGTGCTGAGCATTACGAAATGACATGAAGGAGTGAAGGCCAGAGCATCAGTTGTCTGCCAATTTCCGTACCCAAGCGTGAGACCGGGGACGAGCTCTGTGGAAATATGAACTGAATAAAGAAGAATGTATTAAATGTATCGATATATGAGAAACAAATGAATAAAATAAAGTTTGGACCATGGGAACCTTTTTGCACAATAAAGTTGTTGAAAAAAATGCGAAGTCATAGTGGCATGATCATGCCACCCCTCAAAACCCACCAATCCCTGTTCGAATTGAATATGAAATGCAACATTTAGTGGGTTGGACCTGTCACTCTTAGGGTATATCTGGAGTACCTTTAGGGGCGTGTTTTTGGAGAGGCTTAGGCTGACACGAGAGAAGAGGGGAGATGCGTCGCTGTCCGTCGGGTTGCAGAGAGGCCTAGCTGTTACCATCCTGTCCTTTCCCCTGACCAATTTTTCTTGCATTTCCTGAATACCTTTTGGGGAACCTCCATCATCTCCTGGGCTCAGGGGGTGGTATTCTCTACAGAACAATAGGTTTGTATCTAGCCTGTGTTGCTCTCAGCATTAATGTATTTGTCTCTGAATCTTCTGTCTCTCCACCTATCCACTCCGTCAACAAAATATTTATATGCATTGTTTTAGATGAACCGGATGTCTCTTCATCTATCCTTCCGTTAGGTATTATATTGTTTGGCATAATCATTCTGCTGAACTCTTTTGTCTCTTACCCTATCCACTACTTCATTGCACAATGTCGTTGTAGAAAGAGTCTGTGTAAATTGCATTATTTCTCTGATCGTGTGGTTCGATGTTTATAATTGTGACCTGATGCAGATGAGCATTTACTTTGAATTTTGAGATAAACTCACTTATTAATTTTACTGAGAGTCTGTGATTAATTTGATAATGTTGGGTGGGTTAGTGTCTTATCATTACCATCAACTACTCAACTAATTGATCCATCGACCAAATAGAGGAAGAGTTGATATCAATAAATGTTCTTTAAACAGATGTTTAGGAGTTTATAAGAAATAAGAGATGAACGAAACAAACTGACCCCAGCGCATCAGGGATACTGGGTGAATGTGTATGGGCCATTGAAGTGAATTGTAGAGTATCGATCCCTGATCAATTATTGGTATTGGCGCTGGATCAGTTTCTTGGTAGCAGAGGACGGTTTAATTATTGATTCGTTTGGTAATGATCATTGATTATATGTTCCTAACATGCAGAGTTAGTGTCATGTTCTATGTTGTCTAGAACTCCAGGTACGGAGATACCTGAGGAATCCCAGGAAGGAATCTGCTGGAAGTAGGCAGAAGAAGAGTGTGGTAAAGAAGCCACACTGCAGAAGTACTTTGTCTGTTGTAATAATACCTAAAAGCTATGGAGGGCTGCAGGTGTTATATTTAGGGAATTTCGTATGTGAGTAGAGTGTCTGAATAGTGAAGGGTCCGCTTCCGAAACTCTAGCCTGATTTCCAGGAGAATAGCAAGACTCCTTTTCACGCCAAAAAGTCCTCTTGTGAAATTCTGGTTTTATCCCTAGAGGAGTAATAGGTCCACCTGGAGCTTGTCTGAAGGGTAAAAATAGCGCTGGTCGTTATTAGGATCCGTAGTGAGAAAATCTTTTGAAGAAGTGAAAACTATCTCTTTACTTAGTGGAACAGACAAAGTAGCATTGCTTTATGTCATTACTAATAGAATTTGATTAAAAAGAACTCAGAAAAATATTGCCGTAAAATTTTATAAAGGGAGGGTCAGTAGAAGGAGTAATACTGACATCAGAAAAAGCTGCGCTGACATTGGTCAGGCAGCAGACGTGTACTGGACTGTGATTGGTTGGTTGGTGTGAGCTGCGCTAGTATTGGTTAAGACTTTGCTTACGTAGCAGTGCTGTGATTGGTTGGTGTGAGACACGCTGGTATAGGACGAAAGTTAACCAATAGAGTAAGTAGAATTACGGAAGAATTGTTTTTTTTTGTACATAAGACCCATCAATGGAGGAAGTCAGAAAATGAAGTTAATGCAGAAAATAAATAATTTTTTCAAGAAGGACAAACCAATTGTGACTAGAGAGAGAATTCCGATTCCGCCTCCAAAGATGCCTGCTTCTTTTATGATGTTAGAAAGAGGATATCATACATGTATGTGGTTGGAAATTTGGATTGAGTATACGAAAGGTGATGGTGTTTTAGCTTTTCCACAACATGGTACCTTTAATGTGAGAATATTGCAAAATTTGAGAAACCGAATGAATTCATTAGTTCCAAATCCTAGATTGACTCAGTATGAAGCATTGCAAGAATGGGAAGTGGAAGCATTTGACAGAGAAAAATATAGAGTTGGTAACAGGAGTATGATATTTAGATATCCCATTGAAAGCAGGGACGAAAAGTTGAAAAGATGGAGAAGAGCCGTAGTAACGGAAGGGTTGTATCCAGTTTTAACGGTTGATGAACAGACTGGAAGTAAATGTAAGGAGAAAAGAAATCATTTAGAGACTCCAAGTGTAGGAGGTGATATGAATGAGTCGGATGATGATGAATTGATAGAAGTTATCATGAACAAAAAACCTCCACCGTATGAAGAGAATTTAGGGGTCGTGACTCCAAGTGCCCCGCAATTGGGAACCCCGTTGACTCCACAAATTACAGATATAGTGAAAGTGATGAAGGAGAATGAAACAAAAGGTGTTGAATAAGGCCAGATTAGAACAGGTATAAATCACAGAAAGGAGTCCGTTCCTCTATTGGGCAGATGCACTACAAGTTGCTATCTGACTAGTGTTCAAGTCGCTGAGAGATCTCAATTTCAGATCGTAATGCCCTCACACACCTGTTAGGGTGTCATGCTTCATCATAGGGCGCTCCTCGTCAGACCGGCGCTGCAATGTCTGACGGGCCTGGTGGCTTCTTTGGCGGAGTTCTTTTGATCTGAGGACGCCGTATGTGAAGTGTGTGTGGGCTAAAAGTAAGTGATCAATGGTGTGTGCAACGTGACTAGGTGACTTAAAATAGGTACTGGACCCATGAACATTTTAATTCAAAAGTGGGACCAGGACTAGGTAAAAACAGTGGGGCTACCAAGAGGTCTTAAGGCACCAGGGTAGCTATTACGTGTGTGTGGTCAACATGTTTTGTGCCCTCTAGGCTCAAAAGTCGAGCAGCACTTCTTCAGGACCAAAAAAATTGATGGGGTCCCCAGAGAAATGAGGACCACGGGAGGACTCCCCGTAGAGTGGGGATGTCCAGATGGTGTATGTCTAATCCCAAATAGGGACCAGAGGTACGTCTCCACCTCACTTGAGGAGAAGAATTACTTCATAATGCGGCACTGCCGGTACTCCAACGCGTCTCCCCCACGTCTGGATATCCAGACGTGGGGGAGACGCGTTGGAGTACCGGCAGTGCCCGCACCTTCTACCTGGTGGTCCCATCCAGTGGTCGGGACCCTCCCCTTCATCTATGAAGCAATTCTTCATTACGATCTGAAATTGAGATCTCCCAGCGACTTGAACACTAGTCAGATAGCAACTTGTAGTGCATCTGCCCAATAGAGGAACGGTTCTTTTCTGTGATTTATATGTGTACTTGAAGGAGCATAGGAGTAGGACCTCTTTAAATAACTAGCTCTTTTGTCCCCTCTTTGATTTAACAGATTAGAACAGGTTCAGAAAATAAATCAGTTGAATTTGAATGCAGAAGCCTTGACGGTACCGGTAACGATTGGTCCTGTAGTACTATTGTATGGAGATAGACAGAAAGTAACTAAGGTACATGCATTAGTAGTGCCAGGTAGCAGCATTAGGAGCAGTGCAAGTGGGGAGGGTCAGGCAAATGCGAACAATACATTGTTAGATCTCCCGATTAACGAACTGATAACTGAGACCCCACAGGAAATGTTCAATTTGAGCCTAGAAGAATAGAACCAAATGATACTCCAGTAGCAGGGAGTTCCGCAGGTCCCTCACCAGAAGAATTAAACAATTGGATAAAAGAAATGACAAAGCCAAAACAACAATCTCAGAGTATAAATGTAAGTCAATTGAAGGTTGACTTGGAAGAGATGATTATTGGAACATTAAGCCCCGACAGATTAGGAACTTATGATGAAGAATTGTTGTTTTTATGTAAAAATATTACCTGGAGAGCAAAGAACTTACATGAAAAAATATCTGAAGCTGCTAGCGAGTATGGAGTAGACATAGAAAAATCAAAGGTGTTACAAAAATCATACAGATTGGCTTTTACTGACAAGGACTTGGAAAGTTTGAATGCGTCGGGAAAAAGGTTACAGATAAAAGAGATAATGAATATTCTGAAGAAATGGGGAGATGTAGATCGTTGGAAAGTTAGATGGTCTAAAAGGAAGAAAGAGGCAGCAAATAAAGGAGCGACTATATTTCCTATGAAAGAAACCGAACAGGTTGAAAAGGGCGTGTCCAATGAGAGAAGTACCAGGTGGTGGATATGTACATGTTCCATGGTCGAGACAGGATATATTGTCTTTTACAAATGATTTTCCCAGATTGAGAGAAAAACCGGTTGAATGGTACAAACAGGTAGTTAGGTTTGTAAAGGTGTCGAAAGTTTTGTTAAAAGATTTGGATGGTTTATTTGACATTGTTGTTCCCGCTGACTTATGCACAGAGTGTAAGATTACTGTTGATTGGCCAAAAGAGGAATACCCAGGGATCCTAAAACAGGTGCACCATCAGAAGAAGTAATGAAAAAGTATAATCAGGTAATCACCTTCTTAAAGGGAAAGATTTCCCCAAAAGAAACCGATTGGGTTAAGATTGACGGAACTACTCAGGAGCCAAAAGAGTCAGTACACGCCTATTATGAGCGTTTACTACAGGTATTTAAACAATATAGTGGTTTTGAAAATATTGGAGATAAAGATATGGGACACTTTGTGTATCATTTTGTGTTTGGATTGAGGCCTGAGATTAGCAACATGATTCAAAAGCATTTCATTTGCTGGAAGAGCAAGACCGTGGATGAAATCCTACGGTATGCAAAGTATTGTAGTGATGAAATTGACAGTAAGCATAAAAAGTTAAAGGAGAAAATTATGTGGGCACAAGTGAAGGTAGCAGAGCAACAAGAAAACAGCAATAATCAAACGAGTGGACAGAGTCAGAATGGGCAGAATTATAATGGAGGTAAGGGAAAGGGAAAAATGAGTAAAGAGGAAGCTATGAAGAAATTTCCTTGTCATGTGTGCGGAAAGTTTGGACATTGGAGGAATGAGTGTAGAACTGCTAAGAAGAATAATGGGGAAATCAAAATTTTATTCCACAGATGCAGAATGAGGAGGGTGTAAGTCTACAGCAGCAGCCACAGATAGTTACGCAGCAGTTATAGGTGCCACAAGCTCCCATTTCAAGTAATGTGAAAGCTCAGGTGCAAAGGTACAATGTGAACACCGGATATCACGGAGGAGACCCGTTTGGTAAGAATCAAGGTGTGAGTCAGCAGTATTGGATGCAATGGAATTGATTCAGACTCATCTCAATGACGGTGCCTGAGGGGGGAGGAAGAGTGCGTACTTGGCGCATCTTTAGCGGTAGATCAGTCAGGTCCATTTGTTGACGGAAAGGTGGAAGGAAATGATATTACATTCCTAGTGGACACTGGTGCTACCCGTTCTACTGTGAGAGCAGCAGAAATTCCGAACATACCCCTCTCGGGAGAAACTATCCAAGTTGTAGGAGTCTCAAATAAGCATATTCGAACGCCAGTCACAAACCCTATAAAAGTTCATATTGGAAACTTCAAAGACATGCATCGGTTTGTGGTATGCGACTCAAGCCCGGTAAATCTCTTGGGAAGAGATTTGCTGTGCAAAATGAACTGTACCATCTATTGTACCCCAGATGGAATTGCATTTCAGACCCCAGATGAGGATGTGGAGTTTAAGATGATGTTAGCGAAGTAAGGGACAGAAGTGAATGAATTGTTTTCGCTTCTCACTGAAAATAATCTGCCTGAAGAATTAAAAAGTACAGTGAAGATCTCCCCCCGGGAGTTCTGTTATTGGGAGGGGACATGAACTCTACTATGCACTCCGAACAGGACAGAGACACTGAGGCTGCCAGGAGTAGGGGGGTGGAGCCACTTTCCGCATTTATGGAGTCGCTTGGGCTGATTGATCTTTGGAGGTTACATAACCCGGGCATCCGGCAATATACCTTTTATTCCGCTGTCCATGCTAGCTACTCACGTTTAGACCATATATTGACACACCGAGGCAGTGAGGGCTGGTTTCTCAATGTCAGAATTGGACCTCTGGGTATATCGGACCACTCTCCGGTGGAAATCACGGTGAGAGGCCCGACCCGCCAATATGCCTTACCACCCAGGCTGAATGCTTGGTTTTTCAAGAATAAAGAAAACGCCCAGAAAGTTAAGGAAAGAGCGCAGCTTTACTTCCAGGAAAATGAAGGGTCGGTCGAGCGAGCGGATATTCTTTGGGAAGCATTTAAGCCGGTGATGAGAGGATATGTCCAAGCCTGTACCGGGATAGAAAATAAGGAAAGGAGGTTGCGCTGGGACAAGTTGGAGACAACATTACTTGAGTTGGAGGCACTTTATTTGGAGGGAGGTAGGAAAGACAGGGAGTTGGCACATCAAATAGACCTTAGGAGACGTGAATTGCAAGATATGGCAACTAATGCAGCTAGGTTGATGGCACTGGCCACACAACACAGCGTATACGACCTGGGGGATAAAGCCAATAAAATGATTGCATGGCTAGAAAAACGCAATAGAGAGAGGAATTGGGTGGCGGAAATATGGGACAGGAATGGGAACACACACTCGGAGGGAGAGGCCATAGCACGGGTGTTCGCTGACTACTATGAGGATCTTTATGACTCGACCCCGGTCAGATCGGCCCAGGATTGCTCCGAGCTTCTGGAGGAGATGCGCCTTCCAGTACTAACAGAGGACGATAGAGACTCGATAGATAGGGACATAACGGAGGAAGAAATAGTGAGCGCCATACAGGATCTGCAGGCGGGGAAGGCACCGGGACCCAATGGGCTACCGGTGGAACTTTTCAAATGTATGGCCTCCACACTGGCCCCACGCCTTCTAGCCATGTTTGAGGAGGCGAGAGACCGTGGTTCACTACCGATTGATCAGCGAACTGCGACTATTTTAGTGATCCCTAAGGCCGGTAAACCGGCAGATCACTGCGGCTCGTATCGGCCGATATCGTTGCTAAATTTGGAAGTTAAAGTTTTGGCTAAGGTTTTGGTGAATCGACTTTTAGTGCCAATTCTTACTCTGATACATCCTGACCAGTCAGGTTTCATGCCTAACCGTAGCACTAGACTCAATTTGCGACGCTTATATGGGGTAATGCACTTGATAAGGACCAGTCCGGGGGTGGAGGCGGCGCTGTTGTCACTCGACGCCCGCATGACGTTCGACAGTATTGAATGGAACTATCTCTTTGAAGTCTTGAAGAGGTTCGGCTTCGGGCCCCGGTTTATCTCCTGGATCCGGTTGCTATATACGCAAGCTATGGCAAGGGTCCGTGTGAATGGCTCGGTGTCTCGCCCCTTTGTCTTGCGGAAGGGCACACGGCAGGGGTGCCCCATCTCATCAATTTTGTTTGCCCTGGCGCTTGAGCCTTTGGCGGCATGGGTCAGAGGGGATCTGGTAATAACGGGTATCCAGGAGGGTGACCAGTGGGAGGAACGAATATCGTTATACGCCGACGATGTCCTCCTATACGCGACGAGACCTCGGTTTACTATAAATAGGCTGCTCCAGATCTTTGGACTCTTTGAGGGCTACTCAGGCTATCAGATCAATTGGGATAAGTCCCTTCTCTATATGTTGTCGGATGGTCCTCCCCCGCACCTGGGGCCTGACTCCAAACTCCAGATTAAAATCGGTTTTAAATATCTGGGAATACAGATTGAAAAGTCTGATGTAGCGTTCCTGGAAAAGAATCTGAAACCGCAATTGATCTGCCTGAAAAGCGATGTTGCACATTGGAGAAGGCTCCCAATCTCCCTGATGGGAAGAGCGGTTCTCTTCAAAATGATGTTGCTGCCACGCATTTTATACGTTATACAAAATACCCCCTGCCCAATACCAGAAAAATTCTTTGGGGACAGACAGGGAACTGAGAACATTGCTGTGGGATGGGGAGGGGGGGTGGGGCGCACGGATAGCGTTGGCCAAACTGCAGAAGGGGGTGTATGAGGGAGGGTTGGCCATCCCCGATATTCGAAAGTACTATTGGGCGTCACAACTGATGGTCATTAATGACTGGGTCTTTGCAGATAGGAATGATCCAGCATATAGAGTCGATCACTGGGCGATGGGGGCGGAAGGCTACTTGTGGGCGCTATATGGGCGGGCGAGACAGGATGGTATGCCCCCGCACATTCAATTAGTACGGATGGTGTGGAATAAGGCCACTCGATTCCTGGGTTGGGCGGGACGGCTGACGGAGCAGACACCCTTGTGGACCAGTGAGATGCTTCAGGAGGTGGGTCGACTGCAGGGCTTCGCGAAGTGGAAACTAATTGACATTGTTCGTTTGGGGGATGTGAGGCGGAGGAACGCTGTGTTGATGTTTGCAGAGTTGCAAGCAGAATTCCAGTTGGCATCCACGGAACATTATAAATACTTGCAGTTGAAGCATGCACTGGGCAGTTATCTTAAGGATGGGGACCAGATCCCCGAGTATAGCCCATTAGAAGACAGATTATTGTTGGACCCAATCCCGGAGAAGGCGCTGTCCTGTACGTATAAAAAAATTATAAACAACTCACCAGACTTATTAGCCAAGGTGCGAGAGGCGTGGGAGTCCGACCTGGGATTATTGGAGGACGATGACTGGGTGGAGGCATTGCAGAGTCCCAGGGCGGTGGCAATCCAGCCGCGCCTTAGATTGGTCCAGTTGGGGATCCTGCATAGGTCCTACTGCACCAGTACACTTATGTTTAAACTGGGGCGCATCGCCAGTGAGGAGTGTCAGAGGGGATGTACGCAGAAGGGAACGTTTTTCCATATACTATGGGACTCCCCGATCATACAGATATACTGGCGGAAGGTGGTCCGGACTATGTCTGAAGTGTTGGAGCAGGAAGTTCCTCTGGATGCCAGATGGCTTATATTGTGTGTGTCAGTGGAATTGAATTGGCCCAAATATCAACGAATCTGGCTACAGGTGGCAGCAATGGTTGCAAAGAGGAATGTTGCAGGGGCGTGGGGGGCCATTCCACCGCCTAAAGTCTCCCAATGGAAAAGGGACTTGGACTGGTGTTGTGCGGCAGAGAAGGAAATTTATGACAGCAGGGGATGCCCCAAGAAATGGGAGAAAATTTGGCAGCCATGGGAAGCTTACAGGGGATTGGGGAGGGTTCTCGACTAGTTAGGCGGGGTGCGCGCAGGGACCAAGGGGGTGGGACAGGGGCCCTACAAGGGGAATGTCAATTCCAAATATGTCGATGTAATGTAATATGTAAATACCATTGAACGTAAAGGTAATTCGAAGACTGTTTGTGATCATGATTATGAATGCTGACTACTGTTTTAATAAAAAGAAGTTAAAAAAAAAAAAAAAGTACAGTGAAACAGGATATGTGGGATTTTTCAGGAAAAGAAATTGGCCTGATGACGAGAGTAGATCCAATTCAAATAACCGTGAAGAATGGTGATGTATACCCAAACACACCACAATACAAAATGAGCCCAGAAGTGATTGTAGGCGTTGCTCCGGTAATTGATCAAATGATTGAACAGGGAATCCTAAAGGAAATAATGAGCAGTCCTTGTAACTCGCCTATCATAGGTATCAAAAAGCCGAGTGGGAAGTACCGGATAGTGCAGGATTTGCATAAAATAAATAAAATTGTAGTGCCCTGTTGCCCAGTAGTACCGAATCCAGCAGTGATTCTTTACCAAATTCCTTGTGATGCAGAATGGTACACAGTGATTGATTTGTGCCAAGCATTCTTTTTGATTCCTTTGCATCCGGAAAGCCAATATTTATTTGCTTTTCGGTTCGGAAACCGTGTTTTGGCATGGTGTCGAGTCTCTCAAGGTTACACCGAGAGTCCCTCAATCTTTAATCAAATTTTGAAAAAATGCCTAGAGACTTTAGTCATGCCAGGAAATTCGGTTTTGGTTCAGTACATTGATGACCTACTGGTGGCATCAAAGACACGAGAGGCATGTGTTACAGACACAATTGCTCTATTGAACCTCTGGCAGACGGAGGACACAAGGTGTCCCCAGCAAAATTACAATTTTGCAAACAGGAAGTACAGTACCTTGGACACAAAATAGAAAAGGGAGTTAGAAAAGTAACCCCAGAAAGAATCTGTGTGATCAAACAGATGAATCCACCCGAATGTTTTTGGGAATGGTTGGATATTGTCGGCAGTGGATATGTAGTTTCTCATTGATTGCAAAACCCCTGCAGAAATTAACACGAAAGGATGTGAGAGATCCGATTGTTTTGGATGATGAAGCTATGGATGCTTTCATAAAATTAAGAGGTAGTCTCTGTAGAGCACCTGCCTTGGGAATGCCAGACTATATGAAATTATTGGCATTGTACTGTTGTGAGAGAGATGGATGTGCACTCAGTCTTAACTGAGAAACATGGAATGGCATGACGTCCAGTAGCATATTTTTCTGCTACCCTGGATACAGTGGCTACAGCATTGCCAGGATGTCTGAAAGCAGTAGCAGCTACTTGCAGGAGTCTGGAACAGAGTGAACCGATTGGATTGGGATATCCTGTCAAGGTATATGTGCCACATTCTGTTGAGATTCTTTTGACTCGCACTAGAACCCAGTATCTCACTTCTAGTCGGCTGACTAAGTATGAAAGAGTAATTCTGGGAGCTGAAAATGTGACTGTAGTCAGGTGCACGACTGTAAATCCAGCAACTCTACTGCCAAATTCTCGCAGTGAAGAAGTGAAAGAGGAAGCAGATCATGATTGTCTGGATGTGACAGAGTTATGCACCAAGCCCCGGCCAGATATAGAGGATAGTCCTTTGGAAGATTCAGATTGCGAGTTGTTTGTTGATGGGTCGTATTTAAGAAATGAAAGAGGTGAATTACGCACTGCCTATGCTGTTTGCACCCTAGAAGGAGTCATTGAAGCATCCTGTCTGAAAAGAGTAAACTCCGCCCAGATAGCTGAGCTGATAGCTCTGATTAGAGCATGCAAAGTTGCCAAAAGTTTGAAAGTAACCATATTCACAGACAGCTAATATGGGTTTGGAATAGTGCACGATTTAGGCCAGCTATGGATGCAAAGGGGATTTCTGACATCTTCAGGTTCCCCCATTCGAAATGGTAAAATTGTAAAAGAATTATTGAATGCTTTACAATTGCCCAAAAGAATTGCAGTAGTTAAATGTGCCGCACATCAATCGGGAGACGATTATGTGACAAAAGGCAATAGATACGCAGATCAAATAGCACGATATTGTGCCCAAAATACAATGGCTTCAAACAGATCAATTGAAAAAGGAAATACCGAATGCCATCTTATGTTTACAACTTCAACAACGTTAGAAACTTGGGATGAGGTGAGGCAAATGCAGGAAGTGGCAAGTGATGAGGAAAAAGAAAATTGGAAATTTGCAGGCTGTAAAAGGAGAGCAGATGACAAGCTGTGGGTTTATCAGGATGAGAGACCAGTTTTGCCAGACTCTTCGCTTTCTCACATGGCCAGGGTGTACACCATTGGACATGCACATATTGGAAGAGACGCAATGATCAGACTCTTCAAGCAGACATGGTATAATCCAAAGTTCAGGGTCATTGCAGAGAGCCTCTGCCAGAGGTGCATCATATGTCAGCAGCGAAATCCAGGACGAAAGACAGTTGTAAGTTGGGGACAGATTGGGAGAACAGGAGGTCCATTTACCCAACTCCAGCTCGATTTCATTGAGCTTCCCCCTTGCAATGGGCTGAAGTATGTCCTAGTCATTGTATGCTTGTTCTCTCGCTGGGTGGAAGCCTATCCTACGAGAAGAAATGATAGCCTCACTGTAGCCAAACTATTGTTGAGAGAACTGATCCCTAGGTTCGGAATTCCAGTCACTTTGGAGACAGATAGAGGAACTAATTTTAATAATGAAGTAATTCGGCTGATTTGTGCAGCATTTAAGATTGAACAGAAGCTGCATTGTGCCTCTAGACAGAAGCCTCTGGAGTGGTCCAGCAACTTAATGGCACTATAAAATACAGGTTAGGGAAAGTGTGTGCATCCACTTCACTGAAATGGCCTGACGCTTTACCCCTTGTGCTAATGAGTCTGAGAAGCATCCCTGACAAAAAGACTGGATTGAGTCCTTATGAAATCCTCATGGGAAGAGCAATGAGACAGGCATATGTACCAGCGAACAAATTGATGAGTATATCTGATGCTTGACTATTGCAGAGGATTGGCTGAACTGGTACGTTCTGTGTCCCACCAGGTTGGAGAAGACGCCACAACAATACATCGAAATCAAGCTCATGATCGGAGTCCTGGTGAGTGGGTCTACATCAAGAAACACGTAAGAAAATCGTGTTTAGACCCAAGGTGGCATGGACCTCATCAAATCATCCTGGTGACAACAACGGCAGTGAAGTGTGCTGGCTTGCCAAATTGGATTCACGCGAGCCACACCAAACGAACCCTAAACCCACCTGAAAGACTGAAAGAGCCACAACCGGTAAATCAAAGACAAAGGTCAGTGGCTGAAGTGTGTGAAGCTGATGAATCTAGAGTGACAGATTCTAATGAACCAACGGATGGTGAACAGCCAAGCACAAGTCAAGTAAAGTGGACGAAAGATTCTAGGGTTCCAAAGACTGTTGTTGAACCAGAAGAAAGTACGTTCACTGAAGATCCAGAAAAAAGTGAACTTCCGGCCGAACCTGAAACAGGCGAAACTGTCGTTGAACCAGAAGAAAGTAAGTTCACTGATGATGCAGAAGAAAGTGAATTTCAAGTTGAACCAGAACTAGGTGAAACTGTACTTGAACCAGAAGACAGTGAGCTCACTGTTGAAAGGGAGGTTATTATAGAATCAGAAGAACAGGAAGAAAGTGAAAATCAAGAGGAGAAGCAGCCAGTGGAAAGGGCAAATAAGAGAACATGTGAACAAGATGAGGAAGGTGAAAACATAGTCAAAGTAAAGAAACCAAGAAGAGGTGATAATTGGCCAAAGGGAGTGAAAAGACTGAAATACACTCTTGTGAAAAGAATATTAAGAAAAAGACCAGAGCAAAGTAATGAAATATCCAGTCAAACAGATTGGGAAGAGTCAGGAAAAGAATCAGTACAAAAGACTCGAAGAGTAAGAATCCCAAGTAGAAAATACAGAGCACCCGAGTGGACGTACGTGATTTTGGAAGAACTTGAAAGCCCAGATCCAAGAAAAGAAAAAGAAAATTCTGACACTGAGCAAGTTGATGAAAGCAAAATAAGACCTCCTTAAAGAACTATTACAAAGTAAGGTGCAACCTTGGTTATTCACATAAAATAAAGATTCCAAAACAGACTAAAAGACGAAGAAAAGAATAAAAGAAAGGGATAAAGAAGAAAGCCTTGAAGTGTAGGATTACACTACTATTTTTATTTTTTCTAGAAAAAAAAATGTTTTTAAATATAGAGGTGTAGATAGATTTTTTCATTTTTTATATAGAAAGAAAAATGGCCGAAGTAGAAGTGACTGAAATTCAGAAATATAGTCTAAAACGTAGGTGAATTAAAGCTGGCTTATGTAGTGTCTTAATATTAACATTTATGTGGATAATATTAACTGTCCTTATACCCATACTAATGATAACTGATGAAAGAAACAATACTAATGATGTAACAAACAAAAGGATGAATGATGTCACTAACGAAACCCCAAATACTAAATTAGTACCCTTCGATGGAAGCATTCTCCATCATGATAAATCAATTAGTGATTTCTCGTTAAATGTCTTTACAAAGTTACTCTATGAGTATGTTGAAACTATGAATGTGAATGATTGTTATGTGTGCATGCAATTACCTTCATCTGTTTCTGAAGGGGTGACTTATCACCACCTTCCATTAACCTATGGTGTGTCGTGTAGTATACTCACCAGCTTATTTTATGTAACGGGGAAACTTGAGTATCATTACTCAAATATAGACTTAGTATTTTCTGAAATTCCTGTTATCAAAGAAATGAATAAGGTGTTTAGTGCTAAGGCTGCTTGATATATGGGCGAATCTTTTCATATTTTCAATTTAACATGTAATTTAAGGGTTGAAGAAAAAGTATTCGTAGAAATGGTAGAAAATAGAAGAGAAAATTTCCAAAAGAAAGCTGCTGAACAAAAGTCCAGAATACCACCATGGGACATTAGAGAAGGAAATTACGAAAAGGGCGAGGGATACGCTGCAATGTCTCTGGACTGGTCACAGAAAGGGAAAATGTGTCTGTTTAGAACTAAAACTAACTATAACAATTACTTCATTGGTTCTAGTGAATGTGAGCATACTTTCCAAATTACAGGAGTGGGGGTTGAAAGGTGGAACTGATCCTGTTTTCCCAGGAATTTATTATGTGTGTGGCAAGAAAGCTTATTATAGATTGCCTGCACATTGGTATGGAAGTTATTTTGCTATAGTTTTTCCTAAAGTGTACCATATGGACCGAAACAGTCATAAATTTGACGGACTAAAACAAGGACTAACACGTAACAAAAGAGCAAGTTTTTCAGAGATAGTAGGTGATATTTTTGGTGCACTGATACCCTCAGTTGGAGTCGTTCTGAATTCTCACAAAATTCGAAAATTGTCCACAGTGGTTGATTGATTATCTACAGATACTGCTGGTGGGTTTTTAATGATTGACACGGAAATGGTTGCAATCAGATCGATGGTTTTGCAAAATCGACTTGCCCTTGATATCTTATTGGCAAAAGAGGGTGGAGTCTGTGGAATGTTGAAAGTTCAACATTGCTGTACTTATATCCCTGATAAAAGTAAAGGAATTGAGGGATATATAAAGAATATTACTAAATTACATACAGATTTGACCCAACTGGAGGTTGACGGTGTTTGGGAGAGACTTGGTAAGAGTTTCTCCTCAAATAAGTAATTCGTTTTCTACATTTGGAAATAGCCTGTTAGTAAAAATAATAATGCCAATAGTTTCAATAGTAATAATAGCTTTAGTGATAATAACGGCATATAAATGTTGTAAGTGGGGAGGAGAAAGAAAGGAAATAACAGAAATAAAGAATAAAAGAAGAGCAAGAAAGAGAAAAAGAGAAGAACTGGAGTTAGAAGAGATGAAAGGAGAATACTATGATTTAATGAAAGGATTAAATGAGTATACCACAAAAAGAGAGAAAAATACTGAGTTTTAAAATTGGCATGAAGATGGTACTCGGTATGGTAGGTATTTTATGATGGCTCCTAAAAGCCATCAGAGGGGGGAATTGATGGAGCAACGTTTCGCAAAAATGAAACCTACTCGGACCAAGTACCCCCATAATACATACCAACAGTAAGTAGATGTGATTAAAATCGAACATGCACCCACATAAACATATGGGAATTGCTTTGCACTCACCTGAATTAACACGTTAATGAATAATTGGTATTAATTTTGACCTTTGAAAAATAAACAAAGAAGTTGCATGAGTAGGCCGCATGTACATCAGTGTTTTGCACGTTGCATTCCGCTTTGAAAGGTTAATTATTAATGTCGCTTTTGCACTAAGCTTATGCTAGGTAACCATAATGGGGAAGTAGTGCAAGGTGGGTGGGGAACAGTGAGGGTTTCATTATCATACAATTAATATTTGTTCGTTTTCATTTACTTTGGCATGCTGAATAAAGTCTCCATTTTAGAAAAGTGACGTGAAAGGAAGATGGAAGTTTCCTCGGAGCGAGTCTGCTCTGACATGAGACCAGCAAGTTGTGCTGAGCATTAAGAAATGACATGAAGGAGTGAAGGCCAGAACTTCAGTTGTCTGCCAATTTCCGTTCCCAAGCGTGAGACCGGGGACGAGCTCTGCGGAAATATGAACTGAATAAAGAAGAATGTATTAAATGTATCGATATATGGGAAACGAATGAATAAAATAAAGTTTGGACCATGGGAACCTTTTTGCACAATAAAGTTGTTGAAAGAAATGCAAAGTCATAGTGGCATGATCATGCCACCCCTCAAAACCCACCAATCCCTGTTCGAATTGAATATGAAATGCAACATTTAATGGGTTGGACCTGTCACTCTTAGGGTATATCTGGGGTACCTTTAGGGGCGTGTTTTTGGAGAGGCTTAGGCTGACACGAGAGAAGAGGGGAGATGCGTCGCTGTCCGTCGGGTTGCAGAGAGGCCTAGCTGGTACAATCCTGTCCTTTCCCCTGACCAATTTTTCTTGCGTTTCCTGAATACCTTTTGGGGAACCTCCATCATCTCCTGGGCTCAGGGGGTGGTATTCTCTACAGAACAATAGGTTTGTATCTAGCCTGTGTTGCTCTCAGCATTAATGTATTTGTCTCTGAATCTTCTGTCTCTCCACCTATCCACTCCGTCAACAAAATATTTATATGCATTGTTTTAGATGAACCGGATGTCTCTTCATCTATCCTTCCGTTAGGTATTATATTGTTTGGCATAATCATTCTGCTGAACTCTTTTGTCTCTTACCCTATCCACTCCTTCATTGCACAATGTCGTTGTAGAAAGAGTCTGTGTAAATTCCATTATTTCTCTGATCGTGTGGTTCGATGTTTGTAATTGTGACCTGATGCAGATGAGCATTTACTTTGAATTTGGAGATAAACTCGCTTATTAATTTTACCGAGAGTCTGTGATTAATTTGATAATGTTGGGTGGGTTAGTGTCTTATCATTACCATCAACTACTCAACTAATTGGTCCATCGACCAAATAGAGGAAGAGTTGATATCAATAAATGTTCTTTAAACAGATGTTTAGGAGTTTATAAGAAATAAGAGATGAACGAAACAAATTGACCCCAGCGCATCAGGGATACTGGGTGAATGTGTATGGGCTATTGAAGTGAAATGTAGAGTATCGATCCCTGATCAATTATTGGTATTGGCGCTGGATCACTGCATTTACTCTGCCTCCTAGACAACACGCATTGGTCATTGTCACAGTTAACCTGTGAATGATGATATTCACAATTTAAGTTCCAACACCAGGCGACTCTTTTTGACCTTGTTCATGCTAATCCTTGTATTTGTTTGTTCAATTAAGTATATTTATCTTGTTAAGTTGGAGGTTATTTTAAAAAACAATGCAAGTTGTTGGTGTAAAAACTGTCAGTTTTCCACTTGAATGTGGTGGGATCAGCTGCCAGTTGCACCAGCTGCATTACAAAGGCCTGTATTTGGGGATTAACACGACCATGTCATAATTATGAATAATAATAAGTGTTTTGTCCTGCTTTCTAAGGCAGGGAGCTGGGGGCTGCTAGGAATGCAGCATACATATTTTAGTGCAGCTTCAAAATATTTTCCTTTGGTCTATACGGCTCCTAATAGGGAATTAATGGCACTGTTGGTATGTGGAGCTTTCTTTTATATTGTTTGTGAATGCTTTTGCCAGATTTGCCCCTTGCCAAGTGTGTCTGTGCTCGGGATGTCACAGACGCCACACAATGCCACAACTATGTTTGGGGGTCACTTTGTAGGCCTTACCTGTTCGTTTTTCTAAACTTAACATATTTTGTTATGTGGAAAAATTTTAAAAGGTTTAAATAAACATGGCTCACTAAAACTACATTTAAAAAATTGTAGCTACTATTGGTGTGTGGGAGGGGGGTTAGTGCATTTTTAAACAAACATTATCTATTATTACACGCAATTGCACAGTTCCACACCACACAAATCAACTCACACATTTCCATTACACACCACATAATTCAACAAGAAACCACATAATACAAATCAACAACACAATTACATAACACACCACATACATACAATCCACACCACAAAATTAAACATCACACCACATAATTAAACTCCACCACGTAACACTCCACAACACAAAATACCATACAGCATAATTACTCTCCATAACACACAATCCCACTACACATAATTCCTATACACTATATACCACTAAGTTTCTATCCACATAATTCTACTGCACAACATACCACATAATTCCACTACACACCACATACATCCACTCCACTTCAAAACACACAAGTAAAAAACATTTACAACAATAGCTCTAACTCTCACAAATACGAGACCTATTACATTGCAAATAATTGTTTTTGCTAGCATACACACAAAAAAGTATTTAACTGTGATGATGTTTCTGAATATATCAGAATTGATATATATGAAGCACTTTTTTTTGGGTAATTCTGAAGTGTGTAATGGTTATTTCAATTGAAAATGTGTTGTTTGTAATGGCAGTGCGCAACCACACCATTCATATTCCACACTATGCCACTCCACTCCACTCTATGCCCTTCCACTCTGTGCCACACCACTCCATTCTATGTCATTCCACCCCACCCTATGGCAAGCCATGCTATTCGACTCCACTCCAATCCAAGCAACTCACTCCACAACACAACCCGCCACTCCCTCTCCACCCCACTCCGCTGCAATGTTCCCCAATCTACCCCACTACGCTACAATCTACCCCACCCTGCTGCAATCTACCCCAATCTACTCCACTCCAATCTACCTCACTCTAATCCACCCATTCTACCCCACACCACTCTAATCTACCCCACTTCATTCTACCCCACTCAACCCACCCCAATGTACCCCACACCACTCCAATGTAACCCAATCTATCCCAGTCTACTCCACTATGATCCAATCTACACTACTACACTCCAATCTACCCCATTCCATTCAATCTATTCCAATCAGCCATACCTCACTCCAATCTACCACACTCCACTCAAATCTACCCCAGTCTACTCCACCCCAATCCAATGTACCCCAATCCAATCCACTCCAATCCATCCCACTCCAACCTACCACATCTACCCCACTCCAACCTACCACAATCTACCCCACTCCAATCTATGCCACACTTCAATCTACCACAATCCAATCTGCCCCACTCCACTGCAATCTACCACAATCTACCCCAGTCCACTCTATTCTACCACACTACAATTCACCCGACTGCAATTTACCCCACCTGACTGTACCCAATCCTATCTACCCCAATCCAATCTACCCAACCCTAATCCACCCAATCTATGCCACTACACTCTACTCCAAACTACCCCACTCCACCCTTCCCCATCTATCTCACGCCAATCTTCCCACTCTAATCCACCCACTCTACCCCAATCTACCACACTCCATCCACTCTACCCAATCTACCCCACTCCACCACTCAAATCTACCACGTCACCAAATCTACCCCACTCCAGTCAATTCTAATCCACCCACTCCAATCTACCCTACCCCACTCCACCCCAATCTACTCCACTCTAATCTACCCCACCCAAACCCCATCTACCCCACTCCAATCTACCCCACACCACTCTATCCAACTCCACTCCAATCTACCCCACTCCAAACTTCTCACTGCTATCCATCTTGCTCCAATCTACCCCAATCCACTCCAATCTATCCTGCTTCACTCCAATCTACCTTACCATAATCCACCCAATCTTCCCCACTCCACTCTACTCCTGTCACTCCTATCTACCCCATTCCACTCCAATCTACCCCAATATATCTCACGCCAATCTACCCTGATCTACCCAACTCCAATCTATTCCGCTTAACCCCAATCTACTCCAATTCAATCTACTTCACTCACCCACTCCAATCTACTCCACTCCAATCTACCCCACACAACCCCACTCCAATCAACCCCACCCCATCCTCTTCTACCCCACACCACTCCCATCTACACCTCTCCACTCCAATCTACCCCACTCTAAATTACCCCATTCTACCCACACTCCATTCCATTCTACCCTATAATTCACCCAAACTACCCTACTCCAATCTACCCCACTCCACTCCAATTTACCCCAATATATTCCACTCCACTCCAATCTACCCTGCTCCAATCTACCCCACTCTAATCTACCCCAATCTACTCTACTCCAATCTACCCCACTACACCCCAATTCAATCTACTCCCCTCTAATTTACCATGCCAGTCTACCCAACTTCCCCAATCTACCACAATCTACGTAAATCCACCCCACTCCATTCTACCCCACTCTATGTCCACTCAACTCTACGCCTATCTATCCCACTCGACTGTACCCCAATCTGCCCCATTCCACTCTACCCCAATCTATTACATCCCACTTAACACCACTAACCTTTAGCCATGCTGACCAGTTGCCACACTGGTGTGCATTATGGCTAAAACACATTGCCAAAACCAATAGCTCTCACATAGGTGAGACCGAATGGCTTTGCCAATGCTAGCCTTAATTAAATGTCCTGGTAAAGTGTCTAGCAGTAATCTGTTAGCACTGCAAAGTACTGGTCAGAATTCAAAGCCTTGCCGAAAAATTTCCAGTCTTTTATTCATTCTAATGTGAGATTTGTGCCAAAAAATAGGATTAATTTCCCACACTATGTGTACTTTCTCAAAACCTGGACCAGACCACTTAGGGCTTAAAACTCGGGAAGATCACACCACTAGATGGCTCACTCAGAACCCAAGCAGATAGATTGATAGTATACTGTTTAGGCAAATTGGATCATGAGACGGGTCATACAGAACCAAGGCAAATCAGGTCACAGACGAGTTATATAGAATCTGGGTAAATCAGATCAGGAGACGAATCAGACAGAAAGTAGGCAGAGCTGATCATGAGACAAGTCATATACAGCCTTGGCATATCTCTTTATTATGCAGTTCATACAGAGCGGAGGAAGATCAAGATTTTTTTTTCATAAACTTTTATATAGATTGGATTCCTCCGGAAGATTACTCCACCATAGCACTCTCAAATATTCTAGCCTACACATCCTATGTTAGAAAGTCTAGTCACTGCATGGGACTTCCATCCCAGTATCTGGCTGGGACTACGTGGTGTTATTTCCTCTCTTGCGTACGTGGGTCAATGCAATATTTGCATTTCAATAAAATAATGGCACCTATTTTTTCAATCTGTATGGATGTGAATAGGATTTCTAATCGGATTTCTCTGTCTCATTTTAGGTACAGTATGAAAGCAGCCCTGTCTATATTCTCTGACAATTTGTTCATAGAGACCTTTCAATCTATATGAGGCACTGGATTAATTCTACTATAGGAAACCTATATACAGTAGCGCACAAAACAGTGCAGATTAACAAAAATATTTTTGTTTCAGACAATAATATTTGGGGCAAATAATTCTAGCCCAGGGGTCTCCAGATGGTAGCTCTGGGGATACAGGTGCTCTCCAGTACCCTGGAAGTAGCTCTTTGACGTGCAGCCAAGCACAGTACATAAATTTAGAGGGTCTCGAAACTTTAAAGATGGCAATGCTACACATGTCTGCATCCTTGGAGTGGCCGCAGTCAAAACCAAAAGCATGGCCTCATGGTTACACACAATCACACACCCTGACGCCCTACAGAACTTGCCACATGACCACTTGTTTCCACTCTCAATTTAGCCAAGTCACATGGAGATTGGTCGCTTTCTAAAGCCCACTCTAGCAATCATAGAATACCCGTGAAACTTGGGTCAGAAAAGAAGTGCCCTCAATAGCCAGTGTGGAGTGGCTAGAGTGATGGGCGTGCCAGAACCATGGTGCAAGTAAGTGATAACAGTGCATTAACAGGATTATACTAAGGTAAGCAGAGGCTGGATCGAGGATGGAGACAGGTAATGGAGGACTTGTTTGTTTCAGGCAGTGGGAGTAGTGCGTGCATGAATGTACGTGTATTTGTTTAAGTGTTTCTTTTTGTACATGTACACATATGTGCACTATTTTCTGTGTGTTGCCTGTGTGGCTAGTGTTGCGTCCCTCCTTGAAGGACCTTGTCTCACCCTAGAAGCCATTCCTGTTGCCAGGGAACACCAAATATATATGATGCTCTCAATAAAAGGGGTTCATCTCTGGCCCAATCGTGACTATTCCTGACATAATGTTGGCAATGGCATAGTATGGTAAATGTGACATTTATTGGACATCCTTGGACTAATCATGGCATAATGACAGCTATCACATCCATATTATGTGTATGCTTGGCCTAATTGTTTTAATACATCACATAATCGTGGCCATCGTTGTGGGCAGTAATGGCACAATTGTGTCCCTGACACAATGGTGGGCATCGTTGTCATAACGTAGGCATCTTTGAAATTATGGTGTGCATTTCTGGCAAGTGATGGTAATCCCTGGGCAGGTGGAGCAAAATCTGACAATGTGATGCATTTTTACTAGGGAAATCATAAGCTGAAATTTGGGGACCATGCATGAAAACTAATTTTTAAGGGAACATTTTTTAATTTTTTTTCCCAGAAAGACATTTTTTAGTTTATTAATCCAATACTAAAAGTGCATATTTGATAGAAAAATATATTTTGAGAAACTGACATGCTGATGTTTGAAAACAACTTCATTAAAAATGCAAACCATATTTAAAGCTGCTCGTTGAGTCAAACTGAGCTGAGCAGATTTATAGCTGTTAGTATTTCCTTTGTGTCAGTGGGCACTTTCTTCTGTGGCTGTTATTTCATTAGTTGCCGGGAGAAATTTTATAATGAGAAAGCTTTTCCTAACATTTCTGATAGTAACCCTGCCTTATGAGTTGAAACTGTTGGTGTTCTACTGCAATATCATGTGTTAAATAACATCCACCAACCATCGAGAAGACTACGCTTCACCTCCCTTTCACTTGCCCATACTCCCCGCATCTGCAGAAGTGGAGGACGCTCCTTCTCCCACACCGCAGCAAACACCTGGGACAGCCTCCCCTCCCAACTCCAGACCATCTTCTCACTTCCGGAATTCCAAATGGCCCTCTGGACCTGGCTGTGCAAATAAGCCTCTGGGACCTGCAAGCGCCTGGATACACTATAGGGTGATTAGCCACACTTTATAAATCCTGATTGATTGATTGATATTGTCCACCTAAAATAAAGTATCCAGAATATTGACTACCACATTATCATGAAGGTACGTATTTAAATTTAAGTGAGGATATCTCTCAACTTGTAAGATTTATTTATTCTCTTGGGTCAAGAGTGCCATCATCATGTTACAAAAAGTGGCACTAAGGAAACTAACAGGAGGTACCTAGCAAGAAGACTACCATCTGATAGCTATTGATGTAGTATCGCTCTACACATCCATACGAAGCCATTTCGAAGACAAATCACAAGAAACTTGATTGACCAAATCAGCAAATCGCTTCAGGAAATGCTTTATATTGAAAGCATGCAAAATAGTGAAGAACAAAAGATCAATACTAGATCACAAAGGAAAGCAGATGACGATAAATAAAATAATTGACTGTGAAACAATATATATTGTATATATAACAATTGAGGTGTGGCCTAAAATATGTCGGCAGCACAATTTGCGCACTAAAGAAACGTATTGTGGAGAATATAAGAGCAATTGAAAATAAAGATGACACCAACGTAGTTACTACTTCAACATGTGACAAAATCCCCCAGAGTAGGAAATAGAGTGCACACTCTTCATCAAAAATAATCCAAATATATAATTAGGCTCAGAACAAAAAGCCTGAAGGGCCTCAACAATGACGAGGAACTATATGTACAATTGAAATAACTGAGAGGTACTGTGCCTCTTTATGGAACATGGTGAGGGCACTCTTGCCCCTAGAGCATATGTAAATCATTACAAGTTGAGAGATAACTTCACTTAGAGGCCAAATCACACAACAAATCTCAAGGACTAAGAATTGTAAACCAACTGTAATAATGTGCTAACTGTTACATGAAATCAGGTGTCACTGGTAAAATGTCTAATGAGAAGACTTAGATATTTTTGACAACATGAAGGTAATCACACTTAGAGGTAGAAATAATGAGAAATTACATGTTAAATGTACTGACACTAAATGTACTGACACAATGTCAATTTAATCACTGATTTTATGTTGCAATGTTTTCATGTATTGTATAACTACATTTACCAGAATGCAGAGGCAAAGTCAAGTCTGCAAAAGTAGAAAGATAGAAAGAAATGTACGACCACCAGCCGTGATCAAGACTGCATAGTCGAAACGCGTTGGCTTGGTATCCGTATGTGCAGTGAATAAAACTGCTACTGAACCCACCTCAGAGTGCCGCTTCTCCTAGCTCAAAAAGATATTTGAGGTGGTCTGACCTCTGATCGAGCACCTGTATTTAGAGCGTGCCTCTACAGACAAATTTGGAAGGATATAGATATATATAATGATTTATCCAAATATATACATCTTCAAGATACATAAATTTGGAGTTAAGAGTAGTCAATCTAAACTTACCTAGATACATATACTTTCATGATTTTATATTAGTCAGTATTTTGGTTATGATATTTTGGCATGATGATGCTTTGCCACGGACATCTGGGTGGTCACTACTAGGAATTCTGCAAGCTGTGGTCACTATTGTGACTGTATTTGATGTGGTCACTATTACAACAATGGTCAAAGCTATTAGTAGCTTAGAACTATTTTCACTGATCAGAAGTAGTTTTCGTTATAGAAAAGGTTGGAGACTCCTTTTCTAGTCTATACTGAAGAATGGCCACTAAAGAACATATCATCCAGGCAGATATATACACATCTTAGCCACTGAAGTACAGGCCCGGCAAGCACAAGTAGAAGGATATTACTTATGCTGGAAACAGATAAACACTCCCATCTATTCCTCAACTATTCTAACAAACAATCTACAGATGCTTGGTGCTATAGGGCTAGAAATTACTCAAACCATATTTAATTGTTCTCTCATCCATGAACAATATGTGAATAGGTACAACCAGTAACCCACATCTCACAAACTTAATAATGTACTGGAACTTCAGTTACTTTGGGAAACAACTGTAATAGATTGTTATATGATTAAATGTCCAGACAGCAAACATACAATTACTTCTACTAATCTTGCTAATATTTCCAAAACAAGCATTGGTGATACAAACAGGTCTGGTGTTGGACTGAGACTAATTAGTGACTGAGGAGTTTAGACAAGTAATAGCATTTCATACATGGACATTCATTCTTGCACCCTTGCTCCCTATAATCCACCCACTGACATATGTTTGCATTCACAAACTCACCCATACACAGAGACAAACTCAACAACATATCCAAGAAAAACTAGAAGAATATAAATAGAAAAAAAGGCTGCCTTAATATAGCGGGTATATGCTTGCAATAAAAATTAAAGTAAAAAATTAAACATAGTAGCAGATCGAGAATGTAAATGAAGCATAAAACCCTCAACATAGATTGTAGATTATAATATAAATATAATCAATGATTTGAAGTGTTGCAAGTCTTATAAGTATTCATAATTCGCTATGCTTATTTACTATAGGTAGCATCTTTACTGCCATTTTCTGATATATTTATTGCTTGTTTTATGCTTCATTTACATTCTCTATATGTTAATTCCATTTACCTTACACCAATAGCTGCACAAATAGTTTGATCTAGTCTATATTACCATACGTATTTTTAACCTCAGTAACGTGAGAGCATGGATTTCCCTATATATTCGATAAATCCCTATTGGTCAAATTCAGACGTACAAGCTGAGCATGACATAAAGCCCCTAGGGTCCAACTCCATTTTAAGTAGGCCTTGACTTGGATAGTCGAGGTTGCCATCTTCTCACTCTTAGAGAATGGAAGTCACCATATTCCCTTATTTTTGCAGAATAATTGTCATGTCTGCCATTAGACGCAGAAGTTGCCAGACCTTATCTTTCTTAGAACTGTAAAAACATCAAGCCATTCGATTAATGACACAGATATAACACTTGCTGCAACATCTACCCTTCATCAGGTCAAGGTTAAATAAGAACACATACAGACATTTACACGAAATAATGTAGTCTGAATTGCTGTCCTTTTACCTTATATGTTGATAAGGAAATGTCTGAGACGCACACCTGGCTACACATAATCCATGTCAGACATTCCTAAAGATTTGTCAGAAATTCCTATTTCTGATAAGATTTAGTATACACGGACAGCGATTGACCAAAAGTCAGCATTGGCCATTCTCCCAGATTATCCCCGAGTTTCTACCAGAGACTGTCTCACCTACTGCCAGCACACTTCGCAGATGCTAAATATCACCTGAAGACGATAAAGCCAAGTCCCGGAAGAAGACTGCAGTGTGTGTTTGCCCTTCACAGGGAACACGGTCTGCTCGCGCCTCCGCTGATAAAGACAGACTTTGCTGTCAAGAAGGTATGGAGTGCGTCTCTTCTCCCTAAGAAACTCTAACCTGCAAGTTGCTTTGCCTTCCATGTTCTCTTAGTGTAGCGCATAGGAGTAGGCTTTAGGGTGTTAGGCTCTAGATGGCATTTTAATCATGTTAGAAAAGTTCATCTTAATCTAGTTATTTATAACGTGTCTACTTGCTAATTTTATAATATTCTGTGTAGTTTTAGACGTACTGAGAAACAGATTGCTACTGTAGTATTAACTACTCAAATACTTTTTACTTTAAAGTGCTCATTTTTCTTAGTACAGTGTGTGTGTGTGTGTGTTACTGTGAATAACGAAATGGGTTTGTTACTGTTTCCATGGTGCCCCTGATCCCTTTATGGGATTGTTAGTAACCCAAAAGCAATGCCTCTATTTCAGTTACACACTGAATTGTGTTTTGTGGGGCTACAATAACCGGTCTTTCTCATTCATCGTTAGTGCATTGAACCAAGTTCACCTGAGTCACCCGTGGGTGGGAAAGCACACCTTTTAGAGCTACGCCAAAATCGCAGCTTACGCAACATCTTGGCATTGTATTTTGCATAGTGTAAGAGCAGTGTAATTATTACCAAACCTTAAAAGGTCTATTGGATTTCAAATATGGTTTTCACAATAATTAAGTCAACCCTTCCGCCTTTGTTGTAATTTTCAATAAAAACGTATACACCTATGGCATTTGGCATAACTTGTCACAATGAAACAATTAGGTTTATGACCTTTATTATCAACAAGCCACCATAACCATCTCGAGCTGATTGAATAGACCATATGCTTTTTCACAAGGCAGCTTGTTACTTTCTCTTGCTTAATATGGTTTCCCCTTGTATTATTTCTTACATATTATATCATATCATATTTATATGTCGATGCCTTCCTTCCTGATGCCCCTTCCTTCCACCCCCCCCACCCCCCCCCCCCCCAGTCCTTTCCCGGTTGGTACAGCCCTTCAGTTTGTTCAGAGGCTGAAATAAACATCTTAACTTACCTCCGTCTGGAGTATCTTTATAACACTGGTGACGACTGGTCTGCGTAAGATACAGAACGGATCTCCTTCCCTTCTGGCTGCATCCACCACGTAACCTTCTCCTTCAAGTGTTCACTTTGCTGCCCACAAGGTTAAAGTACTGTCTACTGCACTGCTTCTATACTCCTCCTGGATACTTCCTTCCAGTTGGAACTTGTCCGAATATCTTCCTCATACCTTCTGAGCATTGGTGATTCTCTCTGGACATCGCAGTATAGAAAACAATTGGTCACAATAGCAACAATTTTTAGAAAAAGGAATAAATGACATTCACAACGTCAATTTAAGCATACTCTGCATTTGATGCGATTTATTTTCAAAGCATTAATCAAATTCGTTTAGGCAATCAAGTTGCTCTAGCGTCATAAATGCACACATAATAATCAAACGTGCTCTCGTGTAAGGGAGGGTTGGGTGGGAGTGTTGGGTTCTTAGTGAGTGGGTAAAGGTAAAGGACAAAGGAGAGGTATAGTGACATATATACATCAGATTCATATGACAAGACCTATCCGGCCTGTTAAAGGTCAATTGTTCCACCAGATATACATAGCACTTGTGGACACTGTTAGTAAATTACAGTCATCAGTACTTTTAGTGTTCGAATATCTTTAATTCACCGCCTTATTTTATATGTATGCAGATTCCTCGTCCAGGGAGTGTTCCCCATGCAGATATACATAGGGTTGTGAACCTTTTCGAAGTTACTTATTATGTCACTAGTGTGGAGCAATTGCCACACGTTTGCATCTCTGAACAATGTCTATACACCACCTTGTTTTACCACCCAGACATTATCATTGTCCTTCCTTCTCTTTTGACAGATTCAATCCTGCATTGTGAGGGATGGTATGACCCACAACCCCAATTTCAGACACATGCGCGTGCACTTTTGGCCGCACTTTCTTCCTGTTCATAGTAAGTGATGGCTGTTGCCGCACATCTTCACTGCCCCACTTCGTGCAGAGCAGTTCAAATTTTCACTGTGTTTCTCTCTGTCTTTAGGAGCTCGTTTGAGCCCGATCTCTTCAACTACACAGCCTGCTTCACTGAGCTGTTACTTTAGTAGGTAATTTTCACTCGTTCCCTAAATAGCATTCACAATTTGCCATGTTGTAATCTCCCCCTAACACGGAGTATCCTATTGATTCCAGGTGCTCTCACCAAGTCCTGATGAAGACCCCAATCTAAGGATCCATTCACCTTGAACATACTTAGGGGTCGAAACGTTGACTATCACCATTACCATACAAGCTCAGATGACTAATTTACTAACAGTGTCCACAAGTGCTATGTATATCTGGTGGAACAATTGACCTTTAACAGGCCGGATAGGTCTTGTCATATGAATCTGATGTATATATGTCACTATACCTCTCCTTTGTCCTTTACCTTTACCCACTCACTAAGAACCCAACACTCCCACCCAACCCTCCCTTACACGAGAGCACGTTTGATTATTATGTGTGTATTTATGATGCTAGAGCAACTTGATTGCCTAAACGAATTTGATTAATGCTTTAATGCTTTGAAAATAAATTGCATCAAATGCAGAGTATGCTTAAATTGACGTTGTGAATGTCATTTATTCCTTTTTCTAAAAATTGTTGCTATTGTGACCATTTGTTTTCTATACTGCTATTTCTACCCGGGTCTGGTAGCACTTCGGGTTACCCCATTGATACATAATTCTCTCTGGACATCAGCACATTCCTAAGCTACACCATTCTTCACAGACTGTTCCATGTCCGTTTCTTATTGCCTCTGTGAGTCCGACCTCCTCTGCCCTCATTGTCACCCTGCCGCCAGAGCTCCTTCCGTGACTCTCTTCTGGCCTAGAGATTCGCTGCGGGCGTTCCGCTGAGCAATTCTTCCCGGTGCCATTGTGCTCTACGGCTGCTGCTTCCCGCCGTACTCCTCGGAGGCACGGGTGACCACGCTCTTTGGGTGCTTCCACTCTGGCTGGCGGATACACCGGCCTCAGGAGGTGTATCTTCACAGCAGTATCCACCTCCAAAGGCGTTCCTGCAAGCGTTTCTTCACAGCAGTCCCCACCTCCAAAGGCGTTCTTGTGAGCCTGCCGTCACACCCTCTTCTCTTGCTTCAGTGACTTGCACACCTCCTGGCGGTGCAGCGAAATTATCCACACCTTTGCTTTCTGCTATTCAGGTCGACGGTGACACGCACACCCTTCAGTGTGTCACGAGCCATTGAAGTAATACGCATACTCTTGGAGCTATTTCTCTCTCAAGCGTGCACCCATTATTCCGGTGACACGCACACCTATGCGGCGAAGCTATCCAGACCTTCGCTTTCCTCAATTCAGTTCGACAGGGACACGCACACCATTCAGCGTGTCACAAGCTATTCAGTGGTACGCAGACTACAATAATAAAGTATATTCAGCCTTTCAGCGTGTCACCAGCATCTTCAGTGATACGCACACTATAGTATTCTTTTTGAGTAATCCCTTGGCAGTTAATATGGCTGCTGTCAGCATGGCCCAACCACCACCATTCCTTAACAAGTTGGGGAGCCCAGGAACCCCTGGAAAGAGTCTGTAAAAGTATTTGAATCTTATTTGATAGCAATTAGGGGGAGAAATTCAGCCCCATAAGGAAACAACATATTTTGCTTCACAACCTGGGCACCCATGGCAGGAAGATATTTGACACTTTACCAGACCCCGTACAAGGTCGCAATGCTGATGAAGATGACGTATACGAGACCTCCCTACTGAAATTTAATTTACGCTTTGGAGACGTTAACATAGTCCTGGAACGCCACAAGTTTTTCTGTAGGATCCAGGGAAAACAAGAAAGTATAACTAGTTACCTGGCTGTTTTCAGGGGGTTAAGTGAAATGTGTCAATTTGGAGAACTCAAGGACTCTCTCATAAGGGACCAGCTGGTAAGGTGCACCAACAATTCCAAAATACAAGAGAAGTTATTGCAGAGACAACCCAACCTTCACTACGCTATCGAATTAGCAAAATCCATCGAACATACCGCTATGTGCATCAAAGAAATGAAATCCCCTGCCTATACTGACTCTGAGCAGGTATCAGAAATTGTCAACCTTTTGATTAATGATACTGTATGTAGGGTAAAATCTGATAGAAGTGCCAGCCATGTTCGCGACACAGAAGTCAGTAAGCTCAAATGTTACCGATGTGGTAGTAATAACCATTTGACCAACCATCCCGGTTGTCAAGCTAGGTCCTCCACTTGCAGAAAGTGTAACAAAAAAGGGCACTTAGCAAGAGTTTGTCGGAGCTTATCTAAAAAACAGTGTGATGTAGGTGAGGCCACGGACGCGAAATCTCAATCTATGAAGAAGATTGCTTTCCAAGTACATTAATTGAATGGTATCAACCAAATCAAGTACTCCCAATGCGAAAGTGGTGTGGATGGCAAGCAAATTAAAATTTACGCAAATTCATGCTCCCCTTTCACATTTATTAATATTTCTGATTTTAAAAGCATGAACAATTCCGAAGAAGGAAAGCTATTGTCTGCTGACATTTCCCCTAGCAGTTACACCAAGGACACTATTCCTTTAAGAGGCATGGTCAAAACCTGTACTACATTCAAAGACTGATCTACCCTGAGGAAGGTCTATGTAGCCGAAGGGTCAAATCTCCTTGGCTGGCAACATCAGAAAGAATTAGGGATTAAACTGGACCTGAATAACCCAGAACAAGTGCTCACCATAGACCGATACAATGCAGGCAAATCTATATGCAACCAATTCCCTGAGTGTTCACGTCCAAATTAGGCCTAAAACCTAACGCCAGACCTGTGGTCCACAAAACTAGACCCATACCACACCTCATGTGGGAACCTCTCAAGCAAGAGCTATCCAGATAACAAACCCTAGGCATCATTCAACCTATTGATTGCTCCTATTCGGTCACCCCTGTTGTTATCGCTAAGAAGGTCCATGGAGATGACATTAGGTTGTGTATTGATCTAAGGGGGTCTTAATGACAATATCCTCATCGAACGACACCCATTGCATCGCATTCATGAAATCCTGAGAACCATGGGGGAAGCAAGTGCTTCAGCGTCCTAGACCTTTCAATGGCATTCCATCAGGTGGATTTACAGCCGAACTCCAGGGAATTAACTGCCATTACTACACCCCTGGGGTCATTCATGTTCTTTAGAATGCCTTTCGGATTAGCCTCAGCGGCTGCAGTATTTCAAAAAATTATGCAGCATGTTTTAGAGGTGATACCCAAAACATTATGCATCCAAGATGATATTTTAATATAAGGTGCCACCACTGAGGAGCATGATGCATCTCTAAGACAAGTCCTCACGAAATTCAAAGAGGCGGGCCTAACCTTGAAAGAAGAAAAATGCCAAATAGGGGTGGGAGCAGTTGACTATCTTAGGCACGCCATCTCTAAGGATGGCTTCAAACCCAAGATAAGCCTACTTGATGCAGTAGAGAAAGCTCCCGCGCCTACTTCTAAACAGGAATTTCAGTCCTTCTTGGGCCTTGCAAAATACATGGCAAAATACGTGAAGAACTTTGCTGACTTAACAAATAATCTCAGAGAATTTACAAAAAACCATACGCCACATACTTGGCACAAAGAGCACCAACTGTCTTTTGAGAAAGTAAGGAGTGCCATTCTCTCTGCGCCTTACTTATGCAATTTCGACTCATGAAGAAAAACTATTCTTACCACCGACGCCAGCAACAAAGGTCTCGGGCCACACTTTCTCAAGTCATCGGTGGTAAAGTAAGCATAGTAGCCTTTGCCTCACGCACCCTTAGCAACGCAGAAAGAAAATTACTCGGTGGTGGAGAGAGAAAAACTTGTTTGTTTCTGGGCTGTCAAGCATTTTAAATTCTATCTATGGGGGATCAAATTCACCGTACGTCCTGACCACAAACCTCTCATTTTCATGTTTAATCCCAAGGGTAACTTTGAATAGCACGCCCAGGGTGGCCAGATGGGTATGGGGCTTGGAAAGATTTTGCTTTAAACTAGAGTATGTCTCAGGCGATCTCAATTCAGCTGCAGACTTTCAGTCCAGAGCACCTTTAGGCATTGAGGAGCATTTTGAAACCCAGAATACCCCATTTTGGAAATCCACTCTTCTACCATAAGCCATTCAGAATGGGCTGTAAGCCTCAGTCAAGATGCCATCCTGACCCAAATCAAAACTTACACTTTGCAGGGTTGGCCTAAAGCACGCAACAAAGTCAGTCAGGAACTAAGCAAATTTTGGGAAGTCCGGCATGAAATCAACCTATATCAGGACCGCGTTTGGAGGAACAACAAGATAATACCACCAGAAGGATTAAGAGACAAGATTATAGATCTCATACATCCCAACATGGATTCATTGGTAGAAACTAAGGTGAAGAACTGCAACGTATGTGCCAATAGCGACAAAACTAAACACACCCAGAAAGCTTAGTTATCCCCAGTTTCCATCCCTGACAAACCGTGGGAAAACTGGCACATCATTGGTCCAATCAATAGAAAGGGTGTCCAGAAAAAATTTGCCTTAGTACTAACTGATTATCACTCCCACTGGGTGGTCATTAGGATGGTGAACCAAACCACTACTGAGGCTCTCATTGGTTTTCTACAAGACACGTTTGCCCCGGAAGGCATTCCATCCACCATTGTTACTGATAATGGGGTGCAATTCACTTCTGCAGCCATGACTACCTTCTTATCCAAATTAGACATTATTCACCTCAAAACTGCTTTGTACTGTCCTCGGGCCAATGGCCTGGTCGAGAGAGTGAACAGAATGATCAAAGAGAACATCCAACTTGCCTGCATCAACCAGTTGCCAGTAGAACATGCACTACAGGATACGTTGTGGGCGTATCATACTACTCCCAATCAAGTCACTGGTATACCAGTTATCTCTTAAAAGAAGGAAACCCAGCACCAAATTCTTCCCCAACTGGATTGGCAGGGGAGAAGAGGTGGAACCTGACTCAAGTGCAGCAAGAGCCAGAAATACTTCTTATCAAGCTAGGTACAAAGATTACTATGATTTCAAGCATGGGGCCAAATCTCAGAAGTGGGCCATAGGAGACTGGGTATCCATAAAAAGACCCACACACGCTGGGGAAAATGAATCCAAATTCTATGATCCTAAGAAGATCATAAAAATCAAACATAATACAGTAGTCCTCGAGAATCGTCAGAATTGGAGCATGGACAGGCTTGCGAGATACCAGGGTCCGGGTAACACCTCTTCTGGAAGCCCCTCTCCTACATGTGATCCACGAGATTCCTTAGTCAACCGACGAGACACAAGCAAAAGACTTGTAACTAAACCTAAATGGCACAAAGACTTTGTGATGAAACAACATTAGTACTTTCCCTTCCTCATGCTGTTTGGGAGGAAGATGCGTTACATTCTCTTTCTTAATATCGTTTCCCCTTGTTTTATTTCTTATATATTATACCATATCGTATTTATATGGGGATGCCTTTCTTCCTGATGTCCCTTCCTCTCCCCCCCCTTTCCTTTCCCTTTTGGTACTGCCCTTCAGTTGGTCTAGAGGCTGCCTCAGAATGTCGTGGTGGGAGCCTCACTGTAGAAGGTGAGAGAACGTTGTGGTGAGAAACCTTAAAATCTGAATCTCTCGTTTTCTCATTCAGCTGTGCCTCATCTATGCTCACCTTTGACCTGTTTTCAGCCTGACTCTATCCTTGACATCACATCTGTTAAGAACAAAACGACAATCATGAACATTCTGCGCCATCTTGTCTGATGAAAGTTCCTACGTGCACATAAACTACAGTCATTCTGATTGACCACAGCCATTTTGTACTCTGTTGGTCACCTTCATTTCACCCTGCCCTCTAGCAGCCTTCTGACTCTCTGACCAAACCTGATATGTGTGCTGGGGGCTATAAACTATTTCCACGACAAACATCAACATCACCTGCTGCCTCAAACTCGTCTTTCCTCTCATCCCTGCACAAACAGGTTACAAATACCAAACAGACTCTTGCAAGCATGGTTTATTGCACTGCACACAGCAAGACTTGTTTTTGCCAACAATGGGACCTGTTTTTATCAACAGAACGGACTCTTAGATCTGGCCGGTCTCACTTGTGTTTAGACCCTGAAGCAAGGTCCAGCTGCAATTAAATTGTCTGTTTTTGACCTGGGCGGGAGGAGAGTTAATGTTGGGCTTGTGTAACCATGTTGATGAAACAATGTTGGGCTTGTGTAACCATGCTGATGAAACAATGTCGGGCTTGTGTGACAACCTGCCCGGGGCGGAGACTCCAAGCTTGTAACCATGATAAATGAAACAAATACATTGTGTAAAACCTGTATAAAAGGAAGAGCCAAAAGCATTGCCAGTAGAACACCTCCCTGAAGACATCCTGGTGTCAGCAGTTGACGTGGTCTCCTCTAAGAGTAATAAACCTTTTTCTTGCCTTCCAGCTTCCAGCGCCTGCCTCGTTATTTTAGATAGTGAATCCAAAGTGGATTAAAGGTGACCTTGCGCCGGGCAGCATTGGGGATCTCAGGAGACTCGCTGCTTTTCCACATCTGCATAAACACTAGGTCACGAATCTAAAGTTGAGACATTGTAGGCTGCGTAAACATGCAAAGTCAGCACAAAAGAACAGCTGATGTCTGCACTGTGGGTTTCGTGTGTGTTTTAAACAATGGTAAAGCCTTAGATAAAGTTTGTTCAGATAAGCCTATCTTGTTGTGCAGCCTCAAAACGCGACAGTTACACAAGGCACCAAGGTTGTCGATTCTTACCGATTGTCTCATTTGTGTGTGCTTCCCAAAGCTCTATTTACCTCTGGGCGTTCCTAGTCTGTGATTTTCCCTATATAAACCCATGTAACCATCGTTCAGTATGCTTTTATCCTTGGGTATCTTAATGGTACTTGTCGGATGGAGACCCCATTCATGAATGATTGAATAAACTATCCATGGTTTGCCTTCGCTCCAGTGTCGAGTCCTCCTCAATTTGATAAGAACCCGTGGCGAACTGGTGATCCCTGCACCAGCAGGTTATTAATTAATCTGCTCCACAGTGGCAGCGTGATCCTGTAGCTGCTTTTGCTGGTGGAATTGTGGAGACTGAAATAAACATCTTAACTTACCTTCGTCTGGAGTATCTTTATAACACAACTATCAGTCAAAAACTTACATATACAAAGTTAAACCTGGCAAAGTAATATAAGCCACTTCCTACAGAGACAAATATTGTCACAGTGAAAATCTTTGACACCTGTGGTTTGTCAGAGATGGTAACCAACCTCAAAATCCTGGTCTACTTTCATTTAACTAAATACTTTTATAGAGGCTTAAACACGTTTAAATAACAATTCACCTATAAAGGCCAATTGTGTTTAACAAATGCTTTTCACAATAAAAAGATCAGAACTACTACCCTTGAACTACCTGATAAACAGAACAGGCCTAGGGAATCTAACATAATTTTTCCCAGTTAATCAATCTGTTCTATAGTCTTTACCACTGGTTTATCACTATAACTAACTCAGGCACAAAGTACTGTGCATAAACTGTACCACAAGCCAACAATCAGGCAAAATCATAAAATTAAAATATGTACACAATTACAGCTGTGAAAACAATATACAATGTTAACAAGGATAATCACAGTTCAAATATTCTACACCAAGTTTTGTCAAGGGAGTAATCAACACCAAAATCCTTTGACAGCCCATATAATGAAATATCTGTCTAAAGGTTTTAACACAGTGTAATAACAATTTACCTTTAAAGGTCTACTGTCCTTAATATATGCTTGTCAAAACAAATGTCAGATATTCTGCCTTTGTCATAATATTTCATATTAAACAGATCAACTTTGATCAATGACTTGTTGTCAAATAAGTACTATTTTACTGAGCGTAAGCTTCCCCACAAGGAAGAAAATGCAATACAAGCACTCTTTTTCTGTGAAAGCACGCACCTTCAACCCAATCAAATGCTTGTAGAGAGGAAGATAAACACTTGTGAGAAGCCCAAGCCCCTCTCCCTCAGTACTGCTTATGATTTTTTTTTTTTACTGTTGACCACATAAGGTCAAATGACAGCTGTCCGGCTAAGCCATGCCTAAAAACATCCTTCCCTACTTTTTCTCTTTTTGAACCCATTCCCAGGCAGGTTTTATAGATGCATGTATGTGCAGTTCATAACATGTCCATACATTTGTATGTAACAATGGCAGGGATGGGGTTACTGTCAAGGATAAGGATTATTGTTTTGGTTTTTTTCACTTTCCAGAAGAACCTGGTTTCAGCAACACCGTCTATGAAATGTACTGAGACTACCTCAGGAGGAAAGTGACTTAAAATCTTGTAGAAGAAAAGGAAGAATATTATTGTTCGGGTGTTTCTGAAGCTTTACAGGCTGAAAGTTTTTTACCCAGGGGATGAGGTTCATTTTTCCTACTTCTAACACCCAACTGACAAAAAATATTTCTAAAGTGTGCAAAAAAATGATGCTTTATAGATAATAATCAGTTCTCAGGTGCAACTTTGGGTGCATTCAACTACTCTCTTTTCCGAAATCGGAAAACACATGACATATCAAGTGTTATATCTAAAAACAAAAATTGTCTGACCCTCGGTTTTCTTTAAAAGAACATTCGAGGTGCTTCAGACCAGGCAGGCGTACTTAGAACAGAACAGAAACGTTTCAGTTTTAATACACTTCATTTGAAAATATGACTCTTATTGGACCAAAGAAAAGGTACTATCAGAGAGATGGTGGAATAACGCACAGCATGTTAAGCCAGAAAATATTCATGCTGCGAAAACATAGTTCAAACATACATGAATGTCAAATAAAGGAAAAAGAATGGGAAGAAAAAAACACACTGGTAATGTCCTGCACATGTGACAATAACAAAACAGTATTGTAGGTGGTACATTCATGAGGTTGAAGCTTGTTTTCAGACTTTATGATGACCTGAAACATACTAATCCTTAGACATATTAAGGCAGTTTGCAGTCTTTGTTTGCATCAGAACTATATTATTTGTGTGTGGAGAAAGAACATTTTCTCTTGATAATCAAAATGGCATCATTTTGCGAAGTGAAAATAATATTTTATAGTAAATAGATTGCGAGAAGACACCTACAGCCACTTTAGAAGCCAAGTTAGCAATCAGTCCCACCAAACCAAAACCTGTTTGCAACTATTAGTTTTGTGTGACGGACCAAAACTATGTACGAACTACATGGTTTTGCTTTCAAGGAAATTCGATCAGTATGTTTTGGCTGCATTGAAGTAAGACTTTCCTTAATCAGGCCACATTGCTTGTAAATGATGTACTGTAAGTGTTTGGCATTTTTAAGCGTGTGCTTCTTGCCTCAGCACAGGAAGTCGCTCTTCACAATGTTCTGTGCATCTATTGTGATCATGTATATTTGTTATCGTTATAAAAATGTGTGTGCTACATTGCACCTCCGCTATTTGGGACTATACAATGGGGAAAAAAAGGGTGAATCAGATTTGTGACAACAACAAAATCTACAGACCTCGAGAACTGAATTCAAAGCAGCATGAAAACCATCCTGTCAGGCGAGCTGCGGCTTATCGAGTTCAGCCATGGCTGAAAAGTTTAGACAGGAAGCTGTGGCTCAAATCCTAACACTCTTCGACTTGATGAAGCTCATCATAAAATATAGTCCAACTAAACGATCACTGATTTACGAATTGTAACCCAAATGTACTAAATTGTATTCATGTTTAGCTGTGGAAAAACCGCCAGCCACCATCTATTTTACAGAGGTAAATTAGTACTTATAGACCCAAAGAGTAAACAACCATTGGCAAAGCCAATAGGTCTCGCCTATCCATGAGTGGCACAGAGTGGAGTGCTGCAGAGTGGAGTGGCACAGAATGGAGTAGTGTCAGTGGAGCAGAGGTTAATGGAGTAGAGCATCGTAGAGTGGAGTGTAGTATAGTGAAGTAAAGTGGCCTAGAATGAAGTGGCGTAAAGTACGCTGTGCAGACTAATATGGCGTGGAGTATTTTGGTTTTGAGAGTGCATTGGCGTAGAGTGCATTGGCGTAGAGTACAGTGCATTGGCGTAGAATACAGTGCAGTGACGTAGAGTACAGTGCACTGGCATACAGTGAAGACGTAGAGTGCAGTGGCGTAGAGTGCAGTGACGTAGAGTGCAGTGACGTAGAGTGCAGTGACGTAGAGTAGTGGAAAGTGCAGTGGCATAGAGTAGAGCTGTGCAGAGTAGATTGCAGTGGAGTAGAGTGGCACAGAGTGCAGTGGCGTAGAGTAGAGTGGCACAGAGTGCAGTGGCGTAGAGTAGAGTGGCACAGAGTGCAGTGGCGTAGAGTGGAGTGGCACAGAGTAGAGTGGCACAGAGTGCAGTGGCGTAGAGTGGAGTGGCACAGAGTAGAGTGGCACAGAGTGCAGTGGCGTAGAGTGGAGTGGCACAGAGTAGAGTGGCACAGAGTAGAGTGGCACAGAGTAGAGTGGCGTAGAGTGCAGTGGCGTAGAGTGGAGTGGCACAGAGTGGAGTGGCACAGAGTGGAGTGGCACAGAGTGGAGTGGCACAGAGTGGAGTGGCGTGGAGTGGAGTGGAGTGGCACAGAGTGGAGTGGCACAGAGTGGAGTGGCACAGAGTGGAGTGGAGTGGCACAGAGTGGAGTGGAGTGGAGTGGCGTAGAGTGGAGTGGCACGGAGTGGAGTGGCGTGGAGTGGCGTAGAGTGGAGTGGCGTAGAGTGGAGTGGAGTGGCGTGGAGTGGCGTAGAGTGGCGTAGAGTGGAGTGGCGTAGAGTGGAGTGGCGTAGAGTGGAGTGGCATGGCGTGGCGCAGAGTGTCGTGGCGCAGAGTGGCGTGGCGCAGAGTGGCGTGCGCCGTGGCGCAGAGTGGCGTGGGGCAGAGTGGCGTGGGGCAGAGTGGCGTGGGGCAGAGTGGCGTGGGGCAGAGTGGCGTGGGGCAGAGTGGCGTGGGGCAGAGTGGCTTGTGGCAGAGTGGCTTGTGGCAGAGTGGAGTGGCTTGTGGCAGAGTGGAGTGGCTTGTGGCAGAGTGGAGTGGCTTGTGGCAGAGTGGAGTGGCTTGTGGCAGAGTGGAGTGGAGCGGGGCAGAGTGGAGCGGGGCAGAGTGGAGCGGGGCAGAGTGCAGCGGGGCAGAGTGCAGCGGGGCAGAGTGCAGCGGGGCAGAGTGCAGCGGGGCAGAGTGCAGCGGGGCAGAGTGCAGCGGGGCAGAGTGCAGCGGGGCAGAGTGCAGCGGGGCAGAGTGGAGAGCGCAGAGATGTAAAGTGCAGTGGCGTAGAGTGCAGTGATGCACAGTAGAGTGCAGTGATGCACAGTAGAGTGCAGTGATGCACAGTAGAGTGCAGTGATGCAGGGTAGTGTCAGCTTGCAGGGTCGTAGAGTGCAGGGTCACAGAGTGCAGGATCGTAGAGTGGTGCAGAGTAGAGTGGTGCAGATGGCAGTCATGTAGAGTACAGTGGTGCAGAATAGAATAAAATGTTGGAGAGTGCGGTGGTGTAGAGTAGAATGTTGTGTAGTATTGTAGCGAAAAGTGCAGTGGTGCACAGTAGTCAGTGTAGGTGCAGTGGCATAGGGTTCATTGGTTTTGAGTAAAGTGGTGGAGAATGCATTGGCACAGAGTGCAGTGGTTTAGAGTACAGCGGCATAGCGTAGACTGCAGTGGCATAGAGTAGATTGTTTCAGAGTACAGTGGAGTGGTGCAGGGTAGAGTACAGTGGTGCAGGGTAGAGTGCAGTGGCATAGAGCAGAGTGGTGTAGAGTGGCATAGCATTGATTGCAGTGGCGTAGAGTGGAGTGGAGTGGCGCAGAGTAGAGTGGCATACAGTGCAGTAGCATAGAGTAGATTGTTTAAGAGTAGAGTGAAGTGGTGTAGAGTGAAGTGGTGTGGAGTGGTGTAGAGTGGGTGGTGCAGGGTAGAGTGGAGTGGTATACAGTAGTGGCGTAGAGTGCAGTGTTGCAGAGTGGTGTGGCCTAGACTGGATTGGTGCATAGTGAAGTGGCCTAGACTGGAGTGGTGTAGAGTGAAGTGGCCTAGACTGGAGCAGTGTCAGAGGGCAGTGGTGCAAAGTAGATCAGAGTGAGTGCATTGGGGTAGAGTGCAGTAGAGTGTCAGAGCGGTGCCGAGTAGAGTGCAGTGACAGAGGAAAGTGGCACAGAGGAAAGTGGCACAGAGCAGAGTGGTGCAGAGTTCAGTGGTAGAGAGTGCAGTGCTGCAGAGTAGAGTGTCGTGGAGTGCAGTGGTGTACAGTTCAGTGGTGCAGAGTAGATTGGTATAGAGTGCAGTGGCGTACAGTGTATTGTTTTCAGGAAAGTGGTGTAGAGGGCATTGGTGTAGATTGCAGTGGAAGAGTGCAGCAGTATAAAACTGAGTGGCGAAGTGTGGAGTGGTGTACAGGGGATTGGCACAGAGTGGAATAGAGTGGTGTAGACTACAGTGACAGAGTAGATTTTTTCAGAGTGAAGTGGCGTAGAGTGCAGTGGCATATAGTGCAGTGGCGTAGAGTGGTGCAGATTAGAGTGGTGCAAGAGCAGTGGTGCAGAGTAGAATAGAGTGGCGCTCAGTGCAGTGACGTAGACCGTAATAGTGTAGAGTGGCATAGCCTTCAGTGGCATAGAGTGCAGTGGAATAAAGTAGGATGTTGTAGAGTAAATTTCAGTGGTGCAAAGTAGTTGGCATAGGTATAGTGGTGTAGGGTGCATTGTGTTGAGTAAAGTGATGTAGACTGAATTGCCATAGAGTGCAGTGGTTTAGAGTAGATTGGCATAGCGTACAGTGCAGTGGCATAGAGTGGTGCAGCATAGAGTGGAGTGGTGTAGAGTGCAGTAGCATAAACTGCAGTTACATAGAGTAGATTGTTTCAGAGTGGAGTGGTGCAGGGCAGAGTATAGTGCAGGGTAGAGTGCAGAGGAGTGGTGGAGCACTGATTGGCGTGGAGTAGAGTGGCATAAAGTGCAGTGGCATAAAGTGCAGTGGCATAGAGTGCAGTGGCATAGAGTAGATTGTTTCAGAGTAGAGTGAAGTGGCATAGAGTGGAGTGGTGCAGGGAAGAGTGGAGAGGTATAGAGTAATGGCGTAGAGTGCAGTGTTGCAGAGTAGTTCGGAGTGGCGAAGAGTGCAGTGGCGAAGAGTGCAGTAGTGCATAGTAGAGTAGGGTAGACTACACTGGAGTAGAGTGCAGTGGTGCACAGTAGATTCGAGCGGCGTAGAGTGCAGAAGAGTGGCGTACAGTGGTTTAGAGTGGAGTGGGGCGGAGTAGAGTGGCGTAGACTGCAGTAGCATAGTTGATTGTTTCAGAGTAGAGTGAAGTGGCGTAGAGTGCAGTGGTACAGAGTAGAATGTTGAAGAGTGCAGTGGGTCTGAGTAGATTAGAGTGGCTCAGAGTGGATTGGCGTAGAGTTCAGTGGCGTAGAGTGGCAGAAAGCGCAGAGTTGCAGAGTATACTGTCATAGGGTGCAGTGGTGTATAAAAGAGTGGCGCAGAGTTCATTGGCGTAGAGTGGTGTAGAGTGCAGGGGTGCAAAGTTAAGTGGCATAAAGAGCAGTGGTGCAAAGTACAGTGGTGCAAAGAAGAATAGAGTGGCGTCGAGTGCAGTGATGCAGAGTAGAATAGAGTGACAGTATAGTGGAGTAGGGTGATTTGGTGCAGAGTGGATTGGCGTAGAGTGCATTGGTTTTGAGTAAAGTGGGGCAGAGTGCATTGGCGTAGAGTGCAGTGGCATAGAGTGCAGTGTTGCAGAATAGGGTGGCATAGAGTGGAGTGGCACGGAGTGATGTAGAGTGCAGTGGTGAAGGGTGCAGTAGTGTATAGTAGAGTAGTGTGGGGGTAGAGTGCATTGGCATAGAGAAGAGTTGTTATAATAAATGTAGAAAATGAAGGCCCACTCATGTCAATGCAAGCATCAGCAGAAAGTTGTTTGCAAATGTACGTATTAAAAGAGAAATACAGGACTAAGATATCTGCAATAGGAGAATCGAAAAGCAGCACAAATGGAGTCAGGTCCCGGGGTGGTGGGAGGTAGAGACAAGCTTCAGTAGAATAGAGATGGAAAGTTATATGTCTGCATTGCTAGAACAGGTCTCTCAGAAAATATGTAGATAAGGTAGCACAGAGGCACAGGATAGGTGGGAGATTAGGCCTCATAGAGTAGTAGACATGTAGGGAGTAGAGCAATGTTAGGCTTTAAAAAGAAAAGCCAAGGGCAACCGGTAGTACAAGCGGTAGTGAAGAAGCGTAATGAAAATAACACATGCACATGTATTGCATTTCATAAACACATGATTAGCTTCTTTGCAAAACATTTATTTTTTTAATATATTGATGTTTTTAAGCAGATGCGTTATCCAATATGCAAATATATGACGTATTTACGCTCAAACGTGTATAAAAGAAACTGGCCGCTCACTGTAAGTTGAAGCTCAGATTCCAGTTCCACTTAACTGTCTGACCTTCAGCGCGCATTATTAAACTTTGTAATATATTGCCAAAAGAAGTTGTGTTGTCTTTTCCTTTCTTTCATTCAGGAACAGAGCGGAATGGAGTGGAGCAGGGAAGTGGTGCAGAGAAGATTGCAGTGATGGAGTGTGGAGTAGTGCAGAGTAGAGTGTAGTGGCGTGGAGTGGTGTAACTTGGAGAATTCATATAAGGTAGCATACTGCCATTACAGACAACACATCTTCAATTGAAAGGACCTTTACATTTGCAATCACATACAGTTTTACTGATAAAAGTATACATCGCACAAACGATAATGTGTGGAAATGTCATCACCCAATGTATTGATTTGGTCGACAGCACAGTTCATTTACAGACATTTAAATTTTGTTGTTTGCTTGAAAAAAAATAACATCATTAAGTCTTCCTCAGGCATATCCCCCCTAGCTAGCATGATTGTCACATAAATCCGCTCACTTTGAAGTCAGAGAAGGAAAAATAAACACCAAGCTCCCTGGAAGACACAGTCTGGCAATTGACCTCTGTCTTTGAATGCACAGCAAATATGACAAGATAAGAACAAGATTTTAAGGGCTGTTTACAGAAAGTGAGTTTGTGGAACAATACAGTAAACCTGGTTTGGGCAACGGGAGGGACGAACTCGAGATGGACAGCCTAAAGAAAATAACGCCAGCAAATAGAAAGAAGCCAGAAAATGTGAGTTACAAACCACAAAGCCAAAAGTAAGCAACGAGCAGAATGCATTCCTAGGTCAACTTTTGAATGTCCCCAAGATGTCTTTAGCAAACCTAAAAACTAACCATAGAGTGATACTGTATTTCACACATGAAAACCTTACTGCCGAAATTGTTGAATTAAACAAACTCATTATGACAAGAGAAACCTTGTCCAGAACCATACCTAACCTTTGAACAGACATTATGAGCTGTACGGATTGTAGCTGTGAACAAGGTTTGACACATGTTCAAAAGAGTACTCTGCCTTACCACGCAGGCCAAAACTAATCCGTTCAGCAAGAGATGATGATTAACTCTGGAGAGGAGAATTTAAAATGTTCTGAGACTTCTGGAAAACTGATTTAATGGTGCTGGAACGGAAGAAGATATTTCTCAGTTTTAAATAATGTGTGCTTAACATCATGAACATTCTTCATATGAACAAAAACAATTCACTTTACAAAACAGTATTTTCTGAACTTGGCTAAAGTACACCCAAACTAGCCCTGACTCCATCCTGTATTTCAACACAGCCATGCTGTATGTGTTTTCATCTCTCCGCTCGTTGCTCATAGCAAAATGGGCATTAAAGAAATATTCTTTGTTGACATGCTGTTCTCGAAGAACTCAGAAGAAAGCTTCATTACAATTGTAACGGATCAAGGTGTTTTCCTGCCTGTTACACTGAAAGGCTATTCATTTAGAAGCTTGTCATTGTTTAGTGTGTAACTAGATTTGCACTGTCACATCCATTGACATTAGGTCAAATACAGATCAGTTATTACTTTATTTAGCTTGATATTGTTGCTGTATTATGACTGATTGAGCCATACAACATTTAGCGTATTTTATGCTGATTACGTCAATTTTTGCTGTACATTTTCTTATATAAGAGGATGCATTTGGGGGTGAGTCAGTCTGGTTTGTTCCGACTCTTTGAGAGCAGACCCTTGTCAGTTTGTCTCCTGCTTAGGACTTGGAATATTGTTACTTTGAGGCTTAACTTCATGTCAGACTCTTTCCTGCACTCGACGGAGCCTTATGATAATTCCCTATCTTTGATTCATTATGCATTTTGACTAACCATTATTCTTGCCTTCTGTATTGTATTTAATTATTTAACACGCCTTCACAGTTTCTAACCTTTACTCACCTCAAGAAGACTTTTGTAATTGACTATGCTGATTTATATGCTGCCTATCTGATCTCCTTCGGGACACATTGCCTCAATTGTTCTTAAAGACAACAACATCCCCAATCCAGTGTAGGTGCTTTATTTAAGACTATCAGATAAGTTAGCATCAGCGAATACCATCAGGAGATCTCCTTTCTGCGGAAGCGTTAATATTAATCTAGATTCTATTAGAGAGCTAAGCTTTTCTGGAAAGGTGTTGTATCGCTGTGGCAGGATATCAGCAATACCAGACTAGAAACAGGGTTTTGACACATTTTATTGATATAATTTACATTAACAGGCAACACTGTGCACCTTCAGTGAGTAAACACATTTTCCCCCTGCATCACACTTGACACCAGCAGCACCAGGAGTTGAAACAACCTCGAACCAAAAACCACTTCTGGTATTGGACGTTCCTTGTAGCCATTCAGTACCGCTACACTGACATGGGTAGGCAGGACCTCATCCAGATAACCAAGGACAAATAGCGTAAAATGGTGATTTCTACACAAATAGTTTTGTTGGGGAGACAGAGCATGGAGCAATGGAGAGAAAAGTGAATGGCAGAGTGGAGAAGCACAAGAGAGGAAACTGGTGGGAGACCTCGGACTGAAGCAGCTCGTCACCACCCGCACCCACAAGGCTGGACACATCCTCGACCCCATCTTCGCAGGAGGAACCAACATCCACTTCAGCCACAGCTCGCAGCCCCTCTGGACAGACCACCACTGCGTACACTTCTCTTTCAACACCACCACCACACACAAGCCCACACTGCGCCCGCCACGAAAGAATTGGAGCATGGTCACAGAGGAGCACCTCAACTTCACCCTCATCCACGACCCTCCCTCCGCCACGACCGACGCCAACTCTGCAGCCAAGCAACTACACTGCTGGATCACCAGCTGCACAGACAAGCTCGCACCCCTCTGCCACTCGGACAGACAACGCCCCCTGAAGGCTGCCTGGTTCACCACCGACCTCCAAGAAGCCAGACGCTCCTGCAGACATTTCAACAAACAATGGAGAAACAGCAAAACCACCGAAGACCAGACCACCTAACAAGCACGCCGTGACAGGATACCACCAACTCATAAGAACCACCAAAAGGACCTTCATCCGGAACAAAATCCTCACCAACGCCAGCAACTCAAAGGAACTCTTCAACATCATCCAGCAGTTCACCAAACCCCCGAGCGAAACCACGGACGTCACACCATCCCAGGACCTCTACAACAAGCTCGGCTCCTACTTCCACCTGAAAATCAAGGCCCTCTACGACAACTTCAGCGAACAGACTCCGGAAACCACCACCCCCTCCAGCAATGACAGCCAGCCCACCATCCCCACCTGGACACCGGTCACCACCTTAGATACCACCACGACCATGAAGAGCACCCACTCAGGAGCCCCCACGGACCCCTGCCCGCCTCACATCTTTCACAGAGCCGCTGCCGCCATAGCACCCAAACTACGCCGCACCATCAACGCCACCTTCGAATCCAGCATCTTCCCCGATGACTGGAAGCGGGCAGAGGTCAAGCCCCTCCTCAAGAAACCCTTGGCTGACGTGATGGACCTGAAAAACTACCGGCCCATCTCTCTCCTTTCCTTCGCAGCCAAAGTCACAGAGAAATTCATCAACGCCCAGCTTACCACCTTCATCGAAGAGAACGCCATCTTCGACTCTTCCCAGTCCGGATTCCGCAGCAACCACAGCACCGAGACTACCCTCCTTGCCACCACCGACATCCGCGTGCTACTCGACAAGGGCCACACCGCAGCCCTCATCCTGCTAGACCTCTCCGCAGCCTTCGACACCGTCTCTCGCCGCACTCTTGCAGCCAGACTTCACGACGCTGGCATACGGGACACGCCCTCAACTGGATCCGCTCCTTTCTCACCAGCAGAACCCAAAGGATCAGGCTCCCACCGTTCCTCTCCCAACCCACAGAGATCAACTGCGGAGTATCGCAAGGATCATCGCTCAGTCCCACGCTCTTCAACATCTACATGGCCCCCCTCGCCGCCATCGTTAGACAACATGGGCTCAGCATAGTATCATACGCCGACACCCAGCTCATCCTCTCCCTCACGAAGAATCCCGAAGACACCAGACTCAGCTTCCAGGAAGGGATGAAAGACGTCACAGCCTAGATGAGCAACAGCTGCCTAAAGCTCAACTCAGAGAAGACAGAGGTCCTCGTCCTTGGACCCTCCCCCACCGCTTGGGACAACATCTGGTGGCCCTCCACCCTCGGAAACCCACCCACCCCGACGGACCATGCCTGGAACCTCGGCATTATTCTAGACTCCTCCCTCACCATGACTCACCAGATCAACGCCGTCGCCTCCACCTGTTTCAACTCCCTCTGCATCCTCCGCAAGACTTTCAAGTGGATCCCCCCGAAGCCAGAAAGACCGTCACCCACGCACTCATAACTAGCAGACTGGACTACATAAACACCCTCTACGCTGGAATCAACAAATCCCTGCTACACAAACTCCTGACCATCCAGAACACCGCAGCCAGACTCGTCCTCGGCACCCCACGGCATGAGCACATGACCCAACACCTGTGTGACCTCCACTGGCTCCCCGTCGAGAAGAGAGTAACGTTCAAGCTACTCACCCACGCCTTCAAATCCCTCCACAACATCGGACCCAAATACATCAATGAAAGAGTCTCTTTCCACGTACCCAAAAGAAACCTCCACTCTGCCGACCTCGCCCTAGCAGAGACCCCGTGCATCCGCAGAAACAGAGCAGGTGGAAGAGCCTTCTCCTACGTCGCAGCCAAGGCCTGGAACGAGCTCCCAGTCAACATCAGACACTCCCCTACCCTGCACACCTTCAGGGAGAGCCTCAAGACCTGGCTTTTCGGCTGACCCAGAGCTGCACCCCCCACCCCCCCCAGTGCCTTGAGACCCTTACGGGTGAGTAGTGCGCTTTAGAAGCCCGAGTGATTGATTGAGAAGTGCAGAGGAGAGCAGAAGCACAGATAACAGTGGAAGCAGAGGGGAATGTGTAATCAGAGTAGATAGGGGAGCAGAAGAGAAGAGAGCTCAGATGGAACAGAGTCCAGGAAAGTAAAGGCAAATTCCACAGAGTGAAGTAGCGAAGTTTGGAGAAACATCCTGCCCATAAAGCAAGTATCAGACCCAGTTGCCACCAAAGCAAGGCACTAGGTCCTCTCCATCCATGATCCCACGAGGGGACCCTGGTCTACAGAACTGGTGAAAGAGGGTAAAAAGACTAAAAAGTTAAAAGGATTCTTCACAGGATAAAACCTAGAGCACAGGTGACTCCTGAGTATACAAGGATAATAAGAGATTGGTGGAAAGACAGAAATCCAACCATGCCCGTTTGTCACACTAGTAAAAGAGCACGCCCTGGGGTAGTTTCTGCATCTATATGTCCGATCTTCTATTTTTGGATCCCGTCAGGTCTGATGATCTAACTGTTGCTTCAGCTCTGATATAAGTACCTGCATTCTGCATTTACCTACAATGGGTGAAGTTGTTGATCTCACTAGGGAAACGAGACAGCCAGACACCTGTACTCATCTAGGAGCCCATTCTACATAATCAATCATTATGACAATATAGGCCAGGTTTACAATCACAATATTGCCCCCTTCATGCTTACGCTGCAATAATCACTCTCTGTTAAACAAAAATCTAAATCTGCATAAGATTTCATAATCATGATTTAGGCTATCCTGTTTCAGGTTTACATCTATAGTAACTGATAAAACCTCACCGAAAGGGAAACAGCCCTCATCAGTGTAAACATATAAACGCCGGCACAACCACAAAATAAAATGCAGAGCAAGGCACAGCATCCCTATAAGAATCAGGGAAATGAGATAAGAAAAACATCCATTCAATAGCAAGGGTCTGACCAAAAGCCAAATTCATGTATATATTTCAATATTTTATATGCAATAGGTCTTCGACAACAAACCGCTAAAGCAGTCTATAGGCAAGACCTAAAAATGATGGGTCCAACAAGGATGAAAGCAGCTCGAGCTTTGTTTTCATTCAGAGGGGACATAGCCTGGTATTTCAGGATGGGCTGCCCATACTGGGGCAGTAACTTGGTTGATTTTCATAATGAGCTCATTTGAGACTGAAGTGGCAAAATGAGCAAAAAACACAGGGGACACTGGAATTTGTCCCAGAGTAGTTGCCAATGGCTGTAATTTGTTAAAGTATTCCAATCATCACTTTTTTCTATTTTACATCGCCTGTGTAAGATGTCTACTTATAAGAAAAACTGAGTGAAATGGTTCACGTGATGCCAACAATCTGAAGAGGAAGTTTGAATTTTAAAAAATACAAACACCTTTCGTAGTACAAAGGAAGATTTAGAAAAGGTAAACGTTGTTGACGATTAATCAGTCAAAAGTCACCAACTTGTTAACTGTGTGTGAAAGCTAATGGTGCATCATTTCCAAAGTTCTTCATGATAGATATAACAAAGAAAAAAGGACTTTATAAGGTGTAGGTTGTGGTGCTGTTCCCAGGTATTAGACCTGAAAACCTGAAGAAGTAAGCCTGAAAGGCTGTTAGAGGAATCCTCTTGAAACATAAGGCTCTGGTGACAACTAAATAGCCAGCAAAACACCGCTTCTACCCTGGAAAAGATAATGTGTCATTCACTTTGAAAACAGTCAAAAGTAGTACCTAGTGTTCTTTGTATTCCAGTATTTTTAATTATAGAGTGGCAGACCTCAAAGGAGTGGAGTGGGGAGTAATCTGTCTCAGTCCCTGCTGTTATGGAAGCATTTGAGAGAAAATTGAGTTGTGGAATGCATTTGAGTGTTTCTTCTATTTAGGATTGGATTATCCCTTGTCCAGGGCCAGACAGGCCTTTGTTCCATCAGACATTTCTCTGGTGGACTGGAGTCCTTGGAGGCTGGTTTTGAAAGCCCAGGGCCGCTCCTGGTGCCTCTCTCACTATCCCCAGCCCCCCAGGTCAATAGCAGCAGACATGAAAAGGCTTCAAGAAAGAGAGAGAGAACGATAGGGAGGGGGAAGGAAGAGAGAAAGCAGTCAGAGAAAGAGAAGGAAAGAGAGCAAATGTATGGATGAAAAACGAGAAATTGTGCAAGGAGACAAAGGAAGCGGGCTGGTTTGAGCATTTTTGCCAGTGCTGCTTTTGGTTCCCCAGTCGGGCCCTGTCCAGGTCTCTGCTTTCTTCCTTCTGGTGCATAATATTCCTTCTTAGGGAAACAAGAATTAATTATATTGGCGGAAAGAAAGTGATATATTCAAAACTGCATTCTTTTGAGTTAAAACATGGCAGTGCAGACACTGTCTGGAAATGTACATGGTGCAGAGAACCACTTCATATTAGTTGTGTAGTGATCACATTGTGGTGTCTAATGAACAGGTATTAATAAGCACTGGAAAATCCAAAAGGTCCTACTTGTGCTTTCAGTTATGGATCCAACCTTTTGGATTTGCCAAGCAGGAGCAGTGAAGCTGTGAGGTGTGTTCAATCCTATCAGCACCATAGCGGCTCAATATGGCTGCCAGGGAGGCCAAAGGGTAGTTGTCAAAGCATTAGAGGAAAGCAACTTTGACAGCCTAGCAATTTGTTTGTTTTGCCAGAAAATTAACCATGGTGTCTTGCAGTGAAAAAATGACAAAATATGAATGCATTTTGTATGCAATGAATGTATGAGATGAAGAATTGAATGGGACAAAGAGTGCGATCATTGCCTACCTACGCATTCATTGCAATGGAACTACTTTCTAAGAGGCAGAAAGATACACTAAACAGACAATAGCATGACGTGAAAGATGGACTGTGTTCTAGGGTACTCCAAGAAGGGACTGATGCTGTATCATATCAGTGGCAGCAAAATGAAAAATGTCGACTAGGGTTATGTTCACGGTTGGTCTTCTAGGGGATGACCCTTGGTCTTTCTTAGTTCGCAGGGAGGGCCCTGCTGCTTCCTACACTTCCCAGATTCTAGAACTGAGATCTGGACTGTAAGGTAGTAGAAAAAAGCAAACTGGAATACCAATTTTTTTTAAGAGGGGAAAAAACTCACGTATCAGGAAACAAAACTGTAAGAAATAACAGGACAAATCAGAAGGAAAAGAGGCTGGCTGGACAAGGTGCAAACAAACTGATTGAAATAGAGCAGTAAGAAACACCCACTGCAAGCAACTGGCTAGAACAAGCATTGTTTCAGAGCACTCCTGATCTTCTTTTATGTGGCAACAGGTTGAAAGACCAGTAAACAGGAAAAAGGAAATACAATGTCTCTGTTTGTTTGGGCTAGTCTATTCAAAGGAATTCTTCGAGGTGTCCTTTACACAAAGGAAATCCAGTCCTAAATTCGCAAAAGGAAGTTTACTCTCTTCCCACTGGGTGAGTCTTCTTCTTCGCACGCACCATGCAGCGCCTTTGGAACCAGCACAATGAGCATGGAAGAAAGACGCCGCCAGCATGAAGATCCACCTTTACCTCACTTGCGTCACTCTCTGCCTTAGCGCAGGCGTAAGAGGTGGAGCATACGCCCACTCTATGTATACTTTAAATAACAGGTATGCAAACAGCTCTGATGTCAAACTAGACCTAAAATAATAAAGATTGTACTCATCACTTTCTACACATACTTTCAAAATATGTTTCAAGACACTTTTTGAATGGTGTACTAACAGGAATGTGCTGGATTTAAACAAACACTAGCAACTAGACAATCTCTCTGTATGAATGTTCTTATATCAAGTAACCCCATAGGGTGGTGTCAAAATACTAAAACCTAAACAATGCACAGAAACAGAAATCTACCGAAACCCTACTGCCCACTTTACTAACGGCCCAATACTCACAAGCAATAATTCACACACTCCAGGCAAGCCGTTCAAAGGGCTGTGTGGACACTGCTCCACAGCTACCTTCTGCTGGTACCTTGCGCAAAGGTATAGCTTCTAACAAATACCCTTATTTGAGTGTCAGTAACCTTTCAAGTGTTTATGCTTTCTTTTTAGTTTCTATTGCGCAGCAGAGCTATGTGCAACAAACATGCATACAATATAATGAAATAAATACAGTATTAAAAACATTACATGAACGTTACACGAAATTCCAAAAAATAGACACCATCAGGACATTACTGCACCAAATAAAGTACCATTCAAAATAATCAATCACACAAAAAAGGAAAATGCTAATAAGCATAAACTTAGATTGCAGAAATGGAAATACCATTGAATTAAACTTAAAATGTATCTGGGAAATGTTTGGCAAATGATTTGATTTGAAAAATGCACAAAGTTTCTCAAAGATATAAACGCAGTAATTATGTTCTCGTAGATATGCTTTCAGACCAAAAGGTAGAGGCCAAAGTTGTCAATGCATCCCCGCTGCACAGTTCAACAAGCATTTGCAATGCAATAGGTCTCGCATTTACGCGAGTTTAAGCTATTGGCATCGTAAATGACAATGCCTTTTATTTATGTTTTAAAAACGAAAACAAAAATAAAAGGCATTGTTATTTGCAATGTCAATAGCTCAAACTCGCGTAAATGCGAGACCTATTGCATTGCAAACGCTCGTTTGTGATTCCTGCAGCTTTGTTTTGTTTTCCACGCCTCACTCATATTTTCCCCCGCTCATCAGTGCATTCCTTAATGACGGCTCCTGTATCAGTGTCGGACTTTTAGCAGTATTATTCCACCTGATACCATTCTCCCAACTATAGCAGTGCTTGGTGTGCCCGAGCTCAAGGAAGGTCTTATGGTAAATCCTATGTTTGTTACCAGCATTTCCGAATGTATCACTAGACAGATCTGCTATACTGCCTGCGTTAGCATTAACCCAGCTACTACCCCTTCCTATTTGAGAGGTGAGTTTGAGAGTGTAACATCCCAGAGACATAACCATCATCTACAGTGTATTTTCAGTTGCTCTTCCCAGCACATATTTCCCATTCTGAGTTCCCATGGCTTGGGATAATTCATCTCTCAGCTTGCAGACCTCCTCTGGTAGAGGTTGGTGGACTTGCATCAGAACCATACTCAAGACCTCACAATAATACTCATGGATCGGGATATAATGCTATGCTAGGAAGTTTTACCAAATGGCAGATCGAAAAATAGTCAGGCTAGTCCTAAAATTGGGCACATTTAATAGTATTAGAGCTGGTCTCTGTTCTCGTCATTAGCTACCAGAAGCAAAATATGTCATATTAAATGCCTGAAGAGAAATGCCCTAATCTATCTGCGGAACAAATAGCAAGGCATCAATCATCACGACTGGTGAGATAGGGCAGCCAGATTTGCTATCCAGGGTCCATAGATATATATTCCCCTTCCAGATGAGTTTATACATAGCCCACTCTGTAATGTTTCAGAAATGCAGTCAAAAAGTATTGTTCAGTTCCCAAGCCTATACTTCACACTGTTACTTACAAATTACAAATGATGCATTGTAATTTGCAAGTATGAATGTATTAGGCAGAGCTAGCGTGCTAGAGGCAATATAATTAAGCTTAAAGATGACTTTATAAACTTGCCTCAGGTCCACAAAACGGCATTTAAGAGGCTTGTGTGATTGCATATACTAATAAAAAGAAATAGAATCTCTCTTTTACCCACTCCACCAATACTGTAATGTAAGTCACAACAATACGAATGTGTTTTTTATACAGCGCTTCACGTTACACTCACATCGTTTCTAAGCCTCATAAGTAACCGGTATTACTATATCACTCAATTTAATGGTACTCAATTTACTTATCTTGGAAGGATGGAACGCTAAGTTAGCCATACCAGGATTTAAACTAGTGACCTGGAAATGACCACAAACGGCAGTGGCACGTGTTAAATCACTGAAACCATCCAGCAGGCTCCTTTAGAAGAAAGCGAAATAAATCTAACTTGGGCCTAGGCACTCTCCACAGGCTGGAAATCCTGGCAGCTAACAGCTAGCTCACTCTGCTTATTCAATGTCAATATTTTGTTGAAAAGAAGTATTTTTGCCATGTTTAATTATCCGGATTATCTATGTCACAGCAGGAGCAGCATTGTACAACGCAACTGTTAAAATTAAATACCATGCCGCCCTCTGACAGTCCAGCCATAATTTTATACTCATGAACTAGAGAAAGAACATGCAGAACTTTCTGGAACAGACATGCCGTAAGCTTGAAACGCGAATGAAAACACAGGGATGTCTACAAGCTGTTAAAGGACTTTTTCCACCTATACAGGTCAAGGCTGTTGGGGTCCCTGACTGCAGGAGTCAAAAAGACTGCTCCAAATTGAAGCCGAGAGCTACAGAGAAACTCGCTCTGAACTTAGATAAATGTCTGCCAAGGCACTGAAAGAAGAAAGGCTAAAACCTTCACCCGACCACACACAAAAACAAGCGCGGTCCCGAAAGTGAAAGAGGACCGCGCTGCAGCCGGAGCATGGGGATCTCTTGTCTTTATGGGGCCATGTGTTTCTAATTAGAAACACATGGCCCCATAAAGATAAGAAAGTGCTTTGCGACAGCAGCAAAGCAGGCGACCCAGTCCGGCTCGGAGGCCAAAGGGCGTCAACCAAAAACCCTCATTTCCAATGGCAGGCCACCGTTTAACATAAACGGTGACGCCAGCCAATGGAAATGAGGGGCGGGGCTTAAAGCCATTTTCTGAAACTCCTCAGTCACAATAAATCTCGCCGAGGCAAGCAGCGCTTTGCGCTGCAACGCCACGCGAGACCTAAAAACAGATAACCGCGCCAGAAAGTCCAATTGGAAACATTTTTGGTTTTAGATTGTCGCAGGATATTCAATTAATATGCATACACAAAAAATGTGTTTCTGGATAAAACGTATCGATTACTAAGCAACATTCGTTTCAATTTTCAAAACGGATGGATTGTCTCAGTTTTTGTTCAACAATTTTCAGCTTCGATATCTAATGAATAGTCAGAATACTCTCTAGTGGCTCTCAAATATTCAGATGATTTGGGTGGGAGTCAGCTGGCTACACTCCTCCATGCAATAACATGGGCCCTAGAGCAAGGAAAAACTGTCCCCCACGGCTGCAGTATGAATGATAAAATACAGCAATAATTAGGGTTCAGTGGGACCCTCTGGGCCCCGGTGGCACTGCACCTGCTGCGCCAATTGAAGCTAAGCCCCTCTGCAATAAGCACTCTTGAATGCGGTACAGTCAAAATTGAGTGAGTGATATAAATTCTGCCTGATGCCTATAACTTCACTTCCATAATTGTTACTGATTAATTTTAACATCTGAGATCTGAAGGTTGCATAGAAATCAGACAATTAGTTAGTAACTGGAAGAACATTCTGCCTGAATTGCAACTATTCGTTCAGTGACACTCTAGTCAGCGATTTAAATTGTATGCAAACAATAGCTTCATACCCTCCTAGTACAAACCACACAACAAAAAAGTACAAGTGAAAATTATGGGTACTGAAGTCACGATACAGTTTCAAAATATGGCAAATTATAGATATCAACTGAGTGCGAAAAATGGGAGCACTCTTATGAAAAGGGTCTTGGGAGTGGACAGTCAACAAAAATAATGGTGAACACCCAACAAAAGCAGCAAATACCACAGCTCGTTTTATGATTCAATAAAGAGAAACACAAGATGTGGCCCCCCGTCATCAGGCAGTAAAGTATTTCTGGCTCAAACTGTAATGTTTAGATGTCAACCTTGGCAAATGTGGGGAAACTAATATGGGTTTATATTATTATTCACCAAAAAACGAAACACATTTGGCATGTAAAATATGCACTTTTGTGAAAGCAATGACTGTTTACTTTCAACTTGTTTTTCAATGGGCTCAGGACTTGAACAGCACGAACGGTCACAATGGAGTTTTTATCTTTAAGTAACATTAGAAGTACATTGGGATCCATAAATTACGCCATGAGCAATTTATGCACAAAAATGTGTCAGAACATATCATTTTGCAGACCACATTGTATTTCTATAACTTATTATTGGGCTATGTATAAAAACATAAAAGGGAACGAGAATACGCTTTATAATACACAAGTCGTTGCTCAAGGTATAGGGTTGCAAAAGCTAAATTAGAATTTTAGAATAACATACATGCATAAAATTGGTTTAACTACACGGAATGTCACGAAACAATATGTGTAAAATTAATTTCTACGTGTTAAAAGTTTACAAAAAGCCACTGAAAAGTAAACTGTATTGGTGTTATTCTTGATCAACAGGTTCCACCTTGTTTCCTCCACACCAAAGATCAATTTCAATCATAGACTCTAAAAAAAGAATAAGGATTTAATAATTGAAAATCACAGAGCAAGACAATTTGGAAAGTATTCAGCAAATTGAATTTTACTCTTACACGGGTTGTATTAAAAAAATCGATAGTCACATAAGTCTAAAATAAAATATAAGTCATACTGCATTGTATCTCCAAAAATTACTTACTGCAAGAAACCAAATCGATCTGTGACTTTGTAAATAAGGTAGTCTGCATCTTCCCAAGGCTCAATTTTTGCACCATCTCTTCCCTAAAATGACAAAAGGAGAAATGGTCTTGCGTCACAAAATGCTGACCAACAAACTATGCTGATAAACCTTCTTTGTGTACACCATCTGAAGGCTGCATTGTGATTGGATGAGGAGTCATCAGAAAGAGCGCAGGTGTAGCACTCCCCACACATTGCCTGACAACTTCTGGAGAAAGGAACAGCAAAAGAGTTTCATATTTCCCTCCAACAGCTGTACCTATGTTGCCCATGGGCAAGGAGATAGACCGGGAAGTCCTTCAGTCTGAGAGGACAGCTAACTGCTGCTCTCCAAGGCCAGGCAATCTCCTGCCTTTGCCTTCAGCTGTCAAGAATTGCTGGTATTAGAGCGGGGGTATGTAAGGAGTAGGGCATCTGAGAAGGGAGCAACCACATGTAAATCGACGTATTCAGTTATACCACCGGAGGCGAGAGAGAGAGATATATATATATATATAGATATATATATATTGGCTACTCTTATTGGGTCTATCCATACAGTCATTTACAAGGGACTGGTCTAAATAAAACTTTGTTTGAGTCAAAGAGAACATCTGTACCACTGGGGATTTCGGAGTACTCTTTAGAAAGCTTTATAAATAAATGCTAAAATCTAGCATGAAAAGGGGGCATCCATACCCTGAGCCACTTTTCAAAATGTCATAAAAGGATGATACCCCACTGCAACATTTTAAATACATGTGAAGGGGTGCACTTCAGTCATGGCTGAGAGTCAGAGTGCACTTAAAAGAACATTCTTTTTTTCAAAACAAAGTAAATACTATGCATGGCTTCTGTTGGAAGTCTGTATCGGACATAACCTGACTGAAATCAGGTTACTCACTCTTGTGACTTAACAGTGGGAAACAAGGGTTGCGCCACGCTGTTCTTACATTTCCAGAGGAAGTCCTTGCTTCTACTGTGCTCTCCCACCCAGGTCTGTCGTGACGCAAGAGAGGTGGCAAAATGGCATCTGGCGGACTCACTTGCCTTACTTCCGTCACTCCTGGGCCTCTACATACCCAAGGGAGGTGAAAGAACAATCGTCGTGCTCTACTGCAGCCGACCGCCATATTCCTTTTCAGACGCGGGTTTCTGCAGACCCACACTGAAAGGGAATTAAAATCTCTGCTGACACCACTATAATAGATCCACTTAGCGCATCTCTGGCTTGATGCTCAAGAAGAGCAGAGAGCATGGCTGCAGACAGAAGGAATGGCGTGGTGAGGGTGGGTGACAGGAGAACAAGTGTAGTATATTTTTTTGGTTGGGGTGTGGGGTTTGGAGAGAGATAGAAGAGGGGGCAGTAGGGTAGGTGGCAGGGGACCAGGTATAATGTTTTAATATTTGGGGGAAGAGGAGGGATTAGAGAGGGTGGTATGGAAGGGTGGCATAACATTAGGTTTTTTTCTGCAGAGGGTGATGGCAGTGGGTGGTAGGATGCAATTTTTTTGCGTTTTGGGACAGGGAGGGGAAGATACGTTATGTGTGACTTCCCGTGTTCTCCTCTGACCACGCACAGCAGTTGAAACCATGCACAGATAAAAAGAAAATTTGGGGGGGGGGATACAGAACATTAATTAAAAAGTGAACAAAGGGTATTTTTTCACCACAGGGTTCTTAGTGACATTACAGACAACTCAAGCTTTGCTCTCGTCTATCTGATGCCACTCAGAACACCATCTATAATTCTATAGGTTTCATCCAGACAAACGAACAGAATGGGCTTTAAGGAGAACATTTTACAAGATAACTTTTTATGGTTGATAAAAAAAAGAATCCAGAGCTAAATTAATGATATTTTTCAAGTTTTAACATATTTTATTTTTTGCAATCTTATTATTGAGCTTCTTTTCGCACAGTTTTGTCATGTTATTCAAATTACAATGTTCAAAGATATGTATTCATCTGCGCATCACGTTTCTATTATTACCACATGCATTGTATGATCATATACACAGTACAGAACAAAAAAACAAGTCTATCTTCGTCCCCACCTTGGGTACAGTGCAGTCACACCCCTCCAACTGGCTTTCTTCGGTTCTCTCTGGAGCTGTACATTTTTCAAATTGACCCCCTCATCTGGCCCATTGCATTTAATTCTTACCCCACCTTGTTTCGGAGCCCAGTTTATAAGTAATGCATCGTCCATAACATATACTTATTAAGTCCTGCCAGACTGTACCTCCTGGATGTCCCCTTCCCATGGGCCATCTACCCCCTCTGTCTCCGTTTCATTCTCTCCCGTATCCCAAGACATACTGCCCATAAGAACTGCCCACTCTATTAAACCCTTCTCCAACTTATCGTCTCTGCGGGTCTTTTTCATATACACTTCCTCCCCGGGCCCATTCTATCATATCTTTGTGCTACAGTTCTATGGAGGGCGTCCTCGGGGTCATCCATCCAATGGCCACCCTCCGCTTTGCCAATACCAATGCCAACGGCAGGAATTTCCAACATATCCTGCCCTCTCTAGGTTTCTTAACAATACCCAATAGGCAGACCTGTGGGGTAGCCGCCTGGATCAGCCTGGTCAGCACCCTCATTCGTTCTGCCACCTCCTGCCAGTATTGTAGGATCGCCCAGCATTCCCATGCCATATGAAAAATGATGCACCTTCTTCCCCGGACCTGGGACAGGTTGCTCCCCTCCCCACATATATTCTAAGTTTGATCGGTGTTAGGTACATTCGATGCAAACAGTTAAAGTGCGTCAGTCTAAAGCGTGCATTGCAGGACACCTTTCGTACTAATTCACATGTTGCTCTCCAAACCGTATCTTCTAAAGGGGCTCCTAAATCTTCCTCCCATGCCCTTCTGGCAGGGATTTCCCTCATTCCTCTATCCTCCCGCAATGCTTTGTATAGAAAGGTGACCATATGCCTTGTAGTTCCTGCCGTTAACAAGAGTTGTAAGGTGGCAGTCTCCTTCAGGAAGTCCGTCCATATTTCTCTCACTGTATGTGTTATTTTAGCATATTGAAGGAACTGGCCCCATGTCACCCCTAATGTCTCCTGTGCCTCCTCAAATGTCAGAAATGTCTCTCCTGGGTATAAGTCCCCTAGGGTGACGCAGGCACCCTCCCTCCATGTCTTGATTTATACGACGAAACGGCAGCAGCATCCAAATATCTGTGTCTCTGGCGAAGCGTGGTTTCTTAAACACCCTCTTAATGACTCATTCCCATATCTCTGCCATTTGACGTATGAGGTATGGGGTTCCCTCGAGGACCCTGTTTCCCAGCATGAGTAATTCTATCAAAGAGAGCATTCCATGCATTCCCCTCAGCAGTCTTTTTTCACCATTGTTGTCTTCTGTCACCCATTGTGCCACATATTGCAGTTTGGAGGCATAATAATACAGTTCTAAATCTGGGAGACCCATCCCTCCCTCTTGTGTATCACGTTTAAGCTGTGAAAGTGCAACACTACTCCTCCTTCCCGCCCAAACCAGTAGTGTCAAGAGGCTGTCCAGTTTCCGAAATAAGCTGCAAAGATTAAACATATTAATAAATATGTTCTATCCTAAAAAGCAACAACAACATTCTTGAAATACATAAAATCAAAAAAACACAAGCACAGATTGACAATTAAATGAACAAGGCAACAACTAGACATGCTGCAATGCTACGAGACCTTACTGGACACATTCTTACTGAAGGCAAACGTGAAAAGTTCTGTGATGCTTTTTAGGTCTCGACCTAGCGACGCAGCGCGAAGCGCTTATTGTTGCTGACTTGCTTCGGAAGGGAGACAGGAGCTGTGTACGCGCAGGCCGGACTGGAAATATGAACGCGCACGTATAGGCACGCGATGTGCACATCTCCTGTCCCCCTTCCGTCCTCGCAAGCCTCATGCAATATCATTTATTTTTTATTTTTAATGCGCACGCGAGGTCCAAGCGCGGCGCGCTTTACACGCACAGCATGCCTCACCCCACTTACCTGCTCTTGGGACTCTGCGCTGCTCCTCGGCTGGTCTTTGGCTTCAGCCGGTCACTGCAGCAACACGCGGGGCTCCGTCTTGCTCCCAGGAGCCCCGCCTAAAATTCTGCTTTGGCCGCACCATGCAGCATTTCCGAAGGCGGGGTGGGCTCCCGCTGGAGTTCCTCTACTGTTTTTTTTTTGCTTTCGCGGCCCCGTCCCTGGGCCGCACGAGCCGTGCAGCACTTCAAGTAAGGCGAAGTCCGCAGGCGCCACCACTGTGCACGAGCCGCAGGCCAAGCCGATCTGCACGCTCACGGCGTGCCTACAACGCGCGCATTGGCACGGAAACGACGTCAGGCTTCGCGCCAGCCATCAGACACTTCCGCGTGCAGTGCAGATCAGCTGACCCAGCCCAGGGCTGGAGATGGGAAGGAGAGAGTGCAGAAGTTTCCCACCGGTGTCACAGGTCCTGGAAGCAGTCGTTTGTTGTAGGCTCACAGGAGGAGCGACATGGAATGCGGAGGGGATGCGCGGTGTCCCCGGAGCTTGGGTGTCACCAGCTGCAAAGACCTAGTCTAGGTCTCCAATGGAATTGTCAGGTGTCTCAATACGACGGAGGCTTCACAGGGTTTCCCGCACAGGCACGAGGTGTCGTTGGTCCCTGGGTCGGACAGGCCACCGGCAGCCGTGGTGCTCCCTCTCTGTCGCCTCGAGCATTGAACGTCCCTTTCTCAGCGCCTCAGTGTTTGCCTAAAACACAATCGGGCCTCACAAGAGAGCCTGCTACCGTGTGACACGGCCCATTCAACAGATAGATGTCCACCGCCACACACCACCGCGGAGGCATCGCAGCCAGTTTAGGTATTTGTTCGAAAAGCAGAAAAAAACAGCATACATTAATGTCCGAAGGAGGGAGGAAGGGAGGGCTGCTTAAAAGAAAGGGTGGGAGTGTTTACATTTGCTGCGTGTCTCGAGACATCTTTCCTGAAACAACATGTGTCAGTGGCTCAAACAGAAGAACAGGGACAAAAAATGTGAAATCAAAATATTCCCACACGGTTCGCACTAATTATGTGGTGTGTGTGGCAAACATTTGGAAGACAACGATACTGTTCATAACGTGAAAAAGACAACGCAAGGTTGCACAGAAACGCCCCATTAGGCAAGTTACATTTCGAGGAAAGCAGAAACATTAGTTTAAAAAAATATTTACCAATATATTTAAAAAAAAATAGAAATTTGAAGTGCAGTGTAATAATGAACACAGGCCACTGGTATAAAATTCACAGGACCAACCCAAACAGAAGCTATTGGCATTGTAAATGACAATGCCTTTTATTTACGTTTTAAAAACCAACACGTAAATAAAAGACATTGCCATTTACAATGTCAATAGCTCAAACTCTCACAACTGCGAGACCTATTGCATTGCAAATGCTTGTTTTAAGTGCTACCGAGATGATAAATTGCTCAAGGAACTAGACAAAAAAAAAATGGTGCAAATTTAGACAACTTCCTAATCACGAAACACAAATTATAGCAGTTTAATCGTTTAAACGCATTCGGCATTGATTTGAATATGCACCGCCTACACGCTTAACGCTCTACACCATGTAACTCGGAATCTACAGGCATTTAAAGAAGTTATTTCGAACAAACATGGATTGATAAATTAGGTAAAAATGGGACCGAGTGCGGTCGGCCGTGAGGGTGCGTGAATTACAATGAGGCTTTACTGACTGGACAGAAATCGGTCCCGGGGACTTTAAACCTTCGAAACAAGTACAGATTCCGGCATATCCGAACTACGTTAAGAGCACCCGTAACTGGGACGCTGTTTACATACTTATTGCAATTTTCTTTGTTTCTTTTTAAAGCCGTGCACGCCCGACACCATGTTTTCACCACGATGAACACCAAAATCTCTTGCAAATCAACAATATGTGGTCGATATCACTGACCCTACGTGACCTTCGGCGCGCTCTTTTCCTGCACCGCAATCACTTTTAAGCTGCTTACTTAAACGCACGTGTGCTCCCCAACCTTCCCCAATAAACCATAAAAAATACCAAATAACAATACAATATCTTGTATGTGCCATGTGCATAGGTTCTTGAATATGGTTTTTAACAGAACTGCTTCACGAATTACAAAGAACCTTATGATCTATGATTACAGAAAGTATTATTAATTACTGGAATTTGTATCCTATAGAAAGAGGTATTTCTATTGTGATAAATGTCACAATGTTCAAACAATACATCACAAATTGCTTATGGGCCCTTTCTCATCTCACCACAACCTTTTCCCCTTTCTACCTAGCTCACTTTTCTTTACCTAAATCTTTTCCCAAATATCGAACTCACATCCTTAAAGTATAGAGCTGCATGCCAAGACCAAGCACACCAATAAGTACCCAGGCAACGTAGTCACTTACCTGGATTCTGCATGCACTAAACCCCATGTTACATTTTTTAATAAAATGAAGCACCTTAGAGACTTTTACATGTACGCATGAGGGGAATAGACATCACCGTTGACGGAGATGCACCCAGCATATTTAATCTCCTTTTGAGATAATAAGAAAGCACACTATTCGGTCTAAATGGATCCTGAATTCCTCACTTTCTCTCATGTCATGTATGGTGGTGGACATACCTGTTCTTTTAATTCAACCAACAACTTACCGCAATCCACACTGCTTGTATCATTGAAGCCTTGAGAAAGATACACGTGTCGGCTGCCCACAGAACACTACTAATGCGTGTAAATACCCGTTGGAATAATTTACGTTGGAAGAAATACTGTGTAAACAACTACTAATAAAATGATAATCTCAGAGATTAACAAAGGAATCCGAGCATTTTTCATTTTTTATGTAGATACACTTAACCTTCTCTACAAGAAGCACCACACTGCCTCAATAACCAACACGGAGGCTCAGGTGAACAAAGAGTCAGATGAATAAAATCACAAGTTCCATAGGACTCAGAGTCACAGCCTCACAGAAAGCACAGGGGAAATAGCGAGAACCCATGGATCATATAAGGTTGAGCACTGTAAATGGACCCCCTCAATGGACAGGATAATGCTAGAAGAACTGATAACATCTGGTGCAAGAATAAACCTCTGCAGGTCCGGTAATAGGCAACTAGACCAAGAAGTCTGTGAAACATTATCAAAGTCACCTGCCCATTTCATTGTGGGAAGGAAACCTGAAAACCACCACAACCTAGAGGAAGAAAAACAACCTAAAAGGAACTAGAGGAAGGATCACGACATAATGAGAGCATGGGAAACAAGACACGCACCAGACCGGACCTCAACTACGGTCTCAACTGACTCGGATGACTAGAGAGAGTCCATGGGATGGGCCTGCTCCCACCCCTGCTTCCCCCCTGGATGCCCGCCCCACCTGATAACAGCGTGGATTCATGACTTACGATGTTTGCACAACTTACGGACACCTGGTAGTTTACACTTAGTTGTATTTGTTAGAAACTATTGGTTCTTTTATGTGGCTTATTTTCTTGTTTAGGAACTGAGTGAATGTATCACTGTATAATGATGCTGTAGCTGTAGGGCGCATATACAGCTATTCCAGGCAACAACATGTACACTCCCAACCACTCCCAAGTGTTAGAGTATCCAATACAAATGGTTATCCTCTTGTTGCAATGTATCCATTGATAATACGTGTTCTATATCGACCTGAATAGACTATGAGAATGTATGCAGATCACTAACTGCTGTTTTGTATGGTAACAATTGATAAGTTGTGAACACTTTAATCAACTATACTACCTCGGAAATGACTATTGTTTGCGAAGGATGCCAATATAGTTGGTATGTTTGTGTTATATATAAATGCCAATAAAAAGAAATTAAAAAAAAGAGGAAGGATCACAGGCTTACAACCTCACAGGCGAGGGGAACCACACAGTGCAAGACTCAATTCTCCATGCTTCAAGAGACACATGCCCCTTCAGTAAAGGCTGAAGTTTAACTGTACCACAGTGATTGAGGAAACCACAACTAGGGCGACTGGAGTCACAGAAGAAACCACCAGCAAGTAAGATGAAACACGATCATGGCTTCTGCTAGAATAGAACACACAGGTCAGAAACTCAGCGACCACAATCGGAAGGCCACAAGTGGTACATACTCTAAAGGAGCCTGGAAAAAAAGACAGCAGCCAAGTGGGCTTGTATGGGCAAGACCAATACCTAGCAAAAAAGTGACTCCCGCAAACCACAAAACACACAAACCTCAGGGCCACAAAAGGAAACAAATGAGGCTCTTGTTGTAGCGTAAATGTGTTGGGCCTCATAAATTATTTTAATTGGTCAAATATTTATCTCAGAATAACCTCAGCTACCACACTAATCCACTTAGGTCCTCCGATGGATCTTGTTCTGTGCTGAAAGGGACCAGAATACTTAGGGGATGAACAATTATCATATGAGGACCTGGGATAAGATAATTGTTAACATTCATTCATTACTGATAGAATTTCTCAGATTAAGTCTACCTTTAGGTCAGTAAATTTTTTAAGCAGATAAATTGGCCACAACAAATAATGAAACTGAATCAGCAGAGTAATTTATCTCAAATGTTATCTTGATCTAATTTCAAATGATTAGCATACCAATCTAATTTTATAAATTGAAAGATTAGAAAAGCATTAACAAAATGTGAAATTCAATCTGAAGGGAGTTCTCTTCCTCAGCCGAGGGAGATTATATCCTAAGGACGTGAGTCTACAAGAAACAAATCTCTCATACAAAACCTATGGATGAAAGTTCAGTAAATCACCAGTTCATGGACAGGATTGTCTGCCCCTGTCCGTACTGCAGCGTCAATGCCACAGCGGTTGTCGGAAATCTTCCAGCTGGAAAGATTTCACTACACCAGCATACCAGCCGGCAGAAAACGTAGTATTTCATCACAGTTTGCGTTGTTTCTGGAAGTCCAAATCGTCAATCTCTGTACGGCAAGATGGATAGATTGGACAGGGGCGGTCCCTATCTTGTCCATCTCCCGAGTACGGGCAATTATACTTAATCGATTTCTGGTTTACATTCCTTGACAGGACCAAATTTGTCAGCCCACTCTGTCCCATTGGCCATTTTCAGTAGGATGAGATGATGTAGTTGGTAAAAGTATACAAATCCGGAAGAATTAGGTAATCCATTACTTTGCATTCTCCTTAAGACCACTGTACTTTAGTTATACGATTGATTGCGTTATTTAGGTAGTAGGATGAGAACATGAACTCGCCTATGTCAGTTTTTTCCCCAAGCATGTGCTCTAGGAAGTAACAATTTTGTTGCAAGTCTAGTCAAGTAAGCTACAAACATGAAATGAATCATTGAGTGTTAGAGCACAAGTAGAAACTTTACGAAAGGTTCCCATAGGCTTCAGACTATTCAGTTTATAAATTCATGCTAGGAAAGAAAAGGAAGTTCTAAGGCCTTCATGAAACACAGCCTGTGCATGATGAATTTGTGCTAAAATATGAATCTCACTTTATTGAATACAATGCATTAGTTCTCCAATTAGGCAGATTAATGATTTGCATCTACATCATGTAAGTATAAAGTACCTCTAATTAAAAAAAAACTTTTTAACACTTCATTATTATTTCGCATATTAATTTGCAAGTCTCTTCACATTATAGGTTAACACATCAGGATTCGAAAGCACATTTAAATGAAACCTTTACATAGCACAAATTATTATAGCATCCGTTTTCTCATCAATGTCAGTGCTCACATTTACACATTCTAATGTTAATGACCATTTTCTTAACACAACAGTTTTCTCCTTTAGAGAGTTTTCTATCTTATTTATTACGTTCATATACGTATAAAGAAAACATATATCAATATATTTGTTAAACTTTACATTAGCTTATACAATGCAGTATAGAAATTAAACTTCATTTGTTCGTTTTTCTTAAACGTGGTAACCCAACACAAATTTGCCATGTTAGTAAATTATTGTCACAAATCATTTTTCCAGGGTGAATTCATAAAGATAGATGAAAGCTAACATCCATACTCTATCACTCTCAATTACACTGGACGTCAGGCCATCTCCACAAAAGGAAGGACACCCAACCTGGATAGAGGCTTTGTATATGAACATTACTGACTTTTCGACACCTGGAGATGCATCTGAAACCCCCTTTGATTTTAACATACTCTCAAGCAGACAAATTACTATAGCAACAGCAGGAACTGACCCCTTAACCTTCAGGGTGGAAGTCTGAGATCTTAACCAGTAATGTTTCCAGGAAGAAACTACGAGTAGGCTGCAATACCACTCCAAGCAACGCAAGGCAGCGGCATATTTTAAAAAGACCCATGAAACCTCCAGTGATTGAGCAGACATTCAAGAAGATACAGGAATAGTGGGACAGAGGAATCTGAATCCTAAACATTTAGGCTGAGAGTCGGAGACCTACTACCAGTTCAAGAAAGACTCTTGGAAACAGTAGTTGAAACCCACTGCTAAGCCCAGTGCTGCCAGACAAAAACCAGGGAACCTACTGCAGCATAACCATCAGACTAAGAACGAAAGGACCACAGCGTCCAACTCACAGAGAGGCACTGCCTCCAAACCCGGCTTAAAGAACTGCCCACCAGAACCTGCACTAGAGCAGGTGCCCGTTTACCGAATGGCCCCACACAGATCTTGCTAAAGTGTACAAACGGAACCGTCCCGAGGGTCTGAAAATGATAAAAGTGCCAACAAGAGCCTCTCACACAGAGAACGAGGTAGTTAATTTACACAGGAAGCAAGAGAAAAAGTCTTCAGCCCTCCATCCAGTCTGGCAGTCCAATGCCATTACAGGGGTCTCTAAGCAAAACAAGGGCAGGCATAAGACAGAGTGCCCAAGAATTCATCGGAAAAACAACAGGAAGTTCAGGCAACGTCCCACTTCTGCCTTCAAATAGGAGAATACAGGCAGGATGGCTCACAATAACTGGCAAAGACAGGAGGGACAGCACCCAAGGTCATGCTCACCAGCGCAGACAGCCATCAGAGTCTGTGTTTCAGGATGCTACGCTAGTTGAAGGTTCTAAAACCCTCAGACCCCAACACCAAGCCTAGCAAGAATCAGGGCTGGTCTCTGAGGAGGGGCCAAAACTATTCACCCGCTCTTGTCCGATCCCCCAAGCAGGACCTCCGGGAGAGGAACCATGCATTTAGCCATTACCCCCACACAGTTCAACAGACACAGCACCCCTGCTACATTCAATACCGACCATCCGCACAGGCAGACGCCTAAAAAAACCATCTCACATCTTAAGGAAGGGGATGAGGAAAGGAGATGTAAATCGGTGAAAATATTATACTAATCTGGGACTCCTCAGATGGGAAATGAGGTAACAGTGTATTTGTAAGAAAGGCAAGGAAACTCCATAGTAGTAGAATCAACCTCTCCAGATGCAAGAAGATCACTACATGCACATTACGTTAAGCAATAACACAAGCCCAAAACTCAACAAAAACAATGTTTGTTACTGACATATGAGAAAAAAGACAAACATGGGCAACAAATTCAAGTGGTACTTTTGTTTTTCGTCCTAACTTACTACAGTAGGTTTCAGCCACCTTTACATTCCCATAGAGCACTGCCTGAAAAGGAGGGGACAATCTTGTATGTATGAAGGGCACCATGCACGCTTGAGCAATCAAGCGTTAACTGCATGTATCACTCTAGAAAAGCGAAACTGCCCTGTTGTGATTTACTTTTAGTTTTCTCCAATTAAATTAAAATGCCCGTTGAAAATAACACCCAATACTACTAAAAAAAAAGAAAAAAGTGACATTTTAAAACAGAATAGGTGCCAATCATTTTACATTAACAATTACATATACTAATAATTTACAGATGAGCACAACACATGTCCGTTGTTTAGTTAGAATATTTTGATTACATTAAGAAAAGAATAAAAGAACGCTGCACTATGTCTGATTATGTGTAACTTTCATATAAAAACATTTCTGCTTTCCTCGCAATTGCCACTGCCCTCTTTTGCACGCCCCTTCCTTATCCCACTGTCAACCTTTTGTTTCCCAAGTGCCTCACTCCTCCATTTTCCTCTCTCCCGTTTTGTCCTCAACACTTCCTCTAAACTGCCTCTCACCATTCTCTTGCAGTCTTTCTCCTCTCTCATGCACTCTCTTCTCCCACTTGCTTAGTATCTCCTTTACCATGTCTCACCACAACCCCTCCCAGGTGTGTGCTTCGGCCGCACCATGCACCCTCCCCCCTTCAGAGAACCACTGTTTATGGTGCATAAAGGCCGCAGTTTATTTCAAAACATGGATCATACATTTCGCAACTTACTGTTTGGTCATTCGTGACCCTTGTCTGTTTGTTACATATCACACTTATCAGTCAAAACATTGTCCCAATGGTTTTACCTCTAGCGTCTTTTTTCGTGGGCTTTTACCAGCAGTACTTCCGGGGTTCACGCCGCCAGTAGGGATTTCCTGCAGCCCCTATCTGGTCCGGCTTTGCCTCCACGGCTTGCGTCACATCTCATGTTGACTCCCCATCTCCTTTGACTGGCTCATGTGTGCCAAGCCATTCTGTCTCCGTGTTCCTCCTTCGCTCCCAGTGGCGTAACACTAAGTTATAGGCCCCCCTGCCGAATGAGGTGGGGGCACCAGAGTCCCCTATATCTCACAGACACTCAAAGATCTTTTGCTGACTGGGGAGCCCCCTGCATCCCAGAGGTTGCAGGGATTGCGTTACGCCCCCTGTTCTCTCCTCTCTGTCCTCTCATCTCTCCCTTAACTCTTTTAGTAGCGCAATTTTCCAATTTAACAGAAAATAGGTTTATTGCATCAGAATGCAAATAAGTTTTTCATTTACATAATATCGGAGGTTAGTGCCCTAAGCCATTCTCGCTCTCTCACTAGCGCGACTCATCGTGTGGAGCGCTGATCTTTTTAGGCTTGCTTCAACAACCTTATCCCCCTCCCCCGAGGTGAGGAAGTGTACGGAAACTGAGCAGGGCAAGGGGGCAGCACATTAGTAGACGCCTGCTCCATTTGGTATGTGTGTTTCTTTACTGCCCAAATGCAAAGCATTGTTCATTCTAGTTTTGGTGTGTATGTGAGATCCCGGCACTCGTTTGTGACTGCACATGTGCAAGTGCCTGCGACGTGTTGCCCTACAGAAGCCTGAAGTAGCCTCTGTGCAAAAATAAGGGTGCTCAAATGGTGGGCTGGCGAGAAACAGTGGTAGAAAGGAAAACTGAAGCTCAGAGGGAGTAAGGGGCTTGCTGGAAAGTTACAAATAGTGTGGCCGCATAGAAAGGGCCGCATAGACCTGGAGACAATTTGAATTGAAATGAATAAAATGCCTTCATGCCAGCCCCATGCCCAAAGCATGAAAACATTTGCAGCTAGAATTGCTTTCCGATATGACAGGTGCAGCTAGAATAGCTTGGACTCAAAGGAAAACAAAATCTTTCTGAAACTACTACAGCTCAATTATTCAGGCAACCGTATTAGGGCTGACATCGGGATAAAAAAAGCAGCTTTCTCACGAAATACAGGACCTTAACCTGCTTCGTAGCCACCTTCATATTATAGAACTGTTGTTCTGTTTTACCAGTGGATATCCACACGTTGGGGAGGAGGGTGGCTCTCCCTACCCTTATGCACCGCAATCCTCACTCAGTACTAGAGTATACTTACCTGCGTATTGCTCAGGAGCGCCAATACCCTATAGAACCACCTACCAAGTAGTTTCACCTTCATATTATGCCTGTTGTGATACAAAGCATAATGTCAGCAACAGTTTCCAAGTGGTCATCCTTATTCCGTGCATTTCTCATTGGTGGCTTCAGAGTGATTGTCTGGGTCACAGGAGAGTTCCTCTGCAATTTGGAAAATTGCGCCAATGGGGTTCCGCAAGTCGCCATCATTATTAGGTTTGGGCCAGCCTTGCAGCCACACAGTAGTTACAGTCCAAGTGTTCTCCAGTCTTTAACATTGGTAATGGTGACAAACAGCACAATGTTGGAATCCCGCAGCAGAGATGTGGTCTCCTTCTGTGTGTCCGCATTGGATTCTGGCATACATATTCTTTTCTCACATCCGCACCGATGATTCAACACGATGATCATAGATAATGGATTCCAGCTGGATCCACTGTCATTATTTTCAGATAGAATCCATTTAGCTTCTTATCGACTCTCTCAAAGGATTCCCCTTGGTCCTTCTGTATTTTGGAGCAATCCAATGGGTCAGCAGTTGGGGCTTCTTTGTGCACCATCAGCACATTGAAGTGTAGGGTGAAAACAGCCAACAATCGCCGCTGGCTTCCTTGGCATTGAAGAGTTGTTGCCCTCTTTCGCAACCTCACTTTTATTAGATTTTGCCATGTTCATCAATGTCAGGAAAAAGAGGACGTAGTTGTGCTGTTGCCACCTCGTACCAAAGATGTTCGACATCTGATCCTGGGATTCTCATGCCGAGGCCCTGCCAGCGCTTAGATAGATGTTTGAGTTGGAAAGTCTTCTGCCAAGATGGAGATTTAAAGAAGGCGTCTCACACAGCAACTTCACACTGGCAAACCACTGCCTGCAGCCACTACAACTACACGTTCCAGTTCAGCTGCGGGGCACAAAAGCAGTTTTCTCTGCTTTACTGATCAGAGCACTGTTGGTTTCTCAACATGATCAGATGAATGAATATCACATCTCCACCAAACTTCCTCAGACTGATAAGTTCAGCAAGATTTCTGCTCCAGTCACCAAGAGCAACATCGGTTCAGCTTCGTGAATAGTACCACAAGAAAACTCTCCTATGGCAGGAGACTATGCCAGTAAACCACAGGCACGGTACACAGCTCGGGGAGAGGCGTCTCAGTCACTAGTTAGTGTGACCATACACAGGGCCGGACTGGGAACCGAAACCGGCCCTGGCAAACTGCTCTGCCTGCCCCCCAGGAGGGGGCAGAGGGGGTGCGGCCGAGCTGTTTTCTACGGCCGGTTTCGGCCGTTTTTGTTACATATTGCCGGCCCCGGTAACAAAAACGGCCCCCAGTGGGCCCAAAACCGGCCCCCACCTTAGCGGCCCACCGGGGAAATGCCCGGTGCCCGCTATGGCCAGTCCGGCCCTGACCATACACACCTCCCCATCTCCCCACCTCTGTGATTCTTGCTACTGGCTCTCACTTAATAAAAGAACAGTCTTGACTTTGCAGAGAAACTTTTTTCCCCTATTGGTTACACATCTGAATGTACTTATAAAGCAAATTAATTTCTACTTTAAGTTTAGGAGTTGCCTTTAAGTATTTTGGAGGCATTGGATTTGGGACAACGTACATTGCATATTATTTATTTGTTTATTGGACATATTCATGTTTCGGCATGTTCGATTTGTCATGAATGTTTTCTTCCAATTAGTTTTCTTATGTCATAAATACCCGTGACTTCATGTTTATTCATTAACAAAGAAAAAAGGAAGAATTACACTATTTTTTTGATCCACCCAGAAACATTTCACCTAAACTAATATGACAGAATTTAGAAACCTGTAAACAAGTCTAACTGAATTAAGCAAAGAAAATCTGAGGGGCATAATCGGTATCTCATACTTTACTTCTCATTAAAAAAAAAAAAACCTACTGACAAATGGAAGTTTGGTTTTAATTACAGTTTAAAGAAAATATAACATTTTATATTCAACGGACTGAGAGCACACTTAAAACGGTTTTAAATATCAGAATCCATGTCTCACAATTACAACAAATATATCTTCACCGATTTCTCAGTTATGGCACTTGACAGCTTAGTTTTTTTTTTTTTACCTTTGAGCTCTCAGCCTTCCACGTCAACATACATTTTCATTAACAATGAAACCCAGAAAAATTAAAAAGTTTGTTATATAAGAAAAAATTTAAATCTTAATTTGCAGATGCCTCTCCTCCTCCATGCAGTTCAACTGTTAGCCCTTTTTAGGTCGAGCCTGAGCCAGCGCGCATGCGTTGCATTGCGCGGCGTCTTGTAATTAGTCTAATCTTTTCAGTATGGGTCTGACTCCACCCACGCCTTTGGTTGGCTGTTGGCTGTGTCATTTATTTTTCGTAGCCTGCAAATGGCTAAAGGCGGGCGCATGTCCCACCTCTTTAGCAAAGGTTCAATCCAACAGCGTTTTGCTTGCGGGAGCGAGCAGGGGCGCGCAGGGTGGCAGCTGCATTTCTTACATTCCTTACAGCGCGCACGCACCACTCGCGGGCTAGCAGATGACCCTTTCCTGAAATGAAGTCTCTTGCGTGGCTTTGTTGTTGCTTTCGTAATTTGCATGCTTTCCGTGCTTCGGGTTGGCAAAGTACTTCCTCATTCTCTGTGGTCACCATGGAAATATTGCAATAGTTCACGGGAGCTGTCCCCCCGTGTCCATTACAGCACCCACGTCATGTTTCTTCTATCGATCATGTGCGGTTTCATCGCAGCATGAGAAGAGTCAAGCTCTGCACTTCCCGAAGCTGCGCGTGCTGCCGTGACGCAGCAGTATGTTTGTGATGTATCTAGCGGCAGGTATGCTTTTCAGTTTTTAAAGACAAGTGAGAGGGATGTGCTGGGGGGATTGCTAAAGAAGCGTCTTGATTTCTAAGAAGTGAGCGTAGGGAAATGCTGCTGCGTGTGTTGTTTCTTTAAGATAACTTTGGGGTCCCATTTCACAGTCTGCAGACCCTCATGGCGCAGCGATCACGACGACAACAACACAACATGTATGAAGTGTGCCCAACCAGCCGCTTCTTGGATTGTTAAATATATCGCTTGACATTTTTGGGCGTGGCATTGTTTATGAGAGATTGAAGAAGGGTGTGCAGCTCCCGCCACTCCCCTTCTATCGCTATGAGATGGCACTTCCAACGTCTACATCTTTCGCTTGTATCAAGTGAGGCAGAATGTGTTGATGAAGGCATTGGTTTGTTTGAAGCAGCGCCTATCGCCTCATACAGACATCTGGATCAATGCCCTCAACTTCTGAACACAATGATGTAGCATGCTCACAGGAAGGATGCTTATCCAGTAGGAGCGCAAACGCTGAAGTCGGCAGGTGAATTGTTTGAAGCTGATAACTACAGCTGAGCGGTGTTAATGTGTATTTCTTTGTGGATGGAGAACTTTTTGCGTGTGAATGGGTCATTGTGAGGGTCAGTGGTTGAGAGGATGCATGGATGAACGAGTGACTGAGTACTTACATAATTATTGGGTGTGTGGGCACGAGTAAATGGTTGAATAACTGAATGCACTGGTTACTGTTTGTGAATGCATGAATGGATGCTGACAGGGTATACCAATCTTATAGTCTGTACCTCAGATAGTAGCTATGATAATGTCATATGAATGACAGATACCAATATTATGGTAGTGCAAGCATTACAGCAGGGGATGGCTACCATCATGCCCCCTATATATAGATAAATATAAAGAATTACCCCGTTATGTCATTGCGAACATTTCATCAGGGGTGGGCACCATCCAAGACTGCATATAGCAAGTCAAGAATTAAAACCAGTCGTTTAAGTTATTTATTCTTGCTCTTTTTGTATTTTAACTCGCCACGCCCTTCCATTTTCAAGCCAGCTGCTCCCAGGTTTACCTAAACCCAGGCCGCATTCAGTTCACCGAGTTATTTTCGCTTTAATTGATATTAATGTACAGGAAAGAGGCAGACATTGTTCCACAGAATTCGAACTGATTTTAAAATCACATTAAATTGTTTTACCGAGTTTATTTTGTTAAGCCGCAGTCAATATGTTTAGGCGCATCCAAAGGAATTTCTTCGTTTCGCACCTTCCTCAAATTACCGCCATGATGAGAGAGAAAGAAAACATAAAAGTAAAAGAACTTGCCGCTCCCGCGTGGTCCACGACCGAACGCAGCAGATCGGCCCGCACGCAATACAGCTTATTGTTTCTGCAAAAGTAATGTTCACGGTGAAGCACAAACGAAGACAGAAACAGTTTAACCATTTCTGTTTTTTAGCTGGAGGCATTGTGGGATGAATTTAGCCTTTCTCTCAGTAAAACAAAAAGGGGGTTATTTTCTTTGGAGAATTATGGAATGTGCCTTCAGTTCAACGATTGCTTACTGCACGGTATAGACCCTACACCTGGCCATTTCCTTCGGAATGTTAGCAATTTCATGCTCAGTTATTTTTCATATCTGAACAAGATGCCTATACACTTTCTCTTGCTATTTCATCCAGACATTAAACACGCACATTTTCATCACTTCTGTCCTATTATTTCAGGACCTCTGCTTAAAAAGATTTTTCTGTAATCTGTGTCCATTAGAAAAAAATATTGGTTGCATGATTAATGCAATTAACTTTATATTTTATGTTATTTTACAGAGGAGTTGCATAGTGCAGCGGTCCCCATTTCCAGCAGGTCCTTGTTAGCAGCCTAGCGATGGGCTGCCCCACAGGGACTACGCTTCCATTAGGGATTAGGTTGTGTCATTTCAGTCTGTATTTACGTATGCTTGGATTGTCTTTTCTTTACCTAGAAAGGTAGGTCTCTACTGCTCTAGTGTCTTTTTTTGGAAATGTTGTTAACAGTAGTCCACTTATAATGTCCCAAAGGCGAGACCTACTGGCTATGCCAATGCTTGTTCAGTCTTGGTGGCAAAAGAGATATCCCAGGTCTGGTTAGTGCTCTCCCTGATGTTCCGATGCTTGAGTTGTTGCTCTTGGGCTACAAGAATCCGGACACAATATCAAGACTTTTCAAAACAAGGTCTCATTTTATTTTTTCCCTAGTTTGGTCTCGGGCCTGGTTCGTATGTGCTTAATAGGAACATTAGGGTAGATTTTGTATCTCTGCTAATTTCTTCCCTCAAATGCTAGATTATGCTCCTAGAATTTAGATCCTTGTATCCATTACAAATAAATAGAAAATACTGAATACTTTCTGCATGGCTCAAGGAGTAAATGCACCAGGGATCATGAATGAATGAATGAAAAGATTTATACAGCGCTCGGCTGCTCTGACACAGTGACCAGGAGCTAGAGCCGACCAAGGTCACATTGCTTCATCAACCATATGCCAAATAGGTCTTAAGAGCCTTCCTGAATGGGAGTTCATGGGAGATGTTCATCAAGGCATGAGGCAACGCATTTCATTCCCTACAAGCCAGCAGAAAAAAGAGTGGCACCTGCATCTAGCTCTCCAAAAGAGTGGCACTCTCAATTGGAACACTCACAAGGTCCCAAGAGGGTGGGATGGATGATGCTGATGTATCCTATCTGTAGGATATTGAGGTTTTAGTTTATAGAGGGCACGATATACAAAAACCAAAGCCTTAAAGAGAATCCTTTTTAAAAAAAAAAAAAATGTTTTAATCGGAAGCCATTGAAATTCACAGATCAACTATTGGAATTCACAGATCAACTATTGGAATGCTATCTAAAAGGTACTTTGTTGTATTAATATTTACATGAAGCTATGCATAAGCTAAAACAACAGGTTATGCTGTGAATGCTTATTTTCAAATAAGATATTTTAAAACGTTCTTATCATTCAATGACTGGGCAAATCCCTAAGAAAGAGGTTAGTAACATCTGGTAACATTTGTACATAACAATTACATTCCTCAAATCAACTTGTGGGCATTTCTCAGATAGTCAAGGGCATGTTTAACCATCATTGCCACTTTAAGTGTCCACTGATTTAGAAGCCACATGTGTTGTTTATGTGGATCCCTAAGGACTTCATCCTGGAGCGGGCAGAGTGGAATCCTTGTGGATTTTCCATTTCTCCTTTTCAGCGGCAGAAACCTGAGACAGTGAGTGGCGTTATACAGGATTGTCTAGTCATTCCAAGATATGCGCCAATGCTTCCCCTACACACCTCGTCAGTGTTCCTTACTAACGCTGCACCACTAGGGTATCTTTCAGAATGCGTAAAGTTGGAGATAGAAGGGCCAGTGTGTATTAAAACGTCTAATGAATAAGCGTGCCCATGGTACTGCTTCCACTGGGAAACATTCTTAATCCTTTAGTGAAGTTGGCCTTTTCGATCCCAACGTGTGGAGATTACAAGGTAGGACACAAACAAGAAGATGGCCCTAGTAGAAATGGCTATCATTGGAAAGGCAAGTCTGTAGCACAACATTGTCCACTGAATTAGTGTTCAGGCAGTAGTGCTTGCTGAACGTAGTCTTTGTGTTTGTTCTCCAGAATATATAAAGCAGTACATGTAGGTGCAAATCAAGTAAAGTGGCCTTTTCCATAAAGAAGAGAGAATGGAACTGTTTGCAAAGGTAGGTTCTCTTTATTGCGCAGCATTTGGGAGCAAGCTTTCCAATGGGGAATTGATCCCTCTGAGTCATACGTGCTAGGCAAATCTCTGCAATGGATTTTTATGAGGATAGAGAAAACCTTTCACCAATCAAAATAAAGCTTCAGATCTCTGCTCCTCAGGCCAACTCCTTTGCGAGTCATACAGAAATTAAACCTAGGAAAACAACTAGGAGGACATAAAAGTCTTTAGGCATAAAAAAAGTCTTAGAACATTTTAGCAATACAAATAGATTACTCTGATTCGTGAAATAGCTGCAGCTCGCTCAGCTGTAAGGCATAATCAAAAGCATAAATAAAAAGGCAGGTTGGAAGAGGACTGTACATTTCATCAGGCAGGCATATATTCAAAACAGGTGGAGCCACTGTCTTTTAGGATTATCACATTTCACTATTCCTAAGAAACACAAAGGCAGAAACAAGTATATCAAGTCATCTAATGTTTGACTGGACGAGTGACTCAACAAAAATGCATCATTGTAATGTTTCCACATGCCACGTAAATCTATCAGTGCTGAGGTTGGCCTGGAGCTGTCCTCAGCCATGGTGGGAGTGGGCGGAGGACAGCTCCAGGCCATCCTAGCATCGACTCGTGTTGGGAGCGCTGGCACTCCCTCCAGGGCCCCCACAACATGGCTCAATTGGGGGTGGCAGCAGAAAACTTAACCGCTGCCACCCGAACCCCTCCCTTTGCGATCTGATAACATCAGTACGTGCACGGCGCCCCGATGTCATTAAATGGGGCCAGAGACGCGCTGGAAAATATTTGCTTCCAGCGCTTTAGGATGAAGGACCTATAGGTAGGTCCTTCCCTGGGGGAGGGGGGGTGGCTTAGGAGAACAGACACAGGGGGAAAGGAAAGTTTTTCCGTTTCCCCAGTGTCCGTTTGTAGTGGATTCCTGCTCCACGATCGCAGGCGAGCAGGAATCCATTACAGTAAACCACCAGGGCTTTGTTCTTTGTTGGGGGAGCGGCCCCTTGTGAAAGGGTCTCTCCCTTTGGGGGGGGGGCACTGATTTATCCATTTTTTGGCCGATCTGCCTCTCAGAGGGGGTCGAAACCCACTATATGTTGGGGATTATTTGTGAATTTGTATGCTGAACAGTATTTGAGAGACTTAAGCCCCATTCTAGAGACAGCCAGTGAACTCCCACAAATGTAGATGAGTTGAAGTAGTTCTGGGGTTTAGCTTTTTTGAAGAGATTGATAAGGAAGCTGTCACTGTCTTCATATTGGTCTACTAGTCCCTTATTGGCAACTGCTATATTTCCTGCAATCATAAGTTGTGATCGGTATTTGCTTCTGCTTCGGATGCTGCATTTTGTAGATAATGCTTCAGCATTGCCACGGGGTCGCATTGATTGTGACCGTCTCTTCAAGATTCGACCTGTCCTTGATCATTTTGTAGATCGTTTTTCAGTGATCTATGTTCTAGGGAAAGAAATAGCTGTGGGTGAGTCACTGGTCCTGTTCAAGGGCCGTCTGGTTTGTAGGCAGTACATTCCTAGCAAGAGGGCACGTTATGGAATTAAGATGTATATGGTGTCTGAAAGTAGTACTGGATACGTCTATAATTTCAGGGTGTACACTGGTAGGGATTCTTCCATTGACCCTGCTGGTTGCCTGTCCACTTTTGGAGTCAGTGAGAAAATTGTGTTGGAACTTGGAAGAGGACTTTTTAACAAAGGTCACCATTTATACATAGATAATTTCTACACTGCTGTGCAATTATTCAAGTTGTTGTTCAAAGTGGACACTGTTGCATGTGGCACAATCTGCTCTAACCGTAAAGGTTACCCTAAAGAGCTTGCATGTAAAAAAAAACTTCAGAGCGGACAGTGCAGTGCTTTGCGTAGAGGTGAACTTCAAGCTGTGAAATTTTCAGACAGGAGAGATGTCCACATGCTGACAACCATTCATGATGAAAGTACATTTGGTATAAGAAGTTGGCTGTTAATTTCCTTCATTTGGCAACCTTCAATGCTTTTGTTGTACCCATGGATTGTTCTCCAGATTCAAAGATGGCTTTTGTTAATTTTCAGCAGTCTGTAATGGGCATCCTTATTGTAGTGGAGCGGGCAAGTGTTCCTAGGGTAGCAATGGTGGATGATGTGGCTAGACTGAAAGATCACCACTTTCCTGATTACATTCCTCCCATACCCAGAAACACCTTTCCTTTTAGGAGCTGTAGAGTCTGTGTCTGAAGAGGCATGAGAAAGGAGAGTCATAAGCACTGCTCCAAGTATCCTTCCAATCCTGGGCTATGCGTGCCCACGTTTTAAACCGTGCCACATGCAACTCTACTATTGGGAGCAACCATGTGAGTAAAAGTGAACTGACTGGTCTGTATTGTTTTTATATTTTTTGTCAGTTTCACAGTTGGCGGTTGTTTGATGTATTTATTTAAATCTGTTGTATTTGTAGTTATAGTTGCTTTTCATCTTCTTCAAATTGGTATGTGTTTTCTTGTTTGTTAAAAATAAATGTGATGGCGGTGTGTGTAGACTGGTGCCTGGCTAACGGTGTGTGTGGACTGGCGGTGTTTCTGGACTGGTGCTTGGCTGGCAGCGTGCCTGGACTGGCGCTTGGCTGGCAGCGTGCCTGGACTGGCGCTTGGCTGGCAGTATGCGCGGACTGGTGCTTGGCTGGCAGCATGTGAATGGACTGGCGCTTGGATGGCAGCATGTGAGTGGACTGGCACTTGGCTGGCAGCATGTGTGTGGACTGGCTCTTGGCTGGCAGCATGTGTGTGGACTGGCTCTTGGCTGGCAGCATGTGTGTGGACTGGCGCTTGGCCGGCAGTGTGTGTGGACTGGCGCTTGGCTGGCAGTGTGCGTGGATTGGCGCTTGGCTGGCGGTGTATGTGGACTGGCGCCTGGCTTGCGTTGTATGTGGACTGGCGCCTGGCTAACCGTGTGTGTGGACTGGTGGTGTTTCTGGACTGGCGGTGTTCCTGGACTGGTGCTTGGCTGGCAGTGTGCCTGGACTGGCGCTTGGCTAGCAACGTGCGTGGACTGGCGGCTTGGCTGGCAACGTGCGTGGACTGGCGGCTTGGCTGGCAACGTGCGTGGACTGGCGCTTGGCTGGCAGCATGTGAATGGACTGGCGCTTGGCTGGCAGCATGTGAATGGACTGGCACTTAGCTGCCAGCATGTGAATGGACTGGCGCTTGGCTGGCAGCATGTGAGTGGACTGGCGCTTGGCTGGCAGTGTGTGTGGACTGGCGCTTGGCTGGCAGTGTGCGTGGATTGGCGCTTGGCTGGCAGTGTGCGTGGATTGGTGCTTGGCTGACGGCATATGTGGACTGGCGCCTGGCTGGCATTGTATGTGGACTGGCGCTTGGCTGGCGGTGTGTGTGTGAACTGATGCTTGGGTGGCGGTGTGTGTGGACTGGCATTTGGCTGCTGGTGTTCGCGGACTGGCACTTGGCTGGTGGTACGTGTAGACTGGCACTTGTCTGGCGGTGTGTGTGGACTGGCGCCTGACTGGCTGTGTGTGTGGCTAGTGTTGTATGTGGACTGGCGTTTGGTTGCCAGTGTGTGTGTTGAGACCAGCAGCAGCCACTACACACACACACTCGCCACTACCTAAAACACCAGCCCACTAGCTTCCAGCTGGCGGTGTGTGTGTAGTGACTTGCTGCTGGTCACTACACACACTTTGCTAGCCAAACGCCAGTCCTCATACTCAGTCAGCACCAAGGAGGTTTGACTGCTGTCAGTCCTGTGGGAATATGAAAGTGATGGGCCCTTGAATGGTGCCTTTTGCTGATCTGAGTATTGTAATGTGCTAGGCCTGCGGCTGGTGGTGTGAATGGTTTTGAGTGTGTCACGCATTAAAGGTGTGTGAATGGCCTGCAAAGTGGTTGGTGCCTTGACATGGCTTTACAGCTCACGAGCTGCGAGTCATTAGATCAGCGTTCTGAACTTTCAATTATTAACAGTGAATTTCATTTAGTGAAATCTTTTGTTAATAAAATTTACATTTTTAACTTTTCACTCACCCTTGTGCAAAATCCAACCAGTATGTGTGTGTACTTGAGGAGTAAATGGCTGTGCAGTAATATTGGTCTTTTCTGTCTTTCTCTGCCAGGGTGTACATTGTCTCTAGGGAAAATCTACCAACTGTAGATATTTTTGTAAACTAGACACCAGGGGGGACTCCAAAGTGGCTTGCATGGATCCCTCAAAGTACTAGAATCTGCTGGGAGCCTCAAACTCCCTGCCACCCAGAATTCCCACATATCTCCTGATAAAAATGGTACCTCACCTGTGTGGGTGGGCCTAATGCCCGCAAAAGGGTGGTGTCCAAGACGTAATGTGGAAACATCAACAAAAAGCATAGCTGCAGGTTTTGGGCCTGGGTTCGGTGACTGCACAGGAAAACCTACCAAACTCAGGCATTTCTGAAAACTAAACACCTAGGGCAGAACAAGGTGGTGTGCCTCTTGTGGATCCCGGTAGGTTTTCTTACCCACAATGCCCTGCAAACCTCATAATTTGACTAAAATTGCACATTTTCCTTGCATTTCTGGGACATATTCTTCCAGAATCAGAAGAAATCCACACAATTCCTACCACCCAGCATTTCCCCACTTGTTCCAATAAAAATGCTACCCCACTTGTGTGGCTGGGCCTAGGGCTCGTGGAAGGCATGGATCAAACTAACATCAACGGGAGTCCTCGCAAAGGGACGCTCATTGACCTTAGCTTGATCTGTTTCTGTCGCAGACACCAGGCCCAGCCACAAAAGTGGGGCAGCATTGTTATTAGGATAAGTGGGAGAAGGTTGGATGGAAGGAATTTTGTGGATTCCTGCTGATTCCAGAACTTTACGTCACAGAAATGCAAGGAAAATGTGCAGTATTAGTCAAAATTTGATATTTGCAAAGGCTTCTGGGTAAGTAAACCTCGTGAGAGCCATGCAAGTCACCCCCCCTGGATTATCCCAGGTATCTAGTTCTCAAAAATGTACAGGTTTGCTAGATTTTCCTAGGTGCCGGCTGAGCTAGGGCCCAAAATCCACAGTTATAAATATTTTCAGTGGAAAAATGTGATGTGTCCATGGTGCCTTTCCTGTCGCGGCCACCAGCCCTACCCCAAGTTAGGTATCATTTTTATTGTGAAACTTGGGGGAAGGGTAGGTGGCAGGAAATTAGTTGCTTCCTGCAGATTCCAGAACTTTCCATCACAGAAATGTGAAGAAAATGTGTTTAGTCAAAGTTTGAGGTTTGCAAGGACTTTGGCTTAAGAAAACCTGGCGAGAGCCCCTCAAGTCACCCCCTCCTTGATACCCACCAAAGTCTAGTTTTAAAAAATGTGCAGGTTTGCTAGGTTTCGATAGGTGCCAGCTGAGCTAGGGCCCAAAATCCATAACTAGCCAAGGTCCAAAAAAAAGATCAGTTTTGGACCCTTTCCTGTAGCGGGGTCTAGTTCTACCTCACAAGTATTGCACCATTTTTATTAGGAGACTTAGGGGAATACAGAAGAGCACAAGTGCTATTACTAATTATATTTCTCTGCATTTGTGCATTCCAAATGTAAGCCACTGTGTAAGAATTTTATTTTTTTGCAAAATGCCCTCTTAATTCACATGCTGGTATGGGTACCCACAAATTCAGAGATGTGCAAATAACCACTGCTTCTAAACTTCATATCTGGTGCCCATTTCGGAAATACATAGGTTTCCTTGATACTTATTTTGCACTCTTTATAATTTACCGTATGATTTGCTCTATACCCTGTACATAGTGAAACATCATCACAAGGTGCAGCTCAGTTATTGGCCCAGGGTACCTTGAGCTCTTGGAAAACCCACAAACCCTATATATGTCTGCAACCGGAAGAATCTAGCAGATGTAATGGTATATGACAAGAAGTTATAAATGAAAACGTTGTGACAAATAGTTGTGACAAATAGATGTTTTTTTCTACTAATTTTCAATATTTTGTTTTTTATTTCAACAGTTAGCTTCCTTGGGAAAACCTTGAGGCATCTACACAAATGATCACTTGCTGAATTCTGAATTGTGTCTACTTTTCAGAAATCTATAGCTCCCATGGGTTTTACAGTGGTTTCCACCACAAATTGGAAGTAGGTTGAAAGCACAATAATTTGGAAAAAAAGGCTACCTCTGGTAAAAAAATATGTTTTTTTATTCAGTTCTGCATGTTCCTGAAATCCCGGAAAATGGTAACTTCTGCATAGCAAACCTTTAGTTGATGCCATTTTTAGGGGGAACAAAACAGACACTTTTTTGCAGAGCACTTTTTGCCTATTTTTCCCTAAAAACTCAAAATGTAGCTATATTTTGCCTATTTGGTCAGTCCCCTCCTGGGGAATCCACAAACCCTGGGTACCTTTAGAATCCCCAGGATGTTGGAGAAACAGGACGCAACTCTGGCATAGATATCTTATGTGGAAAAAAAAGTTATGGATGCCTAAGCGCAAACTATCCCAAATAGCCAAATAAATCCTTAGCAATGGGGTGAAAAGGCCTAGCAGCGAAAGGGTTAAGAGATTAAACAACCTTTACAACAACAGACCTGGATAGCCTTCATGCTGCTTAGCAATAGGAACAAGAAAAGACAACAGTTGGACCAGGCCATGGGCTAGTCTTCCGCTTCAATGCCCCATAAAAAAATCCAAACCACTTGCTCCTCTAATGCTGCTTGCTTCTTGAGGAAATGTATCCACCCTTTAGCCTGAAATGCCATAAAAAGTCTGTGCTCTTATTCACCTGCCTATGACTGAAACCTTACTCATATGAGCAGCTATCCCTTTTCTTCAACGAACACCATTTCTGTGCTGTCTAGTTCTATAAATGACGTTTTCCACATGTTTCTATGCTGCAGACACTACTTTGCATCCCTTTGATTCATTGCCGAATAATGCACCAGAATGCATTCATAATCACTGGGTCATATCTTCCTAACACAATGTACGTAAGCAATCCACTGTTTTGGAGAGAGCCCACTTGTCTATGTAATATTCAGGGCTGCGACCGAGTACTTCCTTGTACCCCGATGCTTATTTAAACTACTCTAAAACCTAGTTACAATGCACAACTTTTCATTTTTGATTTTGTAACATGTTTAACTGTTTTGCGTTGTTTGTTTGTGCTATATTGCACAACATATTTCCAAAAGAGTGATGTGCATTGCTGCTACAGTAGAGTTATTTCGCTTATACACAGGACAATGACATTATCTTGGCTCTTTAGTGCCAAACTTTATGTCAGAACCAATTTCAGAGGACCACAGGGCAAGCAGAAGCTACTGGGTTCAACCCTGGGGTTTGTAGCCTTTTACTCCTGATGTCCCAGCGCCCGATCTGCTTGGTGACTTGCAAAATCCTTATAATGTATGGCAGGGTATACATTGCCACTCCACACTAGCCACTCCACACCAGCCACTACATGCCACTCAATTCCACTCCATGCCAAACATTGTCATGCCAAATAATTTCACTCCACCCAATTGCCCACTAATCCATTCAATCCAATTCTGCTAAATCCCATGCCACACAATTCCCCTCAACTCCACGCCACACAATTCCTCTCTACTCACGTCACACAATTCCACTCACGTCACACAATCAAATCAATGCCAAACAATTCCAAACCACTCCACTCAAACCCACACCATACAATTCCACTGCACGCAATTCCAGGCTACTCCACACCACTAAATTCCACTTCACTCCACACAATTCTCCATCAAACAATTCCATTCCACTTCATGCCACTCCACACAATTCCATTTCATGCCACACAATTCCAAACCACGCCACAAATTTCCACCCACATCCACATAATACTACTCCTTGCCACACAAATCCATGCCACACAATTCGACTCCACATGATTCCCCCCTCTACGCCACACAATTCTAGTCCACTCCACAATACACAATTCCACTCCACGGCATGGCACACAATTCCACTCCACGGCAAACAATTCCATGTCACTCCAATCCACAAAAATCCAGTCTAGACAATTTCACTCCACGCCAGACAGTTCCACTCCTCGCCAGACAATTCCACTCCTCGCCAGACAATTCCACTCCAGGCCACACAATTCCACTCCAGGCCACACAATTCCACTCCAGGGCACACAATTCCACTCCAGGCCACACAATTCCACTCAATGCAAACAATTCCACTCCAGGCCACACAATTCCAGGCCACACAATTCCATGTCACTCCACAGAATTCCTTTCCAAGCCACACAATGCCACTTCACTATGCTCCACTCCACTTCACACAACTCCACTTGACAAAATTTAATTTCCCCACACAATTCGACTACACACAATTCCATGTCACACAATTCTAATCTACACCACAAAATTCTACTCCACGCAATGCTCTCCATGCCATACACTGCCACTCCACTCTGCTCCACACAATTCTATGCCACACAGTTCCACTACACTTCACACCACACAATTGCACGCCACACAAATCAAATCCACTACACAATTCCACTCCATTAAATTCCACTCTACCCCACACAATTCCACAACAAACCACACAATTCCACACCATTCAATACAAATCGACTCTATTCCACAATTCAAAACCACAACACACAATTCCTCTCCACACACTTCACCCCAAACAATTGAACTCCACGTCACACAATTCCATGCCACACAATTCCAGTACACACTACAATTTCACTCCACATTACACAATTCCACCCCACTCTTCACCACAAATTTCCACAGCACCCCGCACAATTATACGCCGACACACAATTCCATGACTCACCACACAATTAAACTCCACTATATTCAGCTCCACACAATTCCACTCTACCCCACACACAATGCCACTCTGCACAAATCCATGCTACACAATTCCACTCCATCCCACACAATTCTACTCCACACAATTCAACTCCACGCCACAAAATACCATGCCACACAATGCCACTCAAAGCTACACAATGCCACTCTGCACCAATACAATACCATGCCACTCAAGTGAACTCCACACAACTTCACGCCACACAATTCCAGGCTACTTCACAAAATCAAAGCCATGCCACAAATGTACACTCCATGCCACACAATTCCACTCCATTGCACACAATGTCAACACTCATAAGTCAAATCCACCCTACTCCACACAATTTAACTCTACATCAAACAATTCCATGCAACACAATTCCACTCCACACAATTCTACTCTGTACCATACAATTGTACTGCACTCCAAGCCACACAATTCCATGACATCCAATTCTACTTAACGATAAACAATTCCATGAGAGACAAATCCACGACATGATAAACAATTCCACTCCACAACACACAATTCCGCTCCATACAATTCCACTCCACACACTTCTACTCCATGAAACTCAATTGCGCTCCACACCCACGCAATTCTAAAATACTAAACTCCACACTACACAATTCCACTCCACTTCATGCAACACAATTCCACTCCACACCATGCCACACAATGCCACTACACAATTCCACTCCACCACATAATTCCACTCCACTCAATTACATTCCATTCCACGAAATTCCATTTCACACAATTCCACTCCATGACACACAGATCGACTCCACACCATACAGTTCCACTCCACTCCATGCGACAAAATTCCACTCTACACAATTCCACCACACTTCACACAATTCCAATCCACTCCACGTCACACAACTGCAATCTACGCTACAGTTCCTCACCACACAATTCCAATCCACTCCACTCAATTCCACTACATTGCACAAAATTCCACTCCACCACACACAATCCCGCTTCACTTCAAGGTGCACAATTCCACTACTCGCACACAAAATTCCACTCCAAGGCAAAAAAATCCACTCCACTCAATATAAATTTGACTCCACTGCCAAACAAATTCAACAGAATTCTACTCCACCCAATGGTGCTACAATACACGCCACACAATTCAAATCCACTACACTCCACACAATTCCACACCACTCCACACAATACCACTCGACTCAATTCCACTCCACTAACTTCCACTATGTTCCACACAATTCCACTCCACACATAATTCCATGCCACAAAAGTCCATGCCACACAATTCCACTTCAGGCCATTACAGTTTCATGCCACACAATTCTACTGCAGGTCATTACAGTTCCACTCTAGACCTTTACAATTCCATACTGCACAATACCACACCACCCCACACAATTCAAATCCACACCACACAATTTCACTCTGTTACACTCAATTCTACTCTATGCCAGACAATTTCACTCAGACACACAATTTCACTCAAGTCCACACTCCAGTCCACACAATTCCACTCCAGTCCACACACTTCTATGCCACACAACGCAATTCCAAGCCACTTCACACAATTCCACTCCACTAAATTACTCTCCACACCACACCATTCCACTCCTCACTGCACAATACACTTAAATTCACACAAGTCCACTCCACACACACAATTCCACTCCATACTACACAATTCTACTCCACGCAACACAATCCCGCAACACATCACACAATTCCACTCCACACCACACAATCCCGCTACACATCACACAATCCCACTCCAAGCCACACAATGCCACTACACAGTGCCACTCCACTGCACACAATGCCATCCCACACATGCCACTCCACTTTATACAGTGCCCAATCCACTCCAATCCAACAAAGCAAACAGATCTCACATAAGCAAGACCTGTTGCGTTGCGAATTCTGGCTATGCTTTTACTGAGAGCCAGTGGCGGCTCCTCCATAGGGGGGTGGGGGCGTCGCCCCACTGCTTTCTCGCAGTGCAAGAAGCAGAAACATAAAATGGTAAAACTACCATTTTATGTGTCTGCTTCTCGCACTGCGAGAAAGCAGAGGTGCCTGGTAGTGGGCGGGCGGTCCCGCTCGAGGGCAGGGGGGGGGGGGGAGTGGCTTGCCCACTGTTGTGGGCCCTGACTGCTTTGGTCGGCCTGGGGCCGACCAAAGCAGTCATGCGCACTCTCCCTTTTCTCTATGTAGGCTGCATGCAGCCTACATAGAGAAAAGGGCCTCCGATTAGGCTCCCGGCTGGGGCACTGTGCGCCTGCACCGCACCAATCACAACGCTGCCATTGCAGCGTTGTGATTGGCGGAGGGAAGGGAGGCTGCCTGTGGGTGGCAGCTTCCTGAGGAGAGCTGCGGCAGCAGGATAACGCGGAACCCGGGGGAAGGTACGTTTTTATTTTATTTAATTACCGTCCCGGGCCGCTTACCCCCACGAACCCGTGCGACCCTCCCTCCCCCCACCCGCCCGTCATGCCGGCCACGACTGCTCAGACCTCCACTCTCTGTAGACTTTACTTTTAGCTTCGAGTGCAGCAACTGCGCCCCTGAAGGCCCCGCCAGGAGGGATTCGCGCTGAAAGAGCCCCGCAGTATTTGCAAAGCCTTTTCTGGCAAACAATATTCTTGCCACCCAGTGTGCTAAGCAGGGAAACGAGGACTGAAACTTAAACCGACTCTTATTTTCGGCGTCTCTGGTGGGAGGTACAAGGCCTGGCCCAAGACAGGAATACGCTGCTGAGCCCCAGCTGGGGACTGGCTGAAGGAAAACAAGGTGTGCTGTGGGACCAGAGTAGTTCTTAAAGTCACAGATGGGGGGAGCCTTAATGGGAGGGGGCTCTTTCTATGCCCTCCACTGGTGACAAGCGCGCAGAGGGCTCGGCTTCGAGGCGCTGGAGTCTGCCAGATATCGGATCTGTCCATGTTCTCAGAGCAAAGCGCCATTCTGCGGGGCCAGACCAAGATGTAAATGCATAGAAGGTGCAAGCACGGGGAGCTGTGGAGGTAAGGATGGGGGCATACTGATGCGACCTCACCCTGCCCCTTTATGTAAGGGGTACTTCAGAGGCCTCAGGTGCGTGCTGTCTGGGCCCGGCCTAAGGGAAGGCATCTGTCACTGAGCCCTAGCTGGGGGCTGCCCAAAGCAAAATGGGGTACTCGCCGGCACAAGGATATCTGTAAATGTCAGAAACACATGGGGGTGCGCACGCGGGTCCGCACTGTTTACCCCGAGGATTTCCAGGGCAGCCGCGCATATTCCCCTGCCTAATCATGATGCATTTTATACCGTTTGTTAGGTGCGACTGCAGAAAGTACATTCTGCCTTTTTGTTTACATTTTGGAAAGCATTGCTTCGGATTTTCATGAGCGCGTTAGCTGAATAATGAAGTGTGCCATTATCACTGTAAGCAAGAACCAGTAACTCTGTGCTGTGATGAGGTGTAGACGGTGCAAGGTAGGCACCCAGCCACGTTTAAACCGAGTTTGACTGTGTAGCTAGCTTTCAGTGTGTGTGTGAAATGCTTCAGGTTGCGTCTGTGTAAATATTCAACATAGTGCAATATTCTGCCACTTTTGGCATTTCTAAACTTGCAAAATGCGTGGACTACCGATGGCTGCCGCCCAGTTTCAAATGTTCATGAAGTGACTGTAAAGTTTCAGTGATTTCAAGTCATTCCATGCCAGCGCATCCTTTACCATGTGCACCTTTTGCATTCTGCTTCTTGTGGTTCTACATGCAGCTCTATAGTCTTTTTTTTTTTTTGCAGTGGTCTCTTCTTGCTTGGCCTTGAGGTGGGTGACAGTCTGACTACAGTACACCAAACACGAATCAACTCAACTGTGCAGTGTGTGCACACTGTTTTATTTGGATACAGACAAAATAGCTTGGAAGGGCAGTGATAAATTCTCGCTTTGCAGAGGTGTTTCTTTTGCTTGCCAATAATTATTTTCCCTGCCTTCCGCCATGTGCAGATTTCATTTTGGGCCTGAGGATGCTGACGGTAACTAACTGCAACAGGTCTATCAATCTGGTCTCCCATGGAGTCTGCAGTGGTCCTGGAACAATTAAAATGCTCCATTTGCCCACTCTTTTTTTCAAAATGTTCTCTTTGGGGAGAACCCTCCTACCCCCTAAGATCCCTTTATGTAAGTCAGACTTGCTCGAGATGTAACACTCATGCCGTAACTTTTATGCCTCACCACTTTTAAATGTCACCAGCCGCCACTGCTGAGAGCGTTTTCCCCAGAGCGCTTGACATCGGTGAAACGAACCCTCATTCAGTACAACGGAGCTACTGCTCCCTCACCCAGCTTTGGGGAGACTGAGGGTTTTTCACAACTGAAATTCTAGTGAGTGTAACACACCTTTTTGCCTGTATCACTGAGAGGAATCTAAAAACCCTGCCCATGTAAAATCCTTTCTGCCCACATATGGGGGGCGTTTTACTTTCCTCTGCTTTTAAGTTGTCCTTTTAGGTATGTGTGCGACACACGATGTATCTGTGAGTTACACAGATGCGTATGTGTGCTGTGTGTGTTGTTGCCTTCTAGAAGACATGTTGATTTCCCCTCGGTCACCTTTCTAGTCATAACCTCTCTCGTGTAGCATCACCTTGCGGCACGGTATTCGAAGTTGGAGGGTGTATAACATTCCCCGTTCAGCCCCTGCCAGGCAGAGTCTCGGTGGAGGACTAAGGAAAGGCCACACTGGCTTTGTTGCTTGACCATCCTATACATCCTTTGCTGGCAGCTCTCTGGATAGCAGGGAGACACCAATGAGAGCCTCCACAGTACTCTTAGAGCATGCAATCCTGTGGCCAGAAGGGGCCAGCTCCCACTGCTTCTTCCTGGGGAAGGATCAGGAAGCCCTTTGATTCTCTCCAGCTCCCAGCTCCTGCCACTAACCTGGATAGGAACTGGTCCTCCTATTTGTCAAGACGTTCGGGGCATCAAAACGGAGCTCGCCCAAGACTGGGAGCACGTTTAAGACTATGGAGAACGCACTGCTGCTGTGACCTGTTCTGCAGGAAAAGGGCACTTTTGAATGTGGAGAGGCGGGGGCCCCTGACCAGCAGAAGAAGAATAATGCCCAGTGCACTGAAGCCTGCCTAGAGGTCATCTGGAGGAAGTGACGTGTTCAGGAGTCACAAGGTCATTCAAATCCAGCTGGTTTGTCTCACACTAAAACATCTACTTGCAAGAGGGCCGGGTGCCTGAACAAGCAAGTCTGGTGAGACTGCACCACCCTCACTTTGTGAGAGCCCGCCCCCCCCCAAGCATTTGTGGGACAGGCTGCCACCAAGCCCATCCCACAAATAAACATTCTCAGCAGTCTCGACTCAAACTCATTGAGTTGTCCTAGCTTGCAACAAGTTCACATGAGAATCTGGGACAAACCGCAGAGGTAACTGACCCTTCCTTGATAGATCTTAATACGAAGTTCGGCATATTAAATGGACTGTGAACTGTAAACAAACACAGAGTAAGAGAACTGCGACCTGAAGTTTTCCGACAGTAACCAAGACTCCAAACCTTCCCCCATAGGATAACATTGCCCGTAGGCCCCAGTATCATTTTCACTGTAGCGCCTTGTTGCCTTAGAACAGTTTCCGAGTGGTAGGCAGGCCCCAGTTTGACTAGAGCCTTTTGTTTTGTGTTTATTGTTTAATATATTTAGTGCGTTATATTTCCTGTCTACACAAAACGGCTTGACGTTTAAAAGAAGTGGCTCTGACTGGCTACTGCATATAATAAGTGAGATCACTGTGTCCGAGTTTCAAAATGACTAGCACCTCCTCAAGTGGGCCTTTACTGCTTCACCGGGCCACGGCAGAGAGTCAAATATACAAAGGGAGTAACTGTTATCCAGCTGAAGAGTATGAATAAGAGAGGCCCTGGGACTTGAGTGCTCAATTATCGGCTTAACATGGTACTGCTCAGTACCTGCTGATTGCTTCATAACGGGTCTTCTCTTGAAGGGCTACAAACAAACCCGCGTCCAAATGGTCAGAAATCCTATTTTCCTCATTACTCTGATAGCGAAGGTGATACTTTACAAAAAAGATGACATCTCGAAATCTGAGCTCCATGCACAGCAACATTTTACACATAACTGTGAGGCGTAGCAAATAAAAACTGCGTTTGCAGAATCTAAACAAAAAATCAACATAAGTCTTTGAAAGATAATCTACAGAATAAAATAATGTTATCAGAATCCGCACTAAATAACTATTTGTAACATGGAACCTGACAAAAAATACAAACTTCTGGGACAAGACAGTGCGACGTTTGGATCAGGTTGTCGGGTATGGGGAAGATACAAGCAAGAACGGCACTTACTTTATCATACTTGGCTACTATTTCGGCTCGTTCCTGGGCAGCTCGGATCGCCGCATCCTGTTCTGGGTCCGAATCTGTGAATAAAAGTCGGGGATGTTCATCCGTGTTTTGATTTTAATGGAAACAAATATGCAAACAATGATTCTGAAAACTCTTATTATAGTTTCAAAAGAGTTACAATTTACCAAGTATCCCACTGTCAACTCAGTTTTACTCAACTACCAAATACGGATTTAGCCCTTCGCAGACCCCCGGACTGGAATAAACTCAGCAGGAGAAAGGAGGGCCACCGGCGAGGGAGGCAGCCGAGGTATGCTGACGAGGCAAAAAGCCTCTGAAATGCTTCACATATTTCACATTTCTCAGAAGTAGGGAGATACTAGTGTCCTAGAAACAGAGTCTATTCAATTAACTGGCCACAATACAAAAACAATGCAGCCAAACAATTTTAAGCTTAAAATTGAACTGTGTTGAGGCTTAATCAACTCATTTCGGTCCGATGACATATCAAACCAACAAATGTTCTGGATGTTAACTAGTAGGGTCAGGGGGAGCAGCTTTGGCAGAGAGGAGAGAGGTTAAGAGTGAAGTAGTGGAGTTGGGTGGGTTAGCCCTTACAAGCTTTCAGATCAAGAATGTACATGGTATTATGTATGTATGCAAGTTTCAATTGAGATAGATGTACATCTCGTTTTGCCGTGATATAAGGAGTGGTCAAACTGTGAAAGTTCTACAGAGCACATATGGATGATTTACTTCTGTATCGGTTAAAATATGTCCTTGCAAACAGCCTTTTTAGGTCGAGCATGCGAGACCTCTTGTATATACTTTAGTATATACTTATATGTGTATGTACTTTGTGGGCTCTGGAGATCAGCCCTAGGACTTGTCTGCTTCTGCTTAGGGACTTTTTTTTCTGTTCAACTGCCTCTATTTAACTGTCTTGATAGAAAACGACCAGTAGAGGTCAGTAAAATACCAGAATTGCTTTCTGCTGAGGGACTTTCTTTTTTTTAATTTTTCTGGCGACTGCCTCTATTTAACTTTCTTGATAGAAAACGACCAGCAGAGGTCTGTAAAATACCAGAATCACTTTGGCATTGTCTAGATTCCAGTCCATAGAAATGGTCTTCCACGAGCACCCGTAGACAATAATATTTTGTTCAAATCTTGTATTTTCAGTGATATGACCACCGAAGGCCCTGATTTTATATTAAAAACAGAGCTTTGGACTATACAATTTCCAGCTGAAAGGCAATATTTCTCTCCATGTGTCCCCATACCTGGCGTGTCACGCAGTTTGGTGCTTACTTTCCCTCCATGTTAAAGAACAGTGGATGTTTCAGCACCCAGGCTAATGTGCTGCATAGCTAAATACATTTGAGTTCCCAAAGGCGAGACCGATTGCATTGCAAATGCTTGTTGCTTTTATCCCGCTCACAGCGCCTGCCTTGCAACGTGAGGCTTTCAGCCAGAGGAGAATGTGAAAGGGCAGACAAAATGCCTCATGAAGTCTTGTATATCAAACCTCACCCTGGACAAACAAATGAAATTAGAGCATACTTTTCCTAGAGTAGACGGCTAGCGTCAGAAGGATCCAACTCGATAAAGAGACCTCTTCACTGCTCAACTGCAAACATCTTAAGGCCACCCATCTTGGCCCCAACCTTATTTAGTCTTTTTTCTGGCAGATCTACCCTTAGCTTTAAAATTATGCAACTCTTTCTCTCCAAAGGTGGGGACTGTGCACATCCCATGCTTGCTGTATGCAGATGATTTAGTTTTGCTAAATTATACCCCTCTGGGTTTACACAGGAAATTGGATTCTCTAGATGCTTATAGTAAAAGTAATTCTCTGAAGATAAATATGGAGAAGTACAAAATAAGGGTGTTTGGGAAAGGGACTTCTAAGTTCAAATGGGTTTTAAGTGGTAGATTCTTATAAATATTTGGGGCTCACATTTACTAGGAATCTACAGTGGGATGCCCATATGAGGAGTACAAGGTCTAGATCTCTGGTACAATCCAATGTTAAGTTCAACCAAGTGTATGGGGGCATGTCTTTGGCTCCCCTTATGAAAGCCTACGAAGGGAAAAAATCCACCTCTTGTCCAGTATGGAGCTGTAATTCTTGTGGTCGACACTTCTTTTAATTTGGACTTGATAGAAAGTTCAGTCCTTAAGGGCTTATTAAGTTTTCTCCAGGGCACAACGGTTCAGGGTATAAGGAGAGAATTGAATTTGGTTCCTTGGTGTGTACTGGCTAATCGCCGCATGCTGAAGTTTTTAAATAAGGTAGGACAGGATGAAGGTGTTCTAAAAATCTATAAATTATGCTGAGAAGAAATCCCTGCCAGCGGAGTGTGCGACGTTTACCACAGGGTATATGATCTCAAATCTCTCCATACCACATGGGGCTCAATTGAAAGATGGTCTCCTATCCCCAGTAAAAAGGCTTTGAGAAAATCGGCCCAGAAAATGGGTTGTATGCGGGATATGACCTACCTAATGGAGAAACCCTCAATAATGTTTACATTGCCAAAGCTAGGCTGGAATGATGTATTTCCCAACTTGTTTCAGTTGCCAGACCCTAAGCTTTGTAATTAAATTCTGAAAATAAGATTGGAATGTAATCCTATCTTTTCTACTCCTATTTGATGTAAAGAGGTATGTAATGAAAATGGCGTGTGCGTGTATGTCCTCTTCAAGCAAAATGTTCTATTTTTTTGGTTTTGGAAGGATTGTACTTTTTATAAAGTTGCGCGTATTAAGTTTTTAAGACCCCTATTTTTTAAATATCAGATACGTTCCAGGTGGGAGGGGATGGCTTTATTGCCTGAAATGCGGTTTTAAGATGTTGCAGTGCGAATTGCACGTTTTATTCTGTCCATCAAGCAGGGTTTTTAAGCGTGGAATGGGTATTAGTCTTAGTCTATGTATTGTGGTTTTATAATGTTGTATGATTTTGGATGTTTTATGAACATGTGGCCCAATAAACTTGTTTTATTACTACTACTTTGTGCACAGTGACATTACATCCTTCAGTCCTTCCCTTAAGGAGCATCTTGTTTCCAGAAAAAGTGCTTTTACTACCCTTTTATCTGCGTTAGTAAGCCACAAGAGTGAGTAAATAACTCTTGGATGCCAAGATCTTTTAAAACTGAGGCAACATAACCAAGCAAGTGATAGACCCCTCTACTGCGTAAGACAATTAGTAATAACTTTTCTATTCAGGCTGACCTCAGGTTTGGCCCAGACTGATATCGAAAGAAAAATAGGTGCCAGTTTGATGCGATCCCAGAAATAGGGCAAACCTAACTCGCTGTGACAGATAAAACTTGAGCTGTGAGCGGGTTGCTTCAGGAGTCGCCTACATATGTGATTCTCTCCGACCTGTAAGGGGTGAAATTTTGACCAGCCCTAAATCACTGCACAAAAACAGTTAATAAGGCCACACTGAGAATTCTAAATAGAAATAAGCGGGGTCAAAACTTTACGTCGTGAGGGTACTACCAGAAACATGAACACCCCAATGCCCGAGCAGTCAAACAGGAAGCCGAAATAAGGGATAATGTGTCTGCAAGTTAAACACCTTCCTCCACATACTACTGAGGGTGCACTGTGCTTCGCAGGACCACATGCCATGATGTGTGACTTGTTGAAATTAACAGTCAAATCCTACATTTTACGAACAAATCTAACAGCCTAAGGAGTGCGATTGGGGTGTAGGCCATAAGAACCGTATAGTCGACATATAATAAGGCAGGAATGGCCATGCTGCCTATTTTACGTACGTCTTTAGAGGCACCAGTTGTTAATTTATAGGATAAACAGCAAGGGTGGCATCACGGAGCTGTGCCAAACCCCAAGTTCAAGTCTAAATGCCTCCATGAGCTCTCCGTCTGGGGCAAACCACACCGTCGCCCCCAAATTCTCATTTAAGGAATAGAAACAGTGAACCAGCGCAACATCCAACCCCAGATCCAGCAAGCCTCCATAATTTGTTATGATTCACACTATCAAAAGCAGTTGATAAATCCATGAAAACTAGATATATGGGGCAGCACCTTATAACAGTATTTTTTCCCACACTTAAGTGGGTGGAGATTAAGAAACTGTGCCAGTGTACCCAGCCGCTCTCTAAAACCGTATTGGCAGGGTGCAATACACTGTGAACTCATCCCCAATCCCTAATCCTGCTGATAATAACCAGACCAATGATCGTTACTGAGGTATTGATTAGGGAAATGGGGCGATAGGATTTTCGGTCCGACCTATTACCTTTCTTAAATACAGGCACCATCGTTGAAAGGGACCAAGACCTTGGGAGATTGGTCAGGAATGGGGCCCTTGACCTTCCCCCTCTGCATTCATTTACCCAAAACATATTCATCATCACCCAAACACACTGCAGCTTAAAATCACTTAAATGCTGGGCAGCTCAGCTCTCTTGGTGGAAGGAAAAGTATAATGGCCAAACATTAGGCCTTCAGAAAAACATATTTCTAAAATACCTTTGACACTTATGTTCTAAACACGTTCATTCATTCATTTATTCTCAAGAATTTGAGAGTCCATTTTCCAAAATCTATACGCTGGGACTTTATTATATTACCGCTTTATAAAGCATACACTAGAAGCAATCAGAATAAGACTGATCAGAAATCAGGACAAAACACGAAAACCTGAGCACCATAACAAAACTAACTTTTTTAAACCAAATCAAATTCGGATTCCTGTGTGTCACGTTGGCCAGGAGCTTTGTAAGATAAATGTTATGCACAGTAATATTATATTTCCCAAAAGGCTGAAGGGGTCCTACTAAACAATGCAGTAGCTTCAGAGAGTCAATCTATGAAACCTAAACTATACAAATGTCCAAACTTCACTACTGAATGCGTGCAGAGTCCTATGAAGATGACAGACAAAGATCACCTGGTGCTGACTGACCCAATGACTCTAATCGGTACAATATGTGACATTTGTTTCAAACGTTTTCCCAACAACCAGATGTTGCTCATTATCAAACGCCTTTAGCTCCTTGCCTAGTGTCCTTGTTCGGTTACTGTTCAATCTGCGTTTTTCGTAAATGACCACTGGATACATTTTAATAAACTTTAGATGTCATTCTAGAAGCAATGATAACGAGTTCTTTTTCAAGGTAACTGCAGTTTCTCAAAGATGCCTAAAATCAAATACGTTAGACCGCATACTGGACGGCCACCAACTGCCTGAGCCTAGCAATAGAACTGATTTTTTTGTTACTCATTTCCCCCAATCCATCCATTTTACTCTAACCGTCTAGGACTGTTAGTTGAACATTTTCTGTCCAAAGAGGAGTAAAGGCCCATTGAGGATTGTGGGGATCATCATCATCAAAGGATTTCCCAAACAGGCTTCTTTCTGCAGCCTGCTAGAGAATGCCACAGTGGGCATGTGATCCTAAGCGAGGGGGTGGGCATCAGTGACATTCAAAGAGAATACCCTAGGAAGACCCTTTAATTATTCAGTTATATTTCACCGTCTGTAAATGTAATGATTTGGTTCACCAATTCCAAGGTTATTGCACGAGGCAATCTACCCATTATGATCAGCAACACAGTCTTCTAGGGACTTTTCATGCTGAAAAGAGAGTTAAGTGCTTCCGAATATGGAACCATGGTGTTCTTAGTCCAACTATGTGGCTGTTAAACCAGTGGTAGAGGGGAAGAACCAACCATTTATTTCCCAACTGTCAATTCCATGTGTAGCTATAAATGTAGAGTACTGGCTCATGGTTTTATAAGAACTTTAAGGAATCAATGTTCACTATCAACAAGGAACTGCAGCTGGGAAAGATTCACAATTACTACATTTGTTGTAAACACAATTAATGCTACTGCAATAGCTTTCTAGCAAAAGAACAATTTAACCTCCTGATTGCTGAGATTTGATGAGTAACACAGCCACAGTTAGTCTTACCACAAGGCTTTCATCCCAAATCTAATGGCCATAAAATTGAATGACTTTACAATCTAGAACGTCTTGGTGTTCACTATATTTATTTATAGCTAGAGTTTTGGTTCTTTTTTATGTCGATGGCCGATCCCTTCCTATTTCAATAATCACACAATTTATGTAAGAGAGACTACAATCTTCTGGGAGATTCTGCTAAGAGAACATCATCTTCTGCAAACAACAAAACTGAAAGTTTCTGCTTTGCTAACATCCAATCAGAACATGGTGGTGTGCATGTAATTTATAAAGATGGAAAATACCATCTGGGCTACCTCAAAGCTCTTCCACACACCTCTGAACATTCTGCCCATATCTCCCGTTTGCTTAGGTCCCTGTACACAACACTTTATTTGTAAACCTCAAATGATTGCCTATTACCCACAATAAGGCATCTGCATGCTGCTAAAATCTATTTGGAGGTATACAGTTTCAAACAGTGTCTTTGTAGATTTTTCAAGTGGAATCCAACAAGGAAACAGGCCTACACCTTCAAGAGCTACAGCAATTGTCCCTTTTAGGTCGAAGCTTACCAGACAGCACAGCTGTCTGGTTACAAAGACATGTTGGAGACATGCTGAAAGCTTCCCTAGGAATGCATTCCGCCCACTGCTTACCACTGGCTTTGTGTTTTGTAACTCACATTTACTTGTTTTGTATTTGCTAGCTTTATTTGTTTTAGGCTGTCCAGCATGTCTTTGTCCCTCCTGTGGAGTAAGTAGCCTGTTTATCACCTCTCTGACAGGCTCCTTGCCTTCCTGCACGAGTGCCTGCTTTCTGGGAACTCTTTCTTTTTGTTGCTTTTTTTGTGAGGCACTCCACTTTAATACAAGTGTTTTCAGTCATCTACCCTGAAATGTAGTTCAGGAAGCAGTAAACGTGCTCTAACGTTTGGAAGAGGTTTACTGCATCCTATCTTTCTGCTTGACTGATTCTACTTATCTTTGCCAGTGCCAGCTCATCAATCATGCACCCCTGTGAGGAACAATGTTCTGTCTACAAGCTTGTTCATTTTTGTCAGTGCTCTTTACTACTAGCATAACTGAAACAATCCTCTTTCTCAATTTCATGCGCATTCCATAGGCGCAGGGAGTGGGGCATGCTGCAGCACTCTCAAAATAACCATGCTGGAGTTGAGGTGAATGAGCAATAAACAGGCCTTTAAGTTTTGTTTTTATCTTTCCACATTTGCTATGCGTTCAAAGACACAGGTCAAATGTTAGGCTCGGTCTTCCGAGGGTGGTGGTTTACTTTTCTTTCTCTGTCTGCAAAGTGAGAGAATTTATGTGACAATCTTGCTGTATACTAGGGGGTGGGAAAGGCAGTGGGATGTTATTTTTTTCTAGCACAACAAAATTTAAATGCCAGTAAATGAACTGTGCAATTATTTCAGAATATATCAGAATTAGGAAAGCACAAATACAGCATAGTGTGGTGGAAACAAATATTTGAATACCATCAAAACAAATAAATACACTAGGTGATGCAGATTTCCACACATTATGGTTTGTGCGCTGTACATTTCTATAACTAAAACTGTATGTCTGTGCAAATGTAATGGTAATTTCAACTGAAAATGTGTTGTCTGTAATGGCAGTGTGCTATTACACTATGCATACTCCACTCTACGCCACTCCGCTCTATGACACTCTACTCCATGCCACTCCAGTCCATTTTGCACCACTCCACGCCGCACTATTTTACTACCCTGTACGACACTACTCCAATCTACACCACTCCACTCTACAACACTCTACTTCACGGCACTCCATGCCACTCCACTCTATGACACTCTATCCCATGACACTCTACACCACGCCACTACTCTGCGACACTCCACTCCACCCTCTTTTATGCCACTGAACATCAGCTATGCTGGTGTATAACATGGTGAAAACACATTGGCAAAGCCAATAGATCTCGCACAGACAAGAGCTATTGGCTTTGCAAATGCTCGTTGTATATAGGATACTTTCAGCCCTTATCCAAGAATAGCAGACTCCACTTGCTTCCCTTACATTATTTGTGACACTACGCAGTATGTTATCCAGCTATGATGGGCTTTTTATGATGCTGTATGGCATACTAAGTTTGCCTAAAAGTGTGACATAAGAGAGGTTAAGAATGGTACAAGATAGCAGGAAATGAGAAAGGAGCATCTGATGACTTGCTTTTACCCAGAATGCAAGTATGCTACCAGTGGACTGTCAGTACATTATTGGTAGCTGGCCTTACTCGTCTAGACAGGAGGATAGAGAAAGGGGTGTACGCAGGACAGGATTTGAGGAAACAGGACAGGCAATAGTAGATATCATGGGTGAAGGATGACTAATAGAGAACTACGGTTGGGCATGATCTATGTACATTGAACACAAGTTTACCAAGGCCTGTCAAACTTTCCAGTAGATGCGCTAGCACAGCTTGGACATAAGGCAGCATAAAAACATACGTTTTCATAACCAATTCTGCCTTTCCTCCCCGAGATACTTCTCTTCAGCAAAATGACGACAAATTACCAAAAAATAGCAATAAGCAAGTCTGGTTGCAAAAAGAACCATTTGAGCCCCATGGAGTGCTTTTGTGAATCAGCTATCTTGCAAACCAGGCCTAGCTCTCCAGTGCTACTGCACTGCTCTGCCTCCACCCCGTTTTTCTGACTGTTTTCTCCTTCTTTTGGATCATTTTTTTTTTTTACTTCTTTATCCATCCTGTACCCTCCGATTTTTCTGAGTGCTTTTTCCTGCTTTTTCCTCGTTTTTTTACTGCTTTCTTCTTTGTTTCCCCCCATTTTTCATGGTGCTTTCTCCTGCTTTTCCCTATTTTTTACTGCTTCCTTCTTTCCTGCATTTTTCTGAGTGCTTTCTCCTGCTTCTGCCTCATTTTTGTTTTTTTACTGCTTTAGTTTGATTCCGCCTCATTTTTTACGGCTTTCTCCTTCCTATCCCCCATTTTTGAGTGCTTTCTCCTGCTTTTGCATTGTATTTACTGCTTTATCCTTCCTTTCCCCCGTTTTTAGGTCGAGCCTAGAGTAGCGCGCAAGCGCTGCTTCTGGCGAAGACTTTATGTAGGGGGTTTGAAAAAGCTGACCAGACGTTCGTGCGTCATGGCCTTTTCCCTGCGGTTACCCGCACGGGCGCCATGTGGTTTCAATTATCGTGCCCTGACACGGGCGCGATAATTAAAACCAGATGTTTCGCTGTGGCGCGCGCGCACCACTCGCGCCGCCTCCCCCTCCCCGCTCGTGCCTTCAAATGCTTGTTCTTCTAGTGAAGCACAGCGCGCTGGCCCCTCCTCCCAGTCTGGTCTTCGCAGCCTAGTGGTAGAATTTGTGTCCCGCTAAAGCCTCGTTTTAGGACTTGTACCTTGAGTACACCGCCATAATTTATGTTTGCGACTGTGAAAGCGCGCGTGTCCCCAACGGCTAGACGGCTACTTGCCCAAATTCCTGCATCGACTAGTATTGTAAAGAGTTCCAGTGACGTCACAGCTTCACGTTTGAATCCTTTCCCGGGTCTCTTCAGCACAGGAGAGCATGCAGTGAGACATGGGAGTCTAGGCAATGTGCATGTGCGCCATCGCTGGGTCGCTTGACAAGGGCTGCGGCGAGTGCACGCAGAAGGCGTGGCATAGCAGGCTTGTGCTAGCCCTGGGTCTGACTCCCAGTGCCCAGTCTTCTCCTCCCCCAGCTCGCGCCGCCCACCACCCTCCGTCTGTATGGAGGTAGCGCCGGTTCGCAGGCGCCACTATTAGTTAACATGGCTGCAGGGGAACGATGGGGTTCTGGAGGCGGTCGGGTGTTCGTATTTGACTGTCACCTGGAACAGACCGACAGCGCGGAGCAGGCGCTGGAGGTGCCGGGAGGTAGCGGTTACTGGGACTTCAGAGCCGCTGTGTGTCAGGTAACTGGGAGTTACGTGGACGGGGCAGCATCTCTGTGTCACTGGGGTAGCTTTATGAGCAGCGCCCTCTGCAAGGTCGGCTCCCACGCTTTGACGGTTTGACAGCTTCGACCTTAGGAAGGTGCACCCCTTGAGCTGGTGGTGTGCGACTCCCTCCCTGAGCATCCAGTTCGTCTAATGTTACTGTCGTTTCGGTGCAGTTTTATTGTGTTTCCATGCAGACTAGATGCAAATTCAAAGTATTCCTCTTGAGGCGTGGGCAGTGCATCCTTACATGAGTACTGCACCTCCCAAGTTCCCGTAGCAACTTTCTGTACACCGTGGCCATTGTATTGCTGTATAAAAGGCCCTTCCAGCAAAATGCTTTCTTACAGACACACGGCACAAGTCTCCAGGGGCTGCCTGGACCTATGTAAATTTCTATACGTGCATAGAACCTTCCTTTGCACCTCTTGGCCTCGTGACCTCTCCCAACTCTAGTGCCAACAACTCCTCGAAGCGCTATATGAATGTAATTACAATCCAATCCACAGCAATGTATCATTTTCAGGAAGTGGTGTGGGTTTGTTATACCACTTCGTCCATTTCCCAATAACTGAGAAAGGTTTTCATCAACTAAAACCTTAGAAATGCAACGCCATGTAGAAGTGACATTTATGCTTTACATGACCAGAAAGAAGGCATGTGGGATCTCCTCTCCCCTAGCTCTATTAACTGCATTCTAGGCCAATAGGGTGTGCCATAGTCTCAGCCCGAGCGTTCATCAGCGCACAATCAAAGGAAAACAAGCATTGGCATAGGTCTCGCTTTTGGGACCTTATAAGTGTTTACCCATGCAACAGTTGATGTTGTTGCACCAAGGATATTGTGCTGCATAACTAAATACTTATAAGGTCCCAACAGCGAGACCTATTGGCTATGCCAATGCTTGTTCTGATTGCTTTTGCCTCGTTTTTTACTGCTTTCTCCTTTTCTCCCTGTATTTCTGAGTGCTTTCCCTGATTTTGCCTCATCTTTTACTGCTTTCTCCGTCCTTTTTCCCGTTGTTCGGAGTGCTTCCTCCTGCTTTTGCATGCTTTTTTAGTTCTTTCTCCTTCCTCTCCCCCATTTTTCTGAGTGCTTTCACCTGCTTTTCCCTCGTTTATTTTTTTTTACTTCTTTTTCCATCCTCTCTCCCATTTTTTGAGTGCTTTCTCCTACTTTTGCCTCCTTTTCACTGCTTTCTCCGTCCTTCCCCTGTCTTTAATCAATTTCTTCTTCACCAGATATAGATAAATGCAGCCAATGCGTTTTGTCTGGTTACAGGCATCCTCAGGGCAAAATCCTGTGTCCAGCCGGACACACTGTTTAAAGCAGACATGTCGTGACAAAAGACACACCAATATTCCATGAAGGCTCTTATAGCAGCAGTAAGCTCGAAAAGTCGGTCAGCTGCCGGTAGGCAAACGGACAAGATGTTATGGCATTATTGAGAGAAATGACATCCATCCATGTGGTGCCATGTTCGGATGTCATTTCTCTCAGTAATGGCATAAAATCTTGTTTGTTTGCATTTGTCTATATCTGGTGAAGAAGAAATTGATTAAAGAGTCACAGAAATAACCAAAAGATTTTTTTCATTTCCTTTTGATGTACTATGCACCAATTTTGCATGTGTACTCTGTTTTGCTTTCCCTTGACTGTGTTCTAATTTATTTAACTAATGGCCAATTGGTAGCTGGTCATCAGAGGTGGGCAACAGTTGCTTAAACCAGAAATAATAAGAACACTTCTAGTAGTGCAGCAGACGGGTCCCCGAGCTGCCAATACTTGTTCAAATTTCTATGTTCTTTTTTTCACTCTTTGTGGCAAAGAGATAAAATGTTCTCCATTTAAAATCGACTTATCCGAGACTTGATGTATCAACTATCAAGAAATTAAAACTGTATCTAGCAATAACAAGGTTATTGTTCAAACTTCCTCTCAGTCGTCTGCATTAAAAACAAAAGGTTGGAAAATGTGCTTTAGCAGTACAAAAGTAAAGGGCATCTAAATATGTATGCTTGGCACAGCTTGAACAACACATTTTAAAAAATAGCCCCAGATGCAAGATATCAAAGCCAGACCATTAGACTAAACATTTGTATAAAGAACTTTCTGCAGCTGTGCATTTATAGTTTCCTGCTTAAAGATAAAAAAAAAACATTAACAGGCGCAGTAGAAATACATTTCAGTTTCTGTAGGCCGATTTAATATTAAGATTTTTCAAGACAGTGCTGCGTAGGAAAAATTTGACATAACAATTTGATAGTCATTTATTAGAAACCCTTGCAGATGTAAAGGTATGGCGAACATTGAATGTGAATGCCGTGCTAATTTGTGCCTCCCAGGGCATGCCATGGAAATTGCAGAGGGATGGCAGTTCTAAGAGCATTAAAAATTACTTAAATAAGAATGTCTGGATGCGGGGAATCCAATATTATACAGCAATCTAGAGCACATTTAAATTTATGTGATGGGAAGTTCTATGTATTTGAGTGTTATAGAAGTTGAACTGGCTGAGAACATGAAGCTTGTGAGCTCAGTGATCCGAGTGGTTGAGTTGTTTAGAATGTTAAGAGAACGGTGTAACGAGACAGCGAGAGAGGTTAAACTTGGGTTTTACCAAGAGCAGAAGTTGAAAGGATCAGGAGCATTGAGGAAAATCACAGAAAAGGTGTCCCTGTGTTACACTTAAAAAGACAGAGCTATTCTTCAGTCTGCTACTCAGAGAGGAACCCCAGGTTCCATCTCTCAGTTCAAGGAGGATGTCCATTTTCGTAGGAGACTCAAGATGATTGAGAGGCAGACCCTGACGCAGCTGTGCCTTAGGTAAGCTTCAGTACTCCTTGATGTTGGGTACCATAAAGGAATCACCTAAGAGACTGCATAGAAAAATGATTTAGGTAAACCAATGTGCGACATGGGAAGGATGCAAGAGATTCTTTTAAGCTACTATGACCTTCCATAAATTCTTCGGATGTGAGGGCGAGGCTGTTGACAGAATGGTCAAGTATTTCAATATAAAAGACAAGTGTTTACAATTAAAGTCTTTTGCTACACCACTGTTGAAAAACCACAAATTCCTGAAAAGGTGACTAATACTTGTAGATTTTCTAAGATCAGCATGTATGAAACGTTTAATTAGCTTCATCTTCTAGCCACATTTAGAAGTCAAACTAAGAATTTACTAGATAACACAGAATTGTGAATCTTCAACATATTTTCAATGTTTCTAATAAGTTGTGGATTATTTACAGGGAGTGCTCCCCAAACATCCACTACAAAATCAATCGTTGCTTTCTATCGTAAAGAATCTCAAATTGGACGTCTATACAGCAGGCTCGATATGAAGTAAAACCAGGTTGAAAAAAAGCCTGGCAGCAGCTGTACAAGCTAGCATATATTTCCCTGGTAATTGAGGGCTGTGATAAATGTTAAGCTGGTGATCATTATAAGGGTCTTTCTTTCTATTGATGAAAATGCATCATTAACTTCATCCATGTGCAAATAAATAAATATTTGGGCACACGATTCGAGTTCACTTAAGACACCCAACAACATGACATAGTGCAACTTCCTGTGGACTAAAACAGAGGCCTGGGAACTTGTTAACAGTAATTATATCAAGGCATTCCGTTTTCCCCCCCAATTAAGTCAACCACACCAAATTTCAAGACATATGTTTATGCCACTTGCAATGCAAAATGTTTAAAATTGTACATGGGTTTACCAACAAGCGCAGCTACCATTACATTATTCCACTACCTGGGCCCTTATCTACAATCTTATAGATGTGCTTTAATTTCAGAAAATTATTTTTGATATTCTGCTGTGTACTTTTAGATTTCATAAATTCAGGTGTTCTTTATTTCTGTGGTCTTATGAAATTATATCAAAAGTTTCAAAGCACAAAATGTCAATACTAAAAAACTGACTTTTAATAAAATTAACATATTTCTGCCTGTTTGCTTGATCTTCAACAGGAAGGGTATGGTCCTTTTTTCTAAACAGCAGAACTTGCCCTGGTTGCACTTTGACAAATCTCAGCTGGCACGCGTGAATATATTCATCTCTGTTCTGTACGATGAGAAGCATGGCATGGACTATGACTAATTGAAAGCACTGATCACTTTCTGGTCTTCGGTGCTAGCCCGGAGCATTCAGACCAACAGTGATACATATTTTTTCATTACTTCACTGGTCTCTTTCCGAAACCACTATGTCAGGATTCTCTCTGGTGAGCCTGAAGCGTTTGCTTTCCTTCACCAGTATCTTGGATGAAGTTGTAGGGATGAAGCTGCTCCTTCCACTGGCATTAGCATTCAGACTTAGTATGGTGATACCTCCAGTTTTTATGTGTCTTTTATTCTTCACCGAAGCTATGATTAGAATGATTAAGAGGCTTAACGCTCCCTTCCTTAAACACTTACTGTAGAAGTCATTCCTGTCTCTGACTAATGGTGATGCAGGAACCCTGGTAGAGTAAAGTGACTTAAAACAGTGTCTTCTTATTGATTTTGGGGGCCCAGGGCACAACACATTCATGGGGCATCTGTAAAAAAAAAAAACTTTGAATTTAATTGCCCAACTCCATCTAATTCAAGTCAGTGTGATTCCAAACAATGCTAAACTTGTAAACTTTCAGAATCAGGGTCACACAAAAACAATTTAAATATGTCTTGCCTGGACCCCAAAAATTCTTAAAAAGACATGGGGGAGAGTCACAGTTAGAGGTAGAGGTAGGCAGAGAGGAAGATGGGTTTAGATGGAGAAACAGAATAGGGAAAGGTCACTTAGACCGAAAGTTCACATTCTCAGGGGGGCCTTTCGAAGGCGGGGGCCCTGGGCAATGGCCCACGTTGCCCATGCATTAAAACCGCTCTGACTGAAAACAATGATCATTTTGATAACGTTGAGCGATAATAGGGATGCATAGCAAATAAGGATCATTAGCAAGACCGTTTCACATGTAAAGAATTGCCAGGCCTATTTTTCAAACTTGTTCTCTTGCCGCAAAAAGTAGCAAGATGATTCAGCTAATTATATATCCTTTCGGTTTCGCCAAGCGTCACTGGATAGCTCCTTACACAATGAGGTCTAGGGATTTGCACAGATTACTACGGATCCAGCTCATTAAAAAACAACAGTCTGATCTTCGCCAAAGGAATCACTGGGTGAAATTCCATGTGGTCTTAACGGGCTAATTGTAAGGTTATTGAGGCTCCGATCAGGATTTCAATCTCTGATGCTGCTGTGGAAAATGTAGGTGAAGCCTACAGACTGCTTGTTCTAGTTTGATTTGACTCGATTTTTAAAGATCATGTAGGCTCCTACATTGGCAACAAATAAAAACAATCAATAAACAAGTGAAGAAGTAAAAATGGTTTTATTCCCAGTCACTGACACTGATCAATTAGGCTGGTAATGGATGTGAAATGTGAGGGTGCTGTGCAAGGGGGAGAGGTGCTGCGTGAGGAAAGCAAGGGGAGATGGTTGAAGGTCGCAAGATTCCAGAGGCAATATCTGGGTCTGGAGAGGAACTGTAAGGAGGAAAATGGCAGTAGTAAGGTGAAGCAACAAGAGAGCTGCAACTGAGCAGTTAAGGTGAAACAAGGGGACATACAAGCGAAGACGTCCTTGAATTTACTTTGTTATCCTTCCACTGCTTTTTGTAAATCAATGATGGCTGCTTTCGACACAAAACACCTAACTTTATGGTAGCAGAAGTGGAAGTGCAATGAGATGTAGAAACAATTGCCATTTGAATCCTTATGTCCTTGTGAGGAGGTTCGATGAAGCACTGTCTGCCCAGGGGTAGAAAGCATGATAAGTAACATACCAGTAGTCAGACCAAGCAGTCATCTAGAGGAACCCTGAAGGCGTCCCTGATTCCAAAATCGAGGTACACCTTCAGAAGGGAGCCTTAGCTTAGGTGGTTCAGATCACTTAGTAAAGTAAAAGCAGCTGAGATCTATGCCAGCCCTAATCATTTAGTTTGACAACACACAGATTTAAATTGCAGCATCTTTTCTCTCTGTAGCACACAAGAGGTGAGATTACGGTAGTACTACTTTACTGTTCATTATGAAAATAGCTGTAAGAAACGTACATACTAGTAAGAATCTGAAGAGGAATGGAGATTATAATGCAGAGTGGTTTAACAAGAGACCCAGACCAAGGAGGGAAAAAAATCCCTGGTCCGTCAATGTGACAATGTAGATCAAAGCCTAAACAAGGTTTATTCTAAGTTAAAATGGGAAAGAAACCCGAACAGTGCTTAATTTGGGGGCAGCAGTTGCAGGTGGTGAGAACCTGCACTTAATTTTTGCATTATTGCACTTTGACCCTGAGCAAGAGACAAAAAAGTAGAAAATGGAGACAGGGAGAGAGAGGGAAACAGAAACAAAAAGAGAAGGAGGGAATTACAAAGAGAAACTGCAAGAGTGAAGGGTGGTAAAAAAAGGCATTCGGTGCACCCAAGAATTGGCAGCCTTGATATTCCGCAACCCCAGCATTTGAAAGAGAGAGGAGGGAGCGCCTAATAAAACCATCTATCCCAGTACAAGGATTACTGGTTCTTTAAACCCTATGATGTGAATTCAGAATTCGTTAAGGCTACTCAGCAATGAAGAAAAGGAACTAAAAGATTTTAGCACTTCGAAATAAAGCACAAAAATTCAATATAGCACTATTTATCTAAAAGACTCCAACAAATTATGTCCAGAGGCCGGTAAGTATTTGCTAATGATTGTAATGACAGTTCACATACGCTAAAACAGAATAGTTTTAGGATGAGGCTGTGGTGTTGGCAAGGCCCCGCCATCATGTACTTATTGCCCGCAGAAAGCCAAAAGCAAATTATCTTTATGTTCAGTTGATTTTATTATTAGCACTAAGCAGAGCATCGCAAAAGCGGTTAAATCAGGGGCAGATACTCGGAGCAGCATTTTTACGGACTGCAACATACACTGCTGCCAGCAATGAAAATGCTGAGTGCTGGCAAATTGTACCGGATGTAAATCTTTCGCATTTTCCAGCTCAGTTTAAGCCCTGCAGGTCACAGTGACATAGAGGTAAGTGATGTCAGCCCCTTTTGCTGACCCTCCAGTCTGAAGACTAAATCTGTAACGGCCATAGATATTCACATTCACCCTGACCACCTCTGTCTGAATTCGATCAAGATTAATCACTGTGGCATGGTTAATTACCATATAATGCATCTTTCAAGAGCCCCACTGTGCTAATTCGTTGCCTGGGTGCCATCTGAAACACTGGGTCTTAAATAATAACATTATGGTGCTAGAACCAGCCTGAAGCAAAAAGTGCAATTTGAGAGGAAATGGAAACAAAACTGATAGTGTGCCATCTAAGCAGAATAAACAGCAAGCAGGTAATCCTTACAACTTTTTTCACTGGCTGGTGGAAAAAACCAAACACCCTCACCAGAGGCTACAGCCTATGGGTCTTATCTCTCTTTTGTGACTGCAGTGTATGAGTGTCTATTACTTCTCGACACTGACTGACTATCACAAACACCCCTTTCCCGACCCTTTTTGAATTCTGGAAATTCTTCTCTATTTTGCATTATCTGCACATATCTCTGAAATCCCTAGTCCTACCAACTACACTAGCTGTTCCTTAACACACAGCTCCACTTTAGAGTTTTTTTTTTTGCAGAATTTTATATAGCGCGAACTTGACCCGAATCGGGTATCAGAGCGCTTTACATAGCACCAGTTACATTACATTAGGACACACATTCATTTTTGTTAGGCACGGGGAGATTAAGTGATTTGCCCAGAATCACAGGATGTTTAGCGTCATTGCGGAGACTCGAACCCAGTTCCCCAGATTCGAGGTCGGACGCCCTAGCCGTTAGGCCAACTCCTCTCCCCTATTGAGATTGAGATGGTTGGAAGCCCCATTCAAGGAACAACAACAATCGTTCTCAGGGTGAATCACAAAGTTACTAAACTAACCTTTGCTTAACCCTCTGGTAGCTTAGCATAAAGAAGTAAGGCTTAACTTAGAGGCAAACAAACAATAATAAAGTGAAAACACAACACAAGACAAATCCCAAACCAATTTAGAACAGGGTAAATTTTAATAAATAAAATGACACCAGAACGACAAAAATCCGATTAGTAGAACCAGAGATATTCAATTTTAAAATGTTAGGTAAAAATAGCACCTAAAAGCACAAAGCGCCACTGGTGGTCATCTATTCGTGCTAGACCGGGGTAAAGTCACAAGTTCAGGCCAACCATGATGTAGTGCGGTCGGATATAGGGACCAAGTTATTCACACTGAAGAGTTACCCTCTGAATCCGGCGCAATGAGTTCCTTTGTGGTGAAGGAGGAAGCGAGGAGCAGGTAGAGCGCCGCGGTTGGTTGTCGCTGCAATGCAGTAGCGCAAAGAGCTGGTCAAGCGTCGCGGATGGTTGTTGCTGTAGCTTCATGTTGACGGTCACCGCAGACCGCCACAGCTGTAGCATGAAGTACAGCTCTTGAGTTGCCGATTATCGCTGGTGGTCACTGTAGCATGAAAAGCAGGTCTTACCGTAGCTTGTGTGTGTGGGTGTGTGAGTGTGTGCGTATATATGTCTGTGTGTCCTTTGAAGTTTAAGTGGGTTGGGTAAAGCTCCTCCCAGTCATCCTGCCAGAATGACAACTCTTGTCCACACCTAAGCCCCCTTTGTGTCACTGTCTGGAAGGAATAAGCAAACCCCAACAGCAGAGTCATTTACAGTCATGTGACCCAGGATACTGGCAGAAGGCACAAATGTTTCAGACAAGAAAATGCCAACTTTATTAAACATTTTAGAATTGTGACTTAAAATCCAATTGTACCATTAAAGAGGATTTTGAATTACAATTCATTTCAGTGTAAACTTCATATCTTACATATCTTCATATTATTACCTCCCTTCCTTCCTTTTGTAAAGCGCTCTGATATCCTTCGGGATCTTGTTCGTGCTATATAAAACTTTATAAATAAAAATAAAATAAATCTCTATCTGCTCCCAATCTAAAGTTATCACTTATTATATGTAATAAGATAACCCAGTGTTAGTCAATAGGAGAATCAGGCCTTGCAACAGTGAGAAACAACTTTAGGGGTTTTTCACTGACCAGACATGTAAAACCTAAGCACGTGTCCGACTTTTTTGAATACATTGAGCCATTCCCTATGAGCCTGAATGGCCTACCTTACAGGTGACTTGTAAAAATGAAAAAGGAAGGTTTTGGCCAGGCAAAATATTAATTTTATTAAGTCAAAATTGCAGTTTAAAACTGCACTACAAGCTTCAATGGTAGGTCTGAGACATATTTTACAAGGCTACTTTAATGGGTGGCATGACTACTGCAGGTCCGTTAGTCGCATAAAATTTACAGGCCCAGGGTACATGTAGTACCATTTACTAGGGACTTACAAGTAAATTAAATGTGCCAATTGGGTGTAGGCCAATTTCACAATGTTTGAAGAGAAGAGCACAAGCATGTCAGCACTGGTTAGCAGTGGTAAAGTACATACAGTCCTAATGCCAACAAAACAAATTTAGCAAAACAGGAGGCATGAAGCAAAACGTTTGTTGGAATACCGCACCAAGGATGTCAGATTTAACAATGATTCTAGAGGACCAGATGGGGAGGGTGTCCAAAAAGGTCAAAGCTCCCCAATTGAGAGAGGTGTATGGGGGTGGATATGTGCAGGTACCTCAGAATTGTAGTCAAAACTGAGAGAAAATTCTGACCTTTGGTACACTCAGGTTGAGTGGTTCAACCTCCCAAACCTTCAAAGGAGGTTTGGGAGGATTTGAATACTTTCTTTGGTATTGTCATTCCTAGTAATTTGTGTGCCAAGTACAAGTTAGAAGTGCACAACTGACTGAGAAACCGCCGAGAGTTGCTCAAACGAATGCCCCTTCCTACTGTCATTGACAAATATAATCAGGTGAGTGCCTTTTTGAAGACAAAGGTTCCAGAGAAAGATTGATTGGTTGAAAATATCAAGAACTACCCAAGAGTCTAAAGAGTCTGTGCATGCTGATTATGAGAGGTTAATGCAGGTTTTCAGGCAGCATAGAGGCATTGAAAATCCCGAAAGACGAAATCTCAGTAACTTTGTGTCTCAGTTCGTTCTTGGTTTGCTTGCATTTTTACAATGTAATTTGTTGGCAGTCGAAGCCTGCATATGCAAAGTACTGCAGTAATGATTTGGATGTGAGACAGAAGAGGATCAAAGAGAGATTTGTGATGACCCAAAGAAAGTTAGCAGAGAGAGAATTTCAGGATGGCCCATCTGTGGCAAATTCAGGTTATGGTCCTAGTGTCGGTGCAGAAATGCAGGGAGTTAGTTAGCAATGTGGTGGTCAAATGATGCAGAATGGGGAGGTGACGAGGAATGCCAGTTGACCTAAATTCAACCATGTTGAAAAAGACTGCTCTGTATCATTATTGCAAGCAGATGGGCCACTGGAAGCAAAAATGTAGGTTGAATCCTAATCGAATGCAAATTGATGGTCAGATGCCAAACGTGAATGCAATGCCAATGCAAAATATTCAAATGCAAAGACCTCAAAATGCTAAAGTGCCCCAAGCCCTGTTAATGCAACACATGAAACTAAACTACCACCATACTCCCTTCAGATACTAATGCCCTGTAACTAAGCAAAACCATAATCCTGAATAACAAGTTACGTACCTTCCGTAACTTTCTTTCTGGTGAATACCTTATCTAAAAACAGATTTCTCACCTGAGTCTTGCAGGGCTGAACGGGTAAATGCCCTTCCTGTAGGACCTGATTGTCAAGGTAGTAGTGCTTTGTAAACATATGCACTGATGCTCATGTCACAGACCAGTTGGTGGCAGCATCAGCCCTGGTGGCTCATGCTCCATCCAGAGGCTGCTTTTTGGCCAGTGTTCCAGATCTTAATGCAGAAGACTATCTACCTCAATATAGTTCTCTTATGCACCGCTTTGCCTTTCTTCACCCGAAGAGGCCCACAAAAGCCTGATCATCCACCCAATGGTTGTGGGTACGATCGTTGTAAAAACTTAAAGCTCTGTAGAGGTCCACACAATGAAGCCTCTCTTCTTTCAAGTAGTGAGGTGGGGCAAAGAACACTGGGAGAATGATGGGTTGCTCCAAGTGGAAAGGAGTCACAACTTTCTGCAAGAAGGCCGCTCGAGTCCTCAACCAGTCTGTTTGGAATAAAGGTGGTGTAGGGCGGTTGTACCAATAGAGCCTGGAGTTAACTCATGCAATGAGCTGAAGTGATCGCAATGAGGAAGACCGTCTTGAAAGTCAGAAGACACAGTGAGCAGCTATGCATCTGCTTGAAGGTGCACACATGGGAAATGTTAAGACCACGTTAAGGCCCCACTGTGGCATCACAAACTGTTTGGGAGGGAACATGTGTATCAAACTTTTAATAAACAGCATCACAACAGGGGATTTAAAAAAGGATGACTGTCCGGCAAACGCAACAAAAGCTAAAAGGCCCAACAAATAACATTTAATTGTGCCCAATGTAAAGCCTTGTAGGGCCAAAGACACCACAAACAATCAAACATCTGATAGTTTGCCTAGTACAGGGTATGTCTTGTGAACTCCACACCAGGGTACAAATGTGTGCCAACGCCCGGTGCAAATGGGCTGCATAGATGGACGCCTAGCAACAAGGATAACATCTACAACCTCAGGTGGTAGACTGAACACAGTCAACTGCCGCTACTCAATCTCCATGCATGGAGGTGTAGATTACTCAGAGTTGGGTGGACAACCCTGCCTTGCTGCTGCGACAGGAGATCCTCCCATAGTGGTAGTTCATGCCCAGAAGTTTTAGCTACCAGCTCCTGGCCTAAATTGGAGCCACTAGAATGACTTGTACACAGTCGTTTCTGATATTCTTTAGAACTCACTCCAATCGGAATGCATCTCCGAAAAAGACTTTTTGGAGAATGCCCAATGTGAAAAGGTGTTGATACTGCATATTCTCAAAAGTGGAAAAAAGATCTAGCCAGGATTTTCCCCACTGTCAGAAGATACCCTGCAACACTTCGGGATTCAAACACCATTTGTGATCAGCCGGGCACTGCCAGTTGAGTTTGTCCACCCTGGCGTTCCAAAGGGTTCACGATTAGGGAGATGCACTGACGCTCCCGCCAACTCCAGAGGAGTAGAGCCTCTTGACACAGGACATGGACCCCATTCTGCCCTGCTTGTTGCCGTACCACATGGCAGTGGTGTTGTCCATGAGAACCTTCACTAGCCTTCCCTTGATGGACAGCTGGAAACTCTTCAGAACAGACAAATGGCCTGCAACTTCAACAGATCGATATGGAGACAGTTTACCACCAGAAACCAGAGCCCTCTGATCTCCATCTTTCCCAGATGACATCCCCACTCCAGCAGTGATGCATCCTTCACCATCTTCAGCCCTGGATGGAAAAAGGAGAGGGGTCTACTGCTGGTCCAACGCAGCTCAGCAGCCACTACTGCAGATTGTGTGCAGTCTACTTCAAGACCTGAAAGGCATCCGTTAGGTTTCCTTAGTGCTGAGCCCGCTGAGACGTTAGGTTCGATTGCATAGCTTGCATATGCCACCTGGCATAAACCACAAGTAGGATGCAGGAGTCTAACAGGCCAAGAAGACCCTGAGCTGCTGTCACCAACATCTAGGACTAAGGTTGAAACATTGGTAGTAACACAAACAGGGCGCGAGAGATCGGGTATATGGCAGGAGGTTAAGTAAACGAGGGAAAAAGCTGGGAAACACATGCACTCTCATGGAGTGCTTAATCAAGAAGAAAAATTATCCCTCTAAAAATGAGCAATGGCACGCAGCGCTCGAAGAGTCGCTGCTCCCGCTGGACTGGCGGCATGCTGAGATTGTAATTTTTCAGAATCCTGGCCGTCCACTGGAGGAGCATTCCTCATACCGCCCAATCTCTCTCCTCAACACGGAGGTGAAAGTTCTAGCCAAAAGCTCTGGCCAACAGGCTAATGAAACATATGCAGGATCTGATTCATCCTGACCAGGCTGGCTTTATGCCCAATTGAGCCACATGTCACAACATTAGGCACGTCTACACTGCCCTGGCAAACTGTCTGGGGGGCCGGCAGCGGTACTCCCAGCAGACATAGACAAAGCGTTCGATTCTGTTAGCACTTGTTGTTCTTCTTAAGCATTTGAATTTAGGCCAGAGATTCCTTTCCTATGTTTGCTTGTTACACAGAGACTTATCGATCACGGTTCAGGTCGTGGGCTCGGTCTCTGACCCCTTCCCAATCCGTAGGGGTACACGGCAGGGATGTCCCCTGTCCCCGCTATGGTTTGCTCTGGCAATGGATGTGAGAAGTTGGCCTGGTATATGCTGTCCACTAATTAAAGTGGGCACCTTGCACCAGTCCAAACGACCCTTATGATGTATGAGGTCAAAGATAACCTTTAGAAAGCTATCCTAGTGGTAGCTGTGGAGAGCAGCCTTCAGGCTTAATCTTGAAGGAATGTAAAGCAGCTTGTGTTACCAGAATCTCACTTCTTGAATGATCAAATGAAAGCAGAACCACACAGTAGTTATGTAAAAATATTAATTTATTACTATAACACTCTCTACTAATCTCTACACGAGATTAGAACATAAAGCACACAATACTTAATCAATAGAACATACGTAAGTAGCAAAATGTACAACGGGCTCCAGGGGGAGACCGAACCATATACTAAAAAAATGGTATAACAATCACGACTTCAATAGGCACTGTGCCTAGAGCACGTAGAATTGCTGGGACCTCAAGGAACCACCCAAGGCAGTGACACAGGGCGCCCACGGAGGACGGGTGCAGTGAGGAAACACGACCGCGTGCTCCGTGCAACTCTAAGGGAAAGTCGCGGTTGGAAAATTACAGTTTAAGGACACTTCTACAAGGACTTCAAGAAAACCCTTTGGAACATAAGAGGTTATAAGGCCAGCACCCTTGTGAGTACCGAGGTACCCAAGTTACCTATCCCAGAGGAGCCGGGTGCATAAGGGTCAAGTGGTGTCGGAAACCTCTGTCGTTTTCAATGGAGGGATGCGAAGAAGTTCTGCTGCCAGGAAGGCGAAGAGTGTCCGGTGGAATCCAAGCCTGGATTCGAGGTGAGAAGAACCTAAAAGCAGAGGGGACAGAGTCTGGGTCACTTCAGGTGACCAGGGGCTCGGTAGTCGAATGCCCACCGATGTCGGGTGCTTCAGGTGAAGAGAAAGGATGTTTGTTTCTGCAGCCACGGGGACCAGGAGACGCCGACGACGACCACGGTCCGGAGGTGAGCTGTCCCACGAAGGATGTCGAGAGCTGAGGGGTCAGTGTCCGGCTGGAGCACCAACAAGCCTTGGCAACGGCAACCCAGGCAGGCAAAGGAAACAGGTTACGGTGTGGACCAGCAAGGTCCAGGGGACTCTCCAAGCAATGGATAGTCGGGGCACGTCTGGAGCAACCAGGGAAGCCCAAGAACAAACCCTCGCCAGGACCCACAGGCCAACGGACCATGGATCGCGAGGAGACCTCGAGCGAATTCACAAAGTACCAGCCCACCGAGCACTCGTGGAGTGGAGACCGGATATCTTCGGTGCAAATGTTGCTCAGAGTCAGAACTACACGTAGTCCAATGCACAAGCTCAGGGATCGCCAACAAGCATATGCACTTGCAAATAGACGCGGTGCACAGGGGTAAGGGTTGCACGGCCCCCACGAGGGATACTGGTCTTAGAATCGCTGAGAGGTCAGATCTACCTCGGGGACCTTTGGGAACCCACCTCCTGTGTTGCAGAAATCTTCGGAGTCCGGAGGAGCTCTGGAGATGCAAGCCGGTCAGATGCGCTTAGGTGCCTGCTGCTGCAGGGGAGTGACTCCTTTACTCCAAGGGAGATTCTTCTGTTGTCCAGCGAAGTGTAGACCGTTGAAGTACTTGGTTTCTTTGCAGAGTCTTGCCCAGGTATAATCTAAAGTCCTGTGGTCAGGTTTCCCACTTTATACCCATGGGAAGGGGTTGGACGGACTCTGGGGACCCTCCTAGGGGAGGGGCAGGACAGAGGGGTGGCTACACCCATGTCCTTTGTCCAGTTTCGCGCCAGAGCAGGAGCCAATGGCTCCCAGAACTGGTTTGAGCTGGACTATGCACAGGGACACCAAATGTGCCCCCAGTGCAGACTTTCTGGCACTCTCAGAGTGCACCCACCCAGCCCCAATACACTAAACCCTGTCTGGGAGGTGGTCACACCTCCCTGTGGCAGGATACCTATTGTCAGGCCTTCCTCTGCGCGAGCTTGGCTCAGCAGCAGGAGGGCAGACTCGTGTCTGTGGCTGGCAGCATCCATTTTGTGCTGCCCACGTCGAGAAAGCTGGTACTGGGTAGACCGGTGACCCATAGTAGTAATTCTACAAGGGTGGAATCATACCTCTCACACCAGTTACTGGTGTGGAGGTATGATTCCAAGGTGTTTGACACCAAACACGACATGTTTCTAAGCAGCCGTTTTAAAGTTAGCATTTACCGCGAGGTTATAATGCACTTAGACCTATATGTCTGGCTGCATCACAGACAACCCCAGAGAATGGTCTCCGAAGGCTGCAGAGGGGCTCTGCTCATGCAGGGGCATCCTCTCACGTAAAACCCAGCACCCTGCCTTCAGGATTGATAAGGCCTGCCATAGGGGTGACTGATAGGTTTTTAAGTGTAGTGATTTAGATAGATATAGTGAACCTATATCTAAGTAAGTGGTGCAAGCACCAGCTTACACAGGCTGCTGTAGCAGACCTGTTGTGTCATTTTGAATGGCCTCTCATGGGTGGCATAATACATGCTTCAGCCCATGGGAGGCCTCTGGGGTACCTATTCCCAGGGTACATGGTGTACCATATACTAGGGACTTATAAGGGTACCCCAGTATCCAATCTGGAGTGTACCTAAAGTACATGTATTGCAATTTACAGGAGAAAGCAGATAGACTGGGGTCCTGAATAGCAGGATCCCAGTCAGACTAGGCCAAAAACAGTGAGACATCAGCAAAAAGTGGGGGTAACTATAAGAAGCAGATCCTACTCTCCTACAATGGAGCCCCTGGCTGCCTGGGTGAGGGTGGACGGCCATGTGCGTGGGTTCGAATGGTCTCCTGAATTGTACGATAGGTTAGCTCTTTATGCAGTTGATGTTTTGTTCTTCCTCACAGACCCGGCGACCACGGGACCCGGTATACTGCAGATTATATAGGTCTTTTGTGCGACCTCCGGGCTATACGTGAATGTTGAGAAATCCGTGGTGTTCCATGTTGGGGGGGGGCTGCCGTTGTCATGGAGTGGGCGTCTGAGTTGACCTAGCCAACAGGGGTTCAAATATTTGGGAGTCTTTTTCTCTCCTGACCCAACATCATCATGGACCCGTAATCTAGTCGTCAAGGAAGAGGTGAATGCATGGTCATCGTTGCCACTGTCCCTGTTAGGCAGATCTGCAATATTCAAAATGGTCTCTCTGCCCAGACTGTTATACCAACTCCAGAACTACCCCTATGCTATTCTCCCGGTCATAGTTTCGACATGTTAACACAGTTCTTAGTGGGTTCCTATGGGGGAGAGGGGTGGCATGTTTAGCTCTTCGGACATGTTTTCAATCCACATACTGTGGGGACATCACCACTGCTGATGTTTGTTCTTACTATTCCACCGCTCACTTACTGATGATTAATGACTGGTGGTATAGGTCTCTGGAGGATCCGGCCTACACAACAGAAAGATCGGTAATGTGTGAGGCCTCCCTGCTTGACTACATATATAGTGGAAGGAGGGTGGGGTTCCTCCCCCGGCCATCCAAGTGGTCATAGACACGTGGAAATGCTCCCTCTGGCAGATGGGAGTGATGGGGACAACTAACGCAGTGGATGCCTTTGTGGCAGGGTACTCTCCTTCAACAAGTGGCCCTATTGGGTGGCATCCAGAAATGGGATACCATAGGAATCTCCATGCTAGGAGATGTTATGCGGGGCACGTTGTTAAAATCGTTCCAGGAGATGCAAAGGGACTACCAGCTGCACTGTAGCCAATTTTATCAATATCTGCAGTTCCACCATGCCATAGCCCCATATCTCCGAAACCTCCAGGAGCTGCCCGCATTTAACCCATTGGAAGGCAAGCTCCTAATGGGAGATCTGGGTACTCATAAAATCAAGAAAATGTATCAATCCCTGATTACGAACAACTCCACCACACGGTTACCATAAGGGCGGCCTGGGAAGCAGACACTGACAACTTGGACGACGATGATTGGAAGGAGGCCCTGGGGGGCCCCCCCAATAGGCGGCGATACCAGCCCGCCTCCGTTGGATTCAACTAAAATACTTACACAGAGCCTACAAAATGAGACACCACCTTTGGTGCATGGGTGTGATAGATTCTCCTGTGTGCCTCCATTGTGGGGCGGAGGAGGGAACCTTCCTTCACACTGTGTGGAGCTGTGTGGCACTGACTCGTTTTTGGTGGGGAGTAACATCCTGCCTAGGGGAGATCTTCTCTTGGGTGATTCCACTTGATCCTAAATTAATCCTCTTACACAGTATCGATGGCTTGGGGGAAACTGGCATAAAAGGCAGTTGTTGTTTCTTGGCAAAGAGAGACATAGCTCGAATGTGGAAAGCAAACACATCCCCATCTGTGGGGGCGTGGAAAAGGGAGATGGATCATAACATGGGCCTGGAGGTAGCGGTGTTCCAAGCAGGGGGATGCCCTCAAAAGCACGCAAAGATATGACATTGATGGGCCGACTGTAGGGATAATGTGTTGGCCCCAATTCGCACTATGGACTCCCAGCTAGACGCTGAAATACGGAATTATGGCGCCATAGCACGAGAAACTGAGATGTTGGTCTAGTGTTGAATCCAGGTATAGGCTCTGCAGGTGACATGGGGCATGAGGTGGGTTACGTGGGATCAACTGTGCAAGTTTATCTGTTACAATTGTTTACTGGGGTTCATATTTCAATCTCCTATGGATAATTGCGGGCCGTCTTGGCCCTGCTGTATTGCAAAAACCCAATAAAATTTGTTGTGAAAATAAATTTGCACTGGCAGGATACAAGTCAGCCAATCATAAGAATGGTATAGGCTCTATGCCCTAGAGGAGGGGCAAACACAAGAAGAGGAAAGCAAGCTATTGAATAAGAAGCAAGCAAACGAGAGTGACAATAAAGCCAACCAATGATAAGAAATTGGCAGGCTGTATACAACACATAAATTCTTAGTACGCCCTTAATAGTTCTTGCGCAACCAGACAACTAGCCCTGTTAGGTAGGTAAGACCTAAAAAGCAAAGATGAAGTTGGTTTCAACATTTAAGTTTGGCCAATCTGGCACTGGGCATCCGCCTGTTTGCATGGCAGAGCTAGTGACGCGTGGAGAAATCTGGTCCACTGAGTCCCTTGTCAGCAATTAAGGTCCTCTGGTACACCCAAGCCTTCTTGTCAGAAGTAGCCGGGTCTTCTTGCCTTTCATAGCCACTGTGCCCCTCTTCTATGACCTCGGGCATTCTCCAAGTGACCACCTGTATGGGAGGGTGTGGGGCCTGACTGTCCCAAATATGATTGTTTTTTTTTTTTAGGGAATGCAGTAACCTCATTCCATCTCTTACTACTGTTGGTGCATTACAGTCACAATGTCTCACATTTTATGCCCATTGTATTTATGGATGTTTTGTTACTTCTAATGCACTAACATAGTACATGGGTGTATACATGAGGGGCTGGGACAAAGAAAAAAGGAGGTAGAGTTAGTGAAAGGGGTGAGAGTTCAGGCTATCTGATGAAATTTTCATTGATAAGGTTAGTTTTCAGTTTCTTCCTGAATAGTAGGATGGTTGGTGCTGTTCTGATGTCAGAGGAGATGGTGTTCCAGATCCTGGGGACCTATGCTGAGAACGCTCGTTTTCCTGCTTTCTACTTCCTGCAGTATTTATGCTCTATTCTGGCAATGCTGGAGGTCATCATCAGGCACTGATTTCCACATACTGTTTGTTAGCTAGGTAAAAGAGGGGCTTGGTGTAGAGGGCTTTGCAAGTTATGCAGCTGATCTGGAGGATAATCTGAGCTCACAGGTAAAGTCAGTGTTGATCATTTAGTCCAAAGGTGATGTCATTTAATTTCTTCAGCTCCTTAATGAGCTGTGCTGCTGCATGAAAGATGCAAAAAGAACAATTGATGGACGGAATGCTGAAGAATGTCAAACACTCACCCTCAGTCAGAGATCTGGGCCGAAATCCATTGTTTCTTTGCTCACCATGCCAATTCAGTTGCTTGTGTTTCGATTCAGGGAAAACCTGGCCTGGCAGTTTGGGCTCGACTGTTCCCATGAGGAGCAGGGTCAAGACTTATTTGCATATGGCTGTGTCCAAAATGAGGTGGCATGATGGGCGAAAAACAATGGACTGGCATGCGGCACGAGCGAATGCAAGTGGCTGAGATTAATTCAAGCATTTCATCACCTTGTTGTTTTTGCATTTGATGCACCAGGTATGCCAAGACTTGGGTCCTGGGCTCACTAAGCTGCTAGAACCAAGCTATACCTGGCTGAAGAGCCCTAGCCAGGCGAAACCGGTCCTAGGTTGCTTGTGTTCCGTTTCAGGAAGGACTTGGCCTGGCAGTTCAGGCTGGACTGTTCCAACTGGAGTAGGGTCAAGACTGATTTGCATATGGCTGGGTCCAAAATTAGTTGGAATGGTGGGCAAAAAAAAATGGATTGGGATGCGGCCCAAGCAATTGCCAGTAGCGGAGAATAATTCAAGCATTCCATCCATCACCTTGCTGTTTTTGCATTTAATGCCCTAAGTGCGCCGGGTATGCCCAAATGTGGATTCCGGGCTCACTGTGCTACTGGAACTGACCTATACCTGGCTGAAGAGCCCTCACTCGAGCAAAATCAGTCCTAGGTTGCGTGTGTTCCAGTTCAGGAAGCACTGGGCCTGGCAGTTCTGACTGGACTTTTCCCATGAGGACCAGGGTCAAGACCAACTTGAAAATTACTAGGTCCAAACTGAGGTGGCATGGTGGGTGAAAAATGATGGATTGGGATGCCGCCCGAGCGATTGCCAGTGGCTGAGATTAATTCAAGCCTTCCATCCATAATCTTGTTGTTTCTGCATGAAAGATGCCTTCCAGGAAAAGGAGGGTGGTCTCTGGAATACCGTCGACGGGTTGCCATCATCCAGATGGGAGAAAACTAGGGTTTAAACTGTTGTTCTGGAATCCACTCCTAAGAGAAAAGGGTTCACTTTTTTCAGGAGAGAGAGAGAGAGAGAGTTGGAACCAGATTGATTTGCTCTTTTTGGCAATGTGTTCTTTGAGGGAGAAGTTCGACTTGAGGGTAAATCCAAGGGATTTGGTCTGTTCTGGTAGTTGGAGCGCAAAGTATTTTGGATGTATGACGGAACCACACATGCACTTACAACGCATGCCTTTACCACGCGTTAGTTCACCACGAAAATGTAAGTATATATCAGGTAAGTGAAACCCCATTTTTTTAAATATATATATATCTTTTTTTTCCTCCACAATGACCGCTCCTCTTCAATGGTCCAGCCGCACTCACTCCGTGAAGCAGTCAAGAATACCGGTAAGTCCGCTTACTCAATTAATTTTTTATTGCATATTAATATGCCACAACACCGAACACCTTCAACCGGGCAATATCAAAATAAATATAAATATATATATATATATATATATATATATATATATATATATATATATATATATATATATATATCTATCTCTCCTACTGGCAGTCGCCAGTAGGTAGCTATAGTAGGACCAAAGTTTCCATAGGAAAAGCGTTTGTTTTACCAATAACTTTGGCGCCGCTTGACGAATCTTCACGAAATTTTCACAAACCTTCCCCTTTTTGGTTTAGCTCCTGTGTTGAAAGTTTATGGGTGATCCATCAAGCAGGGGCTGAGAAAAAAGGGGGGTCCCAAAACGTGTTTTCCCCATGTTATGTCAATGGGGATTTTTCTTTTTTTTTAACACCACTACAGCCCGAACCGCTGAACGGAATTACATCAAATTTGGCAGAAAGCTAGATGTTGGTCCAAAAAGCGTGCTTTTTGTGATTTGGTGTAAATCCGTTCAGTCGTTTCAGAAATATTAAAGTTTTAAAAAATATAGATATCTGGGAGCCCAACAGCCTACTGAAAACCTACTGAAATTTGATTGGCTGCCACACTTCAACCAGTAAGTGTTGGCAGCCATCTTGTCCTACAAAGATTGTTTCAAAAAAAAAATAAAAAAAGGAAAAGGGGGCAGGGTACAAACACCCTGACCCCCCACCCAGGGCTCAAATTTTCGACGGGAAATGCGGATTGGGCCGAAAATTTCAAAAAAGTGCGCGGGCAACCACGCTTAGTTTCTTATCGGCCCCAGGGTGGGCCAGGTCCCGGGGGCAGTCTGCAGATAATGGAGGGGGAGCGCACAGGCCCCCCGGGGGCTAACATGCTCCGGGGACCACCACCTTCCTGGGGCTGCATTGCGAAAAAATGCAGAGGAGGCCCGTACAGCCTCCCCTGCTGCCCCGGGGACCACCACCTCCATGGGGCTTTTAATTTTGCTGATGGGGTGCCTCTCGGACCCCCCACCTGCTCAGGGTTTAATGATTACTAAATGCCAGTGGGCCGCGCGGAGCCCCCCACAGCCCCGGGGACCACTACATCCCCCAGGCAAATTTAAAATGGGAAGGGGCCGCGCGGCCCCCCTTCCTGGAGCCCTAGATAGCCCTGGGACCGCCACCCCCCAAGGCCGGCTCCTGCAATGTCCCGGGGTGCCCACCCCCAGGACGTTGCTGTTTGCTATGGCTTGGTGAGAGCACCGCTCCCTCTAAGCCATAGCAAGCTCTGCTCCGCTTGTAGTAGGCGAGAGCAGAAAAAACTCTCGCTTACTAGAAGCAGAGCAGAATTGCTTTTGGACGAAGGGAACTACAAGTTAGCACCTCCCTCTGTCCAAAAGCAATGCCGGCTCCTGCAGGAGGTGATGTCACTGACCATGTCATGAGTGATGTAATATGTGAGGTCATAAGCAGTGCCTTGCGGGGTCACAAGTTAGTTAGCCCAGCTAACTAGAACTGTAGAATTTCACTGGTTTTGTACGAGTGAAACCTGAGCCTAACTATAACGTCCCTGTAACCTTTGTTTTTTTTAGCAAATTGCCACGTTTTATTAATTCTATTTCCTAACTATAATGTCCCTGTAATCTTTGTTTTTTCCAGTGAATTTCTAATGTTTTTTAAATGTTAATTCCTAACTATGACGTCCCTGTAACCTTCGTTTTTTTCAGTGAATATATAAATATATATTACCTTATCGACCCCGAACCATTAAACTCAACCACAGCTCAATTCTAAATATACCCTTGCCACCCAATACCCCTACACACCCCTAAAACCTAAAGACACCTTTACCACCCAATACCCCTACCCACCTCTAAACCCTAAAACCACCCTTACCACCCAAAACCCTTACCCACCCCTAAACCCTAAAAACACCCTTACTACCCTATACCCTTACCCACTCTGATATATACTTACATTTTCATTGTAAAGGCATGCGTGGTAAAGGTATATGTGTGGTTAAGACTTGCAAGGTAAAGGCAATGCATGGTAAAGGCAATGCGTGGAAAAAGCATTGTGTAGTAAATGATGCATTGTAAGCGCTGTTTTCCAGTGTATTAAGTTTAAGTTAGAGTGCCAAGGCTGAATCAAAGAATGTTTGGTGCTGTGTTCAAAACATGAGGAATTTGGTCTTCATGGGGTTTAGTATCAGGTAGTTTGTTGCCATTCAGATTTGGATATTTTTGGGGCAGTCTCGGAGTTTCTGTATGTACGCATGTCATTGGTTGAAGATACTTTAATAGCGCCCAAGGGATGGCGCCCCGGAGAACTCTGCAGGTGACAAGGAGTGTCCACGATCTGCTATTTCTATCTGATTGAGCTGCTACCTATTGCTGTGGTAGGAGTGAACGAAAGTTGGGTTATGCCAGAGAAGCCCATGCGATGTTTCAGGGTGTGGATCAATGCTGGATAGCCGACTGTCAAAAGCTGAGAGAAGTTGAGCAGGGCTAAAGGCAAGGATCGTTGAGGAAGAGGGCATTGGTTAGGAGGCTTCCCTTGGCAACAGGACTTCTGATGTGAGCAGTTGATTCCTTTGTTTTGGCCACCCTTAGCTTGGGTTGCCTAGGAGATTGACACCATTGGGGACAGATCTTTGATGGCCGCAGAGAATGGGGAAAAGCAGTGATACTACATCCTGGAAAGAAGGATACTGAGAAATTGAGTCATGTGACTTCCTGTTGAGATGGATGCTGAAAAATCGGAAGATGTTTTCTTGCTGAGATGGATGCCAGGAAAATGAAATCTGCTAGCCTGGCTTCTTTAAAGATTGTTTTGGCAATAAACCAGCGATTTCTCTTCTTGTACAGATGGATCCTGGGAAATGCAGTGATGTCACTTCCTGCTGAGAAGGATACTGGGTAATTGGGAGATGGTGCCATGAGGCATTAGTGTGCTTTACTATACATGTTATGTTAGCTGTACTTATATAGCGCATAGCTACCCCAACATCAGGGCGTCCCAGCGCTAGCGGGCGGGAGCCCAGGGAAAGTGATGCTAGCTAGATGGAAAGACAGCCAGGTATAGTCTGTTACTGAAAGACCAGGGAGCGTGGGCACAGCAAGCATACATATCGTGCACTAGATGGATGAAAACAACCAGGTTTTGATGTGTTTTCTAAATGCCCAGTGATCGTGTGTGCTGCTTGCCGAAAGAGGAATAGAGCTCCATAGGGCTGGGGCCAAGGACCTAAAAGAGCGCCCTCCCGCTCTACTCCTGCGTACCCTAGGAGTGCAGGCCAGATGCAGGTCTGCTGATCGCAATGCTCGCGTTGGAACATATCGTGTACAGAGCTCCTGCAGTATCTGGGGGGCCAGACTGTGTAAAATCTTATGGGTGGTACAGAGAGTTTTGAACTGGATTCTCTGTTCGATAGGCAGCCAGTGTAGACAGTGCAGGAGATGGGATGTATGGCAAATAGAATGCGGGCGGCAGCATTCTGTGCCCTTTGAAGTCTCTTCGTGACCGTTTTATTTACACCAAGTAACAGTCCATTGCAGTAATCGAGACGTAACAGCACCACTGATTGGATGATCACCTGACGGGTGGAAGCATCAAAAAACCCCAAGATGAGTTTCAAACCCCGTAGGTGACCAAAGCATGTTCCAGACACTTTTTTTGCGTGAAGTTCGAAAGAGAGGGAGTTGTCCATCAGGACCCCTAGATTCTTAACTGCACTTTTCGGTTGGGGAGGAGTGCCCAGTGCAGCAGGCCACCACTGGTAGTCAGATAATACATTGTAAAGAATGAGAAACTGGTCGATAAGAAGAATTACAAACAACACTTCATAAAGTGGGGCACAGGGCTAGTCATGTTATGCAAAACAGAATAGAAGAGTGTTTTGTGACTATGTCAGATGGAGGCAGAAACCATACGTTTTCCGAATTTTCATATGCAGTTTGTTGAGGTCCTACTACCATGGTCGGGGGTTTCCACTGTACACTATAGGTGTATTTCTCATCATATGCATGACAGTAGCATCCAAGAAATATGGAAAATGTTTAGTATTTCTCTTACGGTCTACCCCTGTGCTTACAGAACATCCTCACTACAGATCAGCTTACAAACATGTTGCACGCTTTTAAGCTTCTTACAAATTGTGAATCCCTCTGTCATGGCGGCAATGAGTGAATATAATTCACTCATTGTTAAACCGGCCCTTGATCTTTACTCAAATAAGTTGGACATCCTTGAACAACCTTGTAGCACCGTTTAAGAATATTAAAATAAATAAATCTGAGTTCCAGTCACAATTGTTAAAGGTCGACTGGCAAGTATGACATTGGGAGGAAGTGCTTCCCTATATTCCAGGGCACAGTGTACAGGGGTGCATATGGTGCTTAAAAACACAATGAAATGCGACCTCAAAGTGGACGCATTACAGTTGACATTGGATCTGTATTTTGTATAATAAAGTCATCACTCCATATTGGATGTTTGGTTATTGTACAAAGCCTGTGTGATTGTTGGGCGGGGTGGGGATTGCAGTGTGAAAAAGGAACTAGGGGTGACGAAGCCAATAAGTCTGACCTTGGCACGCTGGTGCAATGTTTATAGTTGATATCTTTTAGTGCAAGCATATACCACAAACAAAAAGGAAAGAAACGAAATGGGAATGTTTTACTACTGCTTTTTTAAACAAAAAGCCTTTCAGTTATGTGCATTATTATTAATACTATTATTGAAAGAACCAAGACTAAATCACCACCTAACCAAGCACTCAAATCACGTGCAGCTTCAATGTTATAATGTCACAAACTATTTACAGCATAATCTATGAAAAGGAGTGCAGCAAAATATAAGCAGCCTTCACTTAAAGTTAATATAAAAAATAAATGTAAAAGCGCCGTCTGTTGCAGCTGAAGAGAAAAAACTATTTCAGGCAGATGTGGACAATGTGCACAGGTTTTGTGCACTAGCTGAAAGTGAAAGGAGGCTATGAGTAAAGTGGGCTGACCCATTGCCCAATTCTCCATGCTGTCCTGAGCAGAAGAAAAATGTGAATGACAGCTTAACAGGCCAATGGAGAGGCTCGTTGACCAACAGGTCTTCAATGTATGTAAATTATGTGTTTATTTGGGAAGAACAATCGTCTGGTGAAGCCGAGAAAGCCATCATACGAGAAGCATTCCTAATTAACTATATCTACTTTTATGGGTTTGTCGGTTTCTGAAGTGGAAATTGCTGGACACGCACAGGAGTGGGAAACAGAGGAGTCCCAGGCCGATAGGAGGTTGGGAAAGTGGCAAAAGAAACCTGCACCAGTGAGGCAGTGCTGAAGGACAACACCAAAGTGAGACAGTGTGCTTGCTGTCCAATTAAAAGGGCACTTCCCATTCTGCTCACATTTTTGTCCCCCCACGTTCGTTATTTACATTTTGCATTCCATCACAATTCCGCGCGCGCAGAAGGGTTTGACATTGGCAGAACAAACAAAGGAAGGCGGGCGGTTCCAACTGCCCTTGCATCTGGGGGAGCAGCGCGCTTCACTGGCGGGGCCTCAAGAACGGGGAATCTAGCCGGAGTCAACGACTCCTGCATTAATTCTGAACTAATAAAACACAAGCGGCTGTTCCTTTGTAATAACATCAACAAGGCTAACGTACACATTTCAGCAGTGGTATTTGCAATACCAATAACATGCGAGGAACATGATAGCATTCTTTGAGGCACCCTCCACGACCACAATTTTGCCTGCGGAACCCAAGGAGCTAGACAGCGCTACACAGACCCCAACTTCAGTGCCAATTGAGCAGTACTTATCTTTTAGCACACTATCAACTGTCCCTTTTCTTTCCAAGTGGACCCCCATGTTATATTCCACTCTCATTCTGCTTTCCCTCCAGTGAACCCCCACACAAAGCCGCCCAGGCACATACACACCATTTTAGAACAGTGCCCTGTACATCCGCCTTTGGTTTTTGCCCCTCTTAGATTTGTTGGTGACCAAGACGACAGAAAGCAGTTTAATCCGGTCAGATTTGGCTGAATCTCTTCTGCATGCTTTTGGAAATTAAAAAGTTTACGTAGAGTTCTGCATTTACTGCCAATGAATTGTAGGAAAAGTGTAGTCCATGCACTTGTTACCTCTCAATTGGACTACGCAAATAGTCTCTACCTGGGGCTCCCAGATTATTTGTTGAGAAAATTGCAGATTATACAGAATGCTGCAGCGAGGCTGATCAGAAATGTGCCTCTTCGTCACCACATCTCTCCTCACTTGCGTAGCCTTCATTGGCTCCCTGTCAGAAGACGGATTGAATTCAAGGCATTGGTACTAGCATTCAGATCCATGAGAGATGTGGGTCCTCAATATCTGAAGCTTAGACTTCGGAAGTACTGCCAATCTAGATCACTAAGGTCAAACCATCAGGACTTAATGGTCACCCCACGCTTCAAAAAGTCCAGGATGGGGGCCGTGCCTTTGCTGTGAAAACAGCCGCTTTGTGGAACTCCATGCCTGCTCATCTTCGAAAGGCGAGCTCAGAGCCTCTGTTCAGAAAGGCCTTAAAAACCTGGTTGTTCAGTCTAACCCAATTTACTACATAATTTTTCTCTGCTTCTGTATGTTATCTGCACTTACCGCTAGCGCCGGGACACTTCCGCAGGAGGTAGCCGTGCGCTCTACAAATTGAATTAATAATAATAATAATACCTGCGATCCCACCAAGCCCAGAGTTATAGACCAACCTGTGTCGTGGAACCAGCATAGACTGTCTTGCTTCTTATTCCATCAAACGAGGGTTCTCCAAAGTCGGTCCTGGAGGGCCGGATCCATGCCAGATTTTTAGCATATCCAGATTGGGATAAATACAATTATCTTAAAACTCTGGCATGGATCCGGCCCCCCAGGACCGACTTTGGAGAACACTGCACTAAACCGCTACAACGGGGTAATAATACAAGACCCACTGTTACCATTTGCGGCCAGTATCACCTCCCCATTTACCGACCATTATGAGTTTCAGGCACAGAATTGAGAATAATCTGAGGGACCTTGAATTATCCGGTCATTTACTGCATTTTCCCCCGATTCCAGGCGCTTTTCATCTCTCATTTTCAACTACATTAAACAAGCGGAAAACTTGAGCGGCAAAGAAAGTGATCTCACGGGGTGTATTCGAGTCAGTAAAACCAGTAATTGTGCAGGCAGCAATTTACCCAAAAATGCGGACAAATTACCACTGTACAATTCGAAATGAGGGCTGAAATGGGTTACTGAGGCGGTCTCTTTTCTAGAGGAAAAAGGAAATCTCCTTTTTCGGAATGTCCAGCTACAGCCACTGAATCAACTCAATCATCTAGCTGTTAAGAGAACAATAAGTCGTGCAAGAAACCATCGCCTTGATCGAGGAGCAATCGTTGTCTTATTAAATCCCGTCCTTGCAACAGGCCAAAGACCAGGATGTTGGGGAGCACTCAGAAAAGGCAGAATGGAATTAGCAGCCGCAGCAGAAGTTTGTAGCAGCAAAGAGTCAAACAGTGGTTCCGCGGATCTCAATCCCTGCATTCTTGGGTAGGAGAATAGCTATTTTTAGCCCATGAATCTAAAACACAAACGCTGCTAGGCCAGGGGTCGAAAGAAGCAGCACAAAGATCGATACCACAAGAGTGCACAGTGGCAGAAATACAGCACTAGCATCATTTTCATCAACGATTACGGGTCATGTTTTTTCTCTACAGGTGTGTTTTGAAGTAGTGGGGGTGGTGTGTGAAAACAGCAGAAATTAGCTGCATTATTTGCATCAATGAAAATAACAAAACCAGTTGACGGGCACAATTACTATGGTGTAGTTGCGCTCAGAAAAGGCAGCTTGAACCTTCAATGGTATTCATGTTTTGGTCTCCAGTGAGATCGCAGTGGATTCTGGTACTTTCAGGCTTTCATATTGTAATCTTTCATTTTCACAATTTGAAGTCAGTAATTAGTTACACTTCTGCAATGTAGCTACGTGCGTTTCACGGCTCTCACTGCCTTTCAGAGGAGCAGCTGCCCTTCCTTGACTATGTCAAACAATAATGGCCAAATACTTTCCTCTTGAGGAGAAAGGGCACTCCCTCAGCAAAAAAAACACCAGTCCCTGGGCGCCCGGGGAACATGCAGCCATGTGAAGGACTGCCAGTGGTGAGAGTTAATGGGGTCTGACTGGAGACCAACACCTGGATACTATTAATGTGGAAGTCACCTTCCACGCGGTGCAACCACAATCTCTTCAAGCAATTACCATCAAGATTCATACCTGACCTTCCAGATGCCAACACCTGAAACAGGAAGGTCACTGAGACATTGTCTAACAAACCAATCTCCAATTTTGCCAGATCATGGGCGATCCAATACCAGCCCAAAAAAACCAAGACCTAATACAATGAAGGACATTTTTCATAATGTGTAATCTAGGATTAATTTAAAAACTGTTACGGTCTTGACCAAACTTTAATGCCACAAGGCTGTGCAAGCACGGGCAGCCTCCTATGAATGTACATACAGGTAAAAGTCTGGACAGGGGCAGGTTCGTTTGAATAAATCACAACTCATAAGGAGTCTCTTTGGCTTGGGGGCATGTCTAAAGCTCTGTTGTCTACAGAAATCATTTTACTTAACTGTAAACACAAAAATAGACATACAGCCTTATCGTGAAAAAGAAAAATTATGCAGAAAGAGGCCAGAGCATTTTCCTTCTTGCATGGTGTTGGAAATTTGCCCTTCTTGCAGGGTCATCCGACTTTTTGCCAAACCCTATTTTTGCTGGCTGTAGAACTCCACCACCAGTTAGCAGGGGTAATGTGCACAAAGTGCTTGTGCTCCTCCTTTCAACATGGTAAAATTGGTACACTCCTGATTGGCATGTTTGGCTTACCTTTAAATTCCTAGTATATGGTCCCCACAGTGTACCCAGGGAATGTAACTTAAATGTCACAAGTGGGCTACAGCACTCATTGAGCCAACCACAACAGTGACAGAGTCAACATGAGTGCACACACGTAGCCTTGCTGTACAACTTTTAATTACAAATCCGACCTGTCAAAATAAACCCTTTGGCTTAATCCTTCCTTTAAAATATTTATAAGTCATCCCTAAGTTGGGCCTATTGCCCATAAAGGTAGGGTGCATGGCATTTAAAAGTAGGAATGTTCAACATGTCCTTACAATGTAAATGCCTTCAAAGCAATTTTCACTGTAGCAGGTTTGGCTGTTCCATAGGAATACACTGGGATGCAATAGTGAATACTAATCCTGTATCTCGGGTATAGGGCTAGCTAGAAAATAATTTTAACAAATATTAATAGTTGTTTAATTCAATGGTAAAGTCAGATTTATTCGAAATATTAGAGAAAGGTAACTTTTAAAAAGTTATCTTTGTCCTGCCTAAAGCCTCCAGATGCTTTTCTGTAAGTATTCACATATCACCTGGCAACTTGATTGCTCCGCTATGGTGAGGTGTCAACTGCTTTAAGGAGCAAATAATAGGTGACCTGAATGGGCAGTGATGATACATCTGAACCTGACAGCAGGGGCTGCTGGGAGGATCCTCTTTGTCATTAAAGTGTAATGTCCTACTTTAATGTCACATCCTGTTTGACAGGTGTGTTGGGGTTTCATAGGACACTTGGGGCACACTTCCAACAGGTGTCCTCTGTCACAGGCAAATGTTAGCCAACACTTGTGCAGGGCCCTTCTATCGCCCTGCCAACCAATTATGCCCCAATTACAGTGGTTACTCTCATTGACATTACAGTTTAACAGCCGGTCTGACAGGTCTGCTGAGTTTACACATAACATTTGGGGCACACTTCAAAGGAGGGAAACAGAATGCCAAAATACTTTGTGGGTATCCACTGTCTGGCTGCTGAAAGCTAAGCTTTGATTTTGCCAGACTTCTGTCTCTAAGTTTGCTGGGGGTATAGGGACTACCTAAAACTGGACTTCATTGTTAGGTGTGGGAGGATACCAGGATTACCAAAGTACACTCCCCAAACACCCCCCAGACCCCAGAGATCAAGTTTAGTGTGGCTGAAGATTTCAGCCATTTTGAAAATGCCCAAAGTGGGAAGAGTTTGCTCCGGGAGCCTTTATTTCATTGGTCAGGGCATCCCCACTGGTCATTCTCACCCACTAGCTTGTGTCAGGCATAAATGTGGCACCTCCAAGCACCCACTTCAGATCACGTCTGGACCTGTGGAAGAACAGAAGAGGACTGGACCTGCTGTCTATAACCTGAAAAGAGCCTTGAAGACTGGATCTTCTCTTACTCTTGTACCGAGGATAAAGAAGTGGACTTCAAGGGTCATAAGGCTGACCTGTTGAAACTACAGGGGCACAAGAAGTTACAATATGTCTTTTCCTGCAACTGCCCAGCTGACCAGTGGCAACTGAACCTGGACTGGACCGGACCCTGCTGTGGTCTCTGCTCGACACACTGTGCTTCTTTAAGTGTCTCCCCGGTGGTCCTAGGGAGCTTTAGAAGTGTACTTCTGTGATGGATTGGGACGTAAATGACTTTAAAGTCAGAAGGTAAAATCTTTTGCCCAGGACTTACTTGGTTGGTGTATTTAACCATGCTCCATCAAATTGCACCTACACCCGTTCTACCGTGACCTTGGACTATAATTGGTGCTTCTTGGCCCTATTCCTACTTAAAATTTAAAAAAATCATATCTCCAGTTACCCTTATTGAAATTTTGTCATTTTGTTTACTAAACTTTACTCTATTTTTCTTACTCGTTTTGGGACTTTTATTGTTTTGCATTTCAAATTTCTTACTGTTTTAATACCACATACATACTTTACACATTGCCTCCTAGGTAAGCCTGTCTGCTCTGTGAAAGCTACCAGGGGATTGAGCTCAAGTGATTTTAGTGACTTTGAAGGTTCACACCAACAAGGAGTTTGGTTATTACTGGAAGTGGGTACCTACCCTCCTCAACTAATACCTCAATTTCTTACACGTGGCAAAAATGTCACAGATGGGAAGAGATGTTCGTTAAAGACCTGCTACCACACTTGCCTTTACTATGTGGCTCCCAAATGCCACATTAAATCATAAGGATTTAAATGTGAGGGTCATCCATTTAATTGCGCTGTTGATTTGATAGAATGTTGGCTGCGTAATTAATAAAGTGAAATTAAACAAAACAAAAATATACCATAATCAGCAGTGCATGGTCGTATGTGACATCAGGAGCATTATAACTTGTGATCAAGGTGGCCTCCCAGATGAGAATCATTAAATAATAGGCAAATACAAAGGGAATGTCAAGTAGAAATGAGAACAAACATCAGCACACTGTACACCAGTTGAGAGCAGAAGACAGTCCCAAGACAGACAGGAGAGAGGAGAAAAGATAGCGGTGCACAACGCGGTCGACAGTAGAACTAGCTTCTACTTGGTCATGTCAAGATGTTCCACAGAAGCCTCTTTGAGCTCAATGGACAAGCTTAGTTTCACTCTCTTTAGGAAGGCAAACACCTATTAGTGAAAGTGACAGAGAAACTCTACAGATCAGACGGTGCTCTCATGATGGCTAATTCTTATTGCAAATGAAATGATCACGGTTAGGGCTTTCAAAGCGCCTATTAAGACGTTTGAGCTAAAGGTCTGTACACACACTTTATAGGTTCTTACTGCAGCAGGCGGCGAATGGTAGGCCACACTGTAAGCAGCAGAACCAGAAGTCAACCTAAATTTTGTGATCAGATGACGAGACCAAAAATGCGAGTGTTTAGCTTATAAAAGAACCACACCTTAGGAAGAAAGACCTGCACCCCCAATTAATCTACGAGTCAAATTTGGATCATTTGGTTCAAAGTGGTTTCGGTATTACCTTGCGGGGGGCAGGGGAGGAGGGAGGGAGGGAGGGAACAGTTCCCTTTGAAAGAGACTGGAGAGAAATGGAATGATCCTATTGACGATTTGCTCTGTCTCACTAAATCCCCCAAGATATATTTTGATGTACACCTGTCTCTCCCTCTTCCACAGTGTTGTATTGTCTGATTGTTTTGAAAACGTAAAAAAAAAAACTTTAAAAAAAAAACTTTTGGAGCATTTGGTAGATAACAGTCAGTCAGGAATTCTTTATTTCGGCCAATATGACCATAAAAGAACAGGTAAAAAAATACGCCACAATTCATACATGTAAATTCCAAAGGTAAAGTGCATGTGCAATATCAAAGAATTCCATTTAAAAGTTATAAAATGTAATAAATACATTAAAATAAACATTAGCAACATTTGGGGTTTAAAAAAGGTGGGGTTGATACCAATATAAGGTCACAGAAAGGTGATGGAGTGATCAAATTAAGCAGAGCCTGATTTTACAATAGCTCAGCGCGCACACCACATAGAGAATAGGTATCGGGAGACAGAATACACAATGGGCATACTAGTATCATATTTTAAAATCCTATAGGCTTCCGCACAATGGTTTGTCCCAAGGTTTCTACATATCTGTACTAGCCATCGGCGTCTAGCCTTCTTGTATGCCGGGCAAAAACAGTACATGTTGAACTGTCTCCGAAATGTGGTTGCAAGCTGGACAACCCTGAGTTGAAGTGCCCCCCAGTTATTTGTAAAGGCGCGAATCGGCAATGCTCCGTGCCTGAACTGTAGGTACAGCTTTTCGCATGGGGTCTGGATGACATCAAGAACAGGTTCTAGGCTATATTGCTCTTTAATCTCTAAGAAGGATGCAGTCATTGTACCAGTTGCGGGATTCCTCTTTAGCCGGTTAATTTTATAATCCCTAAAGATCTGTGACAGGGTCTTCCTGGTTATTAACATGCTGCTTCCTTCAGCGTTAGCCCATAGGTCACCCATCCCCATAGCTTCTAAGGAGTTTTTAATATACCCCAGCCATGGGATTTTGCTAGCTCCTTGTACGCTCAGCACTTCCTTTAACACAGCTCTAAAAGCTTCTAATTCTGGGGTACTCCATAGGCATCGCTAATGTAGTAGGGGTCTAAGGGCAGCTTCCTCTGCAATTGGACCAACCCCAAGATCCATTCGAAGTGGCGTGAGCGGAGTACTCATCGGGAGGCCTAGGATTTGCCTAACAAAAGAGTTTTTATTCTTAGATAGGGGGTCGGTTGGCCGATGGCCCCAGATTTCTGCCCCATACAGGGCTGCCCCCCTTATTTGAGCTTTGTAGATTTCCATCACTAGCCCAACCGTTTTCTGGGTGCACTTCCTGAGCGTTTTGGCCAACCCCCCCGTTGTCTGTGCTAGCTTAAGGCTGGCCTTCTTTACTTGTGCGCTCCACTTCATCTTCTCAGTAAGTGTTAACCCTAAATATTCAAAAATGCTCACTTTCTCTAGTGGTTTCCCATCTAGCTGGGGGTTTGGTCGTGTGGTATTTCTTACGTTAAAAGCCATATATTTAGTTTTTTGTGCGTTTATCTCTCAACCCCTGCTTTTACAAAATGAATCGAAAATATCTAGTGCCCTCTGTATACCCATAGGGGACTTAGATAGTAAGAGGGTATCATCGGCAAACATCAAGGCAGGAACCTTGAGGTTCGCTAGCCTAGGGGCATCTATATCCCTCCCAGCGGTCAAGGTTTCCACTAAGCCGTTAATAAATAGGGAGAAGAGGGTCGGGACCAACACGCACCCTTGTCGTACTCCTCTTTCTATGGAAATGGGGTCAGTGAGCTCACCATTCTTCCCATGCCTGATTTGGGCAAAATTACATTCATGGACCCGTTTCATCTGGTAGCAGAGGTAGGGGGGGGGGCCCATTTCTAGTAAGATGCACCACAATTTGTCCCTGGGGACCAGGTCAAATGCCGATTTTAGGTCGACAAAGATCAAATAAAGGCTGCCGCCCTCCAGAAGAACCGTCTTCCAGTACACGAGTTGCAGCCTAAGAATTTGATCTATTGTGGACATTCTAGATCTAAAACCTGCTTGGAAATGGCTGAGTATGGAGTACTCCTCCATCCAACTCTCTAGTCGACCCAATAGCACTCGTGAATATATCTTCTGGGTAACATCTATGAGGCTTATTGGGCGATAATTGGAGGGTAGCAGTGGCGAGCCCTTCTTATGGATTGGAATGATTTCCGCCCCCAGCCAGGTCTTGGGGATTGGCATTCCCTGCAGAATAGCATTAAACAGGGTCCAAAGGTATGGTGCCCAAATTTACGGCTCATCACGGAAGAGGTCACCTGGGATCTTGTCTAGTCCCGGTGCCTTAGAGGGGGTAATCCTATTAAGGGCATCCCCTATCTCTTTTAGAGAAATAGTTGGAGCAGCAGAAATAGATGACGGCAGGTGGGGACACTCATTTATATCCTGCTCCGCTACACCCTCTACCCTTTCATATAGAGGTTCAAAGTGGGCCCTCCAAGCTTCTGCCCCCAAATTTGGTTCTATTGCCAGTTTGTCATGTGTGCAGCCAGTATTTACCAAATTCCAAAATGTCCTCATATCCCTGGAGCGTAAGGCACTTTTCAAGCTGTCCCATTTATCTTCCTCCCATTGTTTCTTGGCCACATTGATTATATTTTTGTGGGCTGATTGTTTGTCTTTTATTTGGGATCTTTCTTTGGATTTGATAGCTAGGACCAATGCTTGCTTGGCCTTGCGACAATCGCCATTGTACCAAGGGTGACCGGGGTTTCCTTTTCCCTAGATTTTGAGATAGGGAAGAAGATATTTGCCAGATCAGATACTAAACCTTGGTGATTGTTCGCAATTTCAAGTAGGGCAGTGGTGAAAATAGCAGTTTCACTAAATTGGGTTGCAACCTTAAGATATGGAATTACGGTTTGGTAAAGAGAGGCTAGCTTTTCCTGGGATTTACAAAATGCTCCCCATTTGACTCTCCTCCTACAACTAGATAGAGTTAACCTGGGGCTAGTTGAAGGTTGGCCTGTATTAGCAAGCCTAGGGCAACCGGTCCTAGGATGCTTGTTTCCAGTCCAGGGAGGACCTGGCCTGGCAGTTCGGGCTGGACTGTTCCCATTGGGCACAGGGTCAAGACTGATTTGCATATGGCTGGGTCCAAATTGGAATGGCATGGTGAGCAAAAAACGATGGATTTAGGCCCAGATCTCTGTACTGGGGTGAATGTACGACATTGTTCTGCATTCTGTCCATCAATTGTTGTTTTTGCATTTGTCACCCCGAGTGGGACGGGTATGCCCAGACGTGGGTCCCGTGCTCCCCATGCCACTGGAGTCAAGCTATCCTGGCTGATGAGGGCTGAAAGCCCGAAACCGGTCCTAGGATGCTTGATTCCAGTCCAGGGAGGACCTGGCCTGGCAGTTCGGGCTGGACTGTTCCCATTGGGCGCAGGGTCAAGACTGATTTGCATATGGCTGGGTCCAAACTGGAATGGCATGGTGAGCAAAAAAACGATGGATTTAGGCCCAGATCTCTGTACTGGGGTGAATGTACGACATTGTTCTGCATTCTGTCCATCAATTGTTGTTTTTCCATTTATCTTCCTCCTATTGTTTCTTGGCCACATTGATTATATTTTTGTGGGCTGATTGTTTGTCTTTTATTTGGGATCTTTCTTTGGATTTGATTGCTAGGACCAATGCTTGCTTGGCCTTGCGACAATCGCCATTGTACCAAGGGTGACCCGGGGTTTCCTTTTCCCTAGATTTTGAGATAGGGAAGAAGTTATTTGCCAGATCAGATACTAAACCTTGGTGATTGTTCGCAATTTCATGTAGGGCAGTGGTGAAAATAGAAGTTTCACTAAAATGGGTTGCAACCTTAAGATATGGAATTACGGTTTGGTAAAGAGGGGCTAGCTTTTCCTGGGATTTACAAAATGCTCCCCATTTGACTCTCCTCCTACAACTAGATCGAGTTAACCTGGGGCTGGTTGAAGGTTGGCCTGTATTAGCAAGCCTAGGGCAAGGCAGTACCATCTCAAGAGTCAGGGCGTTGTGGTCGCTGTCGTATCGAGGGACAACCTTAAAATCAATCACCCGCTGCCAGGATTTAGTATCCACCAGGATATAGTCTAAAATAGAAGAGCTTCCTGGTCTGTTATAAGTTTGGTTCGCCGGGGAGTCAGATTCTGTGCGCCCATTACAGGCCCTGAGGGAGTGGTTCAGTGTAAGGGTATTCATTTGGAGTACCAGTGCAGTCCAGGCCCGGGTTGCCGGGGCGTTTGGTTCTGGTATGGCCCAATACTGGTCCTCCTCACTGACATCACCCCCAATTAGGTCTTTCAAGGGTTCAAACTGGCAGTTGAAGTCGCCAGCAAGAATCACCAAGGTGTTATCAGGAATAGTGTATAAAAAAGTAGTCAATTGCTCCAGAGTTGTCGACTCCTGGCCATGACTAACTGGGCGGGAATAGACATTAATTACAGCTATTCTAATCTTGGCGGGGAAGCTCAGGATAACACAGAGTATGTCACGGGAGGAGGTCTCGACTAACCTAGCTATGCAACCCAAGTGCACTGCAATCCAGTTACAAAGTCCCCCTGCGGGTCTTCCCCTTCCTCCACATGTGGCTGTTAGGCAAAAGGTTGCATAACCTAGTCTATGGGTATCCTCCCTCGCCCAAGTTTCCTAGAACATGCAAATGTCATTGTCTTGGATAAATGCTCCCCACTCCGGGTTGTCTAGTTTTGAGGTGAGGCCCGCAATGTTCCAGGATAACACGCAAAGCTTGGGTGCGTCTTTTGATAGCTGGTTTAAATTGCTGGGTTCCTCTATAATGGAACACTCGACTCTGGGGGATATACTATCAATAGTCGCCTGCTGCTGGCCTATCGTTACATGTAGGGACGTCGGAAGTGAATCTATTTAATTAAAATTAGTAAAGGACCTTTCCACTCCCTCTCTTTGGGTACCACCCACTCCAACAACCCTCTTAGTGGCCCGATGTTCATCCTGTCTAGAAGTGTCAGGACTCTTGCACAGCTTTCTCCACTCATGGGGGTCCCACCAGTATTCCCACTGTAGATTTGGATCCACAATCGGTGGTTGTGCTATTTTTAGTCAGTCTACTGCTTCTAGGGACGCAAATCTATTTGTGAGTGGGAGATTAAAAAACAGTGGGCTTGGTTGATCCTGTCCCATAATGGTATTTTGCTGGTACTGGTGCCTGAACCCTGCCCCACTGGTTGGCCACAGATTGTTTGGGGCTGGTCTTGAGGGGTAAAAATACCCCAAAGGGAGTGGTCAAATACCCCCTTCCTGCCTTTGCTGATTTCGTATTAGGAGGGACCTTACCACCTGGGTGTTTCTAAAGTTGATCACAATGATATCGCCGGGGATATCTTTTGGCCTCTGGCCCACCCATCCCACCCTGCGTACAAATAAAATTTCACCAGCATCCTTATAACGAGAATTGGAGTTGTTTTGCCAGCCAAAAGATGCATTTATTTTTTAGGTCATAATATGATTCCCTTTGGTCCCTATTACGTTCTGGTACTCCGGTTAGGATCATAACATATGGTATTGAGTCCGGGGGGAGATTAATGCATGGTAGGGTTGATCTTCCCTCTACTACTTCTGTTCGTGTGACTTGCCCCTCTTTGGCTCTATGCTTTGCCCCCGAATGCTGCGCGTTGGCTTCAACCCGAGACATTTCTGGGCAGTGACCTTGCTTCTTGCCACTCTCCCCCACCCCGACTGCACTCCTGGTTTTGTGGACTAACTTTGTCTTTAGGCTTGCTGGGAATATTCACATGCTCAGTTGCGCCCTCCTTAGTGCTCTGTGTATTGGATGGCAAGCTCGGGTTCATTACTGGGGTATGATCTACTCTCTGATGGGCGGGGCGGGTTTGGGTCACACGCTGCTGGGGGCGATCTTCCTCTCTAAGATTGGCATCTACCTTAGCAACATAAGTTTCTAACAGGGATGTAAGTTTGTCTACCTGGGAGGTTAAGATATTCAGCTCCTCCTTAATGATATTTCTTATTTGCAACTGTAGATCCAATACTAAATTTGACACCCAAGTTGGTTTTTCTGTGCCTTCATTCACACGACCACCCAACCCTCCCAACCCCAAATCACAATCCACTACAAGGTCCGTGGTTCCCTTCTTCCGGTTCCTCCCAGACTTCGTAACAGTTTTTACATTCCCTCTCTTCCCTGAACCAGGGGGGGGATCCTCAATAAACAAATCCTGGGTAGGTATGTCGTGTACCAAGGCGCATGTCCTGGACTGGGGCCCAGAGAGGACGGGGTCTACAGTAAGCGGGGCAGATTGTACATCGGGGCTAGAAGGGTGATTGGATAAATCCGGTGTTATTGATAGCCGTCTTTCGGTCAGTTTGATTTCGGTCGAGACTGCCCCTATGGCCGTCTGGAGCATTCTATCAATCGAGGTGGGCTGATGGCTTGCTGGCGATTGAATAGTTAGTGTTTGTTTTTTCCCTGCACAGGTGCGTCTCCACATTTTGGCTGGTTAGCAACAACGCGTTATACTTGGTCAATGTTCTTGAGGTGTTATAAAAAGTCTGGGGCAGCTAATATGGTACACACGGTACAGGATTCCCACAAAGGATGAAAAGAGGGGGGGCAATTGCAAAGACCGCAGACCTGGCTTGGGGCAGGTTTTAAAACACTCAATAGGATATTACTGTTGTGGAAACACCCACCTTGCATTCAGGGTTCCGATGTGGTTACTTAGGCTAGAGATGGTTTTCCATGGGTGACTAAGGGGGGTGGCCCAGCCCAGCCTCTTCCGGGCTCTGACGGGCGCAGACGGGCCTGCCCTTGGCCCGGGCGTGTCCACGCGCGTCTCGCGCTGAGGAAGCCCGCGGCTGATGATAAAGCGCCTCCTTGCGCGATTTGCTGTCTCTAGCGGCCGAGCGCCACGAAAAGGCACGGCAGGCTGGTCTTTGTGGTCCCCCCTGGACCGGGAAACAGGCAGCAGCAACAACTGGCAAGATGCGGGTCCCGCGCTGCGGAAGCCCGCGGCTGATGATAAAGCGCCTCCTGGCACGATTTGCTGTCTCTAGCGGCCGAGCGCCGCGAAAAAGCAAGGCCGGCTGGTCTTTGTGGTCCCCCCTGGACCGGGAAACAATAACAATACCACTAATTTTAGAGCAAAGCAGCATGTGGTATGGAATAATTTCATGACATGGAATAGTAGCGATAACTGCATGCTCGACTGATTGCTTCACTGATGCTGATCCTGGGGCCCAGTGTCAACACAATCTCAGCACACCAAGCTGAAGTCCCCAGAGTATAATGTATGTTAACACATTACACCATTTAAATAAAGTGCATCAGGCCATTAACCCTGCTTGCGTGTTTAGATTTACTTGCTGAAGTAAAATATATATATATATATACACATATACACACATATATATATACATATACACACATATATACACATACACACACATATATACACATACACACATATATATACACATACACACATATATATATATATATATATATATACACACATATACACATATACACACACACACACACATATATAAAAAAAAATTCCTTCATAGTTACCTCTATCCACACATACCTATGACAGGAGGCATGCCGAGTCCTTTCTGCCCGCCCGTCATGTTACAGATTAACGCAGTAGCACATCCAGTTCGTCTACTTCATTACTCATTCATCACGCAAGCACATATCGGCATTCAGGTTAAACTGAATTCCCTAGTGCATTCATCTGATTGTGATGTTTCCAGACAATGTTTTCTTTTATTGACTCACATCTCTAACTCTGCATCACCCATACCCCACCTTCTGCACAGTTAAAGACGCTTTTTAAAGCCCTGTCAATCTTCGTCTCTAGAGGCCGCTTCCCCTGTGGCGAAGGTGTGGGGGGTGCTGCTTCTGAATAGAACATGTTCATCTAGGAAGCTACATATCCAAAAGAAGATGTCATAACTTTATATTTGTGTTTTATCTAGAGACACCACAGGGAAGAAATCAATTTTAAACCATGCTGAATGGGAAGATTGAGCAGGCTGAAATAACCAAAATAAATCAAAACACAAATGGAAAAACAGTCTTGTATACCTGTGCAATAATCCCCAACTGACAGTAACAAAAGCAGGAAGACAATGGATACATGAGACATAGACAAGTGCTTCTAAATGTAGGCGGTCTTCAACACGGGGTAGAAAACAAGTCTGGCAAAGCCAAAAAGTCTTGCCTCGACACTTATTAACTGGCCAATGGTTTTTAGCGATGCTGTACAGCATGGTTTAACAAAAAATAAACAAAACAAAAAAGTCGTGATGACACAGCAGTTGCACTAGGATGTAGACACATGCACCAAGCACATGCATGCAAACAAAATGACCAAGCATTTTTTATGGTATAATATACTGGGGTGGGGGAAAAACACTGAAGGAATGGATTAGGGGAAGCTACGCAAGGGGTAGACGCAGCACGCAGGGAGGAAAGCAAGAAGAAGCAGCAGCAGGCAAGAGAGGAGGGCGCAGGTGAGAAGAAGCAACACAGAGGGCGAGGGTGTGGAGGAAAAGCAATATCTGAGACAGCAAGGTGGATCAGGCAGAGGAGAAGCACACTGGTTAGAACATAATGGGGAAGGGCACCACAGCAAGTGCAACATGGAGGGGGCGGGGAGAAGCACATCGGTGACACAGAGTGCAGGGGAGAGAAGTACACAAGGGAGACAGCTGGGAAACACATGCACTTTTATGGAGTGCTTAACCCAAAAAAGAATAGTGCTCAAAAAGCAAGCAGCGGATACATAGACACCAGCCAATCAAAAAGATGGTAAAGAGGCTATGCTCCATGGGAAGGACAAACACAAGATTGACAAGCTAGGACACGAATAAGTAGTAGGCATATGACAGTGACAGGAAAGCCAACCAATGGTAAGCAATGAGCAGTATGTTCTAGGTAAGCCCACAATATGTCTCGCAATTGCTGTCTAGTAGGCGAGACGTAAAAATGGACTGGGTCTGAGAAATGCATTAATGGAGCGTGGGAAGGCAAGAATAACAGAGAACATCCGGATAGCAAATGCAAAAAGCATTTACAAAGCCAACAGGTCTCATCTATGAAAGGCGTTAGCCGATCTTTTAGCTCGCCAAAGGCTGATAAATGATGCTAAACTGCAGTGACAAAAAACAAAAGTCTAGCCACAGTGTGATGACATATTCATGCACCATGTCCCACTGGCCTGGTGGCCCCCAATGAAGTCCCGGTCTTCACTCTCTTGGGCAGGGAACAAAGGTTCGCTCCTGCCCGACGGGAACAGAAAGAAAAGCTGGTAGCACCAGGAGGGTGCAAACTAACGCAGCCGGCTTTGGCCGGGACGCAGGATGGGTGCTGACAGGGGAGCTGGCTTGGCTGCTTGAGCCCTGGGATTTCCCTTGCTGACCCCAAGTTTTAAAATGCTGCAGAGTGCCCCAGGTGGGACTGAGGCACTCTTATTTTTTTCAACTGTGGTCAGCCCCTCGGTGGCCCCAAGGAATGGGGCTGCTTGAAGATAGCAGGTGGGGCCATAGGGTCGCTAGGATTAGAAAGGCGCCCCCCTAAGAGAATTAGCTTTATAGGTCAGGGAACAGGGGGAAAAGAAACATCAAACAGAAACTACCAAAGTAGTATTCCCTCATGACCTCAATTCCTTTAAATTGCGGCTTCTAAAAGCTCGAGATTAGGGCATAATAAACACACTTCTCCACACAAAGTGCTTATTTGTTATTACATCTTTTATTCAATTTTTCTTTCTTATTTTTAGTTATCTTTCTTTTAAATTTTTTTCACATTTTATAAAAACATTATTAGAAAATACGTGTGTGTATTCTTCAATTTACAACACAATAGCTTTTTTCATTTATCATAAAGTACTACTCAATAAATACACGGTATTACAAAACTTATAAGATCACCTAAAATAAAATAATGATAATAGAATTCAGCAACCCCCACACACACAAACACACCTCTCACAACTCCACAGTCATATCTCTTATACTCAATGCATTCAACATATATACACCCCAGAACAACACTGCATGCACAGATGGAAAAGCCGGGTGATAGAATCAACCCTCGGTTGCTGTGCTGGTAGCTGGGGTGTTACACTCTCTCTGGTCGACGTACGTTTCAATGGTATAATGATTTCAAAACCATCTTCATCAGGACCTATTATTGAATACTTTATAACAGGTGAAGGGAGGGGGAATGAAAAACTGTTATAAATATCCGTAACGTATTTTATAAGGATACTGTTGATTTCAAAAAGGCATTTAGTGGTGCCACTCCCAGATTTGGGCCTATCTTCTAAAAACCAGTCTATCAAGAATCTTACGTTTGGATATCCTATAATATATTAGGAATCCCGTTGTCAATACACTCCACTATCTGTTGGAACGATGCTTGAGTTGTTCAACACAAGGATATAAATGTCCTCTCAAGAGACCTTGATTCGGCGGTAACCGACAGGCAGAATGACTACTCTGCTCTAGAAGAGGAGCAACTTGGACCACTGCACCCCACCTCACACGACAAGCAAGACACTGATCAGCAGCCACTCGATCTAGGAAGCATCTTATTTGAAAACGGAATGAATCTGCAAACAAACAGCATCCGGATAATCCATGCGGTCCGCACGGGGCCATAGGGTCGCTGCAGATCCCAACAACAAAACAAGTAGTGGGTGTCCTTGGTGGGACTGGAACACCCACAAAAATAAAAAATAAGTACATTAAAGTAGGGGAAAAAGAATATCTAAATGAGCATCTGGAGCCACTCTATTATTTACTGCTCCATATAAGGAGGGCCCCATAATGCCCTTTATGGGCTAATTTAAATATATTTTGATGCATGATGAAGCTGCAATCTGACCAGGGGGACCATCAGCGTGTTTTAAAGTTTTGTATGGGGCTGTAGGGAGAGCAGCAGCCCCCAAAAATTACTTTGCAAAAATTAACCCTGTGTTTCATGGGGTCCATAGACCATGACCCAATGAAAAATGTATGATGTCAAGTATTTACAGAGCTAGAGCTTTCACTCTTTAGTTCTGGAATGCAGACACCCCTTGTGGTTAGTCTTATGGCTACATTATGTAGCCTGAGAAACATAAAAGAAAGACAAGACTCTGACACACGTTTAATGCTGTTTTTAATAAAATGCTTTACTTAAATGTTTAATGATAAACACATTGAAATGTATATGGTTTGGGAACATAACAGTTTTAATGATGACTCCCAACAAGTCAAAGTTGTATTAATAAGGGGGTGACCTTTTGATAAAGCCAATAAGCTTGTATTTATATAGGGATGTTGTGACTCTTTCACAAAGCCAATAGGCTTGCTTCTATATCAGTGCTTCCCAAACTTTTTAGAACCAAGACCCGCTTTTTAGAATGAATATGCACCAAGAAAACTTCAGGACATCCTAAAGAAAGCAGGTACTCCAGGGTAAGAGTTTTGAGTCAATTCCTTTATTCAGCAACCAAGTTCGGATGCATTTGTCAAGGTGAAGATTAAAAAAAAAATATGTAAAAAAATTAAAGGTACACTGTACTACACTATATTTTGCAAATATAGTGTATTACAGAGCATTTGATTTTTTTTCATATTTATTTATTTACAAAAAAGTCTACAGAGTACCATGGTAATACTTATAAATGATCACGCTACTTCTGTTTAGTTAAGGCAGCCATTAGCCAATCACTTACTGCCTTGTCATCGGCATGTACCGTGGTATACCTTGAAATTACCATTATATACTGTAGCACAATATATAACTAAGTATTTTAACAGCTATAACTTTAACCCTACTTACACTATTTACACCTCCTACCAAAAATTAGTATTTACAACCCATAACCTATATTCCCGCCACATTACATCTCCATCCGTTCACCCACTTTCACGCTATATCTGTGTCAAGTATCATACCCCACGTCATGCCACTCTATTCTATTCCACTCCACTATATGCCACTCCATTATAAACTACTCCACCATTCCACTGTATTTCATGCGACTCCACTCTACACCACTTCACTGTGCGCGAATACACTCTGCGCTATTACACTCTACGCCACTACACTGTATGCTATTCCTCTGTATGCCACTCCACTATACGCCAATCCACTGTACGCTAATTCAATGCATGTCACTCCGTTATATGCTATTCCACTCTACGCCACTCCATGTTATTCCACTCTACTACACTACAATGTACACCACTCCACTCTATGCCGCTACAATGTACACCACTCCACTCTATGCCACTCCACTGTATGCTTTTTCACTGTATGGCACTTCAGCGTACGCTACTTCACTCTACGCCACTCAACTTCACTGTATGCAGCGTATGGTATCTCACGCCACACTATTCCACTGAATGCCACTCCACTATAAGCTATTCCACTGTACGCCGCTCCACTCTCCACCACTCCACTGTACGCTATTCCACTCCACTCTACGCCACTTCACTCCACACTATTCCATTGTATGAAACTCCACTCTACGCCAATCAAGTCTCCGCTATTCCACTCCACACTATGCTATTCGACCATACGCAACTCCACTCTGCACCACTGCACTCTACGCTATTCCACTCCAAGCTACTTCTCTGTGTGCTATTCCACTGCACGCTACTCCACTCTACACCACTAAACGCTACGCTAGTCCACTCTCCGGCACTCCACATTACACCATCCCACTCTACACTATTACACTGTATACCACTACACTCTACCTCACGCCACTCCACTGTGTACCACTCTACTCTTCGCTATTGCACTGTATGCCACTCAACTGAACGCTATTCCATTCTACACTACTCCACTCTACGCTACTCCACTACATGCCGCTCCACTCTCCGCCACTAAAATCTACGCTATTCCACTCTATGCCACTGCACTCTTTGCCACTCCAGTCTTCGCCACTCCACTGTACACCACGCCACATCACTATACTCTACGCCACTAAACTGTACACCATTCCGCTCTACGCCACTACGCTCTGTGCAACTCCACTGTACACCACTTCACTCACCACTAATCCACTGTATGCCACTCCACTGTATCCTAGTCCACTCTACACCACTCCACTGTATGCCACAGCACTGTGCGCCTCTCCACTCTACACTATTCCACTGTGCACCAATGCACTGTACCTCACTCAACTTTATGCCGCTCCACTGTACGCCACTGCAACACACTCCACTATACGCCACTCCACTGTACTAGCCTCCACTCTACCACACTCCACTCTACTACACTGTATAATTTTCCACTGCACGCCACTCCACTGTACTACACTCCACAACACTCCGCTCTATGAAACTACACAGTACAATACTGTCCTCCACTCTACTGTACGACACTCCAAAATATAAATTACATTTTTATTTAAATAAAAAATTCAATGAAAAAAACAAAGGTTATACCTTTGTCATAGTTAGGAAAGGTTATTTATTCTTTTTATGCAAACCAAACTACACAAGCATTACACATTTTAAAGTTATACAGTATAATTTACACACCACCTTTAAACTACTATAACTTTATTTATTCTTTAGATACAAACCAACCATAAACTACACAAAAATTAGAAAGGCCAAAATTATACTTACACCTTTCATTTATAATTTACACCAAAAGCATATTTAGCAATACTTAAGGCATTTTAAGCATTTTTGGTCCAGAGATTTGACAGATTGCACTACCTTGTCATACCAAACTGAGAGAGAGAGAGAGAGAGAGAGAGAGAGAGAGGAGAGAGAGAGAGGAGAGAGAGAGAGGAGAGAGAGAGAGGAGAGAGAGAGGAGAGAGGAGAGAGGAGAGAGGAGAGAGAGGAGAGAGAGAGGAGAGAGAGAGGAGAGAGAGAGGAGAGAGAGAGGCGAGAGAGAGGAGAGAGAGAAGAGAGAGGAGAGAGAGGAGAGAGAGGAGAGAGAGCTTAGCATGAAAAGCCAGATCAACACAGTTTCCTCTGCCTGCTTTCTCACTCTTCGCATGCTCCGTAAGATCTTCAAATGGCTCCCCGTCAACACCAAATGACCTATCACTGAAGCCCTACTCACTAGCCGCCGGCAACGCACTCTACGCAGGAACCTCCATGTACCTCCTAAAGAGATTTCAGACCATACAGAATTCAGCATCCAGACTTATCCTCGACCTCCCTAAATGAATCCACATCACTCCCCACCTATAGAAGCTCCACTGGATCCTCATTCAGATTTCAATTCAAGAATCTGATCCACACCTACAAGGCCTTTCACAATCAAGGACCAGCATACATCAACCCCCGCCTGAACTTCCACCGACCTCCAGACACCTGCGCTCCTTGTCCCTCACACATGCTAAAGCATCCGCCGAAGCAACAGTGAGGGACGCTCCTTCTCCTACCTCGCGTGGTCGTGGAACGACCGCCACCTTCAGACCTCATCCTACCTAATGGAATTCAAAAAAGGACACAAAACCTGGATGTTCAAATAAATACTCCGAAGCAGCAAGTTTTTCAGCGCCTGGATACCCTCATGGCCTATACAAATCCTGTTTGACTGATTGATCACAGCACATCATTTGTCCTTAGGCCCAGGCCTGTGGCACACAGACAGATACAGGATACTAGATGCTGATTACTGCATGTCATGGATAAATGCTCAATTATGCAAGCATTAGGTAAACCACACGTACTTAAATAGGATTCAGCTCACTGTAAGAGCTTTATAAGAAGTACCCTCTAACTCAGCTGAATTTTTAAGCTTTTATACTGAACAATACTTGTAGGTAAGAGTGCAGTGCTAAAAATGAAATAGATTAATTAAAATTGCAATGGAAGCACTTAGAAAACATCTTTAATAACCAACTAGGATGCATAAACTCACATCTACCCACTGCAATGCCCATGAGGACAAACATATTTTCACAAATAAGGGCTTAACATGGTATGTACCCTTAATTTTCTGTCTCCCAAATAAATAGCAATACCAACAACGAAGACTGTAAATTGCAAACTGTTTGCTGCATCCTTTCCGAATACCAGAGCGATAGAAGTCATAGATTTTCAAATGAACCAAAATATTTTTTGAATTAACGGCATATAATTTTACCTTAAGAGAGAGTGCAACAAAACTGAATCATTACAATTGCTTATTAAATAGGTTTCATTTGTCTTGCTCCTCTATAGGAAATCAATGCATGCCTGAGTGAGAGCCAGGTGAATAATCATGCAATATCAAAGGTAAATGAGACTAAGTGGGATGGGGGTTTGTTCACAAAGGGCCTTGAAATACAGAAGATGGGCACTGGAAATGCCAATAGGTCTGGCTGAAAGTACCTCTTGAGTCACTGGTGAGTTAGATAATCAATAAGTTATCATACATGCACTCTGTCATGTATCTTTTCACTCATGTATCCATTCATCCACAGACTAATTCTTCCATTCACCCACCTAGTCGTCCACAGTTATACCAATTCAAAAACCATGTGGAATATAATTAAAAATAAATAAAAGTAGAAAAACAAATAAGTCAACCTAATTTTTACGGGCATATGCTTCCAATACGAAAATAAAATAAACATAGAAACAGGTGTACATCTTTCAATGGTACTGTGCATAGTGTATCATTGTTTTAAATTTCAACCTAACTGCCACATCTAGAAGCAACTTGTTTCCATCTAGGAGCAGCGAAAATAATGAGATACTCTGCACAATAGAATTCCTAGATGGCTGATCAATAAACATCAACCTGGGTAGCCTTCTTTAAATACTAAATTCAGTGACTTAATTTACAGGTCACCATGCATATCAGCTGATGCCCTTGGTTTGCCCCTGGTGACTCCTGGCCTCAGAGGAAGCGAAAGCAGGGCCAGGAACAGAAGGCAAACAGTACACTTTCAGTGTAATAAAACAAATACATTCAGTCATGCACTACAAACTCTTAAACTACATCATAGAACGAAATACATTTTTAGGTCTCGGCTGTAGACAGCTTATCCAATGTCTCGAAAAGACATGCAGTATTTACAGGGCTCGAAAAGCATAAAAATGTTACTAGACCTGCAGGTCTAGTAACCTAAATAATCTACTGGACCTAACTGTAATGTGCTTGGCCAGTGAACTGGCCTCAAATTGTGTGATCCTAGGCAAATATTTTGTCTAATGGAACCGCCTTATACTTTCATTATCATATAAGGGAGCACCTTCAAATATGCAAGTCCACTATTTCTGCTGTACAAAAAAAAATTGTTTTATTTTCTAGACTAAACATTTGCTGCATGTATAATAAGAATCAAGCCTGAATATAGGGTACACATGATCCCTTGCTTGCCTCTTAGTTCACTAGTAGCATTGTCCTCTGGGCAGGAGCAGGAATATTTCCCAGTTCACGTTTAAAAACTCACCTTTCATAAATATATTCCTAAAACATGATGTGTTAGAGCAATGTAATTCACAGATAGCACATTTTCCATTGAAATGGCCGCAAAACGTTCACACTAACATGTAGTTGTACTGATAAAACTATTTAGCGCATAAACAATGTTTGGAAATTGGGTTTCAGCAAAAATATTCAAAATTTGCACATCATCAAGTTAAGTGTTCTTTTTTTTCACCACAGAATTACAAAAATGTGTCTTCATAGCTAGTGAAATATATTTGAAATGTTTGAACAGTTCACGTATTAGCTATTTCAGCGTTGTGTTAGAAAAAAAAGGCTGAAATCTTACAGACTTTCATTTCACATGCTTTGCACAGCGCGATTGTCACACAGTTCACTTTACAAAATCCTCTAACTTCAGTCAAAGAAAGAAAAGTAATGTAGGAAGACAAACTGACTTTTGACCTCTGTCTCTGAAAGTCATCAAATACGACAAGATAACAAGATTTAAAGGCATCTTTATTGCTCATTCACTTTGTGAGTAAGCAGAACACCTATTGTAAGCTCACCAGAACAGGCGAGCAGGCCCTAAAAATAGCTCGCCCTGTTTAAATCTGGCTCGCCATAGCGAGTGGGCGAATGGATTTTGAGAGCCCTGATTTATTTCTGTGGGGCTTCAGCCCACCCATAGGCTTCCCAACTACTGGCTCCATCGTTACTCTCCTATTCTTTCTCCCCATTTGTCCATGGCATGCATTTGTCATGCCTCTTCCTGTGTTTACTCCTCCACGAGAACAGGGACCAAGTACACTATCCCTCCACTATCCTTCATTTTTTGACCATTTTAGGAACTTCTTTTTTATTGGTTAACAAGCCCTCCTCAGGAGCGCTGCTGTTTTCATTTGCTCCAGTGCCGTTTTTTTTTTATATTAGCTTGCCCCGCTCTGTCCATCATTGGCTGCACATGGGGAAGGGCGGGGGTTGGCGTGTTTTCACCGTGCGAGTTTGTCAATTGCTGTTTTCTGTTTCATAGCACAGGAAAAAAAAAATTTAAAAATCAAGCAAACAAAAAAACAGGGAGTGCTGTGTCAGTTTCTCCCCAAGTCCTCGTCTCTCTCAGTGTCCGCTCCGCCACTGCTGGTTAATTGTGTTAGACCCGAAGATTGGGTCTGGTTGCTCCCCCTGCAACTAGTGCCCATGAAGAAAGCGTGAAATTTCCTTACACAGTCGATATGTCATTTCATGAGACATCGGTACCTCTCGTTCTTCAGGTTTCAGGCAAATTGTGCATCACTCTCCATGTATGCGATCCCGAAGTGTTGCTAAGCTGTGGCATGCAGGGCTGTGCTCCTAGCGCAGGGCAGACCAGGATATTTAAGGTGTCCCATGCGCGGTCCGTGATGGTTTCTGCGGCCGGGTGCCAGAGCGCGACCTTTGTGTTCTTGCGGCACCATGCGGGGGTTGGGGGGATTAGTACTGCCTGGGCCGCTGTTCTGTTACTTGGGCTGGCCTGCTGCTACCCACCTGGGCAGTGGTACCACTTGTGATGCTTGCTGAAGTGGCGCTTGGTGCATGCACACTGGGCCTCCGGGGCTGTCACTGCTCCCAGAGCTTCAGCCCAAAGCTTGTGAAAACAGTGGCCCTTCCCCCTCTCCTTGCGCCATGCTTATGGGCAGCTATCTCGGCCACCTCGATTAAGGTGCCGAGGGGGCCTGGGGTCAGCAGCAGCATTTGCAAAAGACATTACACAGGTCGAACCCTGTCATACCAAGTCCGCAGCAGAGGCTTAGTTATGAGTAAAGGTGGTGGAACTTGAGGAGAGTAGGGGTTTTAAATTCACAGTTCGTGCTTGTGCCAAATGGCTCTCTAAAATCCAGGGCAATAGGTCTTTGTAGTATTTAGTGGCCATAACGAAAGAGGAAGGAGTCGGTGTAGCAGAGCACTTGTACAGAGCAGATGTAACAGAATACCCCTTAATCCAGAGTCTACAATCACGATGGGCGGGAGTGGTTTCGGAGTGTGATGCCAATGAAGGTAAAATGTATTTATTTGCATTTAAAACAGTTCATAATAAGCAGTACCATAGTCATGGAAGGAGGCATAACCAATACAGCAAGTCCCCAACAACAAACCCACAGTGATTGAACAATGCATCAGCAGTTCTTATAGCAACTCACCCTGTGAGAGGTGGTCAGGAGGAAAGATCCATATTTCCCAGAAGAGAAGGGAGGGGGGGGGGGGCACAGGCAAACACATTCACGCATAGACTGATGCACCTATGCTAAACCAGCATTAGAATCCAAGAACGAAAGGAGAAGGTAAGGGGCAACTTCAGTGTTCCAGCTGGCACCCCCTAGAGTGAAGTACACATCCACAAAACTCCCAAAGCGTCTAACCTCCAGCACGGGAGCCAGAAGATCTCCTCAAGCCCACTACAGTGTATCCAACTCGGCAGATAATGCAGGAGTGCGATGGTCGCATCCCCGGGTGAGCTTGAGGCTGAACCAATAGCCATTGTGGTGTCATCCTCTCCCAGATGGTCCACCACGGCGTTTTCGTCTGAGCGGACTTGCCAGAGTCAGCATTCTTCTGCCACTGCCCATTCCAGTAAATCGGTCTGTTACTCAATCTGTGTCGGAGAGGCCAGGCTGGCCCAGTGAATGGCAATACGATGGCAGGCGAGCACTAGCCCCAATTGGGTAAACCTGTACTGCATTTTTCTGCCTTTCTCAGGGGGAGGCAGTAGACAATGATGTATTTTCAACTCCCCCTTCACTGCTGTCGTTCTGTCCATCTTCCGTATTATCTCTTTCCAAAAGGGCTGGAGCATCCTGCATTCCTATGTGACATGGTCAAATGTTGGCAGAGATAAGCCACAGCGCGTACATTCAGCAGAGAGCGTCAGGTAAACCCTATGCAGGTGCTGCGGCAGCAAATATGCTCTTTGCAGGTAGTAAAATTGTGACAATTTAAACATGCCATTGCTTGCTACCTCCTGCACTTGTGACCGAGCCCGTCTCCACTCGATCAATGAGCGGTGACTCCAGATCTGCATTCCAAGATCTAGGCGCTGATGACCTATCCGTCCATCTCTCATTCTTGAGGGCAGTATATAATCGGGAGATGATGCCCCTGGCAGAGCCAGGATCCAATATCATCTGTGGGATTCATCAGGCTCCTCCGGGAAGGATATCCAAAACTCCCTGGCCGTATGTGGCACGCTTGCGTACTGCAGAAATTGCCCCGGTCCTATTCCGAAATGAGCCCGACCTCTTTTAGGGACATGAACATGCTGTTTAGGAACAGATCTGCTCTCTGAGAGCTGCCCTCCAACCATCTTGAGATATCCATAGAACCCAGTATGTGAACGAAGGGGCGCAACCAGCAAATTGGGAGGAGCCTAGCATGAGGCACCCATCGTAGAACCTGCGTGACCGCCCTCTCCCACTCCTGGGCAACCTGAGAAACAACAAAGGGGGTGCCTGCCGGGAGTCTATGACCATGCAGAAGTAACATAGGAAGCTCGTCCAGTACCACCAAGCCATCCAATAATGTTTTCTGCCAATTGGGACCGTCCTCGCACCACAGGGCCGCATACTGGAGCAGGCCCACCAAATAGTATAATTGAATGTCCGGAAGGCCCAGACCTCCCTCATCGCCGCCACCAATGACATCAGGACCCTGCTAGACAACGGAGAAACAGCAGCCCTCATCCTCCTGGACCTATCAGCCGCCTTCGACACGGTCTGCCACCACACACTACGAACACGCCTTCACGACGCCGGGATCCAAGAGAAGGCCCTGGACTGGACCACATCCTTCCTTTCCGGCAGAACACAAAGTGTCCGCCTCGCCCCCTTCCGATCCAAGGCCACCAAGATCATCTGCGGCGTACCCTAAGGCTCCTCCTCAGCCCAACGCTGTTCAACATCTACATGGCACCCCTCGCCCACGTCGCCCGACAGCACAACCTCAACATCATCTCCTACGCCGACGACACCCAGCTGATCCTCTCCCTCACCAAAGACCCTCACACCGCCAAAGCCCACCTCCACGAAGGAATGAAGGCCGTCGCCGAATGGATGAGGACCAGCCGCCTGAAGCTGAACTCGGACAAGACGGAGGTCCTCATCCTTGGTTCCAACCCTTCAGCCTGGGACGACTCCTGGTGGCCAACATCACTGGGAACAGCCCCGCCACCCACCGACCACGTACGCAACCTAGGGGTCATCCTCGACCCCACCCTCTCCATGACTAAGCAGGTCAACGCCGTTTCCTCATCCTGCTTCAACATCCTCCGAATGCTCCGCAGGATCTTCAAGTGGATCCCCACCGAAACAAGAAAAACAGTCACCCAGGCCCTCGTCACCAGCAGGCTGGACTACGGAAACGCCCTCTACGCAGGAACGACGGCTAAGCTCCTGAGACGGCTGCAACGCATCCAGAACGCCTCTGCACGTCTTATCCTCGACATCCCCCGACGCAGCCACATCACACCCCACCTGAGAGACCTGCACTGGCTCCCTGTCAACAAGAGGATAACCTTCAAGCTCCTCACCCACGCACACAAAGCACTCCACAACTCCGGACCAGCCTACCTCAACAGACGACTCAGCTTCTACACCCCCACCCGCCAGCTCCGCTCGACCAGCCTCGCCCTCGCCACAGTCCCCCGCATCCGGAAAACGACCGCCGGCGGCAGATCCTTCTCCCACCTCGCCGCCAAGACCTGGAACACCCTCCCCACCAACCTCCGACAGACCCAAGACCTACTGGCCTTCAGAAGACTCCTCAAGACCTGGCTCTTCGATCAGTAGCAGCACCACCCCCCTCTTCCCCCAGCGCCTTGAGACCCTCGCGGGTATGTAGTGCGCTTTAGAAGTGACATGATTGATTGATTGATTGATTGATTGGTCATAAGGCGCATGAGAAGGGGGCACCGAGTGCTCCGGGTCAGACACCTATCAGAGTGTCATCAGCATTCATTGACACTATGTGTCACAGCACCAACCTGAACTCCCCAGTCCTGAAGTTCGGTCCTCAGATATATCGGCAGTGGCTCCATGGCAAATGCAAACAGGAGCTGCGACAGTGGTCATCCCTGCCGCGTACCTACCTCAAAATGGAACTCGTCGGAAACCACATGTCCAGTGAACACCCTAGCACTTGGTGCTGTGTATAAAAGACGCACCCACGACAGGAGCCATAGTCCCAACCCCATCTGCCTCATCACCTCCCACAGATATTCCCAAGACAAGGTGTCAAACGGCTTTTTCAATATCCAAGGCGATCAGCGCCATCTGCACCTCCGTGTCCCGGGTTACATGCATCACATGGGAGAGTCTCCACAGATTCATATGGGTACCGCTCCCTGGCATAAACCCACACTGGTCTTCTTTTAATCACCGGGCGCAACTACAGTGGTGAACATGGTTTACACAGAGCTGATGATCCCATTGAAGAGTATGAGAGGCATTTTGCTTGTTTGAGGGGAAGAAGGTGAGCCATGGGTGGTGTGCATTGAAAGGTTTGTAGTGATATGCAAGGGGGAGAGCACACCTTTGCTTTAGTTGATGTAGGAATCAACGTAGGCACAAAGACAGGTTAAGAATAAGGCTTACAAGGTGTATGAGTGAGCACTCGATTGATAGGTGTTTCTTGGAACATAATCTAATCGCTAGATGAGCCGTTAAGATAATGTACTCATATTGCAGGCAGCAGCCACATGGGGCACCTTATGTCACAACATCAATGGCTTCCCATGCTAGTGTATCACTAATGATCCCCTCTGTCCCAACCACAGCGCTACGAAGTTCCAAATCACCAGCTGCTACTTTGCCACCGGCGAGCCCTTTCACCGCAGCTATAAAGACGAGCTCCGCACCCCTAGCTTCTCTATCTACACTTACAATGAGCTCCACGCTGCCTACTGTTAGCAGTCACTTCCACCAGCCTACTCAGCACAGCGCCACAGTGCGAACATTCTACAGGAGCAGTCAGCAGTGCAAGCAACAATAGTTCAAACATGACTATTCTATGCAGTCCAGAAAGTGCATCTCCTGCCCCTCATCAAAGTTCGCTTCAAGCCAACTCGATGTATGGCACGCACAATGTTTTTATTGATTCCATCATGGTCATATGGGTACATTTGTAAGCCACTAGCCCTTGAGGATTATTATTACGCCACTGGAACCCTCTCCCTGAAGCCACCTGATGTACAACATGATGTATAAAATGAAAGCAATTATTTTCCTTTATATTACATGTATGGGTGCAAAACAATACAACCTAGTATTTTTTATTTTTTTTCGGAGTTTTATAAAGCGCGAACTTGACCCGAAGGTATCAGAGCACTTTACATGAGCACCATTTGCGTTACATAAGGACACAGAGTTATTTTGCTGGGAAGAGTCTAGGTGCGTGACCCACCTTTCTGGGAAGTGGCAATTTGTATGTCCATGGCACGTCACATCAGCACTACTCTGGGAACTGAGCGCTTTTTGGTAGAGCTTGTATAATAATTTTTTGGCAGAAATTTGAGGCGGGAAAGTGGCAATAATGCTCTACATATATTTCTAAATTTTACACTCTTTGTTAGATAATATTCTAAGCATTTTTAAAAGGTTCCGGTGTCTCTTATATAATCAAAAAATCTGCGAAACTTTTCAGAGAATTCAGCACACTATCACAAAATATGTGCCTTTATAAGCAAATCTGTACTTTCTAAAACAATTCTGCGCTTCTTCTGTATGGAATTGTGAACACGCCTTTTAAATAATTCAACTGTCCACAAGAGGTACTAGTCTGCAGAAAATAGAACCATTTTGCATATTTTTCTACAAAAAGTAGAGTCCTGTTGTGTGTTTGAGTGGAGGTAGATGCTCCCAAATGTATGTGGTGTGCGTTATTCTGCATTAGCACGTATCCTCCCCCTTGCATGGCTGGACGGCTGCATTCTATCCCTTTTGTTTGCACACTCTTCCTCTTGCATTTGTGGGCCTTCCCAGGGCACTGGGTTCTGCTTGCCTGTGTTTGTGCCGCAACGCCCCTTTCGCCATTTCTGTAATCAGGCACTCCCATTGCCGAGACCGACTGGCTATGCCAATACTTGTTTCAATTTACTTCTATGTTCAATATTGAGAATACATGAAAAATTAGGGTTGGGAATAAAACCTTTACGTCTGTGATTCAGACGATTAACCAGGGACGGATTCCCCATTAGGGTTCTAGGGCTGCGCCCCCCTGAAATTATTTCCTTCACATTTCTGTACAAACTATAATAGATCGATTTATTTAGAGATATGATCGTATCTCTAGACAAATCGATGTATTTAAGTCTGGGCTGTGTGTCCCAGGCTACCTGCCCCGCCTCGCTTTGAATCAGGAGATGGCAGCCAGGCTGTAAATCAACTATCTGAACTGGGACACGACGCAGGGCTTACTGTTCTGAAGCCCTTCATAATGAATCATTGCCATTGTAGCCTATGGCTGTATTATTTTCTATAGGCTTGTGATGCTGTCAGCGTCATGGTTTGGAGCATTGGAGGCTCCCTCCCTGCGTTGGAGCAGCCGTCCGTCATTCACAGGCATAGATTCCACCCTTTCCCATTCGTCACACGTAGGAGTGGATGCAAGCACCGGTGCACGTGTGTTTTGGTGCCTTGTCCTCAGTAATGGTAAGTGTTTAAATGCTAATCTTCTATCATGTATTTTGTTCTGAGACTCCTCACCACACTAACCTCCTCCATTGTGACACCCCAGGCCCTGGCTGCACGTCGCTTGCTCTGTTAGAAGTGGAGCTGCAGCATATGTCCCCCCGTGAAATGGATGCAAAAGACGAGCAGGCCAGTGTTCTTGTACCCATGTGATTTTGATACAAATATCCGAGTCAAGGGCTAAGGCGAGAAATGTGCTTACAATAGACCATTATCTGCTATATGACATTAAAACTGGCCCGATCTTCATGCCCTTAACAACATTAATGCCAAAAACATGGATTGATTTATGAACAATGAGTGTTAAAATCATCAAGGCAATGCACATCAGCGATTTAGTTCCTCTCCTATTTTAAGTATTACTAACTCTTGCCTCCCTCGAGAGTTAGCTATTTAATCATGTTGTGTTTCTTTCTGTATTTTTTTCCATGCACACTTGGAGTTGTGCAGGTGTTTGAGGGGCTTTGATTGAGAGCTCTTATGCTGACCCTGAAGCCAAAGCAAAGTGCCTGTCAGTGGGTTGGCCTCTCTGCAGAGCACACAGAACAATGGTCATGTATTCCAGTTGTAACTGCAATTTTGTGAAAATGTGTGTGAAGGGGTGCACAGATGGCAAAATATATACAAGGCAAAAGCAAAACTAAAATAAATGTGAGTGAGTGAAGTGTATGCTTGGACGTGGTGAAGTGAGGAAGATGCAAGGAAGCGCATCCGGGGAAGAGTGAAAAGAGGGTGCTGAAGAGGAAAGAGACGTGGTTGAAGATGTCCACATCTTTTTTTCAATTTTTTTCTTCCGGAGGACGTTCCAGCCTAGACCCCACGTTTGTCCATTAAGCTTGACCGCGTCGCTCACTACATAACAGTCATACTAAACATTTACGCCTCACCACTTTCAAATATCACTAGCCTCCACTGCGATTAACAATGCCTTATAAGTGTTCACTAACAAAGCTAACAATTTCTAAGGAGTTATTAAAGTCAATAACAAAGTTTATATTCAATACATGAATTAATATAGATGGACATGCCCAGTATGCTCATTGCTGGCCTTTATTTTGCCTTTCTGCTCATTGTTGAGCTTTATTTTGCATCTTTCTGCAAGATGCTGACCTTTTTCGGCTCTTTGTGCTCATTTCTGACATTTATTCTGCCTCTTTCTGCTCCCTTCTGATCATTATTCTGCCTCTTTTTGCTCTTTTCACACCTTTATTTTGAATCTTTCTGCTCATTGATGACCTTTATTCTGCCTCTTTCTGCTCGTTTCTCACCTTTATTCTGCTTCTTTCCGCACACTGCAGACCTTTATTCTGCCTCATTCTGCTCGTTTCTGACCTCTTTTTTGCCTCTTTCTGCTCGTTGTTGACCTATATTTTGTCTCTTTGTGTTCGTTTCCGACCTTTATTCCGTCTCTTTCTGCTTGCTTCTCCCCTTTATTTTACCGCTTTCTGCTCGTTGCGGACCTTAATTTTGTCTCTTTCTGCTAGTTTCCGACCTTTATTGTGCTTCTTGCTGATCATTTCTGTCCTTTATTTTGCCTCTTTCTGCTCATTGCTGACCTTAATGTTGCCTCATGCTGCTCGCTTCACACCTTAATCTGCCTCTTTCTGCTCGTTTCTCACCTTTATTTTGCATCTTTCTGCTCATTGATGACCTTTATTCTGTCTCTTTCCGTTAGTTTCTCACCTTTATTTTGCATTTTTCTACTCGCTGCGGACCTTTATTTTGCCTTTCTGCACGTTTCGGATCTCTATTTTGCCTTTTTCTGCTCTCTTCTGATCATTATTTGCCTCTTTGTGCTCATTTCTCACCTTCATTTTGCCTCTTTCAGCTCATTGATGACCTTTATTCTGCCTCCTTCTGCTCGTTTCTGACCTTTATTCTGCCTCTTCCTACTCGTTTCTAACCTTTATTCTGCCTCTTTCAGCTCGTTGCTGACCATTATTCTGTCTCTCTCTGCTCATTTCGGTCCTTTATTTTGCCTCCTTCTGCTCTTTTTCCCCGGGTCAGCGGGGGAGCTTCAAGGCCCCTGCGGTCCCAGCCGGCTTCTTGCCTATTGCGGGAGCTGACATTGCTGCTGCACGGACGGAGCTGCTGGAAAGGCAGCTCCCTCCGTGCAGGAGCAATCGTTTCATCTCTTACCCTGCATGCATGTCTACGGGTAGTAAAGGAGATGAAACCTAAAGCAAGCAGCTATGTTCCGGGGGTACACCAGGAATAGTGGGATATATGAGGTGTATAACAGCGGTACCCGAGTTACGTGAAAGGGTAAACAGCCGTGCAGGTAGACAGTGATATAAGGAAGAATATGACTCGGGAAAGTTACAGGGTGACGGAAGGCAGGGGGGCTGAATGGGGGTGTTTGGGTGGCAAGGGAATATTTGGGGTTTAGGGTGGGTAAGGGGTTTCGGGTGGCAAGGGAATTTGTAGGGTTTAGGGTGGGTAAGGATTTTTGGGTGGTAAGGGAATTTGTAGGGTTTAGGGTGGGTATGGCATTTTGGGGAGCAAGGGACTTTTTAGGGTTTTGGGTGGGTTTGGGAATCAGGGTTCAGGAAAAAAAATATATATATATACACACGTATATATGTATTTTACATATATATGCACATGTAAATATATGCAAACATATACATACATGTGTATAAAAATTCATATATGTTTTTTTAAAACGCATGCCTTTGTATTTCGCAGATAACTATAAAGATATATATATGTATATATATATATATATATATATCTTTATAGTTATCTGCGAAATATATCTCTCTCTATATATATATATATCTATCCCAAGCAGCGAAAGCTCCTTCCGGGAAGCTTGGACCCGTGGGGGGTGGCGCGTTGAGCCGACGGAGCACACGGCATGTAAATCCAAAAGAAATCACCAAGTAGACGCGCACTCAGGAACACAGCCAGGCAAGTATCCATACAGGAAAGATTTATTACTTCATAAATCTTACGTGACGCGTTTTGGCAGTCCCGCTGCCTTGTTCACACAAATGCCAATAGTAAACAGAGCGAGTTTTAAATATACCAAAAGAAGTAGAAAGAGGACTACACATGTAGATCCTCGATGTAACTGATTTTGGCGGCCATCTTTGAGTGTGGTAAAGCATAGTGCCGAGTAACATCGTATATTACATCCAGACATAAAGAGAGGTGGCAGTGATTGAATAACACAGATGGTATAAAACATAGGCCAGTAGCGTAATCCTAGACAAAGTGTCAGTAGTAACCAGGTATCGAGGTGAATGCCGTAAAGTACAATAGCAAACCCGGGAAAATTACAGACAGCTGTCCCACTCGTAACCCTGGTTGTTAATATTCAATAGCCAACCTATATGATACACATGAAGTCACAGGCAGGTGCCATTGTGTGCAATGTCCAAATGTACAAAAAAAAAAAACAAATCAAGGCTGCCTGGCAAGTATAAGTCCCCCAAGTGGGAGAATCAACATAATACTATAGAAAATTAGTGAAAAAGCAAAATATAAAAGAAAGAACATTCTTATCTGGGGTCTGAAGGAGCAGATGAGATAGCAAGTCCATGTGAAGAAAAGGGTAGGGATCCCAAGAGACGACAGTCCTGTTCCACGGGTCCCTTCCTTTCCTCCTTTTCTTTTACCTCTCCAGCAGGAAAGGAAGGGACCCATGGAACAGGACTGTTCCGTTATACAACTGTTTGAAATGGGTGAAAACTAACACAAAAACCCTTGCCTACTGTTGGCATCAATGAGATTCCCTGTAATATTATAAATGTCTACAAGCTTTGACACCGTGTAATGACAATGCACCCCTAAAGGCCCACTGTTTAGGTCGAGCATTCATGACCTCTTGTATATACTTTAGTATATACTTATATGTGTATGTACTTTGTGGGCTCTGGAGATCAGCCCTGGGACTTGTCTGCTTCCGCTTAGAGACTTTTTTTTCTGTTCAACTGCCTCTATTTAACTGTCTTGATAGAAAACGACCAGTAGAGGTCAGTGGAATACCAGAATTGCTTTCTGCTTGTTCAACTGCCTCTATTTAACGGTCTTGATAGAAAACAACCAATAGAGGTCAGTAAAATACCAGAATTACTTTCTGCTGAGGGACTTTTTTCTTTTCTTTCTGGCAACTGCCTTATTTAACTTTCTTGATAGAAAACGACCAGCAGAGGTCAGTAAAATACCAGAATCACTTTAGCATTCTCTAGATTCCAGTCCATAGAAATTGTCTTCCACGAGTACCCATAGACAATATTTTTTTCGAATCTTGTATTTTCATGATATGACCACCGAAGGCCCTGATTTTATATTAAAAACAGAGCTTTGGACTATATCGTGTCCTGCTGAAAGGCAATATTTCTATCCATGTGTTCCCATACCTGGCGTGTCACGAGGTTTGGTGCTTACCTTCCCTCCATGTTAAAGAACATTTTGGGGAGAGGAGTTGGCCTAACGGCTAGGGCGGTCGACCTCGAATCTGGGGAACTGGGTTCGAGTCTCAGCAATGACGCTGAACATCCTGTGATTCTGGGCAAATCACTTAATCTCCTCGTGCCTAACAAAAATGAATGTGTCCTCATGTAATGCAACTGGTGCTATGTAAAGCGCTCTGATACCTGATTCGGGTCAAGTTTGCGCTATATAAAACAGGCTAATGTGTTGCATAGCTAAATACATATAAGGTCCCAAAGGCGAGACCGATTGCATTGCAAATGCTTGTTTTAACATATGCGTTTCGCAATAAATAAGTCATGACTACTGCCTTTGTCGTAACTTTTCATAAACAGTTCAGGTCTATCACCCGATCATTGATTTGTCATAAAAAACAAATCAGTCTTGCTATATTAGGCATAAGCTTTCCCATAAGGCAAAACGTGCAGTACAAGCCTCTGCCCAAGCATATTCTGAACTCAAGGGAACCAACATTTGGGAAGAGCCAAAGCTACTCTGAGCAGTGCTACTTAAAGCTCTTTTTCTGTTGCTCACCTAAGGTCAAGGAGACATCACGGAGGCTGGTGGCTTAATGGACTAATGCGCCCACTGTAGGGGCCTGTGTTCGACCTCATGGTCACAGGTTCAAATCCCAGCGGGCCGACTCAGCCTTTCATCCTTCTGAGGTTGATAAAATGAGTACCATTGAGTTGGGTAACAATAAACATCTGTTATTCAGGACCAAGATACCCTTTTGGGTGAATGTGTGCTTTACAAATACACATGTTAAGTTATGTTATCTGTGCGGTCAAGCCAGACCTAAAATCAGGGACTCTTCATCCTAGGCTGGTGGCAGTATACAGGTACCGCTGTTTACATTTAATTGGTAGAGGCCACATATTTGAATACCTGTACATCTTTTAGGAGTTAAGACATCATAAGCATATTTCTTTTAAGAGTAGCCAATACACTGCTCAAAGATGTGCTTATGGCATAATTTCACCAAAGTAATATGAGTAGTGGCAGTGGCATCACAAACCCTACAATCTGGGAACCTGTACGAGGTAGCATCACACAACTTTTTACCGCGAAGAACAATTGAACTTTAAAAAAAACATTACTTCAATTAATAAAAAAAAAAAAATCAAAGACGTTGCAAAAACATTCTAGAGGGGCTGCAAGGAATGGCTAACACTCGCACCATCCTGACACCCACGCCCCTCTCTTTTCAGGTACCCTGTCTCCATGCCAGATTAAGTACGAGGATTCCTGTTATTTCGGAAACATTACATACTCCGCCTCTGTAAGGCATCCTGCAGCCAGTCAAGGCTGGAGACTGTCAACTTATGGGAATGTAATTAACAGTGTCAAATGAACACACTGCACTGTGAATAACCTATTAAAAGACAAACCTGCAGGGCACAGGGAATTGAAGGAAATCGTGTCCACGGTTTAAACCTTCTAAGACCTTGCTACTTTCTCTCTTTGGGCGCAACCAGCAGCTTACAGCAAACTTCAACTTGGTGCCCTTAACAGGCTGGCGGGGTAACAAACAGCCCTAGTGAAGGAGAGGAGAGTAAACAATGCAATAGGTCTCGCAATGACATTATTTTGAGCTATTGGCATTGTAAATGACATTGTTTTTTTTGTTTTTTTCCCTTCATGAAACATTAAGCAAATGCTGTAATGCAAAATGGCAATAGCTAACTTTTTTGTAACTGCAAAATCTATTGCATTGCATTTGTACTAGTGTGAGTTATCGGTATTGTAAATGGTACTGGCTTTTATTAATGTGATATTTTTTTTACAACATAAATATAATGCCTTTAAAATGTTAATACCCACCCATTTTGGAATAAGGACTCTGAGTGGATATTACATATACCCATGCATTGTGTAATAAGTACTTTGAGTGGATATTACATATAGGGGTTGAAGGGTCGTATTTCCTGTCGCTACTTTCCACTCCTTCCCTTGGCCCCTCAGAAGCAAGGAGGGGGCTGTTATAGGGGTTAAGGTGGGAAGGTTAAGGATGTGCCAATTCACTACCCCTGGCATTGTGATGAAGTCCATTCGTTAAAAGTAGCATCAGAAGGAGGAGTCACGCGCCGGTCCAAGATGGCCGGGTAAGACCTTGGCTCCGCAGTACCCGTCCCCCAGCCCAAAGATCCTGTAATCTATCCTGGTACCGAAGCGTGCCCCTCGACGGCGGAGCAGCGGCGGCGCTCCCGGCAGCGGCTCCGGTTCCTCTACGACATCGGAGACCGGGGATATCGTTGTTGCACTTTGCGGCCTCCGTGCTGACTGGGGCCGGGGACTCTGACCTAGGTGGTGGCCGGGACGTGGCTGCACTGCGCTGGGGCGACCGGCCGGAGGTCACCGCTCCCGCCCATCCCCTGGGATAAATTGGACGGCGGACGCCGGGGGCAGTGGAGACTGGTGGAAACGCGCAGGTGGGGGCCCCCGTTGCCCCCCCCGACAGGGAAAAGAAAGGCAGAGGTCGCAACGCCGACACGGGCCGCGAGGAGCAAGGCGGCCGTCGTTGAAATATCCGGCCAGGGTGGTGATTGTCCTTTGGGCCGCGTGCGGTGAGGTGCCTGGTCGCGGAGTCGCGGGGCGACTCAACGGCGGACCCGCCGACGGCTGCGCCTGGACCCGGAGTGCCTGCCGAGCTGCCTGGGAACCGCGAGAAGAAATACCGTTGACAGGGCGAGACCGGACCCGCAGCGCCTTGCTGCTGCCTGATATTGGGAGAACTGCGCGGCGGGGGGACTCGACCGACCCCGCTTGGTTCCGCCCTGGTGGGTACAGACGGAGGTGCGACGGCACGGTAGGCCAGCCACCAGGGAAGCGGCCGAGTACGGCACATCGCGTTCCGCAGGAGGGACGGCGTGGGCAGACCACGATTATAGCTCGTCATGGCAACTAAGCCGGAGGTGGCTAGGCACCAGCCAAGATCGTCTAAGGGGTTGAGACAGACCCAGACCAACAAATTGGACAGATACACAGTGCCCAGGGGGTCCCCCACGGACTTGCGGGAAAGTCTACATAGAGGGGGCGACTCCTCCGGTCCCGCACTGGAACCGACGCTGCTCGATGTGATGGCAGCAATAGAGGGGGTCAACTCATCGTTGGGACAGAAAATGGAGTTGCTCGACACCAAGCTAGACACGGTCACTATAGAGGTCAACCTTATCCGAGCGGACCTTACGAAAGTCAATGAAAAGGTCAAATCGTTAGACATAAAGACTGCCAGTTTGACCGACGATGTGGCGTTGCTCCAACAGGAAGTGCAGGAACTCAAAGCAACTCAAGATATGACCGTGCGCAAGCTGGATGAGTACGAAGGAAGAGCCCGACGAAATAACGTCTGAATTCTGGGGGTGCCCGAAAAATCAGAAGGTCCAGCCCCAGACCTGTTCGTGGAAGATCTTATCCTCACGCATCTAAAACCCAAGGGGCTGAGCAACCTTTTTACAGTGGAGCGGGCGCATAGAGTCCCGGGAGGGCGCCCTAAGCCTGGGGCCCCCCGCGTCCGATGATCGCCAGGGTGTTGAACTTTAGAGACAGGGACGCAATCCTGCAGGCGGCCCGCCTGGGACCCCCCCTGGGGTACGAGAACGCCACCCTCTCCTTCCCGGACTTCACGCAAACAGTGCAGAAAAAACGCCGGAGCTTTCTCGGCGTAAAAGAAAAGCTAAGGGGCAAGGGATTGAAATACGCCATGATGTTCCCGGCGCGGCTGAGGGTGGAGGCCGGGGGAGGGCCTGGTTCTTCGATGATCCGGAGGCAGCGGCGGAATGGATCGACAGTCGACCCCCTGGTGGGTCGGGGGAGCGGGACCGGAGCGGAGGAGACACGCAGCAGGAGGAGGAATGAAAGCGGAGGCACGAACTCCGGACTAACGTTCATTGTCAGGTATTGGGGGTTTCGGCCCACGGATGGGAGGCCGCGCAACCCCAGTGACTACTGAGACCTGAAAGGAGGGGGTGGACTTCGGTGAAGATCACCTGAACTGAGTCTGGGGGGACGGGGCACCGGCCTTCCTCCTCTTTACTACCTTTAGTTAAATAGTAAGGTTAGTGTGTGGGGCGACAGGCACTCTGCCAGTTGGGGATGGGCAAACGCCACGAGCAGGGGTGCAGGGAGGGGGGGTGGAGGGGGGGATATGTCATGAATATAATTTTTAGTGTTAATTTGTTTGTAAGTAGTTTTGTAGGGTTAATTGTTTCGACAATATTGAGTGAAAATGTACAGCAGGCGACGTTTCTACACCAGTTTTATGGCAAATGTTAACCGAAGATCGGGGTTTAGCGTGATGAGCTGGAACGTCAACGGACTGGGAGACAAAATAAAGAGAGGGATGGTAGCTCAGTTTATCAGACGACACGCCCCGGACGTGGTACTCCTGCAGGAAACACATTTAATCGGGAATAAGTGCATGGCCCTGCATAAAGGAGGCTACAGACTCGTGGCGCACGCGGGATTTACCACGGGGTCCAGGGGGGATGGTATATTGGTTAAAAACTCATTCCCCCTTCTAATACAGGCCACATGGTCCGACAAGCGGGGCAGATATGTCGGGATATCGGGGCAATGGGAGGGGAAAGTAGCTACATTCGTCTCAATATATGTGCCACCGGGCTTGCAGTCCGACACATTTCAGGACTTGGGCTCCATTTACCTGACGCTACCTTTAGGCCACATGGTGTTGGGAGGAGATTTTAACGCGGTTATAGACGGGGACATAGACAGGTTTCCGGCCCGCACATTAAGACCCACACAAAGGTGGCTACCCGACTTTATGGACACAATGGGGCTAGTAGATGGCTGGCGGATACGTAACCCAGGCAAAGCGCAATATACACACGTGTCATGTGCACACCAAAGCTTGTCACGACTAGACTACGTACTTGTCCCGGCCATGCAGGCTTGTGCTCTCCGGGAGATTCGCCATCTGGGTAGAGGCATCTCGGATCACTCCCCGGTATGGCTAAGTATGGGCTTTGACCAGATGAATGCAGGGAGGATAGCCCCCAACAGTCCGTGGCACTTGAGAGACCCCTCCACAAAGAAGAGCATTATCACGGCAACCGACAGGTACTTCCAGGAGAACCAGGGTACGGTAGAATCAGCACAGACACTGTGGGAGGCATATAAAGCTGTTATCCGGGGGAGACGGTCTCTCTGATTGCGGGGAGGAAAAAGGAAAGGCAGGCTGAACTGGAAAAGGCGGAAGAGAAAGTGTTAAAACTAGAAGAGGTAATGGCTCGGAAGTGACCCCCGAGGGTCTACACCATCTGAAACTACGGCAAGATGAGTTTAATAGTATTGCCAGAGATAAAGCCAGAATGCAGAGCAGAGAGGTCCAGAGCAGAATATACGAGCATGGCGACAAAGCGGGGAAGCTGATTGCTTGGTTGGAGAGAAGGGAGTGGGCGTCGAGGGTGGTACCTGAAATACGGGGGAAGATTCCAGCACACACACAGACCCGCAAGCTATAGCAGATGCGTTCGCACAACACTATCGCACAGTATATAGCACGGCAGGCAAATTTACAGAAATGGACAACAGGGAGATGATTAGAGACATCCAGCTGCCAGTCCTAACAGACGACAACCGAGCCTATCTGGAGTCCCCACTAACGGACGACGAGGTGGCGCAGGCTATCAGGGGAGTACACTCTGGGAGGGCCTCGGGGCCCAATGGTATCCCAGTCGAGCTTTACAAACTACGGCCCGATAGAATCGCCCCATATATCCGGTCCATGTTCGAGGACAGTAGAGAAAAGGGCAACTCCCATATGACCAACGAGTAGCCAACATCGTGGTCATATATAAGGAAGGTAAACCTAGAACAAGCTGCGCATCCTACAGGCCTATTTCATTGCTAAACGCAGAACCCAAAATCCTTGCGAAACTACTGGCGACCCGACTGACGAAAGTCATCACCACCCTGATCCACCCGGATCAATCGGGATTCATGCCACATCGCAACACCGCCCTTAACTTGAGACGGTTGCATGGAGTGCTGGGTAGAGCCCCTACCATTATGGAACCGGCGGCAATTGTGTCACTAGATGCCACCATGGCATTTGATATGGTTGAATGGCCTTATTTATTTGCAGTATTGGATAAACTGGGTTTCGGCCCGGAATTTACGGGTTGGATACGCCTCCTATACTCCGATCCGCTGGCCAGAGTGGTAGTAAACAATCGCAAATCCCCCGACTTCGGCCTGAGTAGGGGCACTAGACAGGGCTGTCCCCTGTCCCCGCTCCTTTTTGCACTGGCCCTGGAGCCGCTCGCGGCCTGGGTCAGACAGGACCGGTCCATACGTGGACTGCAATGGTCGCCAGAATGGGAAGACAAAATCTCCCTGTACGCAGACGACGTATTACTCTATCTCGCCAACCCAAGAGGGTCGCTGAGCCGGTTTTTAGATGTGTTGGCAATCTTTAGCAGATACTCAGGCTTCGCGATAAACTGGTCCAAATCGGTGCTATATGTCCTGGGAGGTGACCCGCCGGTTATTCCAGGCAATTGCCCGATTCAAATAGCTCAGGAAGGCTTTAAATATCTTGGCATTTACATAACATCAGATTCGAGACTTCGTTACTCCAATAATCTGAGCCCTCTCCTAATGCGCCTTAAAAATGACGTGATGCGCTGGAAGGCCCTCCCGCTCTCTCTGTTGGGAAGGGCGGTACTTTTTAAAATGATGGCACTGCCACGGTTCTTGTATGTACTCCAAAACACGATGGATCCGGTCCCAGCGTCTTATTTCAGGGAGATCGAATCTCTCCAGAGACAGCTCCTCTGGGATGGTAAACCCCGAATAGCGTTTTCCAAGCTCACGCTAAATTGGTATGACGGAGGAATTGGGTTGCCAGACTTACGAAAATACTACTGGGCATCCCAGTTGGCGGCAGTCAATCATGGGATTTATGGACAGCCAAACGATCCCGGGTATGCGATGGATAGGTGGCAACTCCCCGGGGGAGACTATACAAGAGCGCTCTATGCTAGGCCTCGCAGATTCCACCTTACTGGGCCCACGGCGCATGCCGTCCAGGTATGGCACGCGGCCAACAGACACCTCAAATGGGAAGGCAAATTTACACTAGCCACCCCGCTGTGGAATTCGGAGAAATTGGGAGGCCTCTGGAAGTCCAAGGGTTTTGACAAATGGGACCTAATTGGGATCTCACAAATAAAAGACATCTGGGGCGAGGGTACAATACAGACATTTGATTCACTCAAGCTGCAGTACAACTTGAATGATCGCGAGCACTTCCGCTACCTCCAGGTGCGGCATGCGCTACTTACCCAGGTCCCGAGGGGTACCGCCCTCCCGGACGCCTCCCCCCTAGAGGATAGGGTGCTCGATGGACATCTACCGGAGAAGACCATTTCACTGATCTATCGGAAACTAATTAATAATATGGACGATCCATTGCTTAAAATAAAAAGTTACTGGAACGAGGATGGCCTCGAACTGGACGAAGAGGACTGGCGAGAGGCGGTCTCCTCCCCACGGGTGGTGGCGATACAGACGAGGTTGAGGCTGGTGCAGTTAAAGATATTGCATAGAATATATATCACAGGACCCCGTCTGGTTCAAATGGGTCGCTCAGACAGTGGAGAGTGTAGAAGGGGCTGCGGGGAGCCGGGGACATTTATGCATATACTGTGGAACTGCCAAAGCATACAAACGTATTGGGGGAAGATCCACCACACGCTGAGGGCGGTCCTAGGGATAGACCTACAGCCAGAGGCCCGTAGATGCCTCCTAAACATTTGGGAACCAACAGACCTTACTACCTACACAACACAATGGGCTACGCTGGCATATATGATGGCGAAGCGAAACATCGCCCAACTATGGGGGGCTAGCCAGCCACCACGGCCCGAGAAGTGGGAAGAGGATCTAGATTGGTGTATGTTTAGGGAGAAATCGGTATACATTGCAAGGGGATGCCCCGGGAAGTGGAGCAGGATATGGGACGCCTGGAACCATCATAGGGGGGACATTTGTGACCCACCGGACCGCCCGAGAGAAACTGACACACACGCTTCCCCTTGATCTATCGAGTGTTTAACTGTGTATTATTTTGAATTGTATGAAATGTCGTTGAGGAAAGACGGAATTACCTGCCTGTTAAACTTGATGTGCATTTGGTCGAGTTGTTAATAAAAAGAATTTAAAAAAAAAAAAAGTAGCATCAGAGGAAATGAAAGGACACCAGTGGACAAATAAAGTGTTAAATGGCAACAGACCAGAATCCCTCATACAAATTGAATTTTCACTAAACTAGGCCTTCTGCAAATCATGATATGAGTTTCTTACAAATGCCACCAGAATAATACAATGTGTCCAACATTGCTCAGCTACTCGCACGCGAACTGTGATTAGTACAGCTTTGCCTCCTATGAACACTCCAAATGGCCAAATTCAAAGCTAAAACCCGCGAGTCAATCAACTAACATTCACACATATTCTGCTATCGATGGACGTGTGCTCCTGGTCTCCGCAAAGACGCTAATCAATTAGGGAAAACATGGACCTTTGTCCTGATTTGAGAGGGAAGACTTTTCTCGGTCCATTCAGACTATTTTGTGTATGGGGCATCAAACTCTGCCTGCCTTTCTGCGCTCATCTCATGACAGCGAACCTGCGATGGTACCCAAACTCTGGTCACCAACACATACAAGTGCTTCACAAAAGGTCCACACAGGCCGTTAATCATGGTTTAGAACGACTCCGCGACAGTGTCCGCGCCACCCTATCGATCATCATTTACTGCGACGGCATATGACCCGTTTGTGAATACTGTACACTCGCGATGGACCAGCTACAGTCCCCACCGCCACCACCACCACCCCTTTACTTTTGTTGAACCACAGGCCCAGTTCGTCATATACAGACGAGACCCCACGACAGTGCGCATGCCTTGTCTGTGATTTACATCCCCGGTGCATATCCCGGTTAGTCACACCCCTTGTTCATCATCCACCAGGAAGCCTCCGGTGAGAGCGCCGCGTTCGTCACCATTTCTAGAGCGCTGTGCCTGTCCTCGCTTGTATACAGTGGACAACAGGAACACTGCAAAGCTGAACCAATCACAGTGCAGAGAAGCCCAGCTATACCTCGCAGTGAGCGAATCGCCACCAAGCCATAGGTGGCAAATATAAGGGGTGTTTTAGACAGCACCTCGCTAACTAAACTACACAAGCCACTTTCACCACAGGTCCAGAGACAGCGCTTCTTGGAATCCCTCTTAGAGGGGTCTGCGGCCAAGCAGGATGAGGGACAACAGTGACATATCCCAATGTAGGAGTATGGACGAGGCCTGTGGTTAGAGGGTGGGTGGTGCTGCCCCATGGAGTCCATCTGGTGACAGGCGCCACATAGAATCTATGGATATAGCCATTATAACCCGGGGGTGTCAGCTCCTTCTCCACTCGAATAATACCGCCCCAAATGAATACCACGTCGCTGTGCATACCGCGGATACAAACGGAAGGTGTGATTGTGCTGTTGACACGTGTAGGAGCCCAATGCAGCGATCACTGAATGCATAAACACACATATTCGGAGCCACTCTCTAAAAAGTGTGTGGTGAGAGCCATGAACCCAAGATCGAACGTAAACATTGCGAGGTTTCTGAGACCATGACAAAGCTGGCAAGGGAGGCCGCGGACTCTGATAGCGAAGGATTGACACCCCACCCCCTCCTTTTCAATCAGTCCAATTGTGAAGGAACCGAGCGAGGGGAAGGCATTACAGCACCTCCGGGATTAGGCTCGGGTGCTTGAGGTGACGGGCAATGCCACACCAACGTACTGTGAATCCCAGTCAGGGGCCTTAGACAGCCCCACTTCCTCAGTGAGAATCTGCACGCCCACAGCCCCTGCCTGTAATCTTAGTTGACAACACGATTCACGGACTGCGGGAAGATCAGTGGATGCATGTTCATGCTGCCCGCTACTGTGGACGTTTTCCAATTTTTTTTTTCGACATAAACTCCATCTGTCCGTCATCCTGTAGTCCAAGAAAGATGCATGCTGTAGACAGTCTTACGGTCTTACATGACTGACAAATTAGTATAACAAGCGGTCGCCATTACGCAAACAGCAGCGTGTTTATTTTTGCATCGCGCTTTCACTTTAAGTGAAAGCGCGATGCAAAAATGAACACGCTGCTGCCTCGGCGGAAAAGCACCCAGAGTATGCCGGGATCCCCCTGTCCTCCCCGGGACCCCTCGCGCATCTGAGCTCCGTGCCTGCCCGGCATTAAGTAATAAAAGGAAACATGATCCGCCACTACACGCCCCCAAAGATAAGAAATAGCTTCACGACAGCCGTGAAGCAGACGATCCAGTCCGGGTGGGCCGGACGAAAAGGGCGGCAACAAAAAAGGCTCAGTTCCAATTCGAGGCCAGCGTTTTAAATAAACGATGACGCCAGACAATTAAATTGAGGGGCGGGGCTTCAAGTCCCCTTCTGAAAACCCCTCATCCACAATATATCTTGCAGAGCGAGCAGTGCTTGCGCGCTGCAACGCTAGGCGAGACCTAAAAAGGACTGGTGTTTTTACTGCCAGAATTCGGTTTGCTTTTCTTATTTCGGCTTTAGCTTTTTTATGGCAGGTGAGGCACTTGTGCCCTGTTATTTTTTTTTATTTGCAGCTATGCTTTGGTTTCGATATGCAGGTTCAACCCATGTGGAGGAAAAGAATATAGCAAAATGTATCTTACGGCACTCGTATATCATCGACCACTGAGACAAGTAGATACAAAAAGACTCAATGACTGTTTGCACATTAAGTAACAAAAAAATACTGGTTTCATAGCAAAAATATGAAGTTCTGCTTCCATGTAAACAATACATCGACGGAGGAGGTTTGAACAAAGATCATGTTTGCGGTTAAAAATTACATTTCTGACTATGTGGAAGTATTGTTCACTGAAGCCTACAGCCCAACATTCCAGATCATAATGAACAAGGGGATTTGTACAAATGCCACTGCGTGTGGATGGGCGGATCAGCTGCATTAGCATACACTAGCAGCTTACTTAACATTCCAGGCACATTCAAACAATGGACCCAAGCAAATGTCAAGAAATCGTTTATTATTCTCTCCTCATTTTTGAATATCTTAATTTAATTTACAAGGAGCGTAAATACCCTTACACACTAAATGACACAGAAATGACAGCTGTCAGGAAAGTAGTGCCATTCCAGGGGATTTGTACCTAGGTTGGATATGGTTTACATCCTGAAGCAAGAAGACACAGGAGATAGAGCAAAGGGTAACCGCCATGGTTTGTGGTCTGCACTCGCCTCTGTGCTCAGCAGGCTCTCGAGCACAATACTCCGAACTGCCAGACGGTGGAGTGCAGAGTGTTGCACCGTTGGTGGTGGCGTGCAGAGTGTTGGCACAGTTTTGAGGCATGCCTCGCGCTTTGGTAGGATGCACTATGCAAGATGGGCAAGTACAAGCGGAGGCGGCCATTCTGAAGTTATCAAATATAAGTTCCCCATTGTTAAGAGCGTCCTTGCTCTTCCTTCAATCGTGACGCACTCTTGCTGGAGCTAGGATCTAATTACCAGACTAATAGGAAAACCTTGTAGACTGTTGTGATCATCTTTTGGAAATGACGAAAGTTTCAATCAAACACAGAGGACGAATCAAATGGTATACGTGAAGACAAACTATTACTAAAGTACTATTTCAGAGCCATCCTTCAATGATTACACACTCGTATTTACTTTCACACATTGGTACCTACACCAGTTATAGAAAGGATCCTCATCACTTTGATTTGCCTTGATTTACATAGTGTATAAAGGTAGCAAAAGAGATTAGGAAAGGGATTGTTTTTTTATCCAAGGGAGTTTATAATTCAGATGAATGTTCGTTACATTGTAGTTTAGGAAAATAACTTTGAAACTCTTGATTCTTTCAATGATCAAGTATTCGAAATATAGTCTAAGACTTTAGGCCTTCATTTCATTGATACTGTTTATGTTTCAGTTCCCAGAAATTTCAGAGTTCCACCAGGGCCTGGAGTCTCAGAAACACAGTGATCTTTCAAAGATATATCGTCTGTAATGGAAAGTGTTGGATGCTGTAAGACTAGCGATATGATCTTTATCTGTTTTTTTAGATATAAGCGATACTATTAGAAGTCAGTGCCCAGCTGAATGACATAGCACATAGTGCACGGGTTCCCCAGAAACAGAAAGAGTATGGGAAATATAAACATGCATATGAATATGTACTATCCGAGTGATAAATCAACAATACTTTTTATTTCTTGGGACGCATGGACTGGTGGTAAATTAATTGCCAAATCCACCCTAATACTTCCCTTTCCCTCCGATTTAGTATTTCCTTTTCTTCGAAGAGAAAAACATATCCTCACACATTTACTTTGCATGCTTTTTTCTATTTTTTACATTTTAATAGTCGATTTTCTAACAATTGTACATTATTTTGCAAGCATAGCACCAATTTGTTGAGACACACACACACACACACACACACACACACACACACACACACACACACACACACACACACACACACACACACACACACACACACACACACACACACACACACACACACACACACACACACACACACACACACACACACACACACACACACACACACACACACACACACACACACACACACACACACACTATTTTATTTAACGTTCTGGTTAAATGCCCTGAAGCCTTATTATAATCATATAGCTTCTCATTCGTCCTTATTCATATTCACCCCTTAGCTGCCTTCCTGTGTGTATAGCTATGCAGCCGGCGGGCTTCATATAGCTGAATGACAACGCAAAGTGGCAAAGTCCAGGTCTCTCTTTTCTTTCTTACTGAATCCTCTTTTCGCTGGGTGTACTACTAACCAACATATTTAGGTCATGTATAATTGGCTGTCCATTCAGAGAGGTGTTAAAACATTTGTCACTCCAGTTGGATCTAGACCATTTGTGTGATTTGTAACTGTACTTTTGCGGCTTTTTTGTATTGGCTTGCGTAGTTCAGGCAGTAGTGTGTAGAAGAAATGTTATTTAGGGCTTAAGGCATTATTTAAAGATAGTTTTCATTGTTACAACTGCGTAGGGTAATCATTTGTGCTGTATGTCTCCATTTTGAATCGTTTAAGTAAATACTGTGGGCATTGCCAATGATTATGACATTATTATACCCAAAAAATAATGATTGGGTATAAGGGATTTTAGGTTTCTCTTGGGTAGTTAGTGGGCCCTCTAGTACCCTTTGTCCCTAACTCCTTGTTTGTTTGTAATCATCAACCAGAGAGGAAATCTTCATCTTTTCCCACCAACATCTCTTCTTTGACAGCCCCACATTGTTTGGGTTGTGCCATAAGGGAGTTCAAGAAGGCATGCGCCATCCTGCAGCTTGCAACTATACCATGGACACTAAAACATTAACCACCACAGTTAAAACCTTCACTCTAAGATCATTCTCAAATTGTAAGACTCGTAATGTGGTGTAAGTGATTAAATGGCTCTGTAAAAGATTGCATGTTGGTCAAATGACTGATGGTGAAACAAAGGATTGGCCAGCATGGAAGCCGGATTAGGTGCAAGGTTGAAGGCGATCCGTTGGTCTGGAACTCTGTGGAACAAGGAAACAGGGATGACGACATTTTCTGGCAAGTTGTGGAGGTGGCATCATTGAATAATAGAGGTGGTGATCTCTTTAACCTACTTGAGATCAGAGAATGTAAATGGATGGACTTGCTCGGCAGCACAAGTGGACTCACATGCCCTTAATGACCTACGTAGATTATCGATCCTGCAGTACGGAGATAGTTTTTAGGTCTCGCCTACGCAGCGCGCATGCGCTGCATAGGAGAGACTTTTAGCCATCAGCACAGCTTTGGGGGCAAAAACGTGCACGCGTTGCATTGCTTGCAATGGCAATGTGTGCACGTCTGGCGATTCCCTTGCGGGAGCGCGCAGCGCCATATGGTGGCGCCATATGGTCACAATCATCGCGCCTTGCTGCACGCTCCCGCAAGGGAATCGCGCAGGCCCCCTCCCTCTGCTGCCGCGCGAGGCGCGCGCTTGTGCTGGGTTTTTTTTATGCCTGGCTAGTGCGTTAATTCTCGTCACTTTATTCTGTTTCCAAAACCCTTGCACTCCTCAATCGTTGCTTGTGTTTTTCTGTGTGTTGTGCGCAAAATGGCTCGTTGTTTTTGGGAGCAGTGTTGGTTATATTGTTCTACGACCGAACAAACATCTGCGACCAGATGTGCGGCTAAGTAAAGTTGGTGCGTCGTTGTATTTTTTAGCCGCTTGAGCTGCCGCCAATATACTGTTCGTTTTGATATTTGAGTTCTTCTGCCATTCTCTTCAAAGCTTTATCCCTGCCAGCGTTATGGGGGTGGTTATCACTCTACAGTGTCTGGTCTCAGTGTGTGTTTGAAACCGTTGGAAACGAGAAATGTAGCGCTCCGCATAAAATTTACAAATCTGACCCTTGCATTCTGTGAAGTGCTACAGCCTTATTTGTGGATACAATGATACCCTTCCTCTTCAAAAAGACGCAGTCACAATTTAATATCATTATATGGTTAAATGTCCAGGTGTAACTAGTTACATTTAGTGATCGTGCACTGAAATTCTCCAAAATCACGTGGGGAAATGGCACTGGTGAGAAAATGCTGTGTGTATGGGGCTTGTTTCACTGAATTGTCGGCATGCTCAGCTTTTCTGTTTTCAAGCGCTTGTTTTCGTATGTGCCCACCACTAAATGTTATGATGAAGGTCCATGTATGTATGTCCTGGCACCCCTGAGGGCTAGCTGAGTGCGCCCTGATCTGACTTTTCAAGAGACGCCTTTGCATACCTTGAATGCATTAAAGTGACTACAGAGAGAGGCGTTGAGACACTTGGCTTAGCATTGCCCGCACTCCTGCATTGTGCACTGCATTGGTGTGTCTTGTCAGGAGTTGCATTGTAGTGAATGTCCTTGCTGCAGGAGTGGTCATGAACAAGCCACTCCTATATGGGTCAGGCACCAATGGAAAACAAGCATTGGCAAAGCCAATAGGTCTCGCCTTTAACAGGCGAGTGCTGACTTATTGGCAGAATGATGATGGTTAACAGTGTTGTGTTGGTTAGTAGGGTGGTGGTAGGTTGTAGTTGGTGGTGAGGATGGTGAGGGGTGATGGTGGTGGTGAGGTGTGTGGTGATTAGGGTGGCACTATGATTAATTTAAAGAGAGATCACTGCAGGGGCATGGCCTGGAAACCTCAGGCGACTGAAAAACGCCAGATGCACCATCTGCACGGGCTGCAGCCAGGAGCTGGAGTTGTGTCCGGACCCCGCTGGATCTTGGCCTGTGGTGTACCTCGGCCCTTTGTGACCCATTGGGGCTGCCATTGATTCTGCGGAAAGGAGCAGTAGTGCGGATCTCTAGTGTGGATGTCTGATGCCTGATGTCTGATGCTTGTGGATGTCTGATGCTTGTGGATGTCTGATGCCTGATGCTTGTTGATGTATGATGTCTGATGCTTGTGGATGTCTGATGCTTGTGGATGTATGATGCCTGATGTCTGATGCATGCCTGATGCCTGTGGATGCCTGATGCCTGTAGATGCCTGTAGATGCCTGATGCCTGTGGATGCCTGATGCCTGTGGATGCCTAATGCCTGTGGATGTCTGATGCCTGATGTCTGATGATTGTGGATGTCTGATGCCTGATGCTGGTGGATGTCTGATGCCTGATGTTTGATGCCTGATGTCTGATGCTTGTGGATGTCTGATGCCTGATGTCTGATGCTTGTGGTTGTCTGATGCTTGTGGTTGTCTGATGCCTGATGTCTGATGCTTGTGGTTGTCTGATGCTTGTGGTTGTCTGATGCTTGTGGTTGTCTGATGCTTGTGGTTGTCTGATGCTTGTGGATGTCTGATGCTTGTGGATGTCTGATGCTTGTGGATGTCTGATGTCTGATAATGTATGATGTCTGATGCTTGTGGATGTATGATGTCTGATGCTTGTGGATGTATGATGCCTGATGCTTGTGGATGTATGATGCCTGATGTCTGATGCATGCCTGTGGATGCCTGATGCCTGTGGATGTCTGATGATTGTGGATGTCTGATGATTGTGGATGTCTGATGCCTGATGATTGTGGATGTCTGATGATTGTGGATGTCTGATGATTGTGGATGTCTGATGCTGGTGGATGTCTGATGCCTGATGTCTGATGCCTGATGCTTGTGGATGTCTGATGCCTGATGCTTGTGGATGTCTGATGCCTGATGCTTGTGGATGTCTGATGCCTGATGCTTGTGGATGCCTGATGCTTGTGGATGTCTGATGCTTGTGGATGTCTGATGCTTGTGGATGTCTGATGCTGTGGATGTCTGTCTGATGCCTGATAATGTATGATGTCTGATGCTGTGGATGTCTGTCTGATGCCTGATAATGTATGATGTCTGATGCTTGTGGATGTATGATGCCTGATGTCTGATGCATGCCTGATGTCTGATGCATGCCTGATGCTTGTGGATGCCTGATGCCTGTGGATGTCTGATGCCTGTGGATGTCTGATGCCTGTGGATGTCTGTGGATGTCTGATGTTTGATGCCTGTGGATGCCTGATGCCTGTGGATGTCTGATGCCTGATGCCTGTGGATGTCTGATGCCTGATGCTTGTGGATGTCTGATGCCTGATGCTTGTGGATGTCTGATGCCTGATGCTTGTGGATGTCTGATGCCTGATGCTTGTGGATGTCTGATGCCTGATGCTTGTGGATGTCTGATGGCTGATGCTTGTGGATGTCTGATGCCTGATGCTTGTGGATGTCTGATGCCTGATGCTTGTGGATGTCTGATGCCTGATGCTTGTGGATGCCTGATGCTTGTGGATGTCTGATGCTTGTGGATGTCTGATGCTTGTGGATGTCTGATGCTTGTGGATGTCTGATGCTTGTGGATGTCTGATGCTTGTGGATGTCTGTCTGATGCCTGATAATGTATGATGTCTGATGCTTGTGGTCGTCTGATGCCTGATGTTTGATGCCTGATGTCTGATGCCTGTGGATGTCTGATGCCTGTGGATGTCTGATGCCTGATGCTTGTGGATGTCTGATGCTTGTGGATGCCTGATGCTTGTGGATGTCTGATGCTTGTGGATGTCTGTCTGATGCCTGATAATGTATGATGTCTGATGCTTGTGGATGTATGATGCCGGATGTCTGATGCATGCCTGATGCCTGTGGATGTCTGATGCCTGTGGATGTCTGATGCCTGTGGATGTCTGATGCCTGTGGATGTCTGATGCCTGATGCCTGTGGATGCCTGATGCCTGTGGATGTCTGATGCCTGTGGATGTCTGATGCCTGTGGATGTCTGATGCCTGTGGATGTCTGATGCCTGATGTTTGATGCCTGATGCCTGTGGATGTCTGATGCCTGATGTCTGATGCCTGTGGATGTCTGATGCCTGATGCTTGTGGATGTCTGATGCCTGATGCTTGTGGATGTCTGATACCTGATGCTTGTGGATGTCTGATGCCTGATGCTTGTGGATGCCTGATGTCTGATGCTTGTGGATGTCTGATGCTTGTGGATGTCTGTCTGATGCCTGATAATGTATGATGTCTGATGCTTGTGGATGTATGATGCCTGATGTCTGATGCATCCCTGATGCTTGTGGATGCCTGATGCTTGTGGATGTCTGACGCTTGTGGATGTCTGATGTCTGATGCCTGATAATGTATGATGTCTGATGCCTGATGCTTGTTGATGCCTGATGCTGGTGGATGTCTGATGCCTGATGTTTGATGCCTGATGTCTGATGCTTGTGGATGTCTGATGCCTGATGTCTGATGCTTGTGGATGTCTGATGCTTGTGGATGCCTGATGTCTGATGCCTGATGCTTGTGGATGTCTGATAATGTATGATGTCTGATGTCTGATAATGTATGATGTCTGATGTCTGATAATGTATGATGTCTGATGCCTGATAATGTATGATGCCTGATAATGTATGATGCCTGATGTCTGATAATGTATGATGTCTGATAATGTCTGATGCCTGATAATGTATGATGCCTGATAATGTATGATGCCTGATGCTTGTTGATGTATGATGTCTGATGCTTGTGGATGTATGATGCCTGATGTCTGATGCATGCCTGATGCTTGTGGATGCCTGATGCCTGTGGATGCCTGATGCCTGTGGATGTCTGATGCCTGTGGATGTCTGATGCCGGAGGATGTCTGATGCCTGAGGATGTCTGATGCCTGAGGATGTCTGATGCCTGTGGATGTTTGATGCCTGTGGATGTCTGATGCCTGTGGATGTCTGATGCCTGTGGATGTCTGATGCCTCTGGATGTCTGATAATTGTGGATGTCTGATGCCTGATGTCTGATGCTGGTGGATGTCTGATGCCTGATGCCTGTGGATGTCTGATGCTTGTGGATGTCTGATGCCTGATGCTTGTGGATGTCTGATGCCTGATGCTTGTGGATGTCTGATGCCTGATGCTGGTGGATGTCTGATGTTTGATGCCTGATGCTTGTGGATGTCTGATGCCTGATGCTTGTGGCTGTCTGATGCTTGTGGATGTCTGATGCTTGTGGATGTCTGATACTTGTGGATGTCTGATGTCTGATGCTTGTGGATGTCTGATGTCTGATGCTTGTGGATGTCTGATGTCTGATGCTTATGGATGTCTGATGCCTGATGCTTGTGGATGTCTTATGCCTGATGTCTGATGCCTGTGGATGTCTGATGCCTGTGGATGTCTGATGCCTGTGGATGTATGATGCCTGATGCCTGATGTATGATGCCTGATGCTTGTGGATGTCTGATGTCTGATGCCTGTGGATGTCTGATGCCTGTGGATGCCTGATGCCTGTGGATGCCTGATGCCTGTGGATGCCTGATGCCTGTGGATGCCTGATGCCTGTGGATGTCTGATTCCTGTGGATGTCTGATGCCTGTGGATGTCTGATGATTGTGGATGTCTGATGCCTGATGTCTGATGCTGGTGGATGTCTGATGCCTGATGTCTGATGCTGGTGGATGTCTGATGTCTGATGCCTGATGCTTGTGGATGTCTGATGCTTGTGGATGTCTGATGCCTGATGCTTGTGGATGTCTGATGCCTGATGCTTGTGGATGTCTGATGCCTGATGCTTGTGGATGTCTGATGCCTGAAGTCTGATGCCTGACGCTTGTGGATGTCTGCCTGATGATGTCTGATGTCTGATGCCTGATGCTTGTTGATGTATGATGCCTGATGTCTGATGCTGGTGGATGTCTGATGCCTGATGTTTGATGCCTGATGTTTGATGCCTGATGCTTGTGGATGTCTGATGCCTGATGCTTGTGGATGTCTGATGCTTGTGGATGTCTGATGCTTGTGGATGTTTGATGTCTGATGCTTGTGGATGCCTGATGTCTGATGCCTGATGCTTGTGGATGTCTGATGCCTGATGCTTGTGGATGTCTGATGCCTGAGGCTTGTGGATGTCTGATGTCTGATGCCTGTGGATGTCTGATGTCTGATACTTGTGGATGTCTGATGCCTGATGTCTGATGCTGGTGGATGCCTGATGTTTGATGCCTGATGCTTGTGGATGTCTGATGCCTGATGCTTGTGGCTGTCTGATGCTTGTGGCTGTCTGATGCTTGTGGATGTCTGATGCCTGATGTCTGATGCTGGTGGATGTCTGATGCCTGATGTTTGATGCCTGATGCTTGTGGATGTCTGATGCCTGATGCTTGTGGATGTCTGATGCCTGATGCTTGTGGCAGTCTGATGCTTGTGGCTGTCTGATGCTTGTGGATGTCTGATGCTTGTGGATGTCTGATGCTTGTGGATGTCTGATGTCTGATGCCTGATGCTTGTGGATGTCTGATGCCTGATGCTTATGGATGTCTGATGCCTGATGCTTGTGGATGTCTGATGCCTGATGCTTGTGGATGTCTGATGCCTGATGCTTATGGATGTCTGATGTCTGATGCCTGATGCTTGTGGATGTCTTATGCCTGATGTCTGATGCCTGTGGATGTCTTATGCCTGATGTCTGATGCCTGTGGATGTCTGATGCCTGTGGATGTATGATGCCTGATGCCTGATGCTTGTGGATGTCTGATGCCTGATGCTTGTGGATGTCTGATGCTTGTGGATGTCTGATGTCTGACCTTATAAGTGTTTAGCCTTGCAACAGTTGATGTTGTTGCACCAAGGATATTGTGCTGGATAACTAAACACTTATAAGGTCCCAAAGGCGAGACCTATTGGCTATGCCAATGCTTGTTATTGGTGACATCAGTTGAACTGCATAACCATTACACAGTTGACAATGTGATGGGGGATCTGCTTCTATATATGTGTGTAAAGTAGGTACTGGATTGGTGCTGCTATAGGTTTTCCTTGCATTTCCCACACCGATTTGGGAAAATAAATGTGGTTGTGTTCCCTATGTCTGTTCTGATTGAACAATGGCGATATATGTAGCATTAGAATCATCTGTCTGCACATATCACTGAAATGGTTCAGTGCAATATGTCTGATGTCTGATGCTTGTGGATGTCTGATGCCTGCTGCTTGTGGATGTCTGATGCCTGATGCTTGTGGATGTCTGATGCCTGATGCTTGTGGATGTCTGATGCCTGATGCTTGTGGATGTCTGACGCTTGTGGATGTCCGATGTCTGATGCCTGATAATGTATGATGTCTGATGCCTGATGTTTGATGCCTGATGTCTGATGCTTGTGGATGTCTGATGCCTGATGTCTGATGCTTGTGGATGTCTGATGCTTGTGGATGTCTGATGCTTGTGGATGTCTGATGTCTGATGCCTGAGGATGTCTGATGTCTGATGCCTGATGCTTGTGGATGTCTGATGCCTGATGTCTGATGATTGTGGATGTCTGATGCTGGTGGATGTCTGATGCCTGATGCTGGTGGATGTCTGATGCCTGATGCTGGTGGATGTCTGATGCCTGATGTTTGAGGCCTGATGCTTGTGGATGTCTGATGCTTGTGGCTGTCTGATGCTTGTGGATGTCTGATGCTTGTGGATGTCTGATGCTTGTGGATGTCTGATGCTTGTGGATGTCTGATGCCTGATGCTTGTGGATGTCTGTCTGATGCCTGATGCTTGTGGATGTCTGATACTTGATGCTTGTGGATGTCTGATGCCTGATGCTTGTGGATGTCTGATGCCTGATGCTTGTGGATGTGTGATGCCTGATGCTTATGGATGTCTGATGTCTGATGCTTGTGGATGTCTTATGCCTGATGTCTGATGCCTGTGGATGTCTGATGCCTGTGGATGTCTGATGCCTGTGGATGTCTGATGCCTGTGGATGTCTGATGCCTGTGGATGTATGATGCCTGATGCATGATGCCTGATGCTTGTGGATGTCTGATGTTTGTGGATGTCTGATGCTTGTGGATGTCTGATGCCTGATGCTTGTGGATGTCTGATGCCTGATGCTTGTGGATGTCTGATGCCTGATGCTTGTGGATGTCTGATGGCTGATGCTTGTGGATGTCTGATGCCTGATGCTTGTGGATGTCTGATGCCTGATGCTTGTGGATGTCTGATGCCTGATGCTTGTGGATGCCTGATGCTTGTGGATGTCTGATGCTTGTGGATGTCTGATGCTTGTGGATGTCTGATGCTTGTGGATGTCTGATGCTTGTGGATGTCTGATGCTTGTGGATGTCTGTCTGATGCCTGATAATGTATGATGTCTGATGCTTGTGGTCGTCTGATGCCTGATGTTTGATGCCTGATGTCTGATGCCTGTGGATGTCTGATGCCTGTGGATGTCTGATGCCTGATGCTTGTGGATGTCTGATGCTTGTGGATGCCTGATGCTTGTGGATGTCTGATGCTTGTGGATGTCTGTCTGATGCCTGATAATGTATGATGTCTGATGCTTGTGGATGTATGATGCCGGATGTCTGATGCATGCCTGATGCCTGTGGATGTCTGATGCCTGTGGATGTCTGATGCCTGTGGATGTCTGATGCCTGTGGATGTCTGATGCCTGATGCCTGTGGATGCCTGATGCCTGTGGATGTCTGATGCCTGTGGATGTCTGATGCCTGTGGATGTCTGATGCCTGTGGATGTCTGATGCCTGATGTTTGATGCCTGATGCCTGTGGATGTCTGATGCCTGATGTCTGATGCCTGTGGATGTCTGATGCCTGATGCTTGTGGATGTCTGATGCCTGATGCTTGTGGATGTCTGATACCTGATGCTTGTGGATGTCTGATGCCTGATGCTTGTGGATGCCTGATGTCTGATGCTTGTGGATGTCTGATGCTTGTGGATGTCTGTCTGATGCCTGATAATGTATGATGTCTGATGCTTGTGGATGTATGATGCCTGATGTCTGATGCATCCCTGATGCTTGTGGATGCCTGATGCTTGTGGATGTCTGACGCTTGTGGATGTCTGATGTCTGATGCCTGATAATGTATGATGTCTGATGCCTGATGCTTGTTGATGCCTGATGCTGGTGGATGTCTGATGCCTGATGTTTGATGCCTGATGTCTGATGCTTGTGGATGTCTGATGCCTGATGTCTGATGCTTGTGGATGTCTGATGCTTGTGGATGCCTGATGTCTGATGCCTGATGCTTGTGGATGTCTGATAATGTATGATGTCTGATGTCTGATAATGTATGATGTCTGATAATGTATGATGTCTGATGCCTGATAATGTATGATGCCTGATAATGTATGATGCCTGATGTCTGATAATGTATGATGTCTGATAATGTCTGATGCCTGATAATGTATGATGCCTGATAATGTATGATGCCTGATGCTTGTTGATGTATGATGTCTGATGCTTGTGGATGTATGATGCCTGATGTCTGATGCATGCCTGATGCTTGTGGATGCCTGATGCCTGTGGATGCCTGATGCCTGTGGATGTCTGATGCCTGTGGATGTCTGATGCCGGAGGATGTCTGATGCCTGAGGATGTCTGATGCCTGAGGATGTCTGATGCCTGTGGATGTTTGATGCCTGTGGATGTCTGATGCCTGTGGATGTCTGATGCCTGTGGATGTCTGATGCCTCTGGATGTCTGATAATTGTGGATGTCTGATGCCTGATGTCTGATGCTGGTGGATGTCTGATGCCTGATGCCTGTGGATGTCTGATGCTTGTGGATGTCTGATGCCTGATGCTTGTGGATGTCTGATGCCTGATGCTTGTGGATGTCTGATGCCTGATGCTGGTGGATGTCTGATGTTTGATGCCTGATGCTTGTGGATGTTTGATGCCTGATGCTTGTGGATGTCTGATGCCTGATGCTTGTGGCTGTCTGATGCTTGTGGATGTCTGATGCTTGTGGATGTCTGATACTTGTGGATGTCTGATGTCTGATGCTTGTGGATGTCTGATGTCTGATGCTTGTGGATGTCTGATGTCTGATGCTTATGGATGTCTGATGCCTGATGCTTGTGGATGTCTTATGCCTGATGTCTGATGCCTGTGGATGTCTGATGCCTGTGGATGTCTGATGCCTGTGGATGTATGATGCCTGATGCCTGATGTATGATGCCTGATGCTTGTGGATGTCTGATGTCTGATGCCTGTGGATGTCTGATGCCTGTGGATGCCTGATGCCTGTGGATGCCTGATGCCTGTGGATGCCTGATGCCTGTGGATGCCTGATGCCTGTGGATGTCTGATTCCTGTGGATGTCTGATGCCTGTGGATGTCTGATGATTGTGGATGTCTGATGCCTGATGTCTGATGCTGGTGGATGTCTGATGCCTGATGTCTGATGCTGGTGGATGTCTGATGCCCAATGTCTGATGCTTGTGGCTGTCTGATGCTTGTGGATGTCTGATGCCTGATGCTTGTGGATGTCTGATGCCTGATGCTTGTGGATGTCTGATGCCTGATGCTTGTGGATGTCTGATGCCTGATGTCTGATGCCTGACGCTTGTGGATGTCTGCCTGATGATGTCTGATGTCTGATGCCTGATGCTTGTTGATGTATGATGCCTGATGTCTGATGCTGGTGGATGTCTGATGCCTGATGTTTGATGCCTGATGTTTGATGCCTGATGCTTGTGGATGTCTGATGCCTGATGCTTGTGGATGTCTGATGCTTGTGGATGTCTGATGCTTGTGGATGTTTGATGTCTGATGCTTGTGGATGCCTGATGCTTGTGGATGTCTGATGCCTGATGCTTGTGGATGTCTGATGCCTGAGGCTTGTGGATGTCTGATGTCTGATGCCTGTGGATGTCTGATGTCTGATACTTGTGGATGTCTGATGCCTGATGTCTGATGCTGGTGGATGCCTGATGTTTGATGCCTGATGCTTGTGGATGTCTGATGCCTGATGCTTGTGGCTGTCTGATGCTTGTGGCTGTCTGATGCTTGTGGATGTCTGATGCCTGATGTCTGATGCTGGTGGATGTCTGATGCCTGATGTTTGATGCCTGATGCTTGTGGATGTCTGATGCCTGATGCTTGTGGATGTCTGATGCCTGATGCTTGTGGCAGTCTGATGCTTGTGGCTGTCTGATGCTTGTGGATGTCTGATGCTTGTGGATGTCTGATGCTTGTGGATGTCTGATGTCTGATGCCTGATGCTTGTGGATGTCTGATGCCTGATGCTTATGGATGTCTGATGCCTGATGCTTGTGGATGTCTGATGCCTGATGCTTGTGGATGTCTGATGCCTGATGCTTATGGATGTCTGATGTCTGATGCCTGATGCTTGTGGATGTCTTATGCCTGATGTCTGATGCCTGTGGATGTCTTATGCCTGATGTCTGATGCCTGTGGATGTCTGATGCCTGTGGATGTATGATGCCTGATGCCTGATGCTTGTGGATGTCTGATGCCTGATGCTTGTGGATGTCTGATGCTTGTGGATGTCTGATGTCTGACCTTATAAGTGTTTAGCCTTGCAACAGTTGATGTTGTTGCACCAAGGATATTGTGCTGGATAACTAAACACTTATAAGGTCCCAAAGGCGAGACCTATTGGCTATGCCAATGCTTGTTATTGGTGACATCAGTTGAACTGCATAACCATTACACAGTTGACAATGTGATGGGGGATCTGCTTCTATATATGTGTGTAAAGTAGGTACTGGATTGGTGCTGCTATAGGTTTTCCTTGCATTTCCCACACCGATTTGGGAAAATAAATGTGGTTGTGTTCCCTATGTCTGTTCTGATTGAACAATGGCGATATATGTAGCATTAGAATCATCTGTCTGCACATATCACTGAAATGGTTCAGTGCAATATGTCTGATGTCTGATGCTTGTGGATGTCTGATGCCTGCTGCTTGTGGATGTCTGATGCCTGATGCTTGTGGATGTCTGATGCCTGATGCTTGTGGATGTCTGATGCCTGATGCTTGTGGATGTCTGACGCTTGTGGATGTCCGATGTCTGATGCCTGATAATGTATGATGTCTGATGCCTGATGTTTGATGCCTGATGTCTGATGCTTGTGGATGTCTGATGCCTGATGTCTGATGCTTGTGGATGTCTGATGCTTGTGGATGTCTGATGCTTGTGGATGTCTGATGTCTGATGCCTGAGGATGTCTGATGTCTGATGCCTGATGCTTGTGGATGTCTGATGCCTGATGTCTGATGATTGTGGATGTCTGATGCTGGTGGATGTCTGATGCCTGATGCTGGTGGATGTCTGATGCCTGATGCTGGTGGATGTCTGATGCCTGATGTTTGAGGCCTGATGCTTGTGGATGTCTGATGCTTGTGGCTGTCTGATGCTTGTGGATGTCTGATGCTTGTGGATGTCTGATGCTTGTGGATGTCTGATGCTTGTGGATGTCTGATGCCTGATGCTTGTGGATGTCTGTCTGATGCCTGATGCTTGTGGATGTCTGATACTTGATGCTTGTGGATGTCTGATGCCTGATGCTTGTGGATGTCTGATGCCTGATGCTTGTGGATGTGTGATGCCTGATGCTTATGGATGTCTGATGTCTGATGCTTGTGGATGTCTTATGCCTGATGTCTGATGCCTGTGGATGTCTGATGCCTGTGGATGTCTGATGCCTGTGGATGTCTGATGCCTGTGGATGTCTGATGCCTGTGGATGTATGATGCCTGATGCATGATGCCTGATGCTTGTGGATGTCTGATGTTTGTGGATGTCTGATGCTTGTGGATGTCTGACCTTATAAGTGTTTAGCCTTGCAACAGTTGATGTTGTTGCACCAAGGATATTGTGCTGGATAACTAAACACTTATAAGGTCCCAAAGGCGAGACCTATTGGCTATGCCAATGCTGGTTATTGGTGACATCAGTTGAACTGCATAACCATTACACAGTTGACAATGTGATGGGGATCTGCTTCTATATATGTGTGTAAAGTAGGTACTGGATTGGTGCTGCTATAGGTTTTCCTTGCATTTCCCACACCGATTTGGGAAAATAAATGTGGTTGTGTTCCCTATGTCTGTTCTGATTGAACAATGGCGATATATGTAGCATTAGAATCATCTGTCTGCACATATCACTGAAATGGTTCAGTGCAATATATTGGGGATTTCGGCCCTTAGCGCGTGGCTCTGAGTAACGGAGTTATAGCACAGACCCCATGCTTGCAGAAGGAGCTCCCCAGTAACTATGGCTCTGGGTAGCCGATTGTTGCTGTACCTCGTACCAAGAAGGCTGACTGCGTTTGGTGGTCTATTTGCTGTAGGACACCAAGGTGGAAAGTACGGTAGCGCCTCCCCGACTGTCTGAACTATGGCGGTGATGAAGACGCTTGACAGCGGATTAGATGATGAGCACGACACGCACTTAGGGAGTAACCAAGTGGATGGATAGGCAGTTTGTGCTACATAGGCTGTTATCTATATGTTTTGGCACACTTTGGGTTTAGACTGAAGGTTGACATACAGGTCGGTCTTTGCCTTTTCAGACATCGCGCATCAGGGCTGTTACATAGGCTGACCTGTGCAGGTGACCAGTAATGTCATTTGAGCCAAGAATTCTTGAGTACGTTGTACCACTTTGATTAATCACGTTGTTGTCTTTCTCCACACACGGCAATTTTGCAATGCGGGTGTGCGGTAGGGTCGAATGACCAGGCAGGGCACTTGGTGATGCTATTTGTGATTCAAGGCACAAGTGGCTCCTTGATGCAGTGAGGCCCTTCTCTTAAATTGACACGATGGAGAGGAGTCACCCAACGGCTATGATTATTGATACCATGAGAGCATTTATTGGAGATTGATGTATTGATTCCAAATGGCATGCCCACACAATGGAGGTGGTTTCGATTTGCGTCTTTGAACCATGTGGTCATGATGTTTTCGCCTATTCCACAGTAGTTGGCTCTTTGAGAGAGTGATGTGAAGCATCCAGTTATTCACGTAACAAGTGGAGAGTAGAGTGATCTTGGTTTGAACTTTGTGATATTAGATAGGATATGAGTACAAGGACTGAGTTTTTCTTCTTTCTTCATGCAAGTCCATTAGTCAGATGACAATCCTGAAGAGACCATATGATTCATCATGAGTCGAAATGTCAACATATCCCCCTTTTGGTTGTGTAGTGACTGCATGTCACTAAGAAATATTGTATACACATAGATACTGTCTCTGCTCTGGAGTTTCCTGGAGTTATTTTTCAACCATTGGGGACTGTACATTGTCTTGTTATATGTGTTGTGTATATATGTTCAGTAATCGAGCACTGCATCGTCTACATTATGTTCACATTGTGCTGTTGCCCATTGGCCTTAAATAGAAATTATTTAAACAAAAAAGAGTGTACTTGTTACCAACTGTTGTAATTGATTCAGTAAACTTTGAATTGTACAATTGATTTGAGTACCTCAGAAACCTTCAGTGAGTTATCTGATTGAGTGAGTCCCACAAGACTGTTGCATTGTGACATCCTGCAGTTTGAGTGGCCAAACCTCCCTTTGCCAAACTGCAAACCCATATTCCCCCACAGAACCAAACTCTTTACTTTTTCTGTATCAATTGATTCTTATGGAAAGTTTTTATTAGGCATTAGAACTTACTATGATGCTCCGTTTCTTCCAAATACCATGCTCATGTAAAAACTGGTTGGCAAAAAACTTTAAATCATTCAACTAACACTCATATAAGATGGGATTTAGATTCCATGTGAGCAAACAAGCGTTCACTTTTGGTTATTGTCCAATATAAATCAACAGCCGAATGTGGCTGCGCTAGACCGGAATGTGCATCCCCGGAAACACAACATCAGTGGAAAGTCAGACACAATGAAACTTTGGTGCACATGAAGAATATTTCACCAGTTTCAACCCTTTTTAGGTCGAGCCTAGAGCCAGCGCGGATGCGCTGCTCTGCGAGACTTATTGTAGAGGAGTAGGTGAATAGAAGCTCCACCCACTTTCCGCCCATATTTGCCATTGGCTTGTGTCATTGTCTGTCCTAAATGCTGGCTTCTGATTTGTCGATAGGCTTGTTAGTCCCTCCTTAGTACCGCCTCCTCTTCATTTGTCACCTCCCATGGCGACTGACCCCTTTACTTCGGTTGTTACATGGTACGTGTTATTTAGACTGTGAGCACTATTTTCTTTAACGAGGTTCTCCTACTGCAGGCACGACATGCTTTGGTGCCTTCTTTACTCCCCCCTCCCTCCCGTTGTCGTGCCTTCTGCCCCCCTCCCTCCCGTTGTCTGTGCCTTCTGCCCCCTCCCTCCCGTTGTCTGTGCCTTCTGCCCCCCCGCCCGCCCTCCCGGTGTCCGTGCCTTCTCCTCCCCGCCCGCCCTCCCTCCCGTTGTCTGTGCCTTCTACCCCCGCCCTCCCGTGGTCTGTGCCTTCTCCCCCACCTCCCCGCCTGTTATCCTTCCCTCCCGTTGTTGTGATACCTACCATTTGCAATGCAATAGGTCTCGCATAAATGCGAGACCTATTGCATTGCAAATGCGTGTTTGTTAGTGTTGTTGTTTACTACTTGGGTAATCTCCATATCAAGCCAAAGAAGGTGAAGGCCCAACATTTTGCAGGTTAAAAGGCATACATCGTTATGATACTACCAGTAAAAACATACATCTACCTGTCTCATACGATAGTATTAAAAACAGGAAATTACCTGTTTTCTGAATGATGCTGGTGTCAAGACCCCTTCTCCACCTCTTCTAGATACATTTTCACAACATCACATTTATGAGGAAGTAACAGTTAAATGAAGCGGTCATATCTGACAACCACCTGGCTTTCTGGGGATCACCTGGCTCTCTGAATGTGTCACTACTGCTAATAAACACAGTCTTGGTTTGGCTCATCAGCCTTTTGATTTTGTTTTCTATTCTCCATTTGGTTGTCCCTTTGTTTTCTGTTCCTCTAAAAAGCTGACATGCTCAACCACCCAGTTTGTGCCTTTCAAACAACTGGCAAGATAGATACAGGTGATGTTTCAAGCATGCAGCACATTACAGAAGACCAAATATATTTGTTTTTTGTCCACTGTAACTGGGTTTAATTACTTTATCCCTTTAGTAACATAGAAGCGACATGCATAGAGAAAGATGTACCTACTGTTCATATAACATTCTTATAAGGTATAACTCTGGCACTTAACAGCAGAGAGAGAATCCTCAGCATCAGCTGTGTTACCCATTTCTCCTTCTGATTATGTGAGTGACACAGCAGATGTTGGTTGGACACATGAAGTATCAATGATCTGAGAAATACATTCTCTTTGGGGGTTCCATTACAAAGGTAAGAAACCGTGTGGAGCCTGCAATATGTACAACTTCGTGCTACACTTGATTACAGTTTACAAGTGTTTTAGCTATTCAGGTACTTTCCTTTCCTACGCAAGCATGAATCATGGACTTCACAATTATGTGTGAATAAGTGTTGCATTGAGGTACACTGCTAATGTGCACCCATTTTCCCAACACTACATGCGCATACACCATGCACTGTGCAATGTACGCATGGGTTAAAAAAATTAGAATGCTGTATTTGAACCACTTCATTTTTCCTTCCCTGCAAATCTTTACACAATAAATGTCTATTTACTACACACACCTAGTGCACTTTGATGCACGGTCCCGGCCTGGACCTTTCAGGTGTATGTTGTAAGAGTGTGGTCACTTCTAGCTTTATTCCCATGGGAGCAGCATGAATGTTAAATAAAGTCAGACTTTAGGCTGAACTTTATGGGACCCTGCATGGGAGGAGACAGAGGCAGAGAGACCACCTAAGAAGGATTAGATACAAAGGGCTAAATCCATGTAAGAGCATCAGTCTGCTGTCTATCTGAAAACGACAGTCTAACAGGTAAAAATGGCTAACTCACCAATCTAAAAGGATATGGTGGCACCAAAATCACTTTTTATTTCTCAAGCCAATCATGTACAACGTTAAGGATCAGTTTATCGAACAGCTTTCCAGTACCATCAAGGGTGGAGGTAGCATAACCACTGAAGGACAAGGATTTACCACCCCTTCTTAAACATCAGTATTATCTCTACTTTCCAGCAAGTGCTAGCGGTGGGAAACTTTCCAGAACTTAGCAAACCATTTGCCGCTCTAGCCAAAAGGAGTGCACAAATAAAATATTTTTTTTTTAAGTAGATAACTTGGTGCCCAGTCCTTTACACACTTCTACTAGGGCGGGAAGAAATACACAAAAAGGAAAATAACATTAGTCAAAGGTTAGAACTGGGTTGCTTAGCAAGAACGATGTGTGAAACATGCCAACTTACAAAGTTTAATGAGATGGATATCCAACTCACGTTAGCAATTAAATTATCAGGTTGTGCAGTGTTCTTCCGAGGTTTCCCAACTGGGAACGTCAAATAGAATCTGCATGTTGATGCCTACATTAATTATGAGAGTTTTTCAAAAGTTGGCCTAATAAAAGACAGAATTTGTTTTATTGAAAAATTTGTTTTTTATAATTCAATCTGGATTTGACTATTTTTGCATCAGGACTTTTATTGTGCGATTTAGCAGCATATAGAGAAGCTCATTTTATTGGCTTACAGTCCTTAGCAAATCATAGTTTAAAACATTTTCTTGCTGGTCTGTTTAGTTTCACACTACCAAGCTTCTAAGCCACCTCCTTACATTTCTGTAACACTAACAGATCAAGGCACTTTATTTGTAGTATAACAGCGTTGAGGTCCAGGTCTGCTGAACACATTTATGGATATAACTGATAAACGTAACAGAAACCTATTTAATTAATGTCCGATTTGATGAGGCATAGGTGCAGCCAGCGGTTTTACATTTGTACCACTGCAAACATTGATGGCTTGACAAGAAAAGGATGGAGATCATTTTAAGTCCAAATGTCACATTAAAGTGTCATATCCTGGACCAAATGTCAAAAGAAATTAGCACAGACTACTCGGTCTAAAAGCCATTCAATACATTAATTAAGACGCTTGAGCTATTGCAAGATGCAGCTATAAAAAGAGTATAACCAGGGAATAAAATCTGCGCATTTTATCTGCCTTGAGAAGAAATTAGGTAACATCCTTAATATCTCTCAGGACATTTTACAAATTTACAAATCTCTAGTTTTCTTCATGCAAGAAAGCAAAGGCAATCTAAATATCTTAGCACTATCTAGAAAGTATACATTCTCAGCACAATACATTTTATATCAGATGGAAGAACATTTTCCAAAGTATAAGCACAAATGTTTTTTACCCTCTTCTACAGCATCTATTAATCACATTATATTAAATGCACCACTTTCCATCAGCTATCTCTCATACTTACCAATAAACCAACCTGCACAACTTACTAAATTATTGAGCAAAAGGACCACTCTCCTCTTTGAATTCCCGCAAAGAATTAGAAAATATATAGTAATGCTAGCTATATGCTATGCTGGTCAAGTAGCTCAGAGGACAAATGCATCCACTCCACTGATCTCTTTTTAACCTAATGGTTACAGGGTCAAATTCTGGTGGATCCACCAAGACTTTCAAGATTGATAAAATGAGTAGCATTCAACTGGATAACAATAAACATTCTTTATCTGCCTGTGCTGCCAAGAATCTCCTCAGGAGTGAACGTGCCCTCTACAAATACGCCAGTTATGTTGTGGCACGCTTCTGGTCTAAAGATTATGGGCCAGATATGTCAGCATGTTTATTCCATAACTGTAAACAAAAACAAGAGAATGAACCAAAATACTATGGTAGGAGGTAAAACCAATTATTAAACCAGAAATGTGGCCATCTAGAGGTTAAAGCAGTTAGTTTGGAAGTTTGATTCTTAAAGTAAGGTTAAGTAAGGTTATGTATAAATATTCTATGGGACTTTAAACATAACTTAAGTAGGTGGTCTACATGAAAAGTATACATCCTACACAGTTGTGTTAATTTCTAGTTGCTGGCATCTGATCTGTTCACCTATGAAAATAGTATTTATACAAATAAAAAAGCCCACATGAACTTGTCCAAGCCACAGTAATTCTCTGTCTATATCAAGTTCAGTTTGCTTTGCATCAATCAAGCCAAAAACAAAGATTTTGTTTGAATTACTTCATTGATTTGTGTGATTTTTGCACACACAAATTATTTCTCATAAAATTCGTGAATTCAAGCAAAGCAAATAGTTTTAACACAAGTAAACAAAATAAATATCATATGATACTTACTTGCAGTAAACCAGGTCCATACATCTAAAGAGAGGGTTGATTTCATCAACAGTTATCAATGATTAAAAGCACATTTGGCACTGCCAACAAAATTGACAATTTGAATGGAAAAAAAAGGAGACAGATGTGACTGCATTTTAGAGTTGTAAAGGACTGCTAAATAATGCATTAGAGCAACCATAAAGCAACAATGTTTACGTCTGTATGTACGCATTGTGTTCTCTATGCATAAGTAGATTTGATATTATAAATATAACTCTCCCTCTATGATAATAGGTCTGGTGCAATCTACATCCGAGTAGATCTGATGCTTTTTTAATTGTCGATCTACTTGGTATGTACCAAATTTCAGTCTCATACTTCCTAAATTCCATTACATCTGGTGCCTTCTGCCTCCTCCATGGATTTGAAAAAATCTAAATCCTCAATTTTCTTACCTTTTTTTAAAGGCAAAGATATGTGGTTCTATGTGTATCCTATTAGAAATGGGGGTCTCTAACCTGTTCCCTGGTTGCCACGTGTGAGGCAAGGTGTTGTGTCCTTGAAGAGGCGATGTGTCGAGTTCAGGACAGGGGAAGTTAGGCGCATCGGCGGTAAGGCAAGGGGTTCCGGCGAGGGAATGTGAAGTTGAAGAGTTCGTGAAGTCACCCTCGTCGGTTATTGGCTCTGCGATAACGGGATGCAGGCGATGTTTGTGCAAGCGCTGGCATCGGGAAGGCTGATAACTGCAGGAGTCAGCAGGCATCGGGGCTGCGGTGCAGGCGGGGCAGTGAGTCATGCACTTCACAAGCAGTGCCACTGGCTTCGGTGCAGGTCGTGGTGTCACTGGTGGCGTCGGAGTTGTTTTTCTTGCTTTGCAGCACCAACCACATAATTCTCATGGCCCAGGAACTGGAATTGGTGCCCTTTTGAATACAGGAGTCCACAAAGGAGTCCAGGTGCTGGTCAGTGGGTTGCAGGTGAAGTCTGTGTCCCTGAGAATTCAGAACAGGAAGCCAGCACACACAGGCCCTTAGAGATTCTTCTTCAAGCAGGTTCACTGCAAAGTTCCAGTTTTTGTCCTCTCCTTGGCAGAAGCAGCAACTGCAGGACAACCCAGCAAAGCACACACAGCAAAGAGGCAGTACTCCTCCATTTAGCTCTCCAGCTCTTCTTCTTGACAGAGGTTTCTCTTGAGTCCAGATGTGATCAAATTCTCTGGGGTTTAAGATCCAATACTTATACCCCATTTTCTCTTTGAGGCAAGGGTCTCTGAGCCCAGTCGAAACCAGTTCTGCCCTCTCTGGCCCAGCTTCACTACAGGAGGTGGAGACAGCATTGTGCAAAGGAGACACTGCCTATTCAGGTGCTTGTGAAACTACTCCCACCACTCTAAATGCAGCCAAAGTCTATTCAGCCCAACTATGAGTCACCCAGGAAAGGCAGGACACACCTCACCTGTCTACAATGAATGCACATCCCAAGCCCCTCTCACTTCAAAACCAGTCAGTCAACACACAAAACAGCAGAAGTACACAAGATGGTTAAATAAGAAAATGCCTACTTTCTAAAAGTGGCATTTTCAAACACATAATTTAAAAACCATCTCCCTAAAAGATGTGTTATTAAATTCTGAGTTCAGAGAGCCTAAACTCCATTTCTCCATCTTGTCCCAATGGAAAGTTATACTTGTAAGATGTTACAAAGCACCTCCCATGTTAGCCTAAGGGACAGATAGCCTTTCAATGAACCCCGGGCGTAGCAGGCGGAGTTGCTCTACGCGGAGCTCTATGGAGTTGGCCAAAAACTCCGCTACGCGCCTCCCACCCACCCGCAATAAATATTTTCTAAATACAATTTACAATTAAAGTAAAATAAAACCGCACTTACCTTATCACGGCGTCCCGGGCTGCCCTCCTCCTCCTCGCCGTAATCCCGTACGTCATGGTAGGACTGCGCATGCGCAGTCCTACCATGACGTATGTCAGACGTAGGGGATTGCAGCGAGGAGGGCAGCCCGGGACGCCACGATAAGGTAAGTGCGGTTTTATTTTACTTTAATTGTAAATTGTATCTAGAAAATATTAATTGCGGGGGGGGTGGGAGGATTTAGGGTCCGGGGCTGAACGCCGCTCTGCTGTGGAATCAGAAGTTTTGCAGGAACTTCGCGTTCTCCGTGGAACGCGGAGTATGCAAAATTCCGCAAACTCCGCCAGCGGAGGGGAGTTCAGTGCCCAGGGTTACTTTCAATAGTAAAAAACGAAATACACAGTATTTTGCTATCAGGACATGTTTCACATATCAGTACATGTCCTACCTTTCACAGACCCTGCACCCTGCCCATGGGGGTATCTTGGGCTTACCTGAAGGGTGCCTTACATGTACGAAAAGGGAAGATTAGGGCCTGGCAAGTGAGTGCACTTGCCAGGTCTACATCGCAGTTTAAAACTGCGGGCACAGACACTGCAGTGGCAGGTCTGAGATACACTTACAGGGCTACTTATGTGGGTGGCACAATCAGTGCTGTAGGCCCACTAGTAGCATTTGATTTTCAGGCCCTGTCACACTTAGTGCACTTTGTTAGGGACGTACCAGTAAATCAAATAGGCCAACCAAGGACAACCAATCATAATAACAATTTACACAGGGAGCACTTGCACTTTGACACTGACCAGCAATGGCAAAGTGCCCAAAGCATCTAAGCCAGCAAAAACGAAATCCAGCACAGCATCAAAAATACTGGGGGTAAAGGTAAAAAAGTCAGGAAAACCACGCCAAGGATGCTAAGTCTAACACCAACTTTCTCAGACATTTGAACTGACCCAAACATCCCTCAAACAGTATTGCAAAAAAGAGAATAAGAATACATTTGCAAGCAATTCAGTGAGCTGAGCGCTCATCCAGATACCACAGTTCACAGGTTTGAATTCTAGAAGTGTTGACACAGCCTTTAATTCTCAAGTTGATAAAGGGACTACTACTGTCTTTGTAACACTTACTACTTAAATGACAAGAGAAATCTGGTATGTGATGGGTGCTCTAAGAACATTTATCATTAGCGCTATGTAAATTAGAAAAATAAACAGGGCCAAACCAAAAACAGCCCTGGGAAAAATGTGCCAACCAGCCCTCTTCTCTTACTCTCTCTCTCTTTCACTCCCTTCCCTAATCCCCTTCTTATGACGCCTGCTGCCATAAACCCGGGTAAGCTGTAGAAAGTGACAGATGGCAGCATTGGCCTTTAAAATCTGCCTCCAATGACTTCAGCCCCACAGGAAATGCACGAAAAGCTAAATGGCCGGTCTGCATTGTTTGTAAACGAGTTCTCAACGTTCAGTTGCAACAAGCTCTATTTTCATTTCCTTCTGTTAACCTTTCCATAGGAGGAGCACAAACATGACACCCACATCAGGTATTTTTATTCTCTGTGGGCGCTAGCAAAGTTGTGTAACTTGTTCACCTCGTACCAAGGTCCTAATTCCCCAATGACTCACTGATGTAATAATTCAGAGCTGCACACTAGAAACGTAGCTATTAAAAGCAAAGGAGTAGTGATACAACATCGTCTATCCACTTGGTGAAAGGAATCGTTTCTATAACTTCCAGTTTCACTACAAAAATGACACAGTGATGCGATAATGTAGCTAAAGGTAGAGGAGATGCATTAATGTAAAGAGAGGCACGACATGTTATTATAAAAAAAAATCACCCCAAATCAAACTAAAGCAGTGATTTGAAGGTCACTATCTATTTGTTGAACATTTAGGGTGACCCTAGTTTAAAAAACCGTAGAGGCTCCCAATTTCATTGTTTACTCAATTTGTACTACATCAACAACTAGACCCAATATGAACCACTGAGTTTTAGTTAAAAAAAAATATATATATATCACAAAGACCTAAAATTGATACTAATTGGAAAAATTAATCATAGAGCAGCAGGACACCAAGTGTTGCCACAAATTAAAGAATTGGTGAAGAAACTCAAACTCCTCGAAAACATGGAAAGATCCTCAGAGAGAGAAAGCAGTGGAACCATACAGGAGCGGGTCAAAACAGGAACAGGTGGGAAGTGCACTTTAGAAGCAGATCCTGAAAATTACTGGAAGCAATGATATGAGGTTCCACAGTTTTTGTTTTTTTTAAGAGAAAGAGTAAATAAAAGCTTTAAATTTTATCTGATTGGCTTGTACATTTTTCTCTTCATAAACACGGTGAAAACCAATCCTTAAACAAGTGAGCCTGAGAATGTTTCTCCACAAACCCACATAGGGAAGAACACTGCTTTCAAGATGCAGCGAGTATTAACCAAGAAACAGATAGAGAGGTTGAAGAATTCACCCCATTGTGTATATACTAACTTAATACATGGGACACCAGAGGGAGAATATGAGTGGAGATAGAAACTGCATTGGGGATTATATTTCACTGTAAACGAGTGGGTGTGTGCATGCGTGTGCTTTAACAGACACTTCTACCCTTCCTAAATTCTAAAGCACATGTATAGCAAAATGTCCCACCTTGCCACTTCCCGTTGTTGCCAAACCTCTTGAATTTATTAGCAGGAGGTCTGCAGTCTGAAACTCAGTGCTTGCCTCGAAATCTGAATAATCAAGGAGAAAATGTATAGCAGACGTTCCACCAACCTTGATTTCCTGGTGTGACCGTCCTTGTGCACCATGAGTCATAAAATAACAATACTATTGCGCCATGTACTATGATGAGCAGACAATATCAGCTCATCAAAACAATGCACGGCTCATGGTATGCGAGTACCTCAGGCGCTCATTACAAGTGCCCTGGTGTCAGAAGCCATAATTATCGAACCCAATAGAATCTTGTGCCAATATGTTTAGCATTTATTTGGTATAATAATTGTCATCTACTCTAGGTCTTTCTCTGAGGCGTAACAAGTAGATTTTGGGGTTCAGAGCACCAAAACCAACAGGTCTCTGCATTTTTCTCGCAATTTAATTTGGCAGGTTAGACCTGCCGAAAGGTACCTGGGGAAAATTGTGGGTGTGTTGTTTGCCCCAAAAGGCATAATTCAAGTATGTGCAGTGAAAGGAGTTACCACACATACTGGAATTTAAAGAGCCTTACTAGAGGACTTAAATATCAACCGATGGCAGGGAGTTTAAACAGACATACCATCACTCACCCAGTCAACCACTTTGAAAGAGGGAAACAGATACCACACTGTCCATAACTTTTCTATCTAATGTATTTTCCTTTCGGAAAAAAGAAACGGATTAAAAGATTTCAGATAAGTTACATAACTTCCTTATTATGTTCAGACATCTTTGTTACATACCATGAGTCTACAATCATGAGAAAGGAAATGGGTCATGAAGTTTCTCATTCTGAAGTGCAAAATCAAAGTCTCTTGCGCGACCTCCTCCCACATAACCTCTATGTCTAGCAATTTACAGCAGCTTCCCGGTACATTCCATTCGTTCCTCTAGTTGGAAAAGCTTTCTCAAAGTTTCTTTTGATCATCGGAACCCACTCAGCAAAAAACAAAAATGTTCCAGGGACTGAATTCTAAACTCAATGACTCTTTTATGCCTTTTTAAAAAAAAAAACTTTACAGTTGATACTTTTCGACTGTCTAGAAGAAACCCAGCTTCAGTTAAACAGTTCTGTCTACAGCAACTGTTCGGAGCACTTCTGGGATCTCACGGTCTCTACATGGAGCATTATTTAATCCAGTAGCTATTCAGCAAAACAGAATTCAATCAAATTCTATTCATAAGGACCTTGATGACGAGGGGAATCCATACATATCCTTTGAATGGAGTGTTGGTCAAACAAATGGTCTTCAAAGAATCAAAGCGAATATAGATAAAACAGAACAAATGATAGCCAGATACTGTAAACTGAGTGTAAGGATGCAGCCAAATTAAGCAAATATATCCTGCAGCAGTAAAGTACGGGCGCTGAGGGATTAAAGGACAAATGAGACTTGGCTTGGGTGGGGAAACAGACCACTTTTGTCAACCACCAGACTTTATCCAGCCCACAAACACGCCAGTCAAAAGTTGTTCCATTGCCTTAGGAGGAGATGTATCGGCTGCCGGCCTCAAAAACTGGGCTTAAGTTGTCCCTATCTGTAAGTATAACAGGGCCCTCTGTGATTTCCCACTGGCTCCCCGCCGAAAATAAATCTTGGTTCTGGGTTACAGGCCCCCAGTGCTTCTTGCACACACGCTTCCAATGTAATATTTTGGCGCCTGCTGCACAGGAATCGCTAAATTGTGCATCTTGCCTTCTCATGCGTGCATTTTACAACACAATACCGCACAGAGGTATTGCGTTAAATTTCTCCTTTGCACGCACACTTTAATGAATCTAATTTCCTACACAATCGATTTTCGGTGCGTTTAGTGCTGCAGTATTATTAGAGGATAAGGGCAGATCATGTTGCTTCGCGGCCTCTCCTATAAACCTCACTTTTCACAGATGCTCAATTAACTAGAATTATCCAGGTATATTTTTCATGTTCCTTCATTAATTTGTGAGAATACAAACTGGTATAGTCTTTCTTTGCACATGCTTAAAGTTTATTCTCCTTTATTCTCCTTTGAAATAATCGTTGCGGCGATTCCTGCAATTCAGAGGTTTTTATTGATGAGGACTAAAACTAGACACACACGCGGACAAGATAGCCGTTAAAACTCACTTGCATGCAGCGCAAGCCATGTATGGTATGAATGACCACAGTCAATCTTTAATCAGGCTATATAACAACCTGATCAATGTATGTGCTAACAAGTGTCATTGAGATTAGTACTGACATTTCTTAAAACACCACTTTTGTTCAATCACCCGCTGTCTCCAGTGAACTCTGGAACCCGAGTGCTTGAATGACACTGGTATATACCACCCACCTCTCATGGATAAGGAACCTGCTTACCAGCACACAGACCCCCCAGCAGTCACAACTAACCATACAGACACTCCTTACCAAAGGTTCCTCATCAGTATTCAGAAACCCATATTAGTACTTTCAGGTATTTGCTTAATTACTGGTGTACAGTTAACCAGATTGGATTGCTTCCAAGGATGTGTGTAAAGCAGTGGCACCACCCATGTTGCACAGTGTTCCATCAACAGCCCTAAACAGCAGTGGCGCGTGGCATGTAAGGAGGATGGTGGTGCGGGAGGGAAATAAATAAAAGTTATGAATAATTTTTTTTTAAATTACACTTACCTTCAACCCTGGCGTGACATCCTCCTCGCTCGGGTCTTTCGTTTTCCAGGCAGGTAGGCTCCAAAGCGGGACTAGGAAACTGTAGTACCCAATACTGGCGCTGTTTTCATGCAGCATGAAAGCAGCACCAGAATTGGAGGGAGCGGCCTCTCTCGCCGCTACCGAGGACACTGGAGCCCTATGCTGACTCTAACCCAGCTAAAAAGCTGAGTTAGAGAGGTTTAAACTGCGCATGTCTGGCTGGGCGTTGCAAGACGGCCCGCCAAAAAGACATGGGCACTTTAAATCTAAGTGCCCTGCCTGCCCATCACTGCTTTCTGCTGCTGCCTGACTGGCAGCAGCAGAAAGCCCCGCCACCCCGTCCTGATGCTCGGCTCGGGACGGGGTTTTGAAAAACAAAATGGTAATTTATTACCATTTTATTTTTCTATCCCTGGGGGCCTTTTTTTAGTGGGGCGACGCTCCTCCGCCTTAACGGAGGAGCCGCTCTGCTAAACAGATATAGCTCAAACGCTAATGATTTGAAAACAAATCATAGGAAGGATCAAGATCACATAAAAACACAAGGATAACATAGCTGCCAAGGTTGCTTATGTGTGACATTTCCACATTTTCAGTGTAATTAAGAGTGACATTCAATGACTATGAGTGACACTTTCTTGTGAGCAAAATAAAAGCATAAAACCTCTTCGAACTGCTCAAAATCCCTAAAATGGAAACTTAAGATACAGATTCCAATGAGACATCCGTTCAGGGCACCAACATCACATGGTAGCAGTCAGAAACGTAATATCAATAGTGCTGAATGTTAGCAAAGGGCTGCAGAGTGTGCAAGGGGAAGCTTGTCTGCCACAGGAAGATGATGAGAGAGCAGAGAGCCCTGGGAAAACATGCACCACCCGTAGTCTGAAGATAAACCCTCAGTTGTACTGGTGCCCAAGAAGGATGACGAGACAGAGCAGTCCTGCGTCTGCAGATACTGTCTCATTGATGATCAGATCATCTCATCTGCAGTGCGTGTGCTCAGCGCTGTGCAGTGTCAGTTACAACTGATGAGAGGACTGAGAGGGGCCTCTGAGGAATGACGCGAGTCGGAACGACCGACCACCCCCCCCTCCGCCCCATGATGATGAGAGAGCAGAGAGCCCTGGCAAGTCTGAAGAACATAAACCCTAGTGGACTGTGGTGCCCATGATCACCTCAGAAGGATGACGAGACAGAGCAGCCCTGCGGCCTGCAGTTCATTACTGTGAATTTGAAATCACTAAGATGATGATCTTGCAGATAAACCAGTCGCTCAGGAGGATGACGAGAGACAGAGCAGCCCTGCCTGCAGATTTTTTGTGTGTCTGAATAATTAAATTATCATCAGATCTGCATGACAGTGCGTGCGCTCCGCGGCGCTGTGTGACAAGTTACAATACACTTTCAGTGGCAGCAGGCTGCCTGGCATCAGCGCGTGGCCAAAGTAAAGTTAATTAATTTAAAGACTAAGTACCTACTTGAACTACTTCAGACTGTCTATGTCTGCGTCCCCGGGGTCCGGCACCGGCCGTGGCGGTTGGGTGAGCCGCACGGGGACCCGCTGGGCGGCCGCACAGCACTGCATGCATGCCATTGCAGTCTCCCAGCCCGGCCGCAGCGCTGCCTGTGCCCGATGCCTCTGAATCTGCACCGCGCGGCCATGCTGAGGAGTCACTGGTTTGGTCGCTGCAGCTGGCCTCCCGCCGGGAGGGTATTAACGGGGTATAATTATGCGCAGACAGCAGCGCACCAGGAGAGGACTTGACGCGACTCTCCGATCATTCGAGTCCCCCGCCGCTTCTGACCAACCTCACTTCCTTCCTCCAGGACGTGACGGAGGCAGAGGTCACGATCATCCGGATAATCCCCCCCACGGTGACAGCCAGTAGCAACCCACTGCTGAGGGAAGGCCCCGCCCCGGGTCTCGGTAATTCGGCAGTGTCACAGTGAAGTCAGTGACTGACAGCCGCGCTGCGGGCGGGATTCGGGAAATATGCAGCAGGGGCAGATTTGTAACATTGTAGCACTCTCAGCCAGAGGCTGCTGAGGTGCAGACAAGATCTTTAACTGTTTAATAACCGAGGCACTAGCTGCTGGCAAGTCTGCGGGGAGCAGCAGAGCCGGCGCACTGTCACAGACGCCGGCACGCGTGCTAGCACAGTGGCGTAGCCAGTTTCAGAGTGGCATTAAAAATGCGTGACAATGCATTTCAGTGCGGTGATGCGGAACACCACACTGAAATGCGTTAGTCACACGTGATGCGTGATACTTGGCAGGCCTGGGATAATGGTAGTGCAACTTTTACTAAAACACAACCACCCTGGAGTACATATATTAATTTCAATGTTAAGCTATTATATGCAGTCAGAACAGTAAAGGTCAAAATGTGCTACCTGCTGAGCTACGTCATGTAGCCAGGCTGCTTCCGATGCAAGCATTAGGGTGGTTATAGAAGCACTACTTCAAAACGTGAAATGAAACCGTTCTGGCCTCAAGCATAAATCTCTCATCAAACAGCCACAGTTTCCTCTCTTCCCGTGTTCAACAACAGGGACATCACAGGTAAAATATATAGAAGCACTCCGAGAGCATGACAAGCAACTTAAAAGGATCTCAAACAACAACAGAATATGCACTACCGAGGAGCGTGTGCTTCTCATACTCAAGTGTCTCCATGTTCGATTTGCAGTGGTGCAGATGACAAAATCCTTATTTACAGAAAAATCCAATCAGCTAAAAAAAAAAAAAAAAAAAGACAGTTTGCACTTCGACCTCCTAAGAGTAGACAAGAAATATGCCGGATACCGATACCGTTTTTGCGTATGTAAGATAATTTGGTAGAAAAGGCTGCTCAGGGAATTTAAAACTACTTAGTATAATTAGCATTTAACGTAATTGGTAATTAAACAACAGCCATGTATGTTTTAGAGGATGCTTTAAAGGATGCATCAAAATAGATTTTCTCATCAGTCAAGTGACTAGAACTATCCCCAGTTGTTCTGATTAGAGAGACCGAGCACGCAAGCTCTTCCTGATCGGACTAGTTTTATGAAAAACGTTCAGAAGTTGCCAGGGTCCAATTCAAGCTCTGCTCTTGGATATGTCTTGTATGTCTAGAGAGCAAACACTGGACCAGACTGTACACCAAATACATTTCAGTGAACGTGCAAACACTTACGATTAAAAGTGATGTTAAAAAGTAATAAACACGGTCTGGAGGACTGTACTGTGCTAGTTCACTTGTGCGATTAGGCAAATACCTTTAAATAAATGGCTCCCTTGAAGATTCACTAGTTTTGGGATTTTGGGTGTAATCTAAATGATTGAAGATATCAGAAAGTCTTTGGGGCATTTGAGAGAGGACGAGATGAGTACTTTCCAGTGCAACCTACTCTACAAGCCCAGCTTTGTATGCAGAGACACATTAAGGAAAATCGTCTTTCTTGTCCCTTTGATTTTCAGTGGTCATTTCGCTTCTTTCAGCCATGATCTTTAGACTAATTTGGCCAGGAATCCATCCTGGGTTTCTAGGTAGATACACTTCTTCCCATTTGACCCATGCCTTAATGTCTTGGATGCAATGACTACATCGAAGGAAGCTTGTTTCATTATCATGCTGATTCAGAACCTGCAGAATTGGTTGTTTTGCCATTTTCACTTCACGAGATCCACACTGGGTGGATTGATTCCTCCTAGTGGGTAACTCCCAACTTTCAAAGTTGCTTTGTCTTTGTTACTTACTGGCATTTGGAGCCACTGGTACTTTTCTGTCCGTCTGGAGATAGAATATGAAATCTCTGACTGGGATTGTGGGTCCTCACTTGGGTTGGTATGGCTTACAGACACTTCAAAGCCATTGGTGTCCTAAAGGAATGCTGTCTGGAAGAAGTAAAGTAAGGTTTCCCCATCAGTGGCTCAGTATTAAAAACAGATCAAGATTTCTTGCTGAGTCATAACCAGCTTTACCTCTGGAACCACTTCTCTTGTGAGCGAGGATCAATATCACGGGGTTCTTCCAACTATTCTTTCTTCAAGACATCATAGCAGGAAGGAAGCAACTTATTCCAAAAACTCAATGTCTTCACTTTCAAGAAGGAAGTATGGATCAATTCTCTGCTTCCTGTAAGTTGAAAACATCTGAAGTGATAAGAAAGATGCTGTTGACCTCTATTTAGAGCTTAGAACAGGCACAACGCTCTGTTATTAAAGAAGATACTTAGGTCTTAATTGCCTGAAACCATTTTTGGCCTTTTGTGTCTAAATGACTCTTGTTCTCATCGGATTTATTCATCATTTAACTAATCAGGCCACTCAATGTTTAGCTAGGCCTGCTTTGATATAATAGAGTAGGACTCCCATCTGTATTTGTCGGGTATACCTGGCTCATACATCTACCATCTCGGTATCCCTTGGCAGGGCTGCCCAAGTCCCGTGGTCAGCAACACAGCTGGTCTCCATTGTTGGCCGGTTCCGAATCTGATTTGTTGAGAATACTTTCCAAGCCTCCCCAGTACTTCACACAATCAGGCCTTGCAATTGTGGCCTCCTCCTTGCACCTACAAGGACTCTGGTGATCTTCCCAGCTGTGTTGCCTTCCACTATCCTGCTACAGTCTTGGAAAGCTGTCCACCACCTGTAAGACTGTGGACAACTGGAGCATTTGGAGTGAGGTGGGATGCTGACTGAACCCACTTTGAGCATTAAATATTAACATATACCTTACATTTTTGCAAGAAAATTGTAAAGGACCCGGCCCAATGACAATTTTTAGACTTAGAATAGAAGACTAATCCTTTGTTTTTGTTTTTTTAAATTAAAGTCATCTGAGGCTTGTTTCACCTTGCTTCTGATTTTATGCACGACTCCTGAATTACTTCCCCATTACCTATATTCAGTGTATGAATGAAAACTTAATATAAACTCAAAAAAAGAAATATCCTGTGATGCAGCATGATTTTTGTACATAAAATCTGCTCAATGTAATCCGCCCGAAAGAGTGAATTAACATAAAACTAATAAGATGGGTTATTAACACATGAAAGCATAGTGTACAACATGATGATGTGTAAGGGAAAACTTGATAAATGTTTCCCTAGGTAATGAAAATAATGTAATGAGAAACTAATATAGATGCAAGTTGAGAATCGTAGATGATTAGTACTAATTGAATAATGAGGATTATCCTGTCTGTCTAATTGAATGTGATTTATGTCTCCTAAAATGCAGAAACACGACACACAGAAGAAAAGTTTTTATTCTTCATGAAAGACTTTATAAATATGTTAGAAATAATTCTCTCTTTTGCTAAATGATAATGTCGGACTTAGAAAATGTTAGCGGATGTGCTTCCGTGCTCCTGTCCTTCGAAACTTTCAAATGTTTCCTTAGAATACAGATATTAGTCAATTTCTGATTAAAATTTTTAGGTTTTTCCTGTCTAGGCGAGAGATGAGGTAATTTTAGTGTAATTGTTTCAACATTTATATACTAATGTATCGAGGACTTCCTTTTCCTTCTTCGGAAGCTGATGTAATGTAGTTAGGACAATAGTCGTTTAGAAATATTTGTAAGGTAAAACTCGGAAGACTGTCTCCCCATGTGGAATGACCAATGAGGATGCGAGGAGAGGAGAGAAAATGAAACAATGATTGGAGATAAGAGTGTGATGTATTATAAAACCGACTGTGAGAAAATGTTAATCGGCTCGTTCACAAGATCGGTGACCTGTCCCTGCGTTCGTGGTATGCTGAATGCCGTGCTGATCCTATTACTCTGGCTGGCGTGATTACCTGCAATACCTAAAGACTTTCCTTAATGACTTTGCACATCATCGGCTGGTGATGCTGATTGTGCTATACCCTTTCGGCCAAGGGGTTAGCTTTTCAGACTAAATGCACGCTGTGCATTTGCATTTCTAGGTTCGTATGAGAAACTGATAGTCTTGCATATTTGTCTTTGCAATGATTTTCTCTCACTCCCTCTCACTCCTCTATACCTTTTGTTGGTGTATTATGATACAAGTTGTTTCTTATTGTGAACTTATCCTGTAACATTGGATCTGAGTGATGACATTCTAATCTATGTACTTGTGTTTGACCATTCATATAATGAAATAATAAGAAGAAATGATAAGATAAAAATTAGTGTTTGTCGTTATTCATGAGTTTATTGAATTATTTGACATGGTTTTGATGATTACTGATGTTTAGCTTATTTCTTCATTGTAGGTCCTCATGAGGGAATAGCATTCTGTCTTTCATTATTTAGTCCCTTTTAGCTCTACCAAAGATCCATCGAAGGACCTTCGATATTGCTAAACTGTGTAATAATGACTTATGGGCCCTTCATTAGAGTTACGTTTCCAATAGTTATATAGAGGTTGGGTGTGGGACATAAGATGATAAAAATCCCCCACCGCTTCCGCTGCAACACCTGCATGTACTACACATCGACATAAAAGGGACACATTTTCCTTTGATTTCTGAGAACTGTTAAAATTCAAGTAAATTTCTTCTGAAATTAAAGTATGTTAATTTACTAAAATACTAATTGTTAAATGTCATATGCTATGTTAGGATATTTAGCAATGGACTTCACAAATTTACCTCTTGTGTTATGATTTCTGGGGATTTGCACAAGATGCACAAAGCAATGTCTTCAAAAATAAAGTTGTTTAGGTGGGGGTGCATGGGATGTGAAATAATAAAACACTTGAAAAAACATCATACAAACGTGTGCATCCTAGAGATGGAATCACAGGAGCTGCTTCTATTCACTATCATTTATAAATGGAAGATTTACATTGTAAAGAAACATACATGATTTCCAATACACCACTAGCAGCCAAAGTGGCTTAATTTCTCAATAGTAGATAGAAGTTAACTAAACTCTTCTATCTTTAGTTAAATGGACTACATAAAAGGCAATATTGCCAAGAAAAGCATGTGAAAGGGTTGCTGTATCACACTAAGAGCTGCAATAATTTCAGTGGTTGTACTCTGAACTTGAACTAAAATGGTAAAAGGAAGCTAAATTATTTACTGAGTACAACTGTTGTTCAATTGTAGAAAACACAATAAATATACACTTAGGAATTCCTAAAGGACACATCACATAGGGAAGGCAAACTAACGAGGGCCGAGAGGGATGGTCCCATGAATTACAGTGACATGCAGTATGCTACGTACAAGGTCCAATCTTTACTGAAAACAATAGTCCTCAGAAGAATATATATATATATATATCACACACACACACACACACACACACACACACACACACACACACACACACACACACACACACACACACACACACACACACACACACACACACACACACACACACACACACACACACACACACACACACACACACACACACACACACACACACACACACACACACACACACACACACACACACACACACACACACACACACACACACACACACACACACACACGTCCGGAAACACTGTGGCTCAAAGAACGATCTGTAGCGCCACAATAAAGGAACAAGTGATTTAAATACTACAAGCACAACAGATGGATGGTCAGACAGAACTACTGCAAAAAGAGGTTAACAAAACTGAACTGATTATGAGAGAGAGAAGCAGAAGCACAAGCTACTGAACTAAATGTGGTTCGGTAGAACACTTCCTGGTGTTTATTTTAGCCAAATTTAATGTACTTCTATATAGATGCAATCCAAAGGGCTGGCTCATCAATATGTAGAAAAACACACAATTTTTAGGTTGAATACAAAAACAAACAAAACAAATAAATGTTCAATGTTATAAATATCACAAAAACCATGAAAAGGCTAAAGTTAAGTAAATATAAGATTTACTAGGGGGTTGACAGAATAATTTCGAGGTTTTGGTGACAGACAGAGATGGCATAAACAAGCTCAACTTCTACATTAACTACTTTCCCCCTACGGGGAAACGGTTGGAACAACGCGGGCAGAGCCATGCGTGTTCAGACTACGCAGGCACTAGGGGGGGTCAGGGTCGTTTTCAAGGCTAGGGAGGAGGGTCGGGGGTAGTTTTCAGGTCTGGGGAGGGGGTCGGGGTAGGTTTCAGGGCTGGTGGTGGGTCGGGTCGTTTTATTAAATAGGGGTTAGGGTATTAGGCCTAAGGGCAGTGGAAGGGGTTGGGGTAGTTTTAGGGACAGCGAAGGGGGTGGGAAGGGGACAGGGTAGTGTAAGTTGAGGGATAGGGTTTTAGGCCTCAGGGTAGGGGAATGGGTAGTCGGGGTAGTTTTTAGGGCTTAGGGAAGGTGTTGAGTAAATTTCGTGATTTATCCCATCCTCGTCGCCAAAATTGTTGAGTAAGAGTCCACAGGAAAATGTAGGTTTAAGTAGTTTATTCCAGTACAGGAACACACCACCAGCACAGCTCCCTGGACACATCTGTTCTTCCCCCTGTTCAACTGCTCTGCCAGATCTGGGAACTCCAGAACTTTGACAGAACAGTTAAACTTACAAAACTAAACAAGGGAGCTGATGTGGCTCGTGCACAACTTAAAGAGAAATACACATTAATACATTAATGAAGAGAAACAATATGAGGCAATGAATAAATACATACACAACAGAAGGGCAGGGTAGTTTTTTTTAGGGCTCAGGGGGGTGGGGGTCGGGGTAGTTTTTTTAAAATAGGGTTAGGGTTTTAGGGCTAAGGGCAGTGGAAGGAGTTGGGGTAATTTTAGGCACAGCGTAGGGGGTGGGAGGGAATCGGGTAGTGTAAGTTAAGGGATATGGTTTTAGGCCTCAGGGCAGGGGGAGGGGAATGGGTAGTCGGGGTAATTTTTAGGGCTTAGGGAAGGGCTGGTTCATTTCTTTAGGGCTCAGGGGGTCGGGGTAGTTTTTTTAAAAGAGGGGTTAGGGTTTTAGAGCTAAGGGCAGTGGAAGGGGTTGGGGTAGTTTTAGGGACATCGCAGGGGTGGGAGGGTGTTGGATATTTGGACCTCAGGCCGGGGGGGGATCAGGTAGGGGGGGTTTGTAGCTTAGGGTGGGGGGGGTTGGAGTAGTGGCCATCTTAGCCACACATACCCCTTTACCATTCATGCCTTTGCCACAAAATTGCGTGGCAAAGGCATGCGTGGTAAAGAAATGTGTGGTTAAGACACGTTCTTGGTTCGGGCTGCGTGGTAGAGGCACGCATGGTTTAGCCATGTGTGCCTCTATCATACAACCTCCCCCTACATCTCTCTCTAACAGCCATTTTACAGTGTAAGACAATAAAACTTTTGAAATGCACCTGAATCTATAATAAGAGGTTGAACTGCATTGGAAAACGTGGCACAGACAATTAAGTTGCAAAACCTAAGCTACCAGAAACAAAGAAAAACATTAGAAGCCATAAGAAGAATGGTTGAAACACTTCCTATGCTTCTTTTAAAGATTTATATAGCTTCTCGTACCCCGCACAGCAATTTATTAACTGCTAATCAGCCCCAAGTGTTTTTAAATCCACTATGATATGGTGATCGAGCCTCCTCAAGATAGAAAAAAAGTAAGTGCAAGGGGGCAGCATTCATGCGCACTGCCATACAACATAAGGGGTCCCGGAGGTCCGTTGTGCATGATGTTGATGTGTTCATTTCATAGCGTGCCCCCTTTTCAAAACCGTCTTTGTCCCGAACAAAGTCACAGACAATTTGCTTGTAAGATAGAAAGACGTAGCCTTCACAGGTCAGTACAATCATTATAAAGAAAACAAAAAACCAAGATGTGAATTAAGAGCAGGATGTAAAATGGTATAAACATGGGAATGTACACGTTAGGCTCTATATGACCGATCGGCAGGACAACGTTACAGTGAAATTTCTCTCAGTAACTCCACCTCTAGATGGCATTATGCAGAATAACCGACTCAAGGTCAAAGCTTAGGGATGTCCCTGAGAAATTAATTTGAGAATATTGTAATTAAGTAGTATTAATACTTGCAAAGATTTCTTAGCATTTCCCGCAGTTAAATGAAGTAGCAGCTGTGTTCTTTTAATTGTGACCATTTTTCTCTTGATATGTTATTTAAAAAGATTGTCAATTATTTGATTCCACTGTTAGCTCTGGCTATCTGTCCTCCCACCCCACTGGCAGGTTGCCTCTGTTTCTCAATGGGAGACCTGTTCACAATCTCTTTTATGCCTTGATAACAATGCACCTAGAACTAACCTTAGCAGGAAAAAAGTTAACAGATTAATAAATGGTTACCAAAAATACCCCAAAAATGCCTTTTTCTGGAGTTTCCAGTAGGTGGATTTATTGTCTGTCTGACACAGACTTCTCAAAGCACTACTACTGAGGTTCCAATTTAAGAATTGGAACATACAAAGTAATTAGGGCAGGCCGGTAACAATCTCACTGATGGGCCAAAAAACTCATGTTTTATTTCCGTTAGCATATCTTGATGCAATCTCTCTGTGAGTGTGTCCATTCAACACCAGAAAACTGCGGTGTTAAACCAAGTAGTACCTCTAAAAGAAACTGAATATTGGATTTATGTTGTTCGAGATAAATACTCATTTATTAACACCTGCTGCTACTGCACCCTTACATCAGTCCAGTGTGGGGAAATCCGGCCAAATGACTTAGAACTGCAAAGTTCCATGGCTCGATTACTTCAGAACATCTACAAACATGATAAAACGACACCAGCTCTCCTACATTCACATTACTTCCCAGAGGCCAAGACAACTAGGGTTATGGAGCTTTTCCAGATCTACCAAATTGTATACATAAATATCCACAATTAGTGGGGGTAACTTCAATCTGTACATGACCTTTATCTAAACACTTGGATATTTAAAACAAGCACTGGCAAAGCAAATAGGTCTCCTCTTCAGAACCTGTTGGTTTTGCCATTGGATATTAGCCATGCTGCACAGCATCGCCGATGCTGTGCAGCATGGCTGACGTACGATACATACAAAACAAAAAAACTTTTACGTGGCCGACCGCATCATTTTGTAATAGCGTGCCCCACGCATGCGCACACCTACAAAAAGAAGTGCCCGTTTTTTTTGTGTTTATTATTTCGCTATCAATTTGAGTAGGATTGGTAACTAAAAACAAAACACAGAAAAGTGTATTTTCAAAATCTTTAAGGTGGGTACAGGGAGCAAAAGCAACAGGGGGGAAGCCATGGGGAGGCGAAGCAACAGGGGTAGTCGTAAGCAACTTAGGGGAGAGAAGGAGGCCACTGAAGCAATGCAGGAAGGGTGGAGAAACACAAAAACAACACTAGGACGCTGGGAAATGCAGGAGCGACACAGGGCAGGGTGAGGAGGTGGACGCAACTTGGAGAAGCACACTGGTGAGCGCAACGGCAAAGAGTGTGGGGAGAGGCACACGGGGGCAGGCAGAAGCACGAGAGGGGAGTGAAATATACAATGGAGATGGCTGAAAAACACATGCGCTCTCTGTGAGCACTTAAACAAAAAGAAAAAGTAGTTCCCCCGACATCAACCACAGACGCCAGGCAAAAACACACATGGTAAAGAGGCAATGCTATACAGCAGGGGCAAAATACAAGATTGACAAGCTAAGACTCGAATATGAAGCAGACAGATGAGTGATAAGGAAAGACAGCCAATGGTAAGAAATGGGCGGGTTCCAAGCCCCTATATGGCCATGGTAAGCCACAATATGACTTGCAACAAACACCGTCTATTTAGTAGGCTCAACCTAAAGATTGGTCAACCAGATCAGCTTTCTCGTCCACGCCATCAGTTTATGCAATGTTTTAGTAGCGAAATTCGAAGACCATCTGACCTTTAGTAATGTAGGAAAATGTGATTTTTGACAACTTAACTATGGCCAAGCTTCTAAGGCCACAGTGCTATACTGAATGGCGCGTGGGACTGACAACGGAATGTGCTCCTGTATCACGAAGAAACAGATCATGCAATCCTGTTTTTGCTTTTCATATCCACAACTGTACTTATGCAAGCATCTTATTGCATAGTGCAAACTAGGTCTCGGTAAACCAATCCATACCTGCCCTGTGATAACTTGAGATATTGGTCTTGTATTGGAGGTTTGCTGAAGTAAAAAAGAACAAAAAGCATTTTAAAATTCTGAATTCGGCACAACAGTACTGCCATACAGCTCGATGACCATAGCAAACCTTCGCCAGCATCCGCAAGTTCGCCTTGTTAGAAGGCTCAGGTTTTCATTTCGGATCCAAGCTGTTCTTTCAGACACATTTTAAACCCCTCCCAAGAGGAGAGTCACCTCCCCCTTCCATTTTCCAAACTGCGCCCATTTGCCCTTCACATATGCCAGGGACAACTTGCTTGGTGCCAAAAAAGGTCGCAGTTTATTAACACAAACATTCAAACATTACTTCTTCATGGTCATATATAACATTTTGTTGAGTCATTTAACGATTTCGCCATCATATCTCGTCTAGTCCGTTCTTGACCGTTATCTGCTCTTAGACAGATCACTTTCGGGGGAGGGGCCCAAATACCAAGGCCACTGTTGCACAGTGCTAGGCTTCAACTTGCTACCGATTTGGTGGGTGTCCGTCCGGACTCGCCCGGGCCGCAAGTGCTGTCCTGCTTGCCTTCAAACCCATCTTGGCCCCTCCCTGCTCCTCCGGGTCCCTGCCGTGTGGCATCCCAAGGACCCCATGTGAGCACTTCATCTATCCAGCCTGCGGCTGAGTTCTAATTTCTCGCTCCTTTGGTACCCCTGCCGTGAGGCATCCCAAGGGTCCTGCGGGAGCCTCTTATCTACTCTATCTGTGGCTACTGTCCACTATTGGCTCCCTCAGTGCCCCTGCCGTGAGGCATCCCAAGGACACTGTGTGAGCCTTCCATCTACTTCTAGCAAATTCTCTCCTTTTTTCCATCCTTCTAGGTTTTTCTCCGCCACGCTACCTACGGTTTTACCAATCGGAGGGAGCTCCCCCCTTTCCCTGCTATGCTCGCCCCCCGTTTATGCGAACCCCATTAGTTCTAGCACCCCCACGATGTTGAGCAGGAACATATCCATCCCCACCCCTGTTAGGTGCACCCCATCCTCCAGGTGGTAGCCTGGCGACCTCAGATTTATGAAGCTGTGCCGTACAAAACCCCATCCATTAGCCCTCCATATTTTCGTCATCATAATATTCAGTTTGCGCCTGGATTTCTCCACTGCTCCCAGGTCTATGGCCCCCCTCCAGTCCTTCCGCACTATTATCTCCGAGAAGATTATCTCGGCCGGGCGCAACAGCTTTGCCACTGCAGCTAGGCTCTCCTGCATGTTTGCAAGCAGGCCCTTCCTACCCATTGCGGCCAGGTCGTTGCCTCCTAGGTGGACTACCACCGCGTCCGGTTTGCCACCTCTCACTACTGCTTCCCGCACCGCGGGTAGCAGTTGGTCCCACTTCATACCCGAACGACCCATCCAAACTATGTCGGTGTTACGCAGCCAAATCCCGCCGAATTCGCGTCTGGCCGCCGCCCACTGCTGCGCCCGTGTGACGTAGGAATGTCCCACCATTTACACCGTCCTGCGCCGTCCGGTCGGACCTATAGAAAAGGGGTAAGGGGAGAGGAAAAATAGGGCTCAGTACGAGGTGGGGCGTATATATCGTTTGAACGCGCCGGACGCCCACCGCCCAATTCCCTTTATTTGCTCGCTGCCCATGCCTAGCCCAGCCGCTTTAGTTGCGGCCCCGATCTGGAAGGAGTGGGAACCGAAAGCCCCGGCCGGGAGCCCCCAAAGCTTTCCTCATTACTGCTATAAATTGGAAGCGGCTGAGGAATGACCCATCTTTATGTCTGAAAAGTGGCCCCTGTCTGGGTTCTATGGTTGCCATGTATTCCCGAACCAGGCATACCGGGCAGCAGGGTTCCCCTTTTATGCAATTTAGTCTGGTCCACCTCCCTTTTCCTGCTTGGTCAGTCTTTGACCTCTGCAGCAGGATGACCATGTGGTCCTCCGCGATCTTGAGGTCGGTCCGGTGTATGCATGCCGACCCAGGGTCCCTTGCTGCTGGGGCCACCAGCTCGCTTACTCTATATGCCCCGAAAAACAGTAGTGCGAATGCAGCCCTGAAGAGAGCAGCCTCCCTCTCTGATGTGCATACTCCCTCAAGGGCCCCTATCATATGTTGCAGTATTCTGAAATGAATGGGCCTTCTCGTGTCCCTCCTTGCCCCCTGCATCCTGCCCCAACCTTTCATTGCCATTCTACATTGGAAACCCCTGGTGGGGTCCTCCCCTGTCTCCATCTTTGTGTAGTAGGCTGCTGCACTCAAATGGGCTTGGGCCCATGATTTCGACCTGCCCGACAGAAATGCCCATTCTATGAAGTTCAGGACCTCCACCTGCCCCGCCGGTTCACCTCTTGCTAGCACTTTTACTGTAATAAATGTCGCCCAGCATTTATGGTAGTATTGCATTGTTTTTGGGGCCAGTGCGTTGTCCAGCATCTCTTCTAAACCAGATCTACCCATGCCCATGCTTCCTCCGCAACCGGGGTCATTCCTTGGTCCGCATCTGGAGCAAGGTCCCGGAATCTTGCCCACTGAAAACGAGAAATGGCATCCGCAACGGAGTTCTCTATTCCTGGGACGTGTCGTGCCCTAAGCGCGATATTTGCCCTCAGCTGGCATTGGACCAATCTGCGCAGCAGGCTGACCACCGACGCACATTTTGCCGTCCCGGTGTTGACTGCCTGTACCACTGCGTGGTTGTCGGACCACAATATAATCTGCCTGTTAGCTAGCCGCTCTGCCCAAATGTGAAACACCACTACTATGGGGAACAGCTCCAGCAGGGAAATGTTCGCTGTGGCCCCTGCCTGTCTCCAGGCCTCCGGCCATGACCCTGCTGTCCACGCCGTCCCTAGGATGGCCCCGAAGCCCCCTGCTGCATCTGTGTACAGCTGAAGCTGAGCTGCTGGTACCCATGGCTCGCGCCACAAGAGGGTGCCATTGAAATTAGACAGGAAGGACTCCCATTGTTCTAAGTCCGCTTTTACCCCCTGCGTTAGGCGGACACTGTGGTGCCTCTGTCATGCCCCTGGTCAACCAAGCCAGTCTTCTTGCAAACGTGCGCCCCGCCGGGATCACCCTCGTGGCGAAATTCAATTTTCCCAGCAGCTGCTGCACCTCTCCTAGCGTGGCCTTTTTCTGTAGCCTCAGCCTACCCATGATTTCCTTAAGATCTGCCACCTTGTTGGGCGGTAATTTGCATGTTCCCGCCACCGTGTCTAGCTCTATCCCTAGGAAAGACAGCTTCGTGGTCGGGCGCTCTGTTTTGTCTTGCGCTAGTGGAATACCTAGCTCCTGTGCCAGCACAATGAAGCTCTGCAGGAGGTGAGCGCAATCTCCTGTGTTTGCTTTGCCGATAAAGAGGAAGTCGTCTAAGTAGTGGACCCGCCCCCCCGCGGGGCGCGTGTCCCTAGCTCCCACTCTAGGAAACAGCTAAATGCCTCGAAATATGCACATGATATTGAGCAACCCATTGGCAAGCATTTGTCATAGTAGTATTCCCCGCCTAGCTGGAAACCCAGCAAATGGTAGCTGTCTGGGTGGACCGGCAAGAGGCGGAAAGCCGACTCTATGTCTGTCTTTGCTAGCAGGGCCCCCCTCCCTTCCTGCCTTATCAGGTCCACTGCGTCGTCCACTGATGCATAAGCTACTGTGCAAGCGTCTTGTTCCAGCCAGTCGTTGATGGAATCCCCTGGGGGGTGGGACAAATGGTGTATCAACCTGAATTTCCCTCCCTCCTTCTTGGGTACCACTCCTAGCGGTGAGACCACCAGGTCCTCCAGCAAGGGGGGGGGGCGGGGGGTGAACGGGCCGGCCACCCGCCCCAGCTGAACTTCCTTGCCTACCTTTTCTCGTGCTACCCCCGGGTTGTCTCTTACAGACTTCAGGTTCCGGCTGTCCCGTGCCCCCCTGGGACCTATGTAGGGTATTACGAAGTCTTGTGTAAAACCTTCTGCCAGTCTCTGTCTGTGACCTTGGGGTATTGTCCCAATAAATATACCAGCCTGCTGGTTTTAATAGGGGTTGGTAGCAGCTGCCCTCTGCCCTTGTCCCACTGCCCGCGGGGGCCTGCTCATTTCTTTGTGCTGGCTTTCTCTTTGCCGGCTCCCGCTCCTTGCTCCTTTCTGCAGCGGACAGCGCAGTGGTTTCCCCCGCAAGACCCACAGGCGTGCTTGAACCTGCATGCCGCCCCCCATTTACAGTCGTCTTTGTTAAATTTCCAGCATGGTTTTCCGGATTTGATACTTCCCTGGTTCCTGCCCTTGAACCCTTGACCTTCGTATTTGCCCTTACTCCCGTAAGTACGAAAACTGTTGTCCCTTGAGCTGACCCCTTCCCTGGCAGCCACCATGTGCGTTGAAAAGCCCTCCATGTCCTGCCAGTCCCATTCCATTACTGGCCAGGTTTGCATCTTCTCCCTGAAACCCTCATCGTATTTTAGCCAGGCCTCCCCCTGATATTTCAGTTGTGCCTCGTGCACCTTCTGTTCGTATAAGATGAGTGCCGCTGTGCTCTGGGGGAATTTCTCCACAAAAACGCACGCTAGGGTTCTGAATGCTTTTAGCCAATTCTCTAGTGATCTCTCCACCCTGGGTTTGCGTCTTTCCCTCCTATCGTCATCTTTCTTGTCCTGGGTTGTCAGGTCTAGGCCTGCCTGACGTACCTCTAGTAGGGAAAAGAGGTCTATGAACTTTTTCCTCCATATCCTTTCCTTCACTGCCAGCGGGATGAGATTGGCCAGACCCAGGAGTTTTGTGGTTGTAGGGGGATCACCTGGGGAGGGGCGCAGGTATGCGCTGGCTGGCTTCCCATTTGAGTCTGGGCCTTTCCCTGACACCCTTTCTTGCCTGCCTTGCTCGCCCAAGGGTTTGCCGTCCCCCCTTGTCCCGATGCTTCCTGGTTGTCCGTCCCACCCGGTGTTGGTATTTGGGGTTCCTCCCTATCCTTGTCTGCTGCCGTCTTCGAGACTCCCCTTTGGTTTACAACGTGCTCTTGTTCCCGGCTGTCCCCTTGTTTGCTTGAGCCCCATTGTGGGCCTGCTCCAAAGGGTGACCCTGCCCCAGGCCACTGCCACCAGGGCATCCATGTTGGTGTGCCCCATGCCTCACCCTGGACGAGCTGTTGGTCCCTCCCTTGTCCTGTTTGCCATGGGGGTTGGCAGGGCCAGGGCCTTTGCCATGCTAAATTGCTCACGCCCTGCTGCGTACCCAGGTTCACTATTTGCCCTGGCCTCCCGCCTGCTGGCTCATCGCGCTGCCCCCTTCCCTGCCTCTTTTGGCCGTTTGGCGTGCATCGATTACCCTTGTCCGTGGCGGTTTCGTTGGGTCGACCTCTGCGTGATTCCTGAAAGGCCACTGTGCTGGCTAAAGACCCCTCATCCTCGCTGCTCCCTTCGGTCTCGGAGCTTGACACCAATTCGGGGGTCGCCGCCTGTCTGCCCTTCCTGGGTGCCGGGCTCTGTGCCTTTGATTTTGCGGTCTTTGCCGGGGCCGCCGTTTTGGCTACATGCCCCTTGCCGCCAGGTGCCTTGATGTGTAGCGCTGGGGCTGCTGCCGTCTCCTTCTTTTTCCCTTGGTCCCATCTTCAATTTGCTGGTCCACCCAGGTTTTCCCTTTCAGGGCTACCAACGCCCTGGCTCTGTCCAGCATTGCTTGAAGGTCCTCGTCCAGTTCCGGGCCATTGTCCCCTCTTCTCCTTTTTTGCCCTTTCTGTGGGGCTTCTGCAGCCCCCTCCGTGTCCCTGAAGCGTGCCGGGGGCCGTGTTGCCCTCCCGGCTGCCTCCCGCTTGCTGGCCATCCTACCTGTCCTCGTGTCGGTGTGTGGTGGTAGTAGGGAGGCAGGCTTCTGTGCAGCCAGTAGCTTAAAAAACCGGAGACAAAACCAAGCAAATCCCAGTAGCTGCTCCCAAACGGGGGCCAGCAGTTGCAGAAGTATCAAATTGAACAAAACCCTGCAGCTGTTCCCAAACCGGGGCCAGCAGTTGCAGCAGGATAAAGAACGATTAAACCCAGCTGCTGCTTTTCACGATCCCCACTCCGCCTTGCCCTTTGAGCAAGCCTCTTCCTGCTTCGTCTTTGCGATTTTTCGGCGTGCCCCTCCGTTCGCCGCTTTCGCCCCAAGTTGTTTGATGCCAAAAAGCTGCTTCTGATAAACAATGCCCCAGCGTGCCTCACCGTCGCTATCCGTGAAAGCCCTGTAGCCGCAGCCCCTTTAAATCTGGGTATGCCTCGAGGCTCCGGCCCCTTTAAGGCAGCCAACTGTGCTTCCGGCCGCCCCCGCTCCTCGTAGCCCGTGGAAGCTCCTCTTGCCTCGTAGTCCTGTCGGCGTCCGTCCCGGTCACCTCCGGCTGCTCCTAGTTGAAACCGGTTCTCCCCGGACCTGTCGTCGATAGCAGGGCTGACAAAATGCCGGTCGCCACATGTACAATCCGCCGATAACGAAGCGCGTCTCTTCGGCTCCGATGTGCGTCGTTCCTTCCTTTGTCGCCGGAGGGTTGAATGCTCTAGGGGGCCGCACGCCCCCTTCTTATTCCCCTCCGTGGCTTGTGGCCTGTCCCCCTGATTGGGGGAGGCCAAGTCCAACCTGGGGGCGACCAATCGCGGTCGCCCCTTTTTCCTGGGCTTGCGCTCCGGGGGTGAGGGGGGGGGAGGGGGCTTCTTGCCTCCGGGCGGCGTTTGTCCCGGGCCCCCACTGGGTCCGGCTTTGCCTTCCCCGCTCGGGCTCTATTTGGTTTCAACTGTCCATTTCGATATATTACAATCTGCAACTTATCTGTCGGTCTAGCCTAGCCTGAAGCCAAGACTGAAAATCTCGAAAGAGTCAATGCTTGCATACTTAAAGCAAATATTCTATCGCCTTGCCGCCATATTATGCCCCAAGATGTTCCTTTTCACAATTCTTTACATTCTGTTTTACTGACTGAAACCGGATGCAAATGTTCCCTACCACCCTCTGCATTATTCACTTCAGTTGAGTCGGCGGGCATGTCGAGTGATTCGTAATTTGTACTGAAATGCTCTCTTTGGGCTGAGGCCTTCATTTCTCTGCGCAATTAAAAACAAATGCTCGACCCTCTGAGGCCCACATTTGTGCATTAGGTTCCTCCCTGAACCGCCACAAAAATGTGTGTTCTGGCAGAAGACAAGCTCGTGAACCACAACACAAGGCCTTCTCAAGTCAGCCCCATATCTGTTTGATTAGAGGACGTTCACACCCACAAGACATGGATCATTCCTTTTTGTACCATCAGCTCTTCGTGCACGTTAAAAACAAGCTTGCAAATTTAATGGCGAAAATGCTAATTAAGCAGGTACATTTAATTACGAAAAAAGAATAAGGATTGCGGAGTCCTAGAAGGCGCTGGCGTCGAAAACACCAAGTACTGGGCATATCCATTAAACTAGGGGAATCCCTAAGCCTGCCAGCAAAAGATTTTGTTGAAAGTGGTGTGAAGGTCCCTTGAGAGGCATGTTTAAGGGAAAATCAGATCTCCTAAGTATACTAAGCACGACCTGTCGCAAATGAGTATGGAAAGCACCCGTACATACTAAAGCAACACAAACTCAGAACCCTTGAATACTAATAACTCCCTGCTGAAACACGTTTTGCACCTCTAAACACCCAAGGCACACGCTACATACAGAAGAGCATCATCTCTAGCTCAGCACACGCTCTGCACCACTGACCACCCTCTGTGGCACACGGTGAACTGAAGAGCGCCTTTACTGGTGCTCACATCAGCTGCATCAACAGGTACTAATCATACACTTTATTCTGAAATGCACCTTCACTTAGCTTCAGCCCTTCCAAGTACTGACTCCCATATTCCCCCAGTACATCAAGTACAAGGGTATGAATACCGTTGTGGAACACTTAAGCCTCATCCTTGCATACCCAGCAATTGAAGCACCATAACTCATTGCTATGTAACCCAGTCAGGATGCATAAATGAACGACCTCCTCCCCAGCATGGTCATCTTCTTTTTCTCCTTCTACCATCTCGAATTCGGAGACCTTTATTCGCGTCTTATACAGGTTATATTAATCATGACAAATAGAAAAGGTGCTGCAGTGTATTGCATCAAAGTATAGCAATAAAGCGGAGGTCCAAAATACCGCATTCTTGATCAGGTGAACGATGCCCAATAAAACAAGCATTTGCAATGCAATAGGTCTCAGATTTGTGAGAGTTAGAGCTATTGGTGTTGTAAATGATAATGTCTTTTACCCATGTGTTTTTTTGTTTGCAGTGTTGTAGATGTATGTGGTGTAGAGTGGAATTATGTGGGTTAGATTGGAATTGTTAGTTGTGGAATTGTGTGGGGTGGTATTGTTTGGTGTATTTGTGTAGTGGTGAAATTAATTTGTGGTACCAATGTGCCCCCTGTGGGTATATGTTCACATGCCACCGCCGTCCCGGAGTTTGTCACAATGTGTCACCATTTTTAGACTCTGCTGTCAGAGGCTAAGCGCTAGGGAAATGAAAGGCTGTGTCGACCGAAAAATATGACGAGAAAAGTTTGATTGTACTGAGCCCTAATAGTCAAAGCAAATTAAGTTTTACTGATTGGAGCATGAGATTATTCATTATCATAAAAAAAGATATTTTTAAATGAATTATTTGTCTATGTTGTTTTCATTTTATCATTCACAATCTTTGGTAGAAGTATGAATACAAATCAGCCCTCTTCTTACCTAGCAGCATGTGTCCATTCCGCAGTTAGTTATGAATCTTACGTTCCCTGTACTGAGCATGGTTATGCCGAATGCCTCCTTTAAGCCTGTTACTATAGGGCATTGTCTGTACACTTTATCTCCAAGTAACAGGGACGCTGTCTATTATTTTTGAATGTGCGGTTGCTGTATGATGACCGAGTTTGGGGGTGAAGATCGAAGATATAATTAATCTTGGGTCAATGATGGTAACTCAGAGGTACAAAAGCATGCTAATCAGGTTGGATTTAATGTCTCCTATGAAATGCCTCCTATAAGCTACCATAGCCCAACATGTTGAAGAAGAATCTCTCTATAACCGTCCAACCATATTCTCCATATATCCTATGTGACCCTGATAACACATAATGTCAATTTCCTTCGCCTCCTGGTACCAGAGTGGCCTACTGCCACTTGCACAGCTGTACCTGGTTCTGGAATTGATGACCACTTATGTATTTGTTGACACTGAATATTCTGTCTCTGCTCATGGGAGATACAATAATGGCATCTTTACGCCAGTGATTGTTTTTTTTTTTTTTTTTTACATTGTTTAGCACTCGGAAGCAAACCTAGGCTGTTCTGCGCTATATAAAAAAAATACTAAAGTAAACAATGGCCATTCCTTTCAGCAAGATATTCGAATGATGCTTGGAAATGCACGTGCATAAATCCAAGAATTTCATTTGTGAACAGGTTTTTGCAGTCCTTTTGTTTCTTTCAGGCATAGCTGAGCAGACGAGCAATGTGCTGAACGTAAGAGAGGCATCCAGCACATGCCATGTTTCTTTCTGTATTTCGTACAGAAAACTGTTCAGATTCGCTAATAAGAGAGAACATGGTGATGACAGGGCCTCAAAATAATTTTAGGAGCATATAAAACGCTTGTGAGGCAGCAGTGTTTGTTGATACGGTAAGCAGTGAAAGGCAAAGACAGATAGATGAACTCGTGCCTTAACTGAGGCTTTAGGAAAAACATATTTTCCCTCTAGTAATACAGAGCTGAAATGATACAACAGTTGGGCTCAAATATGTTCGGTGTTATAGTAATTGAAATCATAGGCAAACAGCTGACACAATCTGAAAAATAATGATTTGATGTGTGTGTAAAAATACTATTTAAATTCAGGCTATTGTAAAGAACGAAGCATCATTAATTCATTGTTTCCCGATTTATCTTGCTCGTCTCAGTTTATTTGCATGCAAGATGTACCCCCAAAATACCCGAACAAAAGAAAACACTCACCATCACAATATCGAGACGCAATATTTAAATGCTAATGACACCATGCAGTGCAACCGAAATTGGCAGCGGTGCCGCACTCAGATACCTATTTTTGTATTTGTTGAATCCAAGTCAGAATGTAGATGAATGATGCTTCGGCCCACGGATGGGTAACGTCATCCCGAGCAGTGTTGTCTCTTCCAGAGCAGCAGGAGAGACAAGCACTTTAACACCTGTTCCCGCTATAGAAAACTGAATAAAAATAAACGTGTGCTCAGCAGAAGTAGTAAAGACCCGCCCAATCAGTGTGAATGTCACTGCTGATGTCATCATAGAGGAACCAAGTGTAAGCGAAGGCGTACTGTGATTTCCCTACACGCTCTCCAACGTCCTCCCACGTCACCACCACAAGCGTAGTAAAAGTACTACTACCACAGCACTTACACCCACGCCCTTCTCTGTGCCAGGAGCACCGGTGGGGCGGGTGGGCACTAGCAGGGGGAGATGTCAGTGTTCTTGAAATGACTGTGGTACGCTAGATTAGCACGTCCACTGAGGTTGATAAAGGTCATGGTGCACAATAATTTGTTTTTATGTAGCAATTAATATCACATTTACCCATTTTCAAGTGCTGTGCGCTGACCAATGAACTATTATCCAATTTAAGGCTATTCAGTTTCTCAACCTCTGAAACATAAGCGGATAAATTGGCCCTGTAAAAGATTCAACCTCATAAGCTGTAGGTCACCGCTGATGTCATCATAGAGGAACCAGGTGTAAGCGAAGGCATACTGTGATGACCCTACACGCTCTCCAACGTCCTCTCACGTCACCACCACAAGAGTGGTTAAAAGTACAACCACCATAGCACTTACACCCACGCCCTTCTCTGTCCCAAGAACACCGGTGGGGCAGGTGGACGCTAGCAGGGGGAGATGTCAGTGTTCTTGAAATGACTGCGGTACGCTAGATTAGCACGTCCACTGAGGTTGATAAAGGTCAAGGACTCAAGGTACACAATCTCTTCCAATATAGCAAGACGGTCCAGATGCCAAGCTGCTCAACGCCGCACAGGAGACCTGCTTTTAACAAGTGGATCGCAGCACTCGCTCTTTAGCTTCACACGTCTTAAGCTAAAGCGCGGTGCCACGATTGATCCAAAAGTCAAGAAATAGAATATTTTTTTTCTATTTCTTGACTTTTGAAGCAATCGCGGCACCGCGCTTTAGCTTAAGATGTTTAAAACTAAAGCGCGTGTGCCGCCATTGCAAGAACAGTAAACAAACAGAAAAAAATGGCAGATGTGTTTTGTTTTCTATTTGTTTGCTTTTGTTACAATGTCGGCAACCGCGCTTTAGCTTTAAACATCTTAAGTTAAAGCGCGGGTGCCACGATTGCTTCAAAAGTCAATAAATAGAAAAAAATGCACATTTATTTTCTATTTCTTGACTTTTGAAGCAATCGCGGCACCCGCGCTTTTGCTAAAGATATTCAAAGCTAAAGCCTGGGTGCGCGATTCTAACAAAAGTTAAAAGATAGAAAAAAAACAGTGGTGTGCGCGCACCACAGAGGAGCGGGGGGAAAGGGAGCGCGGCAGCAAGGCGAACGCGCGCTGCTGCGCGTGCTAGCCACCGATGGGAATGGGCGGAGCAAGGCGGGACATGCGCCCGCCTTTGCCCAATTGCGTGCATTACTTTAAAAAAAAAAAAACACGCTAAAGCCAATGGCAGCCGGCGAAGCAAAACCACACGCACGAGCGTGTGGTCTGCTTTCAAAAGCCCATACAAGAGGTCTCGGGCTGCGCGACCAGTGCTGCGCACTGCAACGCTAGGCCCGAGACCTAAAAACAGCCAATTCATCACTGGATGTGTAAAAAGAAATATATAAATATATATTTATTGTAGCATTTTCTCGATTTCAAAGTGCAAAAGGAAATGAGTTGAAAGAGGGTAGTGGAGGAAAAAACACCACCAATGTTTCACCGATATACCCGAGAGTGTTTCATTAGCCGAAAAAAGTTCAATTACCTATCCTCGAAAAAACATGCCAATGCAGCCCTGTTATGGTCTCTGGATGGATCTATCTAACTGGCCAAAGGAGATTTGAAAGAGTCGAAAACTTGAGTCTGGTTTCATTTAGATTCACTTTCAATTTCAAAACCAAATTCACAGTGTATCATGTTATAAATGAAGTAATTCTCAAATTGGAGTCAAAATTTAGTTTAGCAGGGTGTCTTTAATAAACCCCTTTCTTCCACCATCATAGTTGACTACAGAAATGCATACAGTGGGACGTGTGAGGACCGAAGTACATATCTAAACTAGCTTTTTCAACCTTCAAATTCCAAAAAGGGCCACCCAGGCCTAAAAACAAACAAATCCTTGCTGGCTATGCTGCAAGTTAATACACTGTTGGATGCAAAAGAAAGAACACAAGAGCTTTAAAAGCCCCTGTCATACTCCGCTGCCCAGCAGTTAAACAGAGGTTTGCACTCCCACCCATGGTGCTTCTGGCATCACCGCCAAGTGGATGTGGGGCAGGCTGGGAGGCGCTCCTCATTCTTAGTGAACATAGTATTTTATTTTTTTATTTTACAGAGTCTTATATAGCGCGAACTTGACCCGAAGGTATCGGGTATCAGAGCGCTTTACATAGCGCAAGTTGCGTTACATGAGGACACATTCATTTTTTTGTTAGGCACGGGGAGATAAAGTGATTTGCCCAGAATCACAGGATGTTCAGTGTCATTGCCCAGACTCGAACCCAGTTCCCCAGATTTGAGGTCGACCGCCCTAGCCGTTAGGCCAACTCCTCTCTCTCTAGTAGTTGGTGGTCATGTTTAACAGAGGATTTAAAGTTCTTTTTCTCTACTCTGGGAATGTTGGCATTGTTTCAAGTGGTTCCCAGTTCAGAGGATGGGTGTGGAAAAGGTTTACTTTGGCTTAAGTTTCCCCGCCCAATTGGTATAACATCCATCAACGTTAACCATGAATGTACTGCAGAATTATTGTGGCTCATGCCCAGTATCTGTTTCTCGGGTCCAAAGGCCCTAATCAACTTCAGTAGGTATCTCTTTTTAAATCAATCCTTCACATATTTTTGCTGATCGGAATTTGCTTTTTCATATATCAGTTTTACATTATAGACAGCCCTAGTAGTAATAAATTATTGACAAATAATAAAAGGAATTTCACCAAACATTGACTAAAAAATATATCTAAATGAAACAATCGAGAGAACCCGGCATTAATGAAGTAAGCATGGAGTTCAAACTCAAGTTGATCTTGTCCACCTGTTGCCGAACCTTTCCACTGCCGGACACAGGTTCAGCACACTGCCCACCCTCCAAAGATACTGTCAAACAATCTTCATGGAAACAATGCTGAAGACCTGCCTATTCTCCAGGCCTTCCGTGCTACGGATCTTAACACGTTGTTCCCTTAGTCTGCAGTAGATGCCACGTACCCTCTTTGTGCCTTTTCCACCATACACATACATCGATTGCTCAGTCTTTCAAGGTGGAAAATAAGGATAATCCTCCAAAGTATTAAAAAGAAGGGCACGCTTTATGACAGTAACACAGCTTAACATTTCAGGTTTACAATTTTCTTTTGTGAGGACAAATGTCTACTTGTAACAACATATACCCACGAACCCCCTCTGCAATCGCTTTTATTGTATTTAGCAATAACCTATAATTCGAACATTGATTTTCAGAGATGACTAGCTAAGAAGTAGCAGCCTGGATTTGCGTGTTTAATTGTTTAATGATCGTTTACTATAAATGATGTAGTAAAACAGATAACTGCTCTTTACATGTTGCTGATAGAACATGAATAATTCATGAACTATGGATCAGGAGCAGACAAAATGGAGTGGAGATATTTGATACATTGCAATTGAGACTAATAATATTAACTGGAGAGATCATCAAGATTCCGGTAAAGACTACACAAGAGATTTAAACGTTCCTTAAACCATCCAGACTGTGCAGTTTATCACAGCAACTGCAAATCAGCATCGCAGCAGACAAAAACTTCCCACCGGCATGGTTGATATTTCTCAGCAAGAGACAGCACCCACTCCCCAAATTCACTAGAGACCCTGCATTGTACCCTAACTTTCTGTCCCCTCTTAGCATTAATTGTGCTCTTTCACTGTCTGTTGCTGCTAAGTGCCGGAGGCTGAATTCCCTTGGAAAAACTGAAGAATAATTGGATTAACAAATTATACAGCTATTTGCTCTTTTAATATAATTCAGAAGTACATTTACATTTCTGCAATATTTCAAAGCGCTTAGTGCTTTCTTCAATACTGACTGAGAAATTCAAACTATATTTTGGCCTTACTAGTTGTATGCAAAGCATTCTAATTTGTGAATCGGTATCGGTTTTTAGTTAGGTGTATTTATGGTTAATACAGTTTTCTAATAAATGGTTCAATGCAAGCATATTTGAAATTCCTTTTTTTCTTTTTTTTTTTTTACTCAATTCCATATTTAAATTACGTAATGACCTTTTGGAAGCATTAACGGTCGGATGCAATGCACCTGCGATTACAGACTAGGAGAGACCAGAACTTGAGGTCATTATTACCAATATCACCCAATAGTCGTACGATTAAAGGTTTTATATGCAGTCAAAGCAGTGAGTGCACTTGCCTTCTGAGCAGTGGGTGACATTTTCTTCTGATTGTCCACTTTATTTAGAACCAGTTCCTTAGCTTGGTCTCAAGCAGGAGTTCTTGGAAGACCGATGACCCAAGGCAAAGGAAAGTTGTCTTATATACTGTTAGATCTTTACCGAGAGAGACACACATGCCTGCTGAAACATTCTGCTATGACTTTCTGCTAGGGGCAGCGGTGATTAGCATTTCCAGAAGCAATGGCGTCCATAAACATCCGCGATAGATGTTTTTGCCAAGAAAGGAACCATCAGCAGTCTGCAGCACCAACACAAGTAGTGGCTACCAGCTGCAGGTTAGTCTTACGCTTCCACTAGTGTTTAGTTGGTTGCGGAAGGAACACACATTATGGAGATTCTCTTCTGACAGGTATGTTCCCTGATAGTACTGGCAAAAAACATCAGCAGACAGATAGGCATGCATGACCTACCCACAGAATCAGGAGGCACTTTACTCCACAGAGACTGAAGAATCCGGTTTCAGTGTTAGACTCCGGACTCCTGGACCAATCGCCTTACTTGTTTTTTGTTTCCTTTGCGGCACTCTTTGCGGGCAATCTTCCCAAGCCGCTTCCTCTTTTCGATCCTGCCATATTTGTACCATGTTGAGGTTGTGATTTTGTACAAGGACAGGAGTGGCCTATCGCATCCCACACCCTCCACTTGCTGAAGCACTCCAGTCACAGGCCATGCTGCCTATTTAACATTTCAACAAACAAACAGTACAAATAAATACACTCTTAAGCAACCAAATTTAACTTTGTGTTTCTTCTTTGGTCTCATCAAGCCATGTGCTACAGTTAGGGTGACCAACTGGCATGGGTGAAAATTCAGGACAGTGAGTGTAAAAATTCAGGACAAAGGGTCAAAATTCAGGACAAAAATTCAGGACAGGAGGTCAAAATTCAGGACAAAAGGTAAGTTTTATAGACACGTCAGAGGAGGTCGCGCAATAGTATATAAGTAAGTAGACAACCACTTAAGTACAAGTCAAAATAAGTTTATATTAGGTTGAGACAATAGTGCACTTCACAGTTTTTCAGTATGCCCGCAGCTTGCTACCTTAGACGATTCAAAACTCACATCTCGCTCCAGCAGGTACATTAGTCACTAGACAATGGTGAACCACACCTGAATATAAGTGAGGCTGCATTTATTGTTGATTGAAAACTACTGGATATACAAGGAACTTTGCAGTGCCAGCCCCCAGTAACAAAACCACCCCCCTTTCCAGCCTCCCAGGGAAACACCCGATGCCTGGTCCAGCCTTGCTACCACCCTCCAATGGTGCCCCTCATCTTCACATAGACCGCCTCTCATATGTATTTAATTTCTTTTATAGTGTTACTCTTCCCAAGTATGTATGGCAGGGTGTCGGAGGGCGTTACATCACACACACACACATTATATAGAGACAATGACTCATATAAACGTGAAAGTCAATGTATAGGAAAGATTACTTAAGATAATGGGTGCTTCAAGGTGTAATCATTCTTTTATCTATCATTCAGTCTTTCCCCATTCATTCTGTCCTTCCATCTGTGTGCCCATCTATATCCAAACATATTTGACCATTTGCAAACCTATCCACCATGTATCCTTCCATCCATTATTTCACTCATCCATCCCTCCATCCACCCTTTCACTCATCCATCCATTATTCATCCATCCACCCTTTCACCCCATTCATCCGTACACTCATTCATCAACCCATCCATCTATTCACTCATCCATCCAGCCATTTACCCTTTCACCCATCCAGCCATCCTTTCACTTACTCATCCATCCACCCAGTCACTTATCCTTCCACCCATTCACCCTTTCAGTCATTCATCCTCCCTTTCTCTCTCCATCCCCCTTTCACTTATCCATCCACCCTTCCACCCGCCCACCCATCTACTCATCCATTCATGAATGCATCCATTGACCCCATTACTCATCCATCCTTTCACTCATCCATCCATCCACCCTTTCACTTCTTCACTCATCCATCCATCCTTTTGTCCATCTACCCCCCTTTCACTCACTCATCAATCCTTACATCCACCCTTTCACTCATCCATCCATCTATTCACCCTTTCACTTATCAATTCATCAATCTATCCATCCACCCATTCACTCGCCCATCATCTACCCTTTCACTCATCCATCCATCCATCCATCCTCTCATCCATTTATCCTCTCACCCATCCACCCTTTTACCCATCATCTACCCTTCCACCCATACATCCATCTATTTACCTTTTCTCTCATCCATCCTTCCACTCACACTCATCCATCCTTTCATTATCTATCCATTCATCCTTTCATTCATCCAGTCATCCTTTCATTAATCCATCCAGCCATTCACACATTCCTTCACTTATTTACTCACCCACCTTTTCACATTAAGAGCTGAGCCTTTGTCTGCAGAGTTGCAGACAGAAGAGGCCCATCAAGAACTTCACCTCGCTGTAGTTCCTAAAGCAAGGGGTGGGGTGGGGGAGGGTTCACTATGCCACTGCACACAGGCAATCTGAAAACTTAGAAGTCATGAGTCATGCATGATGCACAGTGCCAGGACGTGAGGTGACTGTGACATGGTGTTGTTTCCAGGGCTTTCAGTGTGGTAAAAATCTGGGGGGTCTCTTCAAAGGGGGTGTTCGATGTAATTAAGGGCGTGGCTTAAAACCCCCTAGGCTAAAAATCTGTGCTTAGCATTGTGTTCCGCCTGACTGGTATTATGTTGTTTCTGTCATTGCATACAGATATATAATACAGCAAGTATCATTACACCAACAACAAGCCAGGACTATTGGCTTTGTCAATGGTTGTTAGTTGCTTAAAATAAAAAAGCAGCAACCATGGCTTTGTTGAATATAATATTGAAAATGCGTCAGTTCTAAAATGATAAGACAATGAAAGAACTCTAGCCCCTTCTTTTTAACTTGTTTCACAGGCTTCTTCATATTAACTGTTCTCTCACGTTGTAGCAGGGGCGTTTTACCTTTTATCCATCTGACAGAATGCCCTGCTCTACACTGAGGCAGGAGGAGGCCACCACATGCTTTAACAGCCCAGACTGCCCCATTGTCATTCTGTATGTGGCAATTAGCCGGCACACAGAATGACAATGGGCGGGGTGGGGCTGCTCTTGTGCTCTAGGAGGAGTGGGAGGCGGCCCCATCAGGGGGCTGAGGCTTCTCGCAGGGGAGAAGTGCTGCTCCCTGTAAAGGCCATAATTACGGACAAAAGGCGTCCGTAAAAGGGATCCTCACGGACAACGGACGTGCGGTCCAAATTACGGACAGTCCGTGAAATTTACGGACGGTTGGTCACCCTAGCTACAGTTTCATTTCCAGCAAAAATTAATGTTTCTCACCCTTGTGTATCTAAGTTTATCGATCACACTGATGCCCTCTGAAGACTTACTCCTTTGTAAATGCCCTTTCTAATGATCGAAGCAGAGCTTAAACTAGGGGGGATCTGTACAAGGAAGTGGCGGAGCGTGTCGTTAGCCTCCTTGGCTTAACGACACGCTCCGCCACTTCTGAAACGCAAGGCTGCACCATATTTACAAGAATGTGGTGCAGCCTTGCGTTTCCCCATGCGATGGCAACACAGGCACCCTTGCACCAGAGTGCAAGGGTGTCTGCGTGCAGGCGAGGATTGTTTATGTGTAGGAAGGTGTCCCTTCCTGCACATAAACAATCCTAAAAAGCCATTTTGTAACTTTCATGTGTGCGGCTTCATGCAGCACACATGAAAGTGACAAAATTCCTTTTTTACAAAAGGTTTGTTTATGTACAGGAAGGGACACCTTCCTACACATAAACAAACCATGGCATTTTGCACAAGGCAGCACACATGGAAAAAGCAAAAACGAGGAGCAATAATGCATTTCTTCTCGTTTCGCCAACTTAAGACCAGGGTTTTCCCGCAACCGAACGAGTGTAAAACATCCTCACCCCTAACATGCCCCTCTTTTCAACAGTCAAACTAACCCATGAAATCAGAAGCATTATTTGCCTTCTATGAGGGGAGGGCAGCATTAAAAAATAAAACCCAGAGGTAAAATACCAGTTGCCTCCAGAAATGTAGTCTGCGCAGCTAGGCAGGTGCCAGCATAAACGTCTTGTGAGCTTCTGATGTTTCATTAAAAATGTATAAACCTTGCATGCATGCACCGCTGGCTTCGACAGGGCACAGAGCCTACTATGGGTCCAAGTGCGTTACAATGGTAAAGACAGACAAGTTCCCATCTCCTTAAGGCTCGTTTGGACTCTTTGTGACCCAAAGCGGCATTTACCCCAATCTCTCTCTCTCCTATTTTGCAATAGCTAGAATCTGACCTTTCATAATATATTGTGCATATAAGGTTTTTCACGCTGCTTTTGCATCAATTTGCATTCAAGGTACCAGTGTCTCCATCACTTGCTATGGAAATTTCCAACTTCCAGTTTTGAGCCAGTACATAAAGTAGCAGAGTTAAAGATTAAAGATAAAAACATAAACAATGGGAAAAACAAAGAAGCATTTTGAACGGAGTCTTTGATTTCCCAAACCAGTGCTGACGCTTGAAAATGTTATATTTAAAATGACCTGCCCTTTAACATCACTTACTCTTATCACGAATGAGTTCTGTATACTGCAGAAAAGCCATAGAGAATACCGCAGCAAAAGACATGTTTTTGCAAGGCATTTACTAATCGAAGCGACATTTAAATTGGACTCATGCTATGAAATCTTGCTATGTCCTCTAATGTGCGTTTCCAAAATATGAAAACAGTAATCCAAAGTAATGTTGCAATCCTCTAGAAATCTAATGCGATCTTGCAAGTAACTGATGCATACTGCGTACTCCAAGTATTAATACAGGCACAATGATTTATGAATAGTGTTTTCCAATAATCGACTATTTGCACCAATTCATGACCCTTTCTTTCCCGTCTCCTAATTAAATACAGTACAGTCAATTATCCCTATTTTAGAAGTGTCAAGACCGTGCCGTTATAAGCTGGGTGTCTTGCTTTAACTGAGTGTGAGAGAGTGCGAGAGTGAGTGAGAGAGTAGAGTGAGAGTGAGAGTAGAGTGAGAGAGTGAGTGAGAGAGTAAAGTGAGAGTGAAAGAGTAAGAGTGAGAGAGTGAGAGAGAGAGTGAGAGTGAGTGAGAGAGAGAGTGAGAGTGAGTGAGAGAGAGAGTGAGAGTGAGTGAGAGAGAGAGTGAGAGTGAGTGTGAGTGAGAGTGTGAGTGAGAGTGTGAGTGAGTGTGAGTGAGAGTGAGTGAGAGTGAGTGAGAGTGAGTGAGAGTGAGTGAGAGTGAGAGTGTGAGAGAGTGAGAGTGTGAGAGAGTGAGAGAGTAGAGTGAGAGTGTAGAGTGAGAGAGTAGAGTGAGAGAGTAGAGTGAGAGTGAGTGAGTGAGAGTGAGCGAGTGTGTGAGAGAGTGAGAGAGTGAGAGAGTAGAGTGAGAGAGTAGAGAGAGTAGAGTGAGAGAGTGAGAGTGAGAGAGTGAGAGAGTGAGAGAGTGAGTGTGTATTCTGAAATGCCGGTGACTCCTCAATTTGAGTTCAGATGCTTAAAAAACTATTGTCGCATTCCCATTGGTGGTTAAAAAGTATGTGTGCAGCGAAGAAGGACTACATGCCGTCTCAACACTGCAATAGTGAAATACGGGCACCATCGGCACAAATGCTATTATCTTTTCTTTAAGCCTTGATATTTATTGACCTCATAATAAAAGTCTGTCCCATCTGGCTATTAAAAATCATATTGGTTGACATCACAGGTACGAGCTATACGGCGCTACCTTTTGCTTGCACATACAAGATCACTGTCCATGTGATGATTGTGTCCATGATTAAAAGTGTATCAGTCCCAATATACCCTACATCCAGCCGCAACACTGCAGTCCAGATAGCGGTACCTGCAAGCGCTGGTATCCTGACCAAACGCTCCTCATGCAGTCATGATTCGACTTATTTCTGCAGGCATGCCATCAGTGCTTGGCTTGCGGCAGTTCGGCAATTAATAATCTGAAATTGCGGGATAAAAATCCTTGCCACTAGCACGTTCAGGAGCACCCATCCTCAAGCAGTGCACCATGTTAAGTGGCAAAGATTTTTATCCCACAGTTAAAAAAAAATAAAAAAAAAATATATATATATATATATATATATATATATATATATATATATATCACCAATTCCGCGTTTTTGCCGAAATTCCTCCTCCAACACGGACCATCAGATAAGTGCTTTTAGTATTTTATTCGTGCAGTGTCGCCATAACGTTTCGGCTCGTCCGAGCCTTGATCACATGACATTGTACTGGCATATTGCTCCCAAATTTAAAGTGACAAGTGCGCAATCATTAAAATCACGTGAGTGGTGTAACAGTAGACATAAAAGAGTTTGTCAATGGTTATCTTTGCAACAATTATAGATTTATCTATAAACAATGCTAGTTTAAATACAAATTTAAATAAGATAAAATACAGGTAAAATACAGGTAAAATGTAGGGGGAGTATTTCACTGGCATAATACTCAGTAAAACATTTAATAATTCTCCAACATAAATAGTTCCTGTACATACTCTTGGATCCGGTATTTATATGTCTGCAAAATTAATTTGCCTTAAATCATTCCGGATCCTTGACCAATTTCATGCCATTGTAATTGATTTGGTTCTCTGTATTGACGTTGTATAAAATACACCATTATAGTTGTATAGCTTATAATCACGTGGTTAAATCCACCTAATCTCAGTAGTGTATATGTTGTTTCTATATTATTGTCTGCTGTAATTTGGTGTGTATATGTGTGAGAATTGTGTATAATGAACTTAACCTTAAGTGTGAATCTGTTAAAACCATAGTATTTACGTACCGATAGTGCAAGTTTAACCTTGGATTATTTGAGCGCCTGCGAGTCATCGTGGGTTAGTCTTTGTATCTGCTATCAGAGAATATCATATTTGTATACTTAATGCCTTTCAGTTTACGCACTGAGCTTAATGCTCTTACATATCTCTTTCAGTATATCATCCTAATATACCACGGTTTTTCCATCCGTGCTGAACACTTTCCTATTGCAACTCTACTTTATAATCTGTATATCAGGGACTGATTTCTTATTTAAATAGATAAATAGATAAATATATAAATATGCATACAAAATTATCAAAGCCTTAAAAAACATTTCCCTTAAAATTGTATAAAAAATATATTTCATGATCCACCTTATATTGTATGTTGCTAAAATAAGAAAATGATAGTGTTTAATATGTTGTTATATAGATGCTACAGTGCTAAGTTTTTATAAAAAACTGCTCCTAGTGCAAAAATATGATACATGATGGTATAGTTACTCATCCTAAGCAAGTGTGCAAATCCTCCGTGGCATTTAATCCGCCCGGGGTCTTAGAGTCAAACTGTAAAATATATCTTGTTTCTAATTTGCGCAGTTTGGATTCTCTATCTCCCCCTCCTGCTGGGTGGAATTGCGTCTACGACAAAATATTTCAATCCTTCATTGTTACTGTTGTGTAAATCCCTAAAATGCCGAGCTACCGGATATGTATTATCCTGATTGGAGATAGCACGGAGATGTTGTAATATGCGTTTGTGCACTGCTAACTTAGTACTCCCCACGTATTGGAGGCCACATGGGCACATCAGTACATATATCGCATACTCCGTCTTACACAAAAGGAGTTTCTGGATCTTATGTTCTTTGTCGCTAAATGGGGTTCTATATGTTTTAGTATTAACTCCATGTTGGCAGGCTTTACAAGTCTTGCATCTAAAAAAACCCTTATTTGTCTGCAACCAACTCGTATTTTCCATTACATCTGGGCTAGTGTTCACAAGTGAATCTCTCATTGATGGTGCTCTACTGTGTGTGATGGACACCCTACGTGGTAACGTGGGTCCTATCACCGGATCGTTTAAGACTAAAGGCCAGTTCTTGTTAATAATTTTGTGGAGACTGTTGTGTTGTCGACTGTATCTCATTATGACTCTAAACTGATTGGTATCTCCTACCCCATCTCTCCTCACCTTATCTTGTGGTGCTAATCGTTTTTCTTTAATGAGTTCCTCTCTGCATTGCACCATCGATTTGGAAATAGCTTTAGCGATAATACTATCAGAATATCCCCTCTCACGGAATCTCTGCCTGCTACTTTCCTGTGCCTCCCTCAGATCTTGCCCCTTACTGCAAATTCGTCTGAGGCGCAACATCTCACCATATGGAATACTATTTATGAGATGTATTGGGTGTGCACTGCTTGCATGTAGGGTGGAGTTGCCCGAAGTTTCCTTTCTATAGAGTCTAGTTTCTATTGCACTGTTTTGGACATAGACCTCAGTATCTAAAAAATTAACAGATGTTTTACTCATTGTGACAGTAAAATGTAAATTAATTTCATTCTTATTGATTTTTTACAAAATCCTCAGCAAGCTCTTTCGTTCCATTCCATAGTACAAATAAATCATCTATATAGCGTAGCCATAGAATTATATTCTCTTTGATTATCTTATCAAAATTACATTTGAGGACCAGCTCCTCCCAGTATCCCATATGAAGACAGGCATAACTGGGAGAAAAGCTGGCCCCCATCGCTACACCCCTAATCTGTTGAAAAATTAGATTGTTAAACATAAAATTGTTATTTCTCAGACAATAGTCCAACATTTCAATTAGCATATCATTATGTTCCTTGTATTGTTGTGGTCTTTTGGAGAAATAGTATTGCACCGCATGTTTACCATCACAATGTCTGATGCTGGTATAAAGAGATGTCACATCCAGCGCCAACATCCAGTAACTCTCTTGCCATTTTACATCTTTAATTTATACATATATATTTTTTTTTTTCTCGCTCCGCTACAAGCTCCCCTCTTGAGCGGCTGAGGCAGCACAGACAACGAAGCACGGAGACCATGAGCGCATAGTGCAAAATAATCTTTTTTATTTAAAAAATAAAATAGGATAAATCGAGGATACATCCAAAGGGAAAAATGATGAAAATATATATCAGCTATACTTAACTACACCTGGTAAATTTTGGTGGGTTTTGGCATTTAAAATGGTATTTTGCAACTGACATTTACATCTAACTATAACGTCACTTTAACCTTTGGTTTTTTCAGTGAATTTTTAAGTTTTTTTAAGGTAAAGTAAGGTATTACCATGTCTAGCTGCAAGGTAACTAACTTGTTTTTTCAGTGAATTTCTGAGGTTTTTGTTTAACGTAAAGTAACAATATAAAGAGGTGTCATTTTAAGTAGGGCAGAACTAATGGCTTTGTCAAAGGATAAGAACACTAAAATATAAAAAGGCAGACCTATTGGTTGTATCGGTGGTCAGTCAGTACATCACCAGATATAAAGCAGAACTATTGGCTTTGTCAAAAATAAGCCAAAATAATTCATCAATAACCATAACATAATGTATTCTTTAATAATACACACAGCAATGGTCAATAATAATTATCGTCACAAAAATATTTTAAATAAAGCATTTTTATTCAAAACAACCATAAAACGTGTTTTGAGTATTTCTGAAACACTCTTCAGGCCACATAAAGCAGCCAGAGAACCAACCAGAAGGGTCTCCGCACTCCAGCTGAAGAGCATACAGCTCCAGGTTAGAGTGCTTTAAACAGTATAGCAAGTTCTCCTAGGATCATACTTTCAATGACCCAGTTGACTTGCAGTGTTTTTTAAAATTCCTATGGTAGGAAGTTGGAAGGGTCATTGCAAAATGTTTCTAAATAGCTGGTGGTGCCCTGCTGCTACGTGGGTCACCACGAAAAGTCGAATATTTGAAAACAAAGCCCACAAAGGGCATTATGGGGCACTACTGGAAGGGAGCAGTACATTTTTAATGAGCAGCCTTGCAGCTTCCAATATGAAGAAGTGGCAAGGCTGTAACTTAAAATGTATTTTTTTATTTAGGTGCCCCAGTCCATCCTGGGGCACCAAGAGCTTTCATTTTTTTTTTAACTAATGGCAGCACGTGGAGCCCACTCCCATGCTGCTGTTTTCTGTGGAGGTATTTTTACTACTATGGCTGCTCCGGTCCCCTCCAGGGCACCAAGGACTTTAATTTGTTTTTTTTACCCAATTGTAGCATGGGCAGAACAGTTCATGCTGGCACGGGAGCCGGCACCTTTCTCCTCTCTGACCAAGTGCATGTATTGTGTGCTCCTCCTCCCCAGGGAGAAAAACCACAATGTGGGGGATGCACTGAGGCGCCCCTACCCCCATATGTAAGAGCTTCGGGTACCGGGACTTCTATGAAGAGTGGAGGTTCCTGGGGAGGATGGGGGGGGGGTGCCAGGTGCAAGATACAGTTCGGGGAGGATACCCCACTCAATACCCTCCTCATCTATGTGCTTCGGGAGGCCAAGAATGATGTCCCGGGATCCCTTCGATAATATGGTGGCCTCCAGGGAAATGGGAGTTCCCAGGGGTTTTTACATTTCAGGGAGGTGGTTCCAAACACACCTCCTTCCTATATATAATTTAAAAAAAAAATAATGTGCTGACCCCCCCCCTGGTTCCTGGCCCACCTCGGGAGGATTTTAATGAAAAAGTCCAGGCCTGCACTTTATTTTTACTTTTTCACAGTACTGTGCAACAATTTTTTTTCCATTTTATTTGGACCTCTGAATGTTCTCTCTTGGCCCCTCCCACCAGCACTAGGTGGTTAAGATATCCCTACCCCCATCCCACAATATGTTATTTTTTTTTTTTTAACCAGGACATAGGGACTGAGCCCTCAAGCCCTAAAATGGCTGCCACAACAACTTTGTTGATGTTGACAGCAGCCAATCAGATCTTACCTTTTTGATCTGCCTGAAATATTTATAAATTTGTAACCTAAATTTCTCAAAAACTACTGGATGGATTTACACCAAATCACAAAAACACACACTTTCTGGGTAAAGATCTATCTTTCTGTCAAAATTGGTGTAATTCCATTCAGCCATTTTTGCAGTATCGCTGTTCAATTTCCTATGGAAAACGGCATGGGGATAACGCGTTTCGGCTCCCCCCCACTCATTTTACTCGGCCCTCAGCTTGACGGATCACCCCGAAACTTTCCAGGACGAAGCTGAGGTCAATAGGACTTTTTGGGGAAAGTTTTGTGAAGCTTTGTCCAGTGACGTCAAAGTTATTACTAAACCAACAAAAAAATAATCAATTGTCTATGGCAAGTCAGTCCTAACTATCACTACACAAACATATATATATATATATATACACATTTTACCTACTGGCGGTCACCAGTAGGTAGTTATAGTTAGGACCATGTTTCAATAGGATAAGCATTTTTTGTCTTGGCTATAACTTTGGAGTAGTTGGAGCAATCTTCATGAAATTTTCCCCCAAAAAAGTGTCAAGGTAGGTTCTGGTTGTCATGGAAAGTTTGGGGTGATCCGTGCAGTGGGGACTGAGAATTTGGGGCACGAAATAAGGTTGCATTTGTAATATAAATTCCCATAGGAACCTTTAGCCACACCTACAGCCCGAACCGCAGAACAGACTTACACTTAATTTGGCAGGGAGGTAGATGTCGGTTAAAGGAAATGTCTTTTGCTTATTTGGTGTAAAACCATTAAGTAGTTGCTGAGAAAAGCAAGTTTAAAATTATAGTGATGTCTCTGGCTGAGGTTTCGCAATGAATCGTGAAAGCACGCGTCAACAGGAATGCTCTGAACCTGAACAGAAAGTTGCGGCAGCCATTTTATCTATCGGGAACGGTTCCCGGGCTGAAACTTTGTGTGAAAGCCCACATAAGGGGTCAGGGTGGAGATACTTGGACCCCATGGTGGTGTCCAAAATTGACTTTTTTAATTGCGCGCGATATTCGCGAGGACGACGCAACCGCCAGCATATTGGTAAGTATATAAGTGACTGTATGTGTAAGTGAGTGATTGTGAGAGTGGCTGTATGGGTTAGTGTGTGCTTGGTCAGGACTGTATAGGTGAGTATGTGTTAGTATCTGTATGAATAAGTGTGTTGGTGTGTGAATAACTGTATAGGTGACTAAATGGCTGTGTGCTTGACTTTATAGGTGAGTGAGTAGGTGTGTGAGTAGCTCTATGAGTGACTGACTGAGAGGCTGTATGGGTGTATGAGTGGATAGATCAGTGGCTGTATTAGTGAGTGAGTTGTTGTATGAGTGGCTGTACAAGTAACTGAGTGGATGTGTGTGTACACCTATGAATCAGTGAGTGGGTGTGTAAGTACTGGCATGGGTGCGTCAATGGTTTTGAGAATGCTAGTGTAGAAGTTGGAGTGGGTGTGTAAAAGGTTATATTGGGGTATGAGTGGGTGCATCAGAGATTCTGTGGATGATGTCAACAGTGATGTCATTTTAGATATCAGTGATGTCACTGACCATGTCATGAGTCATGTAATATGTGAGGTCATAAGCAGTGCATTGCATGGGCGTGAGTAATAGTTAGCTCAGCTAAATATAACTGCTGAATTTCTATGGTTTTGTGCGTGTGAAATCTGAGCCCAACTATAATGTCCCTGTAACCTTTGTTTTTTTCAGTAAAAAAAATAAAATTATATATATATATATATATATATATATATATATATATATATATATATATATCGATATATATAACAAAGCCAGTGGACACCGGCACTCTGTGATGAAAAAAGTGGATTTATTTATGCAAGTGTGAGGGGCGCTCTCCTAAACCTAGGAACTACCCAGAGTTCTCTGCTTCGTTTTTGCATAATGTATGGAGCACTGGAGGCCTGAAAGGGTATTGTTTTGACTTATACTGGGTGCTCTTGTGTCTGGACAAAGCTAAACCTCTCTGAAGAGCTGTAATGAGAGCGAAACACGTGTCAGGGGTTGCTTTTATTAATTCCTCGTTGGCTTGAATGGTATTTTAAAAATCCAAAGCTGTAATACTGTGCCTGGAGTGGTAAAAGGGTTCTGTCATTTTACAGCTCGACATGGATAGCAGTGTGCTAATCCTATCTACACATACATATACATATCTATATATCTATATATCTATATAACGTATATATATATATATAGATATCTATCTATATCTATATATATGTATCACATCACTTCTTGATGGTTCGGCACGCTAAAGCAGCACCTTCATCTGCGTGCAATGTTTATAAATAAATAACAAAATCACTGCCAGTGCACACAGTGCTGGGTGGCTCATCCTGCACTTCTCAGTGCCCTTGTTTATAAGAAACTTAAGTGGCATTTGCCACATAGTAGCCATAGTTATTCTTTTGTGGCTCGGTGTTTTCTCCTTTATTCTCTTTAGAGGGCTTTGCTACAGTGAAGACCACACCTGTCTTCAGGCAGCACAGAGAACACAATTTAGCCTGACTCTAGCAGGCTGGGAGGTAGCCAACACAGGCTGGTTAGGAGTTTCCTGGGGAATTATGATAGGTGTTTGAACCCCTGCTACGGCACAATCAGAATTTTGAATTATGATTTTTTTTCCGCACATAGAAAAATAACAGGAGGGGGCACTGGGGTTAAAAAGTGCACCACCATAATTTATCCCAGGTATTTTTCTACATGTCAAACGCGCCGAAATATAACAGGGGGAAAATGCCCAGTAACTACTAGTGCATGAGGGTTTTAGGGCAGAAATCACCAAATCCATAGTATTTCACCATTCATGAGGAAAACTCGGAACAGATGCACACCCAGTTGATTCCAAGCACCAGGATGTCAGGCTTTATCAGACGCGCTAAGTACTAATGGTGCATTAGTAACTGCGGCCTTAGGTTTTTAACATGGCTACCGGTTTATGAATAGTTTACACATTTCATCCAGCGGTAAACCGCAGTGGCGGCTCCTCTGCTAAGGCAGAGGAGCGTCGACTCACTGCTTCAGCTGCAAGCTGAATACAAAGAATTAAATGATAATAATGTTTATTCATTTTATTTTTTGTATTCAGCTTGCAGCTTAAGCCAGGCGGGCAGAGATGGGCTCCCTGCATCACAGAGGAAGAAATGGTGGCAGCACCTAAAGTGCGCATGATGCTTTGGCCGGCGGTCTCTGGCTGGTCAAAGCATCATGCACACTCTGCATGTTCTCCACGCAGGCTGTATTACAGCCTGGGTGGAGAACATGCACAGCCTGCCAGCCCCTGCTGAGCGCCGAACCACGGCACTCAGACCAATCACAACGCTGCTAAGGCAGCGTTGTGATTGGACAGGGGATTCTGGGAGGCTATGTGCTTCCTGCCAAGAGGAGGACGTAGAAAGAAGAGGTGGCAGCCGGCGGTAAAGAGGTAAGAGCTATTTTTTTTATTGTTTACCCCCTGCCTCACCACCGCTGGACAGTAGCCGCAGCTACTGGTAAAACGGTATCCCAATAGGGCATTTGTGGACTGGCAGTTTCCATGACCCAAGCACAGTAGAGCTTAAGAAGTAAAATAGAGGTAGCGTGGCAATGGACCATGTGGTGAATCAACAGTGAGGGTAGGTTTATGTTAGGAATTGTTTTGAAATTTTTATTTTTTACATGCATCGTTCAGCAGCACGGACAGACAATCTATGGACAGAAATCCCTCACACTCGCTTTCAACAGTATGCATACTCAGTTCTACTTCAGTAGCTATGTGATGAGGAAGAGGATGGCCCCAGCCTCTCACTTCTTCAATAACTTTGGCCAGTCTCCATAATACATCTTGTAGCTGGACGCGCAACTTTAGGTTATGTTGAACCACTCAAACTGTTCGTCTTATATCTGTGATGGAGCGCTATGGAAATACCTCATTTTAAGTTCGCATTTCCAGTACTAAAGAAGCTTCGCTTGTTGCACTTTTGTTGGAAAGCTGATCAATGACTTATCTTTTCTCGCTTGATCAAACAAGGAATACATGTAAAAGGCTCTTTGAGAAGTGATTGGAGCTCTCTGGACCACCAATAACCTTTTTAGGTCTACCGTTAACCATGGCCTTTGACTTTACTAAAACTATATATACTTAATATACCTACTTATAGGGAGTTGCACCCAGCCCTTCGTATCCACTGGTCTTTTACTACACATTCACATTTTTCTTCCGCCCACTACAGCATACATTATGGGGCAAAGTGTCAGCCCACTTAACCTTTCACTAACTTAACTGTGAGTGACAGTCTTTTGCCTTTTCACTAGGGGAAGAGCCACACACAAAGTAGTTCCCTTAAGGGCCAGGGGCTTATCGTGCATTGCGTGCTTTTTGAGACCAAACAGATATTTTTGCTTTGAGCCAATGTTTTTTAGATTGATACGGCCAGCAGCTTTTCCAACAATAAAGCTTTACAAAAACCTAGAAAAAAACTAAACCAGCCTTGACAAACCAAAAGACTGGCAACCAATGCCAGTCCTACTGGCTTTGCCAATGCTTGCTCTACAACTTGTGAAAACAAAGGGTGATAGTTGATAGTGTCGATCTAACTGGGATCTTATCCACTTACTTCTTGATGAATGGCCTTGACCATACATGGAAGACTGCGAGCCCAAAAACATGTTGGCGACATGTGACTGAAGGATCTTCAAGTAGATCATCAGCACTAAGAGCCTGGGCTGCTTTTATTCATGTGGAGAGGGGGACAGCAAAAAACTGATCAGCCCACCCCTACACATTTTACTGTCACCTATCGGGACGCTTAGGTAATAAGTAAATCCGGGGATGAATGACTGTTAATTAAACACACTATCAGCATCAAACTACATTCCTGCATGGGTGTTCCCTGTGTTAGGTGGATAACTCTTAGGAAGCATAGCACACTAATGGGGGGGTGGGAGGGGAGCGATCGTTAGACCTGGCATCTTTTGGCATGTTTCCCCTGTCTTTTTGTATTCTTACCTCCTGTTTTTGATGGTATGCTGGACTTTGTTTTTGCTGGTTTGTGGTCTCTGCACACTTTACCACTGCTGATCAGTGCTAAAGTGCAAGTGCTCCCTCTGTAAATTGTATCATTGAATTGGTATTTCCATATTTTGCAATTTTTGATTTACTAGTAAGACCCTAGTACTGTGCACAGGTGGGCCCAGGGCCTGTAAATCAAATGCTACTAGTGGGCCTGCAGCACTCATTGCGCCACCCACATCAGTAGACTTTCAAATGTGTCTCAGACCTGCCACTACAGTGTCTGCATGCACAGTTTTGAACAGCCATGTCGACCTGGCAAGTGCACTCACTTGCCAGGCCCCAACCTTCTCTTTTCTTACATATAAGGCACCCCAAAGGTAGGCCCAAGGTAGCCCCATGGGCCAGGTGCAGTGTATGCAAAAGGTAGGACATGTAGTGGTGTGTTTTACATGTCCTGATAGTAAAATACTGTACATTTCGTTTTTCACTATTGAAAGGCTATCTTTCCGATAGGGGATCATTGTAGCAACCTTCAAAATATTTTACAAGTGTAACTTTCAATTGGGAAAAGATAGAAAAATGGAATTTAGGCTCCCTGAGCTCAGAATTTAAAAAGACAACTTTTAGTAAATATGATTTTTAAATTACATGTTTAAAAATGCCACTTTTAGAAAGTTAAGTAGTAGATTAAAGTGCCTGCAAGGGATTTGTTTGAAGCAGAGAAATTTATCAAGATTGTTTCTTTTAAATATATATTTGTTATGTCAACGTATGACATCAGTTAATTTAATTTATAATCATTGAAAAAGTTAATCCAGATAGAGAATTATTACTTTAACAAGAAAGTAAAATACTTTTAGAGCAGGTGTGAAGGTTAATTCAGAAAAGTTTTTTTTATAAACACATTGTATATATAAAGGGGTTCACAAAAGATAAATTTCAAAAACACATTGACAACGGTTATAAATAAGCGTTTTACAACATTGAGAGGCTACAAGTCAATGTGTTGAAAGTCCAAATCCTAAATACAATATTTGGAACAGTCTAACAGGGTAGATCTAAATCACAAATAGCGCACTGGACAATAGCTTGTTTGAAGAAAATTGAACACTGCGTAGACGTTTCAGTCTGTGTAGCTGTAAGTCAGCAAGACTATCTTCAGGACTGTAGATTTTTCAAAAGGATGGTAAAGACCCTTCTTGGTCATATCAGATTTAACAGAAGGACTGTGAGAGGTCACTTCACGAATGAAGTACCAATATAAAGTAGTTCCAAAATGTACTGTTGTTCCATAAGGAATCTCTAGTAGAGAGTGACTCTTGATTGCGAAGTCAAGAGTAATGTAGAGTCTATCTTCTCATGAGTCACAGATATAGTAGTGTGTTGTATTGTTTGATACGCATCATTTATAAAGTCTATTGTGGCTTGCAGTGGAGTGAGTCTTATGATCGGTGGTCAAAATGAATTCGACGCAACCGTGCAGGTCAGCGCGGAGAACATCACGCTGATCCGCACGTTGCATCAAATTCATTTTGACTGTGATCACATCACCCAGCTTCACACCGCAACTCTGGTCTCACCGACAACGCCGGACCCAGTCATCAAGGAGCTGTCTGCACCATGACCTGTGGGCACCGCACGTCGCATTGTCCTGCTTTGCATTGCAGCCTCAACACCATTAATGACAGTGCTCCTGACTTCAGCCTCATGGAGTCCGATCCGAAACGCAAGTGACTTCAAGGGCCCGATGACTCCTGCAACGACCTCCGGAACAGACGCCTGCCGACGCCGGCGATCCTGCCTCTTCGGAGCTCATCGCAAGGTCCACGATGCCCTGCATTTCCAAGGTACTGTTTTCAGATCTTCCTAACACCATAGCTGGCCCGCGACCTCATGGTCAGCCTGAACTGTTGGATTTGTTTGTTCATTTAGTCGTGATAGTCCTGAAAGGAGCTATCGACTTCAAGGAACTGTTTTTTAAGTCTATTTTTGCAATATTCGTATTTTGATTACTGTATGTTGGATTTTTATAGGTGGGTCTCGTTTTACACAGATAAATATTGGTTATTCTTCTAAAACTGGTGTGGTGTCTTTATGTAGTGTTTTCACTGTATTACTGTGTGTTATGTGCAGACGCTTTAAACTTTGCCTCTGAGATAAGCCTGATTGCTTGTGCCAAGCTACCAAGGGGGTGAGAGCAGGGGCTATTTTAGACATGTAACTCCCTTATCCTGACTAGACGGAAGGGCCCCTACTTGGACAGGGTACAAACCTGCCAACTGGAGACCTCAATTTCTAACAGCGCTTGCCTCCCCCACAGATCAGTCTTTACTTTTTTTGTCAGTATAAAGGGGACCCTGTTCTCTAGGTGGGAATTGTACCAATTGGTTGTGATATTTTGTTGTTACAATGACTTTCTAGGTATATACTGTGTTTCAGAAGAGGAAAGAAAATACAACAAATCACAGGAGGTAAAGCAACCTGGAAAGAAAAAAATGCATTCTAATTGTAAGAGACAATCTTTGGATGGGACTCACCGCAGAAACAACTGCTACTCGAGGTACCTGTTTGCAGTCAAAGTAATTTTCCAACAAGGAACAACAGGTTGCATATGTATACGGCTAGTATTCACAGGGCGTTTGAGTAAGACATTAGGACCAGACCCACACTCTAACAGTATCACTAGGTACCATCAGTGGCGTAGCAAGGGGGGGTGGGGTAGGCGGTCCGCATCAGGCGGCACGGGTTTTAGGGGCGGCAGCCTTCACAAATCCCCCCTTGCTCTTTCAAGTGGTCGCAGCGGGCTGCAACGAAGAAAGCGCCAGCACCCCACCCACTCTTTCAAGCGGCAGCCGCGGGCACCAAAAGCAGTAACCGCCAAGGGCTAGCTACGCCACTGGGTACCATGGCAGAGGTCACATTTTGGCAGTACCAAGACACACAAATAAGGAAGGGCATTTATTTCCAATGAACACCCAGGACGTCTCTTGAACAAGGCAGCTTATTTGAAGACAATTCAGCAGCCAAAATGTTAGGCATAAACACAGTTCAAAAGCTTTCAAGGAGAAACTTCAATTGTACTGCAAGTAAATCTACTGCTATGCCAAGCTACCCTCAACTATACGACCTCTGAATGGCTCTAGTTGTTACAGTCTAGACAAAAGGTGTCACTGACATGAGAAAAAATTAAGCTGCATGCTTTGATGTTTCACATCTAGCACCGGGATCAATACCCTTGCAATGAATGGCAGTGCTGTGGGTGTAAATAGCTTAGAGAGAGGCGTGTGCTATGGCTGAACAGGAAACAAAGATTGCTTTCTATTCTGTATAAATAGCTGAACGGCATGCGTTCAGTGAAAATTGATGAAACAAAGGGGAACAATGTGGCTTATCTTGTGAATAAGCAGGGGGCCAAGCCAAAGGATGCACAAATGGCAACAAGTCCTAAAATCTACAACTGGAATAGGAATGTATTCCAGAGAGGAAATCCAAACAGACGTGCACTGACAATCAACAAATTCAGCAAAGCAATACTTCTTTTAAAGGAGAACACCCAGGGTCAAAAACAACCTGTGAAAGGTAGCTGTTCAGGGCCATTTTTCATATCTTCTGAAGACCTCCTACTCATCCAGGTGGTTGTGCACCACTGTCACTGAACAGTAACAGCTGATCTTACCACGTAACACAACAGTCCCTTTATGAAATGTGGATATCCCCAACATCACCTACAATGGTGACCACCTGCATGTTTCATAGTCCTGCGTATTGTAGTGTAAAGCTGCACATTCTCCGTCTGGGCACAAGCCGCTAAAGGAGCCAGTAGAGAGTCATGGAATGACAGCATGGTCATTATTGCTGGTGGTTTATTGCTAGCCTCACACTGAGCTTTTCCTGCTAGGAACTCAATATTTAACAATAGAGATAATGGGGACATCTCACCTTTGGAGGAACAGGATTTTTTTCTTTTCTACCATTCACCTTTAATGGGTGTTGTGCACAGCAAAGCGCATTCAGAATGCATTTTGCATCTTGTTTGACAGGAAGTAGTTCTTCCTCGTGAGCGATATAGCCAGGACATACTTAAGTTTGTTGATATTTGTTTTTGTCCTGCCTCTGTGGTCAACTGCAACAGACAATCTTCAAGACTTGGCAGATAATCAAAGGTAACTAACAAATACAGCTTCTGTCGTCCAATGAAGCCAACGTTTTTCTTTTTCCATCTGAAGAAAGTAAGGGTTTTAGAAAAGCCGCATAAGCAAATAACTACACGAAAGCAGGTTTAGAGGTAGCTTGATTTTGGCTCCTATGGAGCATAGATTAGGCCCTTCACATATTCAAAAGGACACGTGGATAAATTCACTGGTTAGCCTGATAGGAACAATTAATACCAAATTACACTGCTAATAACAAAAAAAAGTAACAGCAAATAACAGAAACAAGCATTGGCAAGGCCTATTGGCCTAGTATTGGCTACCAACCTTCTGGCTTTATCAGTGCTGATTTTGTTTTGCCATGGTTTTTGCAAAATGTTATTGTTGGGGAAGCGTATGCACCCGCATCAATGAGAAAAAAAGTGACTAAAAGCAAAAATATTTTTAGACACAAAGCGCACATCGCCGTAGTAGTCCCTGGCATTTAAGGGAACTTCTTTGTATGTGGATGTGCTCCATGTGAAAGAGCAGAACGTTGTCACTCACAGTGAAATTAACCAATGGCTGAAATTAGCTGATCCATTGCCCCATGTTGTATGCTGTAGAGGGCGGAAGAATATGAATGGCACAATAACAGGCCAATGGATGGAGAGGTCTGGCTTGCAGAATGCCTCAACAAGAAAGTATAATATACATATAAATTAGTGAAATCAAAACATCTTGGCTAATGCCAGACCAAAAAAAAAAATCAAAAAATAAAAAGCAGTTTTGTTTACTACTTTTTCCGACATTTACTTAAATACTGAGCAGTAAACATTTCTAATCGCTTTCTGAAAATTCACAAAAAACATCAAAACTTATACGATGGAAAATTCAGAGGCCTGACTTGCGCTCCTAGAAATGGTTTAAGACCACGAACCTTTAGGTTTGGCTGTACCATTTCAACCCATTTGTACTCAAAATGCAAGTATTACGTCTTTAACAATAAGATTTGTGTCACATTAGCAATGGTTTGGCCTTCACTGTTAAAACAAATATAAATTTAAACAGCACTGTGGTGCAAGTGAAAAGTGTTTCTGATAATGAATGTGGAGTTCCACAGATTGCAGCCTTAAACTTGACACTGTACACAATGTGGCTCCCTTCTCTAGGTTCTTCATATCCTTTGGGTCTGATTTCAATTTTTGTGCTGACCACACTGCAGTGAATTCTAAAAAGTTGACAGAAAATTGGTGAATATTAAAGATCAGTTCCAAAAATGCATGCCCTGTAGTAACATGAGCGGCAGATGATATGATAAACAATACAGAATAATGAAGTTATTCATTCATTAGGACAGGAAAGGATAGTCAACTATTAATCAGATGAGAAGGACTGCTGGGGCTTTTATGCATGTCAGATTTCAGTGAATTGCTGAAGTGTTTCAGAGTGACTGTGATGAAGGGAAGGGGGCAGAATGAGCAGACCAAAGCCCAGAAAAGCAGAATTATTGAAACACTTAGAGGGGTAACAATTAACGTCTTTTAACTATAGACGAGACTACTGGTAAGGTATATATTGCATAAATGCAGTTATTATTATTGTAGCATTCACATAAGAAGGAAATATTAGTGAGCTATGCACAACAACAACAACCAAAAAAAAAAAGAGGTGGCTGGTGGTCATGGGCGCAAGAAAAGGCCTTGTGGGTGTAGCTATAGATGGTGGTCGATCTGGTAATGATGTCAAATAGGATAAATTCTACACTAGTAATAAAAGGAGTCTTAAGAAGGCAGTGTGAGTTCTACTAACTGCATTAATGAAGAAGTTACTTACCTTCGGCAACACTCTTTTTGGTAGGGACGATATCTAGCCACAGATTCCTCACCTTTTGTATATTCCTCAGGAGTCAGACTGGATCCGGAAACTTTTGAGCAGTACCTCTGGTACCCAGAGGTGGCGTCGTCATGCGGCTTGGTATCGATGCTGTTCCCCACCTAAAAACAACGTGCAGAGCCTATATTGGCACCACTCCCGCACCCTGTCAATTGCTTTCTAGAGTGTCCACGCCCCCAGACAAAGAGCCCCAAAAGCAAACAGGTGTTACCAATGTGCTGATTCCTAGACTTTAGATCTTATTAATGGATAGAGTCCAATCACATAACGCAGAGGATGGAAGCGTCAATGAGGAATATGCGGCTTGATAGAGTCTCTACCAGAAAGAGTGTTACCGAAGGTACGTAACTTATTCTTGTGAAAGAGACTTCTAGCTACAGATTCCTCACCTTCTGAATAGAAGCAGTATCTATTTGGAGGCAGATCTGTGGATGGACTCAAACCAGAAAGAACTGCAAGACCAAATGGGTAAAATGCCCCTCTCCGAGAACCTGACTGTCCAGACAATAATGCTTTGTGAACGGATGGAGGGACGCCCACGTAGCTGCCTGGCAAAGTCCAGGACCAGGAATCAGCATGCCGGCAGTAGTAGTAGCTTTGGCCCTGGTAGAACGAGCATGCTTTTTAGCCAATGCATAGTAGAGCTTAATGTAGAGCATGATCCAGCGCAAAATGGTTCTCTTCTACACAGCCTTAGCTTTTTTTGCTCCAGTGAACCCCATAAAGAGCTGACTGTACACCCGGTGTTCTTTAGTACAATTTATGTAAAAGCTTAGCACTCTCTTGGGGTCCAAGCAATGGAGTCTCTTATCTTCCTTAGAGGTTGAGGCAGAGCATAGAATGCTGGCAGGTGATGTTTTGACAAACGTGGAACATCATCACAATTTAGGCAAGACGTGTGCCAGTGTCTACAAAATCAGCTTGTCTGGGGGAAAAGGTGATGTACGGCGGGTTGGCACAAAGTGCTTGAAGCGCACTCACATGCCATGCTAATGTTATGGTGATGATGAACACTGCCTTAGGGGTGAGAAGCTGCAATGCAATAGGTGGTGCTGCACCGTCCCACGCGACCTGTATTACTTCATATGGGGCTACAAATAGCTCCTATAGCTAGCCCTGCATGAATTACCCAGAGACAGTACGTTTAGTCTTTTTTTATCAAACTATTTTCTTTATTTTTCTTTATTAATTTATTTCTTTATACATTTTACAAATCTCAATTAAATTATACATAAATACATGATATAAATACATGCAATCTGTACAATACAGGACAATTTCATCAGAACAAACTGATGGTTCTTTAACTATTTCTTTTAATTTCATGTTAAGGGATGATATCAGGAACCCTTGTATAACAAGACACAAAAAACACCACCACGGCATATCTCTATTGTACAAACAATAATGTTTGGAAATCAAATTTCTTCAAATATGTGTCATTTGCATATCACCAAGTTAAGTGTTCTGAATTGTTTTGCTCCTATTTAAATCTTTGTTTGCATCACACTGATTTACAAAAAAATGTGTTCATAATTCCTGATATCTTTTGAAATATGTGTACTATCCACTTACATGCTTACTTTAAATGTTATGTGCTACAAAAAAACTGACCTCTTCAGACAGCTCATTTGACAAAAAAACCCTAACTGTAGTAAGAGAAAATAAACGCCATTTTCAAAGCAGCAATTAGCAAAAAGACAAACTGACATTTGACCTCTCTCCTTGAACAGACTGCAAATGTGTCAAGATAAAAACAAGATTTAATGGAATCTTTATTGCTCATTAACTTTCTGAATGAACAGAACACCTGTTCCATTCCAGCTTAATTTCACTAGCCAAAAAGGACTAGTATGTTCTAAAAATAGCTCAACCTGATAAAATCTGACTCAACATTGCAAGTAGATTTTTTGAGGCCTGACTATACAAAGACAATTGTTCTGAGTCACAAATTAATACCTCTTCCATTCTTGTGATTAAAAAACATACCCCCAAGTATTCCAAACACCACTCTCTCTTTGCATCCATACACATTCACTTATCACAGTCATACCAATCCCAGCCACTTGTTACAATCACTATCCATGGACAACAGGAAACAGACTCTTTTTTCAGTCGTTGTTTTGTTGTGGGTTGCGATCCTGTTGACTCCAGTCTACGTATGTTTAGTGGGATATATATTAAAGCAACCACCTTCTTCGGGACCACCTGAGATTTCAGCTGAAACTGGTGGACCAACTAGGGGGTAGCTAATAAGTCTTAAACTATCCTACTATTATCAAGCGGCTCTTCCTAGAAATCAGTTTGTTCGAAGCCTTGGATAATTTGATTCATTTGATTTCTTCAAAGTCTTAATATTTATCTGTTTTTTGTGTGCGAATTTTGAGATGTCAATATATTGGTGTCACAGGTCCTTCCAAAAACTCCATCCCAAATTAGCTACAGAGCCATGTATTAATGGTTCGAAATGAATTGTGCACATATCGTATTCCTCGTGGCAGCAGCCCTGCGTCTAACCAGTATTTCGGACGAGTGCGGCAGCCGATAGAAATGCTGTGAGTCACAGACCGGAACAAGAGAGCACCTATGCTGCCGGGATTTTAAAAAACGCAAGGAACAACGGTGAAGCGGCTCAAGTGGAGTGCACATCAGTAATGTGAAGACCATGTTAAGGTCCCACTGTCGTATGAAAAAGGAAGAGTGAGGAAACAAATGTTACAAACCTTTATAAAAGTGGCGTCTTAAACAAGAAGGGCTGATCGATCAACCGCAAAAAAGCCGAAAGGTACCCTTTAACTGTGCCTGATGCAAAGCTGTGCCGGGATAGGGAAAAACAAACAACAAAAAGTCAGATAATTTTGCCTGGAGGGGGTCTATCTGCAAAGCACCACGGGAAGCCTGAAATTTGTTCCAACATCAGAGCTATACACTTTTTGTTAAGGGATGCCTGGCTGCCAAGATGACATCAACCATCTCCGCTCAATCTCCAAGAACAAAGGTGGATACTGTGAAGGCCAGTGTTCAGATCCCTGCCCTGCTGCTGCAACAGCAGATCCTCCCAGGCGGCCAGCCTGATTGAAGAACAGATGCTCAAGCACAGGAGTTCTGGATACCATACTCTCCAGAGGCACTAGGATGACTTGGGCCTGGTCGGTCCTGATCTTCCTGAGAACTCAGGGCAGGAGTGGTATTGGCGGAAAGGCATACAGGTGTCCCGGGTTCCACTCAAGGTAGAACACGTCTCGGAGTGAGAAACACCTTGGAAAAGCAAACTTGCAGAAGTGCTGACACTGCACGTTCTCTGCAGTAGCCAACAGATTGATCCAAGGTTCTCACCATTCACAAAAGAGACCTTGAGCCACCTCTGGGTGTAACTGCCATTCGTGGTCTGCTAGGTGCTGACGGATGAGCTTGTCCGCCATGGCATTCAACGATCCTACCAGGTGGTTAACCACCAGGAAGATTCCTTGGTGGTCTAGCCATTTCCAAAGATACTGCTCCTGGCACAGGGTCTGTAACCCCACTCTGCCAGATTTGTTGCAGTACCACAAGGCAGTCGGCTGAAGATGAGGGCCTGGGAGATGGTGCATCTTGCGCTTTGTGGTAGCCATTTGAATATCTTACGAAGCATGTAGAGGATGAAGAAGCAGGAGGAGGAGACTGAATTCATTTGAGTCGTCATGGTTAGCTTGTTGCCCAGACTGATGCCTAGGTTCCTAGCGTGGGCAGTGCGGGTAGGAGTAAGTCCGAGTTCTGAGGGTCACCAGGATGAGTCCCATGGGTAGCTTTTATTTCCAAAAATAAGTATCTCTGTTGTCTTGTCCGTGTTGATATGGAGACGGGACTCTGCCACAGACCAGATGCCTCTGATTTCCATCCCTCCCAGATGGCCACTCTAAACCAGAAGCGATAAATCGGTCACCACTTTCAGTTCTGAGTGGGAAAGGAAGAGCTGGGTCTGCCGCTGACCCAATCACAATCAAGCAACCACCACTGCAGATCTTTTGCAGTCTCCTCTGAAATCTGAAACATGGTCTGAGAGGTCCCCTTGATGTTTGACCCAGGGAGACTACAGATCCCATGGTAAAGCCTGCATATGCCACTTGGTGTGCTCGACTAACGGAGGAGGCCATCAGTCCCAGCAGCCTCAGAGTTGACCTCACTGAAATCCAGGACCGAGGCTTAAAGATGGGAGCCATAGCCTGAATGTTCTGGACTCCCTATCCCCAGAATGGCTCTGATTACTGGAGCATCTGAGAATGAGTTTGGCGTGACTTTGGTGCCTTGATAGTGAACCCCAAAGATGACAGGAAGTTCAACGTCATCTGGAGGTGGTTGATGACTGCCTGGGGTTAGCCCGCTTTCATCAGCTAGTTGTCGAAGTTGGGCAAGACTGGAACCCCTGACCTCTGAAGGCGTGCTGCCACCAGTGCCATCACTTTTGTGAACACCCGAGAGGCCCTGGTGAGAGTAAAGAGGAGAACAGCAAACAAAAAACGTCCTTGTCCCACCACGAACAGTAGGTAGCACCAATGGGCCTGCATGAGGGGTATATGGAAATAGGCTTCCTGCAGGTCCAACGACACCATTCAGTCTTCAGTGTCGAGGGCGGACAAGACCTGGGGCAGTGTGATCATTCAGAATTTTCTTTCTGGAGGAAGGCGTTGAGAGGGTGCAGATCTAAAACAGAACAAAGGCCTCCATCCTTCTTGAACACCAGTAAATAGCGGGAATAACAACCATGTCCTACTTCTGGCACGGACACCCCCTCAACAGCCCTTTTGGCTAAAAGGGCTTGCACTTCCTGCCGCTACACGGATAGATAGACAGTCAGTCGCTGGGGGGACGGTAGAATGTGCAGCAAAAAAATGGTAGGGCATAGCCCTTCCAAACAATATGCAGGACCCACCTGTCTGATGTTATGGCCAGCAAGAATCATCGAATCCTGCCTCCCACGGGGTGGCTGCGCTCCACTAAGGGCACACTAAAGCTGTTTGGCAGGGAAGTACTGGACTGGTTGGCTCGTAGACCCAGATTGCGTTTGGCAAAACAGCCTCAACCGCAAAACTGCTGGGTAGCTTGTGGTGGCTGCATTGGCTGGCAGTATGGGGTAACTCTGTCAAAGCCACGAAAGGAGCCGTAGGACTAATACGGCGGGCGAAGGGAGACTGATAAGCCCAGGGAGCATGCTGTTGCATTGGTCAAGAGCATAGTTTGCCTTGTCCCCAAACAGGTGAGCCTCATCCAAACGCAAGTCCATGAGGGATGACTGAATAACACCTGAAAAGCCGGTGGACCGCAGCCAAGCGTGGCAGGCACTGGCGACACTGTTGCCAATGGCACACCCAATTAAATCATTGATGTATAAGCCACAACAAATTGAGAACTTAGCCATGTCACAACCATCATTTATGGCCTTGTCGATGAAAGGTTGGAGATCTTCAGGAACATCTGGGAAGACTTGAGCTGTTAAAAGCAAAACGACAATCGTGAACATTACCTGCGCCATCTTGTCTGGTGGAATTCTATGTGCACATAAGTTGCAGTCATTTTAATCTATCACAGCCATTTTGTACTCTGTTGGTCACCTTTGTTTCAACCTGCCCTTACTAGCATCCCTCTGACCCTCTGACCGACCTGGTATGTGTGCTGGGGGCTATAAACTCTATTTGCCGCAACAAACCTCAGCGCCACTTGCTGCCACAAACTCGTTTTTCCTCTCATCTCTGTTTTCAGGCAAACCTTTGGACACTCTACCCCTCACTGCACCTAGTTACACAAACAGGTTCCAAACACCAAAAGACTCTTGCAACATGATTTATTGCACTGCAAACAGCAAGACTTGTTGTTACCAACAATGGGACCTGTTTTTATCAACAGAACGGACTCTTAGATCTGGCCGGTCTCACATGTTTTAGACCCTGAAGCAAGGTCCAGCTGCAAGATAAGATTGTCTGTTTGACCTGGGTGGGAAGAGAATTACTGTTGGGCTTGTGTGACAACCTGCCCGGGGCGGGGACCCCAAGCTTGTGTAACCATGTTGATGAAACCAATGCATTGTGTCAAACCTGTATAAAAGGAAGAGCCAAAGGAGTTATCAGCAGAACACCTCCCTCAGACATCCCGGTGTCTGCAGTTGACGTGATCTCCTCATGAGAAATAAACCTTTTTCTTGTCTTCCAGTTTCCAGCGCTTGCCTCATTATTTTGATAGCGAACCCAAAGTGAATTAGAGGTGGAACCCTGCACCAGGCAGCATTGAGGGTCTTAGAAGACTCGCTGCCTTTCACAGAGCCCCGAATCCCAAAGGGCATAGGAATAGCACCCCAGCAGGTAGCTGGCATTTACTGATCAAAGCGCCAAGTTGGTGGGAAAAAGACTCTTTTCTCAAACATCTCCACCTGTTTTGACTCCCTTTCAAGGTGAGTAGTTGAGAATTTGTAGGAGTTAGTCTTGCTTGCAGACCCCTGCCCCACCAAGATTTCAGGTGAGGAGTGCGGAGATAAAAATGCTCGTAGCCCAGAGCAGGGCAGTGATGTCATGGACTCTAGTAGTCGACCGGGCCGCCAGAACAAGGTTTGGCCAATGCCGCCCAAAAAATGTATCTATAAGGGCCTCGTTAATAGGTAAGAGGAGCTCAATGGATGTTTTCCCCGGCTGAAGAACTTCAGTAAGAATATGGGTCTTAACCTTCAAGGTGGAGAGTTGGAGGTCAAGGACTTGGGCCACCCAATGCATCAGCATGGTCTAAGAAGAACTCTCCTCAGTGGCAACACCAGGGGGCGAGAGGAGCCCCTATTTTGAGGAGGTATCAAGTATCAACTAGCCTCCTGTAGGTCATCAAACCATTTCCCCTTGTAATATGGTAGGCCAATCTGCACACCCGCATTGTAGTCATTGTCTTAATCTGTGTCGTACATGGAATGCAGGGTCTCTTTGTCGATGCAGCTCTATTGGAGAAAGTGGGGCCTCTATGGTGGCTGAGCGCCGCCTCGGTCGAATCGGCACTGACTCAGTGGCAGAGAGGACAATTGGAGCCTCGTCTGCAGGCAATAATAGAGTCAGTACTGGCGTTGACTGTGGCGCTGAAGGCAGAGTCAAGACTGGAGCCGGAGGCAGTCTTGTTGTGGGTTCAGAGGGTCCAGCTGGCGCGGAGGACGATCCCACTGGTGGAAATCCACGTGGAGAATCTCTCGGCTATGTGGGGTCCACAGAGGATAAGGATCCAAAGAGTCACATGGCTTTGAGGAACTCTTCATATGTTTAGGAATGGCAGACTGGCCAGGGAACTCGGGTTGGCCCAGAACAAGTTGTGGGATTGGCTCCGAAGTTGAACAACTTTGGAAGCAAACCCAAGACGCATGGTGCCACCCCAGCATTTGTTCGGGGGAGGGTGAATAAGTCCTGCTTAGATTTCTTGTGTTTTTTCATCAACGTATTTATTGTGTTTTTTCTTTGACTTACCTGAAGACTTTGAGTGAGAGGCAGGCCAACCTCTAGAATGACTCCTGCGACTTCTGGATCTCTAACAGAACCGAGACCAAATGTTTGACTTAGACCAGTCTCTTTCCAGAGTCTTCCGGTGCTTGGCGATGTAGAGTTTCACCTCGTGGTCTCATATGGCCTTTGGGTTCATCGACGCACAGTCATTGCAGGTCTTAGACTCATTGCTCCACAAGCAAATCTGATGACGATATGTCACAGACATTTGTTTGCAACAGTTCTTACAGGGCTTAAAACATGCTGTTTTGGGAGGTGACTTATCCATTGCACACTGAAAAATAATTTTTTTGATTGAGGTAAGGTATCAAAGAGATGAGAGGTAGCTCTGAATCTACGTCTTGTGGTGCGGAAAGAAAGGAACTGATGTCCGAGTGGGAGTGATGTCTATATAGGATCCGCATATCATTTCTGGATCGTAATGGGATCACTGTGGAACCGCACAGCACCACCTTCTGGTACGCAGAAGTACTGCTGAAAAGTTTCCAGATCCAGCCTGATGCCTGGGGAATATTCAAAGGGGAGAAATCTGCAGCTAGAAGTCTCTACCAGAAATAATGATCAAATGAGTTGGAAAAAGTCTGGGAGACCCGAGAATGCAGAGGTAGCCAAGGTGTAGTTGAATTTCATAAAAATGTGAGCAGAGACGTGACTGGCAAACCCAAGTCAGAAAACACAAATTCATCAGGGAGCAAATGGAGAAAAAAAACATTGAGAGACAGGGCGTTAAGAGATCTAAAGCTACTTTTTATCTGACAAATGTAATTGACCGTTTTGGCTCTCAAACAAGGAGAAGAGAGCAAAAGCAAAGTGAAAGATCTGATCCACTCTGACTAGACTACAGTTGCTAAAACTGCTCAGCACAAAAAAGTGTTACAGTCTGAAAAGCCCTGGGACAGACGTCAGACAGCGAAAGTGACAAGCAGTAAGGTCAGCATGTAAATGAAATCCGTTCAGAGACAGAAGTGGCGACTTGGGACAAAAGACCACTTACTGTGGCATTTCACAAGTTCTTCAGTGCATTAATAACAAAGAAGAAGAAATGGTAGCTTAAAGTTGTCTATTTGCGCATGATCTAAGTATTTTATACAGCTCAGGTACAAATATAAGCACAAAAAATAGAAGGACAACCTACTAGTATTTGAAAGGTAGTTTGTAAGATGTCACATATGACCCAGCAGAGTCAGCAAGATGAATCGACAGCAAAGTGAACTTTCATCACATCTGCTGACCTCAGAATGGCTAAACACTTTAATTAGCTAATAGGGAGATCAAAGTGAACAAGCGTTCCTGTACACAGTACAGCTGGAGGAAAAGAGACACCGAGTTACCAATATATGCATTACTGGTGTAGCATAATCCAGAGCACTATTTTTAATTTCAACGCGTATGTAACATGTGCAAAGAGTTCTTTACCACGTTGGATATTACAACGCAGTTAAGTACAAAGTGCACACTTTTTGAGGACTTTACAATGCAAGACTTTACACCACATGTAAGTGTTTTAACTTATTATTAAGAGAAATTAAGGGGTGTAAATAATTTTAAGGGTTCACAGCTTGGTATGTTTTGGCAAGGGCTTTTTAGGGTTCAGAGCTGGGTAAAGATATGTTGTTGACAACCACCCTTTAACAGTGTCCCGCAAGTCGCCCTAACCACTCTCTCTCAGATGCATTTAATTAGTTATATAGCGCCACTCAGACCAGTGCAGAGTGTCAGAGCACTCTGAATAACACACACACAAAGACATTCAATCATACATGTGTAAATCAGTGTATAGGAAATGTTACATAAGCCAGAGCACTACAAGGTGTAGTAGTGACATGTCATCCATACTGGTAGGCAGTATAGTTTAAGAGTGCTTGGGCTGGAGAAGCACAAACTCAGAATAAAAAACGGAACACCATAGTGTGGGGGTTCTCTTTAATAATAAGAATTGATTTCTACCCAAATGAACCCTTTTTGCAACATTAATCTATGCTCTAATCTATACTTTGCAGTGTGCATGCAGTTCTTTGATGACAGATAATAGCTCACTGTTGTATAGTAGGATTTTAACTTATAAACTGCAAGTAACAAAAGGATGTCGCTTACAAAAGTAGTAACCCATTGACATATTTACATTATATGCACATTTTCATCTGTATGGTACACGTTTTTTGCAGCAGGCATATTAACCCTCTGTGCTACTTTATGATGAGTCAAAACCTCAAGTAGACAAAACTCTGATCCCTCTATCCAGGAAGAACATTAATCACCGGAGTTATCTTGACATTTTTATTGTCACCTGGAAATTTCTGGAGGCAAGGAATGCAGCAGCATGTTCCTTTAAAACCATAATAAATTTGCAAACACAGCGCCCCCTGAAGTCAGCGCCCGGTGTGGTGGCAGTGATCGCATTGCCCCGTTTACATTCACGGATCATTTTTCATGCTTTATCTATTCATGCTAGTTATAAAGCACACCAATACACACAGGAGCTTTTAGTAACTAAAATAGAGATTTATTTCTGAGCTAGTGGCATGTGGCTATGGTTAAAAAGCCATGTTTTTAACTTCTTACTTAATTATAATGGCTTGTTTCTGGAGTGGATGGTTATTGAAATGTTGCTCCGAATTTTTGCCAATAATGCTCTCAAAGTTTTCTCGACCCAATTAATATGCTTGGTAATATTAATTACACCAGGAAAGGGTAACGCATTTGAAATCTCAGGTATTAAGAAAATATTTGCAGAATTTTTTCGACAGAAGTTAATGTCCCATTTAGATACTTTTCTCTATGAACAGCCAATTGAGTTGGCAAATATGGCGGGACACAGATTCTAATTTCATTAGATTAAGAATTGGCATAAGCAGAAGTATTTGCATTTTCAGTAGCCTCAGGATGTTTTTTTTAGTTTTTTTTAAAAGTATGCCTAAATAGGTGGTGTGGCAAAATTCAAGCAGTGAGTGAACAAATGTGTTGGTTTTGTGGGAAGGAGATGACAGGGGAAAAAGCCGACACAGCATGATAAATTTAGGCTTTTACAGTCATCAAGGTTTGATGATTGAGATTCAAGTTATTATCCATTCAGAGCCCAAAGATCCTTACCACTGGCACAGGGGCATGGCATTCTCCAAGAGAATTAGGCCAATGTGTAGCATCTCTCAATTTAAGGCTGCTATTAATAATCAATATTTCTGATTTAATGGGGTTTAACTTCAGGATTTTTTATTTATCCAAGATTGGATAGCTTCCAATGTTGAAAGTAGGTGTGAGCCAAGATCCATGTTCTTTACTGGTAGGTTAACTATTAGTTGCATATCATCCGCATAACAACAGACTGTTTCCTTAAACTGCCATAGTGAATCCATTAAGGGTTTGATATACAGATTAAAAAGTAGAGGAGATAATGCAGAACCCTGTGGAGCTCCACAATTCAATGGTTGGGGTTTAGACATAAAAGGGCCCAATTGGAATACTTGAGTTCTATCCATGAGAAAAGAGTTTAATACACTGATTGGAAGGTCCTCCTATCTCATAATCCTTAAAGTGTTGTATAAGGATACAGTAGTTGATGGCATCAAAGGCAGCAGAAAGGTCTAATAAAATTATTGCTCTTGCAACTCTGACACTGACCAACACTGGCAAATTATTCAACACTGAGATGGTTTTCTGCAAAGTTACCTCACGGCGTATAGTGAGTTAGCGCAATCTCGTCAACATCTGTACTCCTCAACTTCAAACGTGCATTCACACTCATCATTGATTGTCCTTAAAGACCTTCATTTGTAAAGCTTTCACTTGAATCCATTTAGGAGAAGATCGTCCTACTAATGTCTTTCACTAGCCATGTGTCCTGATGATACCTTCGATGTGGGAAACCTTGAGCATAGACCCCATCTGTAGGAAAACAACGTGGTGGTTTTACTTGCTTGTCTGTACTTTTCTGGATCTCTGCACTGTAAATATATTATTGACTGTCATATGTGGGCTACGTAGGGTGGGATGATAGTGATAGCAATCAATTTCAGTGTTCATCCAGGTCACCTAAACGTGTCCCTACCCAGATGCCAGCTCCTAACTCCTTGGAACACAGCACACATTAATACATTTATCCCTTAAAACAGTGTCTCTGGGTCAGTGCAGTTTATCACCATGCATACCCTCCAAGTGTCATGTACCAATATCCATAAATTTACAAGTAAACTCAGAAGATTTTCCTAACCTTATTTTATTTCCCACACCGTTGCACCCTCCTAGGTTAAGATACCCTGGTACCAAAGAAAGAAGGCTCTTTCGTAACTAAGACCTGCATGTTTCTGGGTATCCTATGGTTTCTTTTCTAAACTCAGACTATACAATGGTCCCATGTTATTGAGGAAACATCCTTTCATCACCTCTAAGGAAAGGTCTAGCACTGCATGATTAATCGGAGAGCAGGTCCTTCAGACTTACAATGGAAAACTTCTTGAGAATAGATCATGGTTCCCGCTCATACGTTTTGGGGTTCCCTCTCGATTAGACTTATGGATGGTCTCTCCTCCCACCCTCTACTCAGTTATAGGAACAACCAAAATGCTCGCCAATAACAGCCTTGAAATATTGGCAACATGAAAAAGTGTTGACACCTGACTAGCCATTGCACCAAACACTATCTCTGCACTTTAGCACATTCAAAGTGAATATCTAGAGCAGTGGTTCTTAACCTTTTCACTTCTGAGCAATCATTACTAGAACCCGGGGACCCCCACTGGATCCTTATTGGAATCCGGGGACCCCCATTGAGTCATTCCTGGTAGCTAGGGATCCCGGCTTAAGTATTTGCGATGATTTGAACTGCAAAACAATCCACAAAAATACAGAAACAAGCATTCATCAAACAACTACACAAATGATTAAATATTTCATTTAATTCACAAAAAATAGATTTAAAAAATTCAAAAATTTAATTCCAATAGGAAGGTTGAAGCATTTCTAAATTCAATTGAGGCCACTCATCATTCATACTACATTTGGTTTGATAAACTTATACTGCTTCAACAAATCACTTAAACAGAACATTACTATTCTGTTGATATGATTTAACTTGATTAGGCTTTGTGGGCCACCAGGGGACCCCGGACAACACATTAAGAACCACTGGTCTAGAGGAAGAACTGGACCGTTTTATTTTGAAAATAAAACTGTTTCCTTTTGCACGTACACACATATATATATATATATATATATATTCACTGAAAAAACCATAGGTTTTAGGGACAGTTATAGTTAGTTGGACATTGCACTCGTACAAAACCCGTGAAATTCCCCTGTTATAGTTAGTTCAGCTAACTATAACTCGCGCCCCCGCAATGCACTGCTGATGACGTCACATATTACATCACTCATGACATGGTCAGTGACATCACTGATGACATCACTGATGACATCTCAAATGACATCTCAAATGACATCACTGATGACATCATCCAGTGACTGTGTGTTTCTGTAAAGTTTAAATATGTTTAATATATATAGGGAAAGGCGTATTGAAGAATGAGTGGGTGTATAAGTGTCTGAATGGATGATTTAGTACGTGAGTGACTGACTCTACAAGTGAGTGATTAAACGTATCTTACTGAATGCATGGGTTAGTGACTAAACTGTGTGAATGTCTGTATCCGTCTGTTTGTTGGTGTGTAAGTGGATGCATGGATTTGCGAATAGCTACATGAGTGTCTATATGGGTTATTGATTGGTTCTCTGAATATCTGTATGGCTGCCTGAGTGTTTGTGTGGGTGGGGTGTGTGTGACTCTATACATAGATGTGTGAGTGGGTGATTCACTGGGTGCATGATTTCAAGAGTGCATCTGTGATGGACTGCTTGGGTGGGTGAGTGTGTGTATGGGTGTGTTAGTGAGTGAATGTATATCTCAGTGGTACATGTGCGAGTAACTACATATGTAAAAGGCAGTATATATGTGTTAAGAGTATTTAAATGGCTATAAGTGAGATTGTGTTATTGTGAGAGTGGCTGTATGGATGCGTGTGTGCTTGTATCAGTTATTGTATAAGAGCGTAAGAATGTGCTAGTATTTGTATGAGTAAGTGAGCTGGTGTGTGTATAACTGTATAGGTGAGTAATGGGTGTGTGATTAATTTTTTGCATGACTGACTAGGTGTGTGAGTACCTCTATGGATGAGTGGCGGTGTGTGAGTGTTTATATAGGTGTATGAGTGCATATGATAGTCCTGTACTGAGTGACTGTAAGTATGAGTGACTGTACAGGTGAGTGAGTGGATGTGTGTGTAGATCTAAGAATCAGTGAGTGTGTATGTAGTTTTTGGTGTTGGAGTGTCTATGGTTTTGAGAATGGCAGTCTGTAATTTAGAGTGGGTGTATCAAAAGTTATATTAGGGTGTGAGAAGATGCCTGAAATTATCACATGGATGATGTCATCAGTGATGTCATTTGGGATGTCATCAGTGATGTCATCAGTGATGTCACTGACCATGTCATGAGTGATGTAATATGTGACGTCATCAGCAGTGCATTGCGGGCGCGAGTTATAGTTAGCTGAACTAACTATAACAGGGAATTTCACGGGTTTTGTACGAGTGCAATGTCCAACTAACTATAACTGTCCCTAAAACCTATGGTTTTTTCAGTGAATTTCAAAGGTTTTTTAAATGCTAATTTCTAACTATAACGTGCCTGAAACCTATGGTTTTTTCAGTGAATTTCAAAGGTTTTTTAAATGCTAATTTCTAACTATAACTTGCCTGAAACCTATGGTTTTTTCAGTGAATTTCAAAGGTTTTTAAATGCTAATTTCTAACTATAACGTGCCTGAAACTTATGATTTTTAAGTGAATTTCAAAGGTTTTTTAAATGCTAGTTTCTAACTATGCCAACAGAGGTAGGACATGTGAAGAAAGAAGAAAATCGCACAGAAAGAAGCAAAAGATGTGCAGAAAGAACCAACAGAGGAGCAGAAAGAGGCCTTGTTGCAAAATCATCCTGTGCCCACAACTTTTTCAGACGGGTACTGGTGGTAACTGACTCTGACTAACCAGAGCCAGTGCGCGCTTGCACAGTGGTGAAGGGAGGGGGCCTGAGGTGACATGTGTGCAAACGCGCCTCGTGGCGCGTTTTAAGTTGCGGGATTAAGTCCCCTTGAATCCTGAGGGTCCCTGGGCCCAACTAGCCCCCCAGGTACCTACAGTTAGGACCACAGAGCTGAGTTGCAGAGAGGCGTTCCGAGGCCACGCACCTTTTTCACCTCTCTGCAACGCAACTCTGTTGTGCTTACTGAAGGTACCTGGTGGGCTAGTTGGCCCCCAGGATTCAAAGAGAATTAACTCCCCAACTTAAAACGCACCACAGGGCGTGTTTGCGCACATGTCACCTGAAGCCCCGCCCCCTCCCTTCACCACTGTGCAAACGCGCCCCGTGGCGCGTTTTAAGTTGGGGGATTAGGTCACCTTGAATCCTGAGAGTCCCTGGGGCCCAACTAGCCCACCAGGTACTTCCAGTAAGCACCACAGGCCTGCGTTGCAACGCCTGTAACAAATTGTGCAGTTGTGTTTAGGTAGTGAAGAGGGTCATGCTGGGGGTAGTGTTTTAGGGTTTAGGGTAGTGCAGTGGTGTTTGTGTAGTGTAGGGGGTCATGCTGGGGGTAGATTTAGGGTTTAGGGTAGTGCAGTGGTGTTTGGGTAGTGTAGGGAGTCGTGCTGGGGAGTGTTTTAGGGTTTAGGGTAGTACAGTGGTGTTTGGGTAGTGTAGGGGGTCGTGCTGGGGTTAGTGTTTTAGGGTTTTAGGGTTTAGGGTAGTGCAGTGGTGTTTGGGTAGTGTAGGGGATACTGCTGGGGGTAGTGGTTTAGGGTTTAGGGTAGTGCAATGGTGTTTGGGTAGTGTAGGGGTACTGCTGGGGGTAGTGTTTTAGGGTTTAGGGTAGTGCAGTGTGTTTGGGTAGCGTACGGGGTACTGCTGGGGGTAGTGTTTTATGGTTTAGGGTAGTGCAGTGGTGTTTGGGTAGTGTAGGGGTTCGTGCTGGGGGTAGTTTTTTAGGGTTTAGGGTAGTGCAGTGGTGTTTGTGTAGTGTAGGAGGTCATGTTTTAGGGTTTAGGGTAGTGCAGTGGTCTTTGGGTAGTGTAGGGAGTCGTGCGGGGGGTATTGTTTTAGAGTTTAGGGTAGTGCAGTGGTCTTTGGGTAGTGTAGGGGGTTGTGCGGGGTAGTGTTTTAGGATTAGGGCAGTGCAGTGGTGTTCGGGTAGTGTAGGGGGTCGTGCTGGGGGAGTGTTTTAGGGTTTAGGGCAGTGCAGTCGTATTCGGGTAGTGTAGGGGGTCGTGCTGGGGGAGTATTGTAGGGTTTAGGGTAGTGCAGTGGTGTTCGGGTAGTGTAGGGGGTCATGCTGGGGGTAGTGTTCTAGGGTTTAGGGCAGTGCAGTGGTGTTCGGGCAGTGTAGGGGGTCGTGCTGGGGGTGGTGTTTTAGGGTTTAGGGCAGTGCAGTGGTGTTCGGGCAGTGTAGGGGGTCGTGCTGGGGGTGGTGTTTCAGGGTTTAGTGCAGTGGTGTTCGGGCAGTGTAGGGGGTCGTGCAGGGGGTGGTGTTTCAGGGTTTAGGGCAGTGCAGTGGTGTTCGGGCAGTTGTGCAGGGGTGGTGTTTCAGGGTTTAGGGCAGTGGTGTTCGGCAGTGTAGGGGGTCATGCTGGGGGTGGTGTTTCAGGGTTTGGGGCAGTGCAGTGGTGTTCGAGCAGTAAAGGGGTCATGCTGGGGGTGGTGTTTCAGGGTTTAGGGCAGTGCAGTGGTGTTCGGGCAGTGTAGGGGGCGGTGCAGGGGGTGGTGTTTCAGGGTTTAGGGCAGTGCAGTGGTGTTCGGGCAGTGTAGGGGTGGTGCAGGGGGTGGTGTTTCAGGGTTTAGGGCAGTGCAGTGGTGTTCGGGCAGTGTAGGGGGTCGTGCAGGGGTGGTGTTTCAGGGTTTAGGGCAGTGCAGTGGTGTTCGGGCAGTGTAGGGGCGGTGCAGGGGGTGGTGTTTTAGGGTTTAGGGCAGTACAGTGGTGTTCGGGCATTGTAGGGGGTGGTGCTGGGGCTGGTGTTTCAGGGTTTAGGGCAGTGCAGTAGTGTTTGGGCAGTGTAGGGGGTCGTGCAGGGGTGGTGTTTCAGGGTTTAGGGCAGTGCAGTGGTGTTCGGCCAGTGTAGGTAGTCTTGCTGGGGGTGGTGTTTCAGGGTTTAGGGCAGTGCAGTAGTTTTTGGGCAGTGTAGGCGGTCGTGCTGGGGCTGGTGTTTCAGGGTTTAGGGCAGTGCAGTGGTGTTCGGGCAGTGTACAGGGTTGTGCTGGGGCTGGTGTTTCAGGATTTAGGGCAGTGCAGTGGTGTTCGGGCAGTGTAGGGGGTCGTGCTGGGGTGGTGTTTCAGGGTTTAGGGCAGTGCAGTGGTGTTCGGGCAGTGTAGGGGTCGTGCTGGGGCTGGTGTTTCAGGGTTTAGGGCAGTGCAGTGGTGTTCGGGCAGTGTAGGGGGTCGTGCTGGGGCTGGTGTTTCAGGGTTTTGGGCAGAGCAGTGGTGTTCGGGCAGTGTAGGGGGTCGTGCTGGGGGTGGTGTTTCAGGGTTTAGGGCAGTGCAGTGGTGTTCGGGCAGTGTAGGGGGTCTTGCTGGGGGTGGTGTTTCAGGGTTTAGGGCAGTGCAGTGGTGTTCGGGCAGTGTAGGGGGTCTTGCTGGGGGTGGTGTTTCAGGGTTTAGGGCAGTGGTGTTCAGGCAGTGTAGGGGGTCTTGCTGGGGGTGATGTTTCAGGGTTTAGGGCAGTGCAGTGGTGTTCGGGCAGTGTAGGGGGTCTTGCTGGGGGTAGTGTTTCAGGGTTTAGGGCGGTGCAGTGGTGTTCGTGCAGTGTAGGGGGTCGTGCTGGGGGTGGTGTTTCAGGGTTTAGGGCAGTGCAGTAGTGTTCGGGCAGTGTAGGGGGTCGTGCAGGGGTGGTGTTTCAGGGTTTAGGGCAGTACAGTGGTGTTCGGGCAGTGTAGGGGTCGTGCAGGGGGTGGTGTTTCAGGGTTTAGGGCAGTGCAGTGGTGTTCGGGCAGTGTAGGGGGTCGTGCTGGGGCTGGTGTTTCAGGGTTTAGGGCAGTGCAGTGGTGTTCGGGCAGTTTAGGGGTCTTGCTGGGGGTGGTGTTTCAGGGTTTAGGGCAGTGTAGGGGGTCTTGCTGGGGGTGATGTTTCAGGGTTTAGGGCAGTGCAGTGGTGTTCGGGCAGTGTAGGGGGTCTTGCTGGGGGTAGTGTTTCAGGGTTTAGGGCAGTGCAGTGGTGTTCGTGCAGTATAGGGGGTCGTGCTGGGGATGGTGTTTCTGGGTTTAGGGCAGTGCAGTAGTGTTCGAGCAGTGTAGGGGGTTGTGCAGGGGTGGTGTTTCAGGGTTTAGGGCAGTGCAGTGGTGTTCGGGCAGTGTAGGGGTCGCGCTGGGGGTGGTGTTTCAGGGTTTAGGGCAGTGCAGTGGTGTTCGGGCAGTGTAGGGGGTCATGCACGGGGTGGTGTTTCAGGGTTTAGGGCAGTGCAGTGGTGTTCGGGCAGTGTAGGGTGTCGTGCTGGGGCTGGTGTTTCAGGGTTTAGGGCAGTGCAGTGGTGCTCGGGCAGTGTAGGGGGTCGTGCTGGGGGTGATGTTTCAGGGTTTAGGGTAGTACAGTGGTGTTCGGGCAGTGTAGGGGTCGTGCAGGGGCTGGTGTTTCAAGGTTTAGGGCAGAGCAGTGGTGTTCGGGCAGTGTAGGGGGTCGTGCTGGGGCTGGTGTTTCAGGGTTTTGGGCAGAGCAGTGGTGTTCGGGCAGTGTAGGGGGTCATGCTGGGGGTAGTGTTTCAGGGTTTAGGGGAGTGCAGTGGTGTTCGGGCAGTGTAGGGGGTCGTGCTGGGGGTGGTGTTTCAGGGTTTAGGTCAGTGGTGTTCGGGCAGTGTAGGGGGTCTTGCTGGGGGTGATGTTTCAGGGTTTAGGGCAGTGCAGTGGTGTTCGGGCAGTGTAGGGGGTCTTGCTGGGGGTAGTGTTTCAGGGTTTAGGGCAGTGCAGTGGTGTTCGGGCAGTGTAGGGGTCATGCTGGGGGTGGTGTTTCAGGGTTTAGGGCAGTGCAGTGGTGTTCGGGCAGTGTAGGGGTCGTGAAGGGGGTGGTGTTTCAGGGTTTAGGGCAGTGCAGTGGTGTTCGGGCAGTGTAGGGGGTCGTGCTAGGGGTGGTGTTTCAGGGTTTAGGGCAGTGCAGTGGTGTTCGGGCAGTGTAGGGGGTCATGCAGGGGCTGGTGTTTCAGGGTTTAGGGCAGTGCAGTGGTGTTCGGGCAGTGTAGGGGGTCGTGCTGGGGGTAGTGTTTTAGGGTTTAGGGTAGTGCAGTGGTGCTTGTGTAGTGTAGGGGTCGTGCTGGGGGTAGTGTTTTAGGGTTTAGGAAAAGTGCAGTGGTGTTTCTGTAGTGTAGGGGTCATGTTTTAGGGTAGTGCAGTGGTGTTTGGGTAGTGTAGGGGTCGTGCTGGGGGTAGTGTTTTAGGGTTTAGGGTAGTGCAGTGGTGTTTGTGTAGTGTAGGGGGTCGTGCTGGGGGTAGTGTTTTAGGGTTTAGGGTAGTGCAGTGGTGCTTGTGTAGTGTAGGGGGTCGTGCTGGGGGTAGTGTTTTAGGGTTTAGGGTAGTGCAGTGGTGTTTGTGTAGTGTAGGGGGTCATGTTTTAGGGTAGTGCAGTGGTGTTTGGGTAGTGTAGGGGGTCGTGCTGGGGGTAGTGTTTTAGGGTTTAGGATAGTGCAGTGGTGCTTCTGTAGTGTAGGGGGTCGTGCTGGGGGTAGTGTTTTAGGGTTTAAGGTAGTGCAGTGGTGTTTTTGTAGTGTAGGGGGTCATGTTTTAAGATGCAATGCTCCAATACCTGACCAGTCTGCACTACATAAAACTGCAAAAAAACTAAAAATAAAAAGTGTTTTGCACACTTTTGTCATTGGGCTATATGTGGGCTACATCTGGGTAATATTTGTGCTACATTTGGGCTCTTTTTTCACTGGTGGCCATCTTGGAAGACTTCTTTGTTATGAAGTTTCCTAATTTCTTCATTTACTGCAGTCTCCTCAGTAGGAAATGCTTTCAGTTTTTTACTTTGATTCCATCAAGAAGGCATTCAGATGTGTCTCACATCTGCCATAAATTCAGAATGTTAGCACTCTAGTTGCTCATTAGATCACTGGAGTAAAGCTACTGCTCACCAGGGAGTTAACTGGTAGTCTGCTGCTGGTATTGAAAGTGATTGTTTCAGTCTGCATGTCAGAATTTTCTAATGAAATAGAAGAGGATTTGAGATCTCACTTAAAACATGCCCTAATTTTTCTTTCTGCAGCACTAACCATTATTTCTATGGCAAAATGAACCCCTCATTTTGTTCCTTTTTAAATTAAATGTTTTAAGTGTTACCGGTTTATTCCAATCAAGATGGCTTCAGGTGTGCCATACTTTTGTCATAAGTAAGGCTGTTAGCGCTCTAGTTGTTCTTTAGAACACTCTGGGAAGCTGCAGTAGAACACAAAGGCATCAACTGGCAGGCTGCTCCTGTTGAAATATAACAGGAAGATATTTGAGATCACACTTGAAATATGTCCTTAATTTTTCTTTCTACAGCACTAACCATAATTTCTATGACAAAATGAACCCCATCATTTTGTTCCTTTTTAAATTAAATGTTTTAAGTGTTACCAGTTTATTCCAATCAAGATGGCTTCAGGTGTGCCATACTTTTGTCATAAGTAAGGCTGTTAGCACTCTAGTTGTTCTTTAGAACACTCTGGGAAGTTGCAGTAGAACACAAAGGCATCAACTGGCAGGCTGCTCCTGTTGAAATATAACAGGAAGATATTTGAGATCACACTTGAAACATGTCCTAATTTTTCTTTCTACAGCACTAACCATAATTTCTATGACAAAATGAACCCCATCATTTTGTTCCTTTTTAAATTAAATTGTTTAAGTGTTACCAGTTTATTCCAATCAAGATGGCTTCAGGTGTGCCATACTTTTGTCATAAGTAAGGCTGTTAGCACTCTAGTTGTTCTTTAGAACACTCTGGGAAGCTGCAGTAGAACACAAAGGAATCAACTGACAGTCTCTGCCCTTGTTGGATGTACATGTTTTACTGAGAATGTCAGACTTCATTCTCACATGAGTGAGAAAGATAAAGTGAATTTACAGAAAATATGCTCTCATTTTAGCTTCTGGAGCACCTTCCAAACCTCCATGGGACAAGCATGAGAAAATAGTGTTCTCTCAAACATGATTCATGATATCCCAGCAGAAGGTTTTTCACATGGTAAAATCACCTTAGAATACACCACAATTCCTAAAATTAGTATGGTACCATCAACAAATAAATTCTAATGTAACTAAAGCCTGTTATCACCCTTTATAGTTCTCCTTTGGTGACCCTCAAAATCTTCTATTCACTACAATGCATTTCAATGAGGTACTATCATTTATATTGGTCCCAAAATGGCTGCCAGCAATTCCAGGATGAAGTGCTGACAGCCAATCAGATCTCACGATGACATGTGTGGTTAGGCTCCGCCCAGATATATATGTGACTTTACTTTTGATTTTCTCAGGAACTACTGAACGGATTTACACCATTTAAGCAAAAGGCACGACACTGAACCAAGGGCTACCTCTTTGCCAAATTTGGTGTAATTCCGTTCAGCAGTTCGGGCTGTAGCTGCGACTAAAGGTTCCTATGGAAAAATGAATGGGGAAAATACGTTTTGGGACCCCCCTTTTTTCTCGGCCCCCGCTTGACGTATCACCCCAAGACTTTCAAGATAGGAGCGGACCGGAGTGCCCCAACAAGTTGGAAACTTTCGCGAAGATTCGTCAACCGGCGCCAACGTTATTTCAAATAGAATGTCGCGGATTTCCTATGGATAATAGGTTTTAACTATAACTATCTACTGGCGACCGCCAGTAGATAATGTGTATATATATATATATATATATATATATATACACACACACATACACACATACATATACATATATATCACTTTACAAAATGCGGATGCAGGCATCCTGCCCAACCGTCAGGGGTGCTTCCCCTTTTAGCGCTTCCGCCCACACGCTAATAAGATTGTGTTAGTCTCCGTTTTGGGATACGAAAAGGGCACTCCAATTGAAGTTTTTTTTCAGGTGATAAATTATTCACAATACGAGGAAAATCAATGCGTTTCGGTAGCCCACCGTTACCTTGGTCACGATTAAACACGCCATTTTGTTTACTAGACATAAATAAAGCAAAACAATCCCATAATTCATTGTGATGTAGTAAAACGTCCCTACAATACATTAGAAACAGTGAGCGCCATCTTGTAACATCTAAAAAGTCATTGTTACAGTTTAGACTCAAATGATTTATCCCTTTGTGGAGTCTTACAGGCTACTAATATAGGATGTAGTATACTTTCAAATTAATATGTTTGGCATAGGGAGTTGCTGCATCATAACGCTTATACAGAAACAAAAGTAAACACTCAAATCTACAAGTTGATCTTATAGAATTATTATATAATCGGGGTGTTGTCCCCATATAATCCCAAATTCATATATACGTCATTGAATCTTTCAGACGGAGTCCAATGCATACTTTTTGATATATATATTGTATTGGGATACATCATCTAATCAAAAATCTCAATATTCCAAATAGTGATGCCCCATTAGGCCTACTCAATTTACACACATTTTACATCAATCCTGCCCCAAATCAAACTAACATATGCATCTCGGGGGACAATAATTCATTACTTCTGTCATACTCACCATATACAAAAATCTAAAATCTCTCGAATAATACAACTTACCTATTCTAATTAAATCAAGTACTAGTGATTAGTCTCCATACTACTAAGTCTATTCTAAACCTTTCTCATTATGCAAAAATAATAAAATAGAATAAAATCAAAACAAAGTGATGACCCCAATTATAAACAAATAATCTTATAGTGTTATGTGTGAATATTTTTTCTGTCTTGTGTTGTTACAAAAAAGACGTGGAATGCAAATGGATACATCGGGCAATACTAATGCTCATCTTAGGCAGCTATGTAATTCCTCATCCATGTTCAAGTCACAAGGATCTCAACAGTTCATGTCCAAAATATCTGTGTGATAGATGTAAGTGAAGATGTGAGTGAAGGAAACTTGCAGGCCTCAGACTATGAATTATTAAACGACCTTTTCGAAATAGAAAAAGATCCTGTAGAAACTAAAGATTACAAGAAAAGATCGGAGGAAGAACTGTCCAATATTGAGATCGGGGAGGGAGGGTACACCCCATTTAGAAGGAAATCTAGATATATTCCCCAAATAAGCAAGGACAATATAGATACCCTCTCGGAGAACATGGTGCAAGCAATTTTTAACATTGTCAAAAGAGCCAATAAAAGAAAGAAAGAATATAATCCGGAACAGAAACAAATACAAATCACTGTGTCCAAACTACAAAAGTTGCCTAATGTAATAGTGAAAGCATCAGATATAGGAGGCAACATAGTCCTGTGGGACATGCCAGAATATCTGCGAGAAGCATATAAACAATTGAATGATAAGGAATCTTATCGGACAATTACCAACAGTGAATATCAAGACGTAAATGTTGAATATGGGAAATTGCTTAAAGAATGGCATGAAAGGGAGCCTTTGAACTGGGATGAATTAAACAGGATTACCCCAAATTGCTGATGAGGATTCACTCCTTCCGATGGGAAAACTTTGTGGCTTATTGTGCTACCAAATCAGTTGATCCTCTGTCTGCACCCTTATCTTACGTTCCTGTGTTTGTTTTATCCCTTGCTGGCAAGTCCTTGTTTTGGCACAAAGGGTACCTCTCCTCCATGTCAGCCTTGTTTAGGTCGCCAGACTAACCTTCTCTGTTAAAGTCACCTATTGTGACTCATTTCCTCAAAGGTTTACAACACCTTTCCTCCTACGCCCTTCAATATGCATGAATGGGATCTTAAGTCCTCACTTTTCTCATGTATCTATGCACACCTGCCCTCTCAGACCGATGACCATCAAAACAGTCTTCCTTGTGGCAATAACATCTGCCCAGGGGGCTAGTGAGTTGTAGGCCCTTTCGGTTCATTCACCCGTTGTAGTGGTAGAGCGCTTCACTCAGGTAGAAGTATGTCCTCAAAGAAGTCACGTGGAAAGTGACCGGGAAGTGCCGTAGAATGTGCTGTAGATAACCGATCCCGATTGTCGCCAAGTGTGGTGTGTCCGTCAATCACAAAGGACTCAAGAGGATGTTGCAGGAACCTTCTTTATTTCGTACAGCACACAGAACAATCCCGAGACATCTGCCAGTTTCAGAGGTCTCCGCATAACTGCCGGACCCCGAACCCTCCAGCTAGAACTCCCAGAACATTCCACCCCCACATTCCAGTAACCATTCCAATAGTCATAGGAATGGAGACAACACCCGTACACAACTTTTTTTCCCCCAAACTGGCCCTTAGGATCCATACCTCCTTTACCAAAGGTGGTTACCTTTTCACATCGGGCAGAACATCACACTGCCTACTTACTTCACCTCCTCACCCTACCAAGGAACATTGATTGCGCTAAACATTTCCGGGTGGGCGACCAACTCTTTGTTGGTTTTAAGGTGCAGAAGGCAAGGCAGTTCACAGGAAAACCATCTCCAGATGGATTGTCCTCTGTATTAAAATCTGCTACGCAATGGTTAAAAAGCAGCATTTTGAGGGCTTAAGAGCTCATTCTACCAGAGCTAAAGCTGCAATAATTGCTTTAGCTAGAGGGGTCCCAGTTCAAGATATCTGTCAGGCAGCTACATCGGCATCGCTGCACATTTGCCAAACACTACTGCCTAGACAGTCGGGTCCAACATGAAAGACATTTCGCCCGTTCGGTCCGCCAGGACTTCTTAGTGTAGAACAGACCGCGGACCCACCTCCGGATAAAGATTGTTTGGTATATATTCTAAGGTAAGGAATCTGTGTTTAAAAGGCTTCATCAGATGAGCAAGTTACTTACTTTTGGCAATTAATTATCTGGTACAGAGACTATTTAGCCACAGATTCCTTACCGTCCCTCTCATCCTCTCCGTTCTGTGCCCTGTATTTCATTTAATCTTAAAGGGATCCTTCAGGATCTCACTTTGGCACACAAGTTATTCCACCTTAGTCTAGCTCTGTGCTTCTGGTGCTGAGGTCAGCAAACTGGGGTGACGCCTATATAGGCACCGAGCACGTCACTTCCAGTGGGACCGGCAAAGCTACACGCAGCTGAACGATGCCACCTACCAGCCTGTAAGGGGATTGCTCAGTCTGACGCCTGGGCAATATTCTAAGGTAAGGAATCTGAAGCTAGATAGGGTCTCTCCCAGATATGCCATTACCAAAGGTAAGTAACTTGTTCGTTAGGGAAAAACACTCTTTGCATAATAAAAAAAAATACATTCGGTCTGTAGAAGGGAGAGATTGTTGCAGCTGTTCTCTTCAATGTGCACCTAACAATGCACACTCACAAGAGTCAGAATGTTTAGGTTTTGTTACCTTCCATCATTAGATTACTAATAAAACAATAAACGATGGTCAGCACCAGTGGAGCAGCACTTTCCACATAATTAATTATTTACTGCCTACTTTTATAGATTAAAAAATGTTCTTCTAGAAACAGATCAAAATACTGCCAGATAATATGCCACATAATACTGCATCATGTGCCTCTTCTTGCTACGTATTCATCTCTCCCTTACCACAAGACCCTAGTGGCCTTGACAATGGTAAAGCTCTGCAGAGAAATCTGGGGGCTGTCATTATGATGATGAACCCGATATTTCACAGCAACCAATTAAATATTTGACATTTTTCAAAGGTCCCTATGCAATATGAGATTTATAACACTTCACTTTGTACAATAAAAGCACATTGGCTGCCACACATTTGACTTTTCCATCTATGTTCGAGCCTCCTCTCTTACTGGCTGAGCCTGACAGACTGAGTTTCATATTCTACAAATTAGGGGAGGAGATGCTGACCTGGGGAGAACTTTGCCAGTGCTTGGACATTGGCATTCAGTTCCATCAGTACTAGTAAATGTGTGACCTGCCTTTTTCCCCTAACCTCTTTCTTACGAATATTTACAAAAAAACACACACTTGCCCCTGGTTGACACGTGTGTATGTGCATTTAGGGTCTATTAACTAAGATAGCACACTAATCTGAGTTTACACCATCAGCATACATACTAGAAGGCTACCACTAGCGCCGGGACGCCTCTACGGAGGCAGCTGCGCGCTCTACAAGTGCCTTGAATTGAAAGAAGGGCTGCGGGTAACACTGAAGGCCCATCTTTATGGGCCGGCCCCCATTCTAATGCTTAGTAACATAAGGGACGTTCACAAGATGAGTAGTTAACATATTAAAAATAAATCTGGCAGTTGGAAGCAGACTCCTTGATTTTCCGCTCTTTACACCACTAAAATAATGGGCAAATTCGCATGCTGACTTTAAGAGACATTAGATGTCCTGTTAATTTGGATATGGAACACCCACATATGATACTGTAGATTTGTTTGTGGTGCCCTGAAGACTACAACAGATACTTGATGCTCCTTGCAGCAGACATGCCAGCCTAGGTTAAGATCATTTTCTATTCACCGGCTTTTGACAGCACAAATGTTTGCGCAAATTCATCAAACTAGGACACTGCCATTCTAAAGAAATGCTAACAGACTATAAGAACATCCATGATGACATGAGGTTGATCTTCAGTCTCTTATAAACAAACGCCAGAGAAGCATCAGCTTCTTGTAGCCACTGCATAACCAATGTAGGTGTAACCTGCGAGCTCTTAGTGATTGAAAGGATACCCCTTAACCACACACCTATCCACACAACGCAAATTCAAACTAAATGAACAGAATCCATGTAAGATCATGACGTCTGGGCAAACCATTTAAGATCATAATCATGTTATCTTCGAATATCTTTCAACGGTAAAATGTGCATCTATGTTCTGTGTGTGATTTATACATTGTAAACCAAAGTACAAATCAACAGAGCTTTGTTCTGGGCAGAGGCTTAAAACGCAGATTTAAAGGGGGGTAAGTGAGGGTGCGAAAGTGAGCCTTGCTGTGTGACCATATGGTCTATGGGACACACAGATAATGGTTTTTCATTTTTTTTTTTGTTTTAATCTCTTTTATTGTTTTTGTTTTAGTGCAACAGTAACAGCAGCAATCAGCATTACATAAATTGCATATATAGTCCTTAGATCACCTACAGTAGGTACATTCTGGCAACAGAAACATTATAAACTTTTATTCAATGGACATGTAGACGCGGCAGCTCCGAGCAAATCGTATTAGACTGGTGCCGTTGTTTAGCGCCCCGTCCTTCTAGATAATTTACACAAACGTTGCTTTTAGAAGGCAACACTAGGAGCCCAGAGCTGCCTGAAGAACCATGATGAGCTGCGTGTTTAATAACAGGTGGAGAGGGTGGGCGGAGAACTTGGAGCTGAGTTGGAGCGCCTCGCCCTGCCAGTGTGCATTTATGAGTTTGTTGCCTGTTGTGCCAGTTCCCCTTGCTTGGACCATATTCCCCCCCATCAATATATATTTCTGGGGTATCAGTGTACAGTGTCAGGTGTAGTAGTGGTGGTTCTGGATGTCTCAGGGTCTCTCTTCACATGCACGGTGCTACTCGTCCGGGTCAGGTGCCGATGCAAGTTGGATTGGCAGGTGTGCATGTTGTTGTAGCGCTAAAAGTATCGCTTCCCAATGTGTGGTGATTGGTATTTTCCTAAGGCCTATGGTTTCTTCACGGCGAATTGCTATGCCTTCTGCCCTAGCCCATGCGAGTGTGGAGTGCCTCCAGGCTTGGAAGTGTGGGGGTCAGGCGCCTTCCAGCGTTTCGTGATTAGCCGTTTGGCTGTTATTATGCCCAGATCTAAGAATCTAGATGTAACCTTGGTGTTGCGTGTCCTGCGGAATTTATGCAGTAAGTACGCGGGCCATTCAAAGGGGATCTCCCTTTCAGTGCAGTGATGCAGCGCTTCCGCTACCTCTCTCCAATATGTGCTAAGGCTGGTGCAGCTCCACAACATGTGTATCAGGTCTGCGTCTAAGACAGAGCACCTGGGACAGGCAGAATCGGTACGATGAAATATCGGTTGATTTTGGCTGACGTGTAATACGCTCTATGTGTAATGTAAAATTGGATCTGCCTAAACCTCATGTTCCTAGGGTTCTGAACTGGGCCAACACTTGCCCCCATTCTTTGTCCGAAAGTTGTCTGCCTAGGTCTCCCTCCCATTTGTGTCTGAGGGGATCCAAATTGGCCGCTGCATGTTGCGAAGCTGCGAACCACTGTGTCAGGTGCCTGCCTTGACCCATTACGTCTAAGTATTGTATAGTAAGGTGTGTGGGCAGTTCAGTTGTTAAATCGCCCCATAGCGCCGTGAGCGTGGCCAGGAAGGACCAGTGAAGGAGAAATTGACCCGCAGGGAGTCAGTCTTCTTCTATCAGCGTCGCATAGGGAAGCAGAGCGCCGTTACGGTAGAGGTCTCCTAGGGTCCGTATCTCCGCCGCATGCCACTGTTGCAGTTCTATAGCGGAGAGGGTTCCCTGTCCTTTAGGAGTACCCCCTAGAGGGAGAGCGGGGGCGTAGGGCGTTGTGTTCCGGGTTATAAAGAGGCTCCTCTTGTAGCATCTGTGGCTACAGATAATGGTTTTTCATGAATGTCACTTAGATGAAAGAGGACACTAGTCAAAATGCAGCAATTATGACACGGTTAGGAGATAAGGAACCAACAGGCTGCTTGTGCATTGCCTTCCTGTCACTTCTGACATCGCTCTATGTACCTAAGGCTGGTCAGAGCATTCGACGATCGATAGCGAACAATACACAATAAACTGAATATAAAACAAACAAACAATGCGGCTGACCAAGGTTCAGCACATCAAATCCCCTGTACAAATGTATAAAATAAGAGCCTGTGCAACTACTTCCAGAGTGTACCGCACTTCCACTCCACTGGCAATCAGAAAATTGTTTTTATAAGAAAGGGAGGAAGGTGCACCAGATCAAAGTCCATACGCTCCAAATGTATCCAAAAAATATATCTTTATTGTAATTGCAGATTAAAAGTTGAACATCAGCCAACGCGTTTCGTTCCAATCCTGGAACTTCATCAGGGCTCCAGGAAGTAAATCAATCTTATAAAAAGCTTCTGTGCTTTAATTTCAATATATCCAGAATCAGTCAAACAAAATAACCAAAATTCAGCTCCTCAAAATAGATGTCCAGTCAAATACAAAGGTCTAATATCCCATATTACGGGTGGCCAATGTAGCGGCCAATACCTAGTCAGGGCGTCACGAAAATTCCTATTTTCCGGGATTTAAAAAGAATGAAGTTCCAGGATTGGAACGAAACGCGTTGGCTGATGTTCAACTTTTAATCTGCAATTACAATAAAGATATATTTTTTGGATACATTTGGAGCGTATGGACTTTGATCTGGTGCACCTTCCTCCCTTTCTTATAAATACACAATAAACTATCTGATCTTTTGTACACAAATGTTTATCTGTATTACCAAGGTTTTCAACACAGACAGCAATTTACTTTAGTGTAGAGGGCTATCGTAGAATCTCTTGTTTCAAATTTTTTAAACTAAAACTTTTTATTTGGTTTCTATTGCCGAGATTTTAAAGGGAACATCATCCCACAAATAAAAATAACTATACCTCTGACGTTCATGGGCCCAACTACCTCAGAAGTACTTTAAAGTTAGCACCGAGCATTGTTCCTCCCACCTTTCCATTCAATGTTCTTGGGCGCTGAGGTAGAGATGTTCTACCATTGCTGAACTCTGCCTGCTCTCCACATTTAATCAATTGTTTGTATTTGGGCATTCCGACATTTTACTCAGCAACCCAAGAAGGAAGGCTAGTTGTTAGAGCAAAACGGGAGTGAAGGTGTCTGTCGGCGATCAGGTTCAATAAACTTGTGACAAGTAATAATAATGAACAGCTTGTCCTTTTTTTAAAAAAAATCTCTGAACTGTCCATATATTGACACTTCCCTCCTTTGATCTTTCTGTCCCTGGGTTGCAACATTCCCTCCTAAACTATTTCCCATTTAGTAAGTAACTGGTTGGTTTTGTTCACAGGCTTCACAGCCATTTCTTCTCATAGGAATGGCTGCTTATTAATCCAGGTGTGTGGAAACATCCTGTGGAGAGAAGAAGTATCCCATCAAGAGAAGGCTACGCTCCACCTCCCTTTCACTTGCCCATACTCCCCGTATGTACGGAAGCAGAAGTGGAGGACGCTCCTTCTCCCACATTGCAGCAAAGACCTGTAACAGCCTCCCCATGCACCTTCGGACCATCACCTCACTTTCGGAATTCCAAATGACCCTCAAGACTGACTGTTCGAATAAGTCTCCAGACCTGAAAGCACCGGGATACCCTATCGGGTGGTTAGCAGTGCTTTATAAATCCTGATTGATTGATAGCTCCAGTCTGTCCGAAATCTTCCTCCCTAACTGCCTGTAACTCTTTCACCCACTTTTGAGTGCCCATTTGCCAGTGAAGAGATACAGGATGCCATCACTGCAACTCCAATCAGCCCAGCAGAATCCGGCAGACTGTAGTCTGATGGGTCTTAAACAGGGAGTTCCCTAAACTTTTTTGTCCCCCTTTTCCTCCTCCTGATGGCCTTGACCCTCCTCTGGGCAGAAAATGCATTTCCGATTGGTTGGACCTGGTAAGGATACATGTGAAGCTCTGACCCTTTTACAATGAAGGCCCCTCCTCTTTCTCCATGGTCTGCCATGAAGAAGAGTAGGTGAAAATGACAGATTCTCCGAGCTTCCTCACTTTTGAAGATGGGCATGTCAAAGGCTCTAGCTAGCTCCCTTTTCCTCTGCAACCCCAGCCAGCAGAGATGGGAAGGCATGCATCACCCATCTCTAGTCTGTGGCAGTGGAGGAAAGCTGTGGAAATACCCCAATGCAGCCCTATCCTCTGTTCCTGCAATAAAGACATGGGGTTACCATTAGAGGCTGTTGAGGAGCCCAAAGCCCTTTAACTTATAACCACCGAAAGGACCCGCAGGGTCAGTCAAAGAAAGTGAATGAGACAAGAAATCAGCTGAAGCCAGGGAAACATCTGACTTATGGACTACACAAAAAGGGAAAAGTTGTAAGGTTACAGACCAACGTAGCACCCGGAGGTATGAATCCTTATGGAGGACCATTCAGTTAAGAGTGGTATGATTTACATGGATGATGTCATGATGCCCCAAAAGACAGTATTGGAGGGGGTTGGCATCCCCTTTAAAGCCAGATACTCTTGTTCTAATGTAGCATATGGTAGCTCTTGGGAGGAAGACCATTCAGATACTGCGGAGCCAGAAACACCCCTTCCCCCGAGCCATCAGTCTATATTATAAAGGTCAGAGAAACATCTGGGCTGCATAAGACAGCTCCTTAGCCTTTTCCTGTCAAGGACTCCCCATGATATTAGGACTCGCACTACATCAAGAGATCATCTAGATGGCAGCTAGATCTGAATACTGGGGCTTAAATGCTGCACAAATACTACAAAGCCCGAGAAGAAACATATATCTTTCTTTGTCTTTGGAAATGGAAGGGCATGGAGGACACGTACTTTATCCACTTGTTTTCTAATCAGTCGGATCTTTGAGGACATAATTCAACTGGTATGGAGTTTCATTGGTCTCCAACTTAAAATTTCAGAACTGAATTCTGTAGGCCTCTTCAGTCACTCCTCTGTATTATGCGACCATATTTTAATGGCCTAATATTCGGTGGTCCAATCTGGATTGGCAGTGTGAGAGACAGTTCTACATCACCCAGGTCATGAGGGGAGCAATAATCTGTCCCCATTGTTCTGGAGTCCAATTGGTATTCCTAGCTACCTGTTCATACACTGAGAAGAAAGATTCTAATTCATCCCTTAGCTCTTTTGGGGTCCAGCCAATGGAGTCTCTCCTCCTCGTTCGAGGGTGAGGTGGAGCAAAGAACGTTGGGAGTGATGGATTGCCCAACATGAAAAGAAGTCACAACTTTTGGCAAGAATGCCGCCTTGGTCCACAACACCACTTTATCTGTGAAATAGGTGTTCTAATGCGGTTGTACCAAGAGGGCTTTGAGTTCACTCACACGACGAGTGGAAGTCACAGCGACCAGGAACACAGTCCTCAGAGTCAGAAGACATAGCGGACAGCGTTGCACTGGTTCGAATGGAGTCGAATGAGGAAAGTGAGGACCAATTGAGATCCCACTAAGGCAACACAAAGGGTTCGTGAGTATACATACGAGTCAAACCTTTTAGAAACCTCAACACAACAGGAAATTTGAACAAGGACAAATGGTCCAGCAAATGTAACAAGGCACAAATGGCCGACAACTTTTAACAGAGCCTGCTGCAAGTCCTTACTGTTCCAGAGACCAAACAAACGAAAAGACATCCAACAGTTTGGCCTGTTATGGGAACAAACTTAATGCAGGGCCACATGATTCCACCCATCAGCGCACTGGAACAAGAAGAATTAAATCTTCTGGATGCAGTCAGAAGCGTGGGGGAGTTCTACAGGTGCGGGCCCTGAAGTTATTGGTACTCTTCGTATGCGGCAAGCTAAGTGCTGTGTAGTAGGATGGCCAGCTGAAAAGCCGGTCAGTCACACCTTATATAAAGTTCATACACTCCTTTTCACGCTAGGGCATCAATTGGAGTATTAGTGCCCTCATCCGGGTAGACCTTGGGTCCCCGACTGGTTGAACCCAGAAGGTATACCTGTAAATCTCCACCCTTTTTAGAAGGATGTCTCACCCTCCTTTTCATTTGTGTGCCTGAACAAACATCCAGAAGAAAATAAGGCCACTTTACATTAGGTTGTTACGCCGCATACATTACAACTCAAGTTATTAGAACGACTTGCTGTAGGGGTCGCTGGATTTTGGAATAGTATAATTTACTATTCCAACTCCAGTCTGTGCAACAGTAGGGAAGGGGTCGGACTTTAAATCCAACACCTTCTGCCCCCCGCAGCAAGTTGTTGTAACTACTTGCGTTGTAATGGTATGCGATGCAACAACACGCTTGTTGTAATGACCTCGTTGTAATGACCTCGTTGTAATGGCATGCGATGTATCAACATCGTTGTAAATGATGTTTACCGTCCCTGGGCTCGCGCCACTTGTTGAGAATCAGGCCCCTGCCCTCGAAAATGGCTTTTGGCAGTTCTAATGGAGGTAATATTCTGGCTATGTCAAAGGCCCTAGCTGGGTTCCTTTTCCTTCCATTACTTTTGCTGTTCCCACGGAACACAGCACACATGTAAATGTATGCGAAATGTACATTATGTCTGGCCCGCCTTTACTCCCTGGCAGCGGAAGAATGCAGCATAAAGTAAGATGCTCCTGCCATGTGTGCCTGCAAATACAAAACTGGGAAGACCTTCGAGGCCACCCAGGCGCACAATGCCTCGCTAGAGTGGAATGTAAGTACTGTTTTTAGGCCTCGCCTACGCAGCGCGCATGCGCTGCATAGGAGAGACCTTTAGCGATCGGCACAGCTTTGGGGGCAAAAACGTGCATGCGTTGCATTGCTTGCAATGGCAACGCGTGCACGTCTGGCGATTCCCTTGCGGGAGCGCGCGGCGCCATATGGTGGCGCCATATGGTCGCAATCATCGCGCCTTGCTGCACGCTCGCGCTGGCCCCCCCTCCCCCTGCTGCCGCGCGAGGCGCGCGCTTGTGCTGGTTACTTATAGCGCGAGGCGCCCGCGCTTGTTAGCCATTACTTTGAGACTTTGTCAATGGCTGATCGGTGCATTATTCTGTCTCCTCAGGAATGAGTACATTGGAATGCATGAGGACTAGCTGGCAGGGGCTATTTGGGAAATGCAGATGCCATCTGAAAAAAGTTATTTCCTTTCCAAACAAAAGCAACACACCTATTAAATTATATGTGATTCTATTTTTTGTAGTAAACAGTCATGTTTCTATATTGATTTGTTTTGGAAGCCATTATGTTTCTTAAACCAATACACGTTTTGTTAATTTATTTGCATTTATACATGCTTGAAGAGTGGCTATTGTAATATTAACTGGTTGTATGTAATGCTGCTTTGCACGACATACAAGTAAAATTGCTTTGTCTGGCCATGTTGAAAACTTCTTTCAAGCTAATGAGGTGCTCGATCCATTCTTCGTCTCTCACAAGGAGCTCTCCAAAATTAAATAGATTCCATTTCTGTCCTATTTCTATCTCCTCACTAGAGAAAACATGTTTTGTAGTGCGGTCCTCTTTCAGTCTCCATGACTGTGACAGGACAGCAAGCTGCCTGCTGTGAGAAGGCAGGGATCAAACTCAACAGTGGCGTCCCAGTTTCGAGCTCCAAGATTAAAGAAGCAATAAGTAGATACTTGGAAAGTCATTTCTTGGTTTGTTTTGTTAGCAAGGGGGCGGTGAAGAGCTGCACCAACACCACGGCCCCAGCAGAAAGCTGCCAAGGTTTCATTTTGCCCATAACTGCCACGTTGTCAATTTGCTTATGTGTGACATTTATATCATTTCAGTGTGTTTATGTGTGACAATCTCATGTGGATTTGTGACAGGCTATTGTAAACAGAACAAAGCAGTTATTTTCTTGGCAGTATCACCATCTGGGTCCGGGGACAAAGCTGTGGGGGAAGAAGGATCTTTCGCCCCCAGGTCATTGGGGGCACCAACAAACATTGTTGCACAGAGAGCCACCAGGGCTGTCCACTTCGCAGCAACACAAGTAACATTTTTTTGTAACTTTTGATCCGTTTGACCTACAAACAATTTATTAGTTAAAATTGCCAGATTGTGTAGCAGATGTTGTGTTAAGTGTTAAATATGGCAGAGACATGATTATATAGAAAACATTTGCAAACTAGGATATTTTGCTATTAATGTTTGAACTGCTCTTGTGGGTAAAAGGAGAAGTGCTGATGACAGAAACTCCATGTCTCGGAGACAAATGGCTTGTACTTCCACTTTTAAGCGTATTTGGGACATTCTGTGATTGGAAACATATCCCACTTTGTGAATGTATTTTAATATCAATAACTCATATTAAACCTTAAATAATCATGTGTATCCATTGGTTGACTAAATAAGATATTAAGCTGTAACTGGTCAGTGAAATGCCAAACAAATACTAAAACAAGCATTGGCATAGCCAATAGGTCTCGCCTTTGGGACCTTATAAGTGTTTAGTTATGCAGCACAATATCCTTGGTGCAACAACATCAAGTGTTGCATGGCTAAACACTTATAAGGTCCCAAAGGCGAGACCTATTGGCTATGCCAATGCTTGTTTTATAGGTTGAAGATTATTCATTTGATAAGAGTTGCTTATTCATGCTTGCAAACGTACCATTTCCAGTTCTTATATTTGCAAATTCTCATAGTCCGCGCACTTGTCCTACATTATCCAGTGTACATTGGCTTCATGTTCATCAGAGAATCTTTTGCAAAGTTTTGCATAACATGAGCACGATTCACAAGGTACGGCTCCGGAATACATGAATCCAATTTTAATCTAGAACACAAAGATTTGGCAAAAAAATGGTTGATGTCAGAGGCATACAGTTCTAGGATGCCTTGCTGCCGTCTATGACCAGCATCCCCAATAAAACTGCATCAGAAGTTAATTTTACTTGGTATTCTGAATTATCTTTTTAGTTCCGTCTGGTTTGTAGCTCTACGAAGCTGCTGTGTGTCAAATATTGCTATGGAAGCAAAGTGTATAAATAGATATGACCTTTTGTTATCCCAGTCACACAAAACATAAAAGTTAAAAATCAATCCAAAACGCCTAAAAGATAATTGGGTCTCAGAACAAATAAATACATAAACACTTACCATAACTAGATTTTAACAACAGTTAAACACAGATAACTGCAATAAATACAATCCATGTTCAAGAATAAATAAAGATTTAGTCATGCTTAAATGACATATCACCATACCAGTATCCGCATTCAGGCCTTTCATAGGAAATGGCAACCGCAAATTGGTTTGTCAGGCTCAGTGTGTGGTGCGAATCTGGGCATGCACCTTCAACTGACTGAGTACCTTCCTTCTAAAACAGGGGTACTAATCAGCATTTATGCAAAATGGACTACATCTGGGTAATGGGAAACAAATGCAAAACTATCACATTCGACTGGCCAATATATTTGGAGTGTGGTGAATTTACAGAAGTGCTTCCCAATAAAGAGACAAAGCTGTATTCTGGTTCATTTTATCAAGATAAGGCATTCAATGGACCAATTAAGTTTGTGCAATAATAGCTGCTAAGGAACAGGAGCTGAATTCTGGCAAAGCTCTGCCCTATACCGTTACCAATCTTGAGGGCCCAGAACTTTCGGCATTTTTTACATATAAACAACATTCTGTGACTGTAGCAAAGAGCTCCATTGTGCCAATCAAGGAGTCTTGGCAGCATGATCAAGGGCACAAACGTCTGCGAGATGTTCTTATTAATGATCTGCATTTGGTTTCAGTCACAGTCGCATTCAAAAAGTCATGTTTTGAGGACCACCTCCACGTTTATGCACTACGAGCTGATGCTACCCCTAGATACCTCATTAAACTGTCAGGGTCCAAACTAATTTCCAAAGGAAAGTATTTCAGTCGCAGCTCTCGATCGAAATAAGCACATCCACAGTTCTCACCCCATCCATAGTACGCAGTAGCAACCCAGTCTGGTAAATACTTAATGGAGACAAGTTCAAAACCACTCTTACCTTGAGAGAAAGATCAGTGAACAGGCAGCACGACTAATATTAAAACAACTAAATTAAATCAAAAATTTGGAAGTGCACATCTATGACAGAACTTAGGCAACGGCCCAAACATGACTCAATGATACAACTAGTCTCTTGCTAGTGTTTGCTAAGTCAGTGTAACGTCACTGTTAATTAGAACCCACATTTATCAGTAATTATTATCAATTCCTAAGAACTCATCACCTTAAATTTGAAAAATAATGTAAGTTGTTCAACACTCCAAAAACTATGGTACTTCATAAACCAGGCTGCAAACCTGTAGAGTACATTATTCAGACTAACACGCGGTTTGTGTTCACTGCATTACATGAATAAACATGATGAAGTCGCAAAGTGTAAACATTCTCCTCCTTTGTTTGCTTGGAGAATGCAACCCAGAGAAGTGAACAAGGAGTTCCCAGACCTAAATATTTGAATGCATAGGACCTCCAAGAATACTAAAGTTGTGACAAGACCATTGAGCCTTCCACAAAACATTTGTTCTAAATTAGTTGATGTCCAGAACGTGGGATGGAATAGGTGTCATTGGTGGTATATTTTTTACAGAATAATGCTAGGACAAGCAAATTGGAGCAGTCTCTCTTGTACAAGAGGACTACAACTAAATAAAGCTAATAAAAGGGTGCTTTTTGGATAACCAAACAAACAAAACAACCATGTTTCTAAACAATCTTTATGTGCCACTTCATATTTTTACAAAGGTTGTAACGCAGGCAATTTTCACATTGTGCTGGTCGGGCTGGACTGTTCACATGCAGAACAGGGTCAAGACTGATTTGCATATGGCTGGGTCTTAACTGGAATGGCGTGGCATGCAAAAAAAACGATGGATTTAACCCAGATCTGTGACTGTAGGTGAATGTTCGATTGATTCAGCATTCCGTCCATCATCTGTTCTTTTTGCATTTGTCGCCCTAAGTGGGAAGGGTATACCCAGACGTGGGTCCCGTGCTCGCTACGCCACCAGATTCAAGCTAGCCTGGCTGATGAGGGGTGAAACCCCGAAACCGGTCCTAGGATGCTTGTTTCTGGTCCAGGGATGATTTGGCCTGGCAGTTTGGGCTGGACTGTTCCCATAGGGAACAGGGTCAAGGCTGATTTATCTTGAAGTTTGAAGTTTATTTGCATAAATTAATCTGCATTAAAGTAAAATGACATTAAAAAAAGAAACATAGTATCTGCGCTTGGCCTTTGCGTCAAAGTAAAAAGAACGAAATTACTTCTGGTTATGTACGGGAAGCTGCGCATTGTTCATTGGTCCATGCCTGGTAAACTTTGTCTCCAATTTTGTGGTCAGTCAATAGTCCCTCTTTAGGACCCTCTCCCTTTAGCAGCTGGAGGTTTGCCTATGGGCCCAACTCTCTGGGAAGATGCAGGTGCTATGTGCCATCATGTAGTCCAGGACTTAAATTTCATGTTTACAATTGCACATTCCTATACGACCAGCCCTGGTGGGAATTGACCCCTGTCTAACTCATCCGTTTTCCGGTTCTTCCCTTCTTTCCTTGTCCTTTAGCGCCATGTATTCTGCCCTTGATCCTAGTTCTCTGATAAAATGCTTGTGCTTTGCGGCTTTGTGAGGTTTAAAACAGACCTTCATTGGCTGAGATAGTTGGGAGTCCCCAGCCTCTGTTGTACCTAATTCTGAGCAGGATTCGAGTTCCACTGGAGAGGTGTATATTCCTTCTGTGGAAGTGTCTTTCGGAGAATATGAACATGACTACTGGGTTTCATTTCTGGTCGGCGAAAAGTCCATCTCCTGGCTTCTGTTTGAAATAATCCAGACTCAGTTTTTGGGTTATGCGTGGGCGCGATGGAGAATCAGAACGGAGCTGGAGAGCATCCCTGATTGTTTCTATAAATTTTCCGCAACGTGCCAGGATGGAGGGCTCCTTTTGTGAGAAACATATTGCCAAAGCGTCTAGACAGGTGCTTGCATTTTCCCTCAGGTATTGTTACCTGAGAAGGATTCTCCTTTCGTTCATTATTGCTTGGCAACAGCACAAGAGGTGCAGCCATGATTCTCGTTTGTAGTCGCATAGTCTGCATGCTCCTCCAGTTTTTTGATTTGCCCAGGCCCGGCTGAAATCCACTATCGGCAGTGTCAACAATCGCATATACATGATCTCTCTTCTGGTTTTAGGATTGAGAGAAGCAGAGAAGGCTGGGGTTTAGTAACCAAATAAGAGGCATTTAGTGGGCACAGGAAAGGAGCTGTTTTTAGAGTAGCCTGGTCTTGCTGAAATGAGACTGGGTCTTAACTGGAATGGCGAGGTGTGCAAAATAAACGATGGATTTAACCCAGATCTGTGACTGGGGGGTGAATATTGGATTGATTCAGCATTCCGTCCATCATCTGTTCTTTTTGCATATGAAATGGACAAAGCATGTATGTGTGCCACTTATTTGTCTGACATTTAAGGGAGAATTACTCCGACCACAAATGGCTGTGAGTTCTGGTAAAACAGGTTGTTGTTGAAGTTGCTTATTTGACGCTTGCACAGGTCCTTTTGTCACCAGCACACAAAAAGAAAAAAGTACGGAATCAGATGGTACGTTTAAATGCACAGGATCTGGGAAGAGGTGAATGTCAGGAATAGTGTCAACAAAAGTTTAACCCTATAATTTCACCGCTTATATATCTAATAAGTCAGTCGCGCCCGGCATGACTCGCGGGGGGTGGGTATGGAGTCGGGGGTGGGTAGGGAGTCGGGGGTGGGTAGGGAGTCGGGGGTGGCAGGGAGTCGGGGGGGGTGGCAGGGAGTCAGGGGTGCAGGGAGTCACGCGGGGGGAGGGGTTTAATTTTAAATACATTTAAAATAATTTAACTTACCTTTGTGGCCCGGTCCGGTCCCGCGTCGTCCTGCATGTGTCTGCTCCACATAGGAAACAGGCAGCCTCCCTCCCCTCCCCTAAGCCAATCACAACACTGCAATGGCAGCGTTGTGATTGGCTGGGACGCCGACCGCACTGGCGTCTATGGGGAGGCCATTTTCTATGGAGAAAAGGACAGAGTGCGTATGACTTCTTTGGTCGGCCCTGGGGCGACCAAACAGTCAGCGCCCACAACAGTGGGCAAGCCACTCCTCCCCTGCCCTGGAGCAGGACCGCCCACCCGCCCGCCCCCAACCAAACCCTTCTGCTTTCTCGTAGCAATACCATTTTATGTTTCTGCTTCTCGCACTGCGAGAAAGCAGTGGGGCGACGCTCCTCCACCCATGTGGAGGAGCCGCCCCTGTAATAAGTATAGAAAATGGTTGTGTTGTTTTAAAACCCTTACTAATCCAAAATATTTCTACCAATTTAACAACACCTCACTTTAATTATAATCCTTCGATTTCTGGGCTGCATTTTTTAATAGCACGTCAACATTAAAAATAGCAAACAAATTTAAAGTCACTTAGCCATATATTGTATTTAACACAACTTTAATAGGCACTGCTTTCCAAACACACACTTTGAAAATCGTTATCAGAATTGTGCGAGAGTCCAACAACTTTATGATGTGGAATGGTCGAAGAGAGATTTTTACGAAAGTTGTAGGACACTTGCATACACCCATATTGAGAGATGCTGTAGCGGAGCATCGACTTCAACTTTATGCTCCTATATATTTCCTCACCCCTCTGAATTTTCCAAAGTGCTCAATATTTCTCAGTTAATGCCCGTTACATCACAGCCTCTTCTTCATTAAAACTCAAACACTGGTTCAGATATTTTTTTCATTAATACTTTTATTATTTTTCACTTTTATATCTTTAGAGAAGCACTGAACAATGCATAAGCAGTTAGGATACAATCACCCAGCCATTCCCACCTTGAACCTTCCTAACTTCCCCTCACACCCCAGGCAGGTCCAAACACATACAGTTTGTCTTATTGTCCCCTCCTCCGGTGGGGACTGTATGGTCGGGTCTCTTCTTCTGACGTGTCACATGTGCTTTCTGTTAGTCCGTGGTAGGCTCTCCACCGGCCCCAAACTTTTACAACTTCTTGGGGTAGTCGTGGCTCTCATATACCACTCTCCCCACCTCCATACATCTCTCTCCACATGTACCTTGTAGGAGTACGAGACTGCCCCAACATTCTGGCTACGTCTCTTTTTTGCCACACACCGCTCAATGCTTCAAATATTTTCTTCATTCGTTATATGCTAAGTAACGTCATGTTTGTGCTGTTTGCATATATCTGACAAATTTGTTTCTAAAACATAGTCAATTAAATGAATGTGTAATTATAAGATATTCTAAACAGGCTATGCAACAGTACAATGAAAGGTGTAGCCTTAATCCAAGCTCCTGAATTGCCATCTCTAGTTAGAAGCATTGGTCACCCTGGGCAACCATAACGTTAAGAAAATATTTCATAAGAGTTGAAATATATAAAACGTTCTGTGTCTCAATGCCCTCATGAATAAGGTCTTATCCCAGTTCAAAATCCATACACTGCAGCCAAAGGATACACCTACAAATAGCCAACATAAGTGACCATTTCTTGGCTAGCACCCAATTTCCATAAAATGGAAAACGAGAGCTCTAAAACAGTAAATATATATGTATGTGTACACACACACACACACACACACACACACACACACACACACACACATGCATTGCAGGTCGTCTTCACCTGGTTTCAGGTTTCCTCAATCTTTATTATTTTGTCATTCCTTCGGTGGTTCATACTATTAAAACAAAAACAAAAAACGCATTCAGGCCTTTTTTTTGTCAATTTTGGTTAGCACGTTCATGCTTGGTTAAGTTTTGTACACATGCAGTCAAGGGGTTAACCGAATTCCGTAGCCAGGGTGATCTTGGATGAAATGGTGCTTGGCAAGTAGAATAACATTCAAGCGACCATTGAGCAATCTAAAAACATTGTGGCCTTGCTCTCGGTGGTGACCCTGGATGGGATTCTCAAGCACGGATCAGGCACCAAACAAAATGAATTCAAATCAGGAAGGAGAACATTTGTGTTCTTTATTTGAATACTTGGGATCCATATTCAAGTAGTTTATTCTCCAAAAAGGTAAATATCCGGGGTGATAAATAAATTGTAGGGTTTGACGATTTAGATCGTTTGATACTGTAATTTTAAAACATTATTTTATGCAACAAAGTTGTTTTAAAGCAGACTGGTGCCTATTTCGATTTAAAATGATTAAATGGGAAAAAATGAAGACAGTCTGGTGAAAATCAAAACGAACACTGACATAGGAAGGCTCAAAATAATTATGAAGAAATTATCAATTTTCATTTAGCATGCTCTATTTGATAAGCAAATAGTCATATGTTATGATTTGGCGTGACAAAGCAGCAAAATGTTCAAACATTTGCTTCAGTTCACTATCAGTGAGAGCTGGTATGGTAACAATAAAAGAACAGGCAGTGCCGAAATGGCCTTCGCAGAATTAATATATTTAGACATGACTTCCTTTCAAACTTGTTTAACTTTCTGAAAAATTACTTTTAAGACTCATCATGTAATGCACAATTACTTAAATAGCTTTACTCCCTCAACAACTGAGTGTCTGCAGTGGGTACATAATAGTAAGGATTAGCACAAATCACTTTTGCCTAGAGATGCTTTAATAATAGGAGATATTATAATAATAGGAGATATTATCTAGTTCAATTATTTTCATTTTATTGACCTTGAAAGCATGAGAAGCAGGGTTAACACTGTCAACGAACGTTGTCATTCATAACTTTGATCTGTGGGTCTAGGATTGGTTGCGCACTGATGAATAAATATGCATGACATTAAACGGCAATTTGTGTAGTCCACAAATGCAATTGGACATAACAATATTGGCCGCGGATACCGATCGTCTGGCCCATTTAGCCCACCAATTTCGCGGGGTGATATAGACCTTGGAGTCTGCTAGTTGTGCCTATTCAAAAGCTATTTGGATGCTGTGCAGAGAGGGTGTGTAAACATAAATGCATAAATATGTAAAGTGCGCCTCCAGCAACAGACTGAATGAAGTAGTATTTTGTCTGCAACAGAAAGAGGAAGAAGAGTAGGTGTACATCTATTCTACATCTGAGTTTCACCAGTCCATTCTTGTTCTAGAAAAAATTCAGATAAAGATATTAGCAAATAATCGGCCAACTTTCAGAACTTTTGTGTTTTTCGCAATTTAAGAAGGATAGCACGGGGACAGTAATTACACCGAACTTTTTTATAAATATTTGTATTCAAACAACAATGAGCAATGCTGTACAGTAGGCAACACATATTTACGCCCTACACTGATCAACAGTTTCTCTCTCCAGAAAGACTCCTTTACAAGAACATATTCATTTACTTCTTCATCATGTCAGCTACACAACCCTATCAAGAAGGGGGATGTGAATTTGGCAAAGAGGAGACAAGGGGTCAAATACCAGGTCCTTCATTACAATTGTTTCAGGTGCTACTTGTGCATTTCTACCATCTAACCTTACATCACATCACCAACATCTCAGTGCTTCTGGTCACATTTCGCACCTGCATCCTATCACTTTCAAGTGAATTCATTCAGGCCTCTGGGTAGAAAGTGCAGACTTTGTTCCCACTAGATCTCTTCGTTTGGCAGTGCAGTGGAGGAAAACTCCACCTCCTATTATTAGGCCATTTGTTTAAACTTTATGAATTTAGCTGCTACCAACCACCAAACAAATCCATCAACATTAAATTTACTGAAACTTATTTGCTACCATTTTTTGTTCAGAACTTCTGTTACAAACTCTGCACTTTTAGAAATGTCTTGAGAAGCCCTCAGAGGAGATCCTCCTTCAACCTGTCAGTGGGCTCAGCCCAAGATGTTATCCTGGCTTTATCATAAGGTATTTTCTTGGAACTTGTGCATCTTAAGATAGTATCCAGGACTTGAGTATCCTTTGCTAAATGCACCCCAATTTCCTCCCTCAACTTGAGCATCCCATTGCAAGCTTCAGGTAAGTCTTGTCATTTGCTGTTTTGCTGCTGAAATTGTGGGGCTTAACGAAAGGAGATAAAATAAAGTGCCTTGTTTTCAAAAGCCTCCGTTTAGAACTGGGATTTTACTTGATGTAGCACAATAGTACATGCAGCTGCATGGCACAACATGCCCTACTGCTCTCCATACCATAAGTGCTCAGTGCCCCGTTTGCTCTCCCCACAAAGTTTATCCTGTCGGGTTTTGGCGCACACAGGGAGTTTTTTTCCAGAATGCTGCAATGTCACACTTCTACACCTTCAGCATCTTGTAAGCCGGCCCTTAACTGTGGATTCAATGCAGGCGCAGCCTGCTTCCCCTTTCTACTTCCTTCCCAATCCCCTCAAAGTTGATCTCAGGATTACCAGACCGTAGATGTAGGACTGTGCTCTCGCAAACCACCTGGGATGGTTCAGTCATCTTGACAGTGTACTGGTAAGCACAGCTGTCTCTCAGCCAGCACAGAGAATCTCTTGGTCAGTGTTGCTTGATTGTTTTCTAAAAACCTGCATGTTTGTTCCTCATCACACATCTGCAGGCAAGTGGCTCACGGTCTCTGCTATGATGGTGTCCCAGAAGAAGAAGCTGGCACCGGTGACCTGGCCCAAGTTGCTCTCCAACCCCTCTCCTAACAAACCAGTACGCTAAAAAAGGGAACAATGTTCTCTTTTTAATCAGAACATCAATTTCTGGTGAAAACGAAGTCTTAAGTCCATCTCCTCTGTACACTAACTTTCCTCGGCTTGACTGAATGTCAAGAGAACGAACCCCTCTGCAGCATTTGTAAAGCAAGTTAACTAAAAAGGCGAAGATAAAGCTTTGTTCTACGTAAAGTTCATAAGTCGTGTGTCAAGAAACAAAGTAAAATATCCATTTTACAGTGCACATGACATTCAAGTCCCTGTTTGGAGCCTCCTACGTTTACGTTTCATGCAAAGGCTGCAGAATAAGCTCTTAACTTACCCTCGCATGGGAAGAACAGAGGACAGGAGAGACCAGGTTGTATTTTCAATGGGTTTCCCTGATGGACTACACAGGCCACAATGGCGAAGTCTGAGTGGCGCTTTGTACCTTAAGTAGACACAATATTCCAGAAACATGGTAACTACTCTTAAAGTTATTAAACTTAATTCAGATTTTAAGTTACAGTCCAGCAGCAGAATTACATTATGGCCAAGTGCTTTTACAAAATGGAGCACCGGGATGAAAGGGTGCATCCTTTCCCAACTAGCAGAAGCTACAAGAGTGATGTTATTTATGAATAAGAACTCTCTTGGGGCAGTCATCTACCCAGGGCTGAGACTGGAGGCTTTCCAGAGTATTGAGGAAATTCGACAAACATGCTTTACAATAGCAAACACTGCAAATTGATCAAAGTGTCTTTATACAGGGAGGGCTTGCTACGGGCGGACGCAGTGCTGCCTTTCATAAAGATTTTAGTGAAAAAGTAAAGGTCATCTGGCAAGGACAGAGTCATACAAACCTTTGGCACAAATGTGAAAAACATTCTAAAACCAACGTGCGCAGAGTAGCTGGATCGTGAATAGGTCAAATCAACCTCCAATTCATTCAGAGTGCAACTGATTAACCCGTTGCACAGAGGCATCAGGAAGACTGGATGAAATGCAGGCAGATAATCGGCATCAAGACACCCTCAAATTACATGAAAAACCTTTGTGTGTGGGGGAGCACCCACAAGAAAAATTTGCTTTGCCTGGAGCACTAGAAATCTTTGCACTGTTCCTAGTTGTATACTTGCACATTGTATGAAGGTAGTAACTTGCTCAAACAAGCACTTGTCAATGCCAATAGGTCTGGCTTATGCATGAAATAGTTTGTTGTATCACTGATGGGCTTAGGCACTCAATATGTCATCCTGCATGTCAACTGTCAGTTGTAATCTTTGCATTCATCCATCCACTGACTCATTCTTGTATTCACCCTCGGACACAACTGCAATAAAACACACAAACACGACAACATATACAAGATAAATTAAAGGAATACAAGTAGAAAAAAGAAAACATGTTGGTGTCTAAACACAACGCACATATGCTTGCAGTAATGAGCTAAACATAGCAGCAGGTGTACGTGATGGAGCAAGGACTCACAAATGAGTCTTGCTCGGATGCAATCTCCTCACAGTATTAATTTATTAATTTTGTATTGTGTATATTAACTTTGCATACACTACATGAATAGCAAGGAAGCTTGCCTATGTGTTCTAACTAACAAGTAACGCTTGTCTTTTTCTAAAATGGCCGCTAAAGCGCGGGAACCTTACTGCGCATGTCTCATCCATATCACATGGTGGGACGTCTTTCTTTGCTTGGTGGGAAATTTCTGCTTCTGCGCAGTGTGCATTAAAATGGCAGCTTGATGTTTTCACATGCTTCAGCTTGCTCTTGTGTTATTATTAATTTGTCGTTTTCTTAACGCTACTAATGTGGGATAGATTTATAAGTAAATGGGGATAGAGTAGAAAGAGTGGGTATACAGTGAAACATATTATTTTGTGATTTTAATATTTTCTTCTTTGACTTTTATTAGTTCGTAAACTTGGGCCTGGGGTTGGTGATCTGAAACTCGAGAGACAATGATTCTGCGCATGTGTGCCCTGCTTGGCTGCCAAAGAATAAAAGATGAAGTCAACCTGGACTTCGTCCAAGGCCACGACCTAATGGCCGATATTGATATATTCATGTGTTCTTGCCTAACTTGCAACTATGTATATGGAAAATGAATAAACTTTGTCGTGAGACGGGTGGGAAATAAAGCCAATGTATTAAAATTGATGGGCGGTAGTTTAAAAACAAAGGTCTTCAGAATTCAAACCAAATCAATATGGTGTGAGGATCAACCCCCTGTCCCTGTCCAATCCGAAGTAGTGGTCCCATATTTTAGCAACATAAAGGGGAGGTACATGGGCGTAGAAGGGTATAATAGATATAGAATTAGCTAATTAGATAGCTTCTAGCTCCAGACTGCCAAGCTGATCGATTGCAGGCTGAACCGCTGTCCAGAGAGGTCCTGAGGAGGGGCGGCGGAGTCCATTAGAAGGGAGACACGAGAGAATCAAGGAGAAGTCGAGTATCAGAGAGGGGAAAGACGCAGGCGTCGTTGTAGAGAGGTCACCGGTCCCGTCCTGATCCTGGAGGAGGTCTTTGCTCTTCATCCTTCCGAGGGTCCTATTCTTTCCAACTCCTTGGCCAAGGGGTTTGGTTCTCGCACTTAGGTAAATATATATAAGTGCAACCTTAGTTGCGCTGCTGTCTCTATCTTCTCCTTTCTGAGGGACCGTCATTTATCAATAATTATTATTCTATGCTTCATCCATGATATGCGATTAAGAACCATGTGGTTATGTAATTTACTCTGCTGAATTTTAGATAAACATTTTAAAACTTTCTGACTCAGTGGTTTTTTCAGGATTATGTACTATAATGAATGTCACTCATTTTAAACTTCCCAATTAGCAAAGGATTCATTGGCAAGTCATTACTCTTCAATCGGAAGGTAATTGGTAGCAGGGATTTTGATAAAGAGTAACAACTGATAGACCCAGCGTAAGTATTAGCGTAGTATGAATGTATGGGCCCCAGTGAGTATCTAGTGTATGAATGCTGTTTGCTAATATCGCGCTGGATCAACGTGTTGCAGAGGTTTTGTGAACAGTCTATTGTATCATTGTTTAGAAGTTGCAGCATGACTGCCATCTTTAACAAACAATTATACATGATGGACAACAGCATTCCATAACTGTCTCCTGGTTTAGAGGAGGTGGCCACGTGGGATGTGGCACACTACAGATTAAAAGAACAAGCAAGCGACCTGTTAGCACTGCCTGGAGAGCTATAGTAGCTTCTTGAGAAACATTAAAAAGAGAAGCAAAAAATTGAAAAGGTACTATAAAAGAAGGAAAGTGAAAACTAAAGGACTGTCCAATGAGCCCAGACACTGAAGTGCTCTCATTTTCATGTGGATGAACACATGTGATCAGAAAATGCTGTTATTCACAGGGCAAGAGAGCCAATGACTGACGTGGACTGAATCATTACCCCATGCAGTACACTGTCATTGATGAAAGCAGAGTGTAAAGCACACTCAGACAGACCAATGACAGAATAGAGCTGGCAGAAGCAGAGTTCAATGTAAGATTCTAGCAAGAATGATTACAGTAAAAATCTTCTCTCCTTCAGGTTTGTGAGAGTGGTAACCAACACCAAAACCCTTCCCTACAAAGGTAATCTGTGATATTTCATTAAACAAAATATCAGTAGGTTTTAATACAGAGAAATAACAATCCACCCTTAAATGCCTATTTATTTCATATAAGATTTTCACATTCAATATGTCAGGCCTACTGCATTTATCATTATATTTATTACATATAACTTTTCATTGTAAACAGATCAGACCCCTGGCACTAGAAATATGTTTTGCTAGTGAACCAATCAGGCCTCTGGCTCTTATCACTGGTTTGTCACCATAACGAACTAGAACCTACTGTGTTGGTCATAAGCATTCTCACAAGGCAACCATCAGGTATACTGTAATAGAATTACAAAGATGTACAAAATACAGTTTTATTTATTTATTTTTATATTTTATTATATATACTACAGTTTTCAAACCAATATATATCCCCCCACCCTAATAAGGATTCCCACAGTACAAATCAGCACAGTTTTGCCTCCCAAGGTAACCTGCGAGATTACATTTAAAAATAAAAATAAAAAATAAAAAAAAAACTACCTAAAATATCTAGCACAGTGTAATAAAAATCCACCTGTAAAAGCCAATTGCCTTTAATACGTGCTTTTCACAATAAGTAAGATCTACTTGCTTTGTCATAACCATAATTTTTCATTATAAGCAGATCACACTTAAGGAATCTGGCAAACCTTTTCCCAGTGAACCCATATGGCGTCTAGCCTTTACCAATGGCTTGAAACTATATACAACACTGGCCTTCTGAAGTGTGCACCATCAAGGATACATTTGTAAAATTACAAATATATACTAAATTACAGTTGACAAAACAATATGCAACCGTTTCAATAGGAACAAACGAGAATAATCACAGTAAAGTTCTACTCCCAGGGTTTGCCAGAATGGGAGTCCAACACAAAACCCTTGCCTACTGTGGTAATCTGCGAGTTTACATGTAACCATTTACCTTTGAGGCCTGTAAAAATGTGATAATCTATTGTTAAGAGGCCTACTGGCTTTATCATATGCTTTTCACAATGAATAGGCCCGGCTTACAGCCTTCGTAATAACTTTTTATAATAAACAGGCAGATCTATGGCATCTGGCAGAACATTTGCCTTTACCCCAATCAAGTCTATATTCGTTATTATTGGCGTGTCACCATAACCAACTCTGCTCTACTGTACTGAGCGTAAGATTTCCCACAAGGCAAAGATCAAAAGCAGTCATAAAATTGCAAATGTATGCAAAATTACAGTTGGCAAAGCATAATACTAGGTTTCCTAACAGGGTTTAACAAGTATTCTCAAAGTGCAAACCATCTACACCTCTGGTTAGTCCGAGGTGGCAACCAATACCAAAGCCCTTGCTTGCTAAAGTTATCTGTGAGATTTCATGTAAGAAAAAACCTATCTGTAGCCTTTAATTCAGAGTAATAACAATCAACCCAGAAATGCCTAATGACTAACATTTGCTTTTCACAATCAATTTTTTCACTTTTCATGATAAACAACCATGCCTATAACCTTTATCATTGGCTTCTCACCATAACCAAATCAAGCCTACTGTACAGAGTGTATATTTTCCAAAAGGCAACCATCTGCCATACAATTGGCAAAGAAAAATATTATCTCTCCTAAAACAGCCTAACAACTATTATTATAGTGCACATCTTCAGTCCCCACAGTATGTTGAACTGGATCACCAACACCAAAACCGTTGCCTACTACGGTAATCTATGAAATTCCATGTAAAAAAAAATCTGCCTACAGGCTTTAGCACAAAATAATAATCTATCCTTAAAAGCCTATTGTTTTAACCCGTTGCGTGCTTCTGTCGGCCAACGGCCGTCGCGAGCACTACCTCTGTAGTGCTGCGCACGTCCGTTGGCCGACGCGGCCCCGCCCACTCCGCTAAACCGCCGCACCGCGGCGGTATTGCCGCCGCGGTTAAACACATGCGTTTCACAATAGGTAGGTTAGGCCTACTGGCTTTCTTATAATGTTTCATAATAAACAGATCAAACCTATGAAATCTGGCATGACTTTTCCCAATGAAACGCAAAGGTCTATACCCTTTAACATTGGCTTTACACCTTACCCAACCCCATCACATTCAAGTGCATATAAACTGGCAACCAATGCAAATATAAAATTACAAATTCGTGGAAAAATGCAGCTCTCAAAACAATATACAACCCCTCTAAACAGGGTAGAACTAGAATTATCACAGTGAAAAATCCCAGAGTTTGTCGGAGTGGTTGGTCAAAACCAATGCTGACGATGGTAATCTCTGAGAATGGCACGAAGGAATATAAACAGAGAAGTAGAATATTGATAAAAAAGTGCATGTTACAGAACTAATATTTTTAGGTCATGCCTCTGTAACCGACTGTTTAAAATATTAACAAATGAGCAGCCAAGAATTCTGTATAATACAATACAAGCCCTGTGCTTCTTGGGATGTGACACACTACTAGCATTCCAAAAGATTAAAATACATTTTTTGTGAAATGCCTGAAAAGTTTCCATCTCAACTTCACCTTTTTAGTCATTGCCAAATCCTGCAAAGCTTTTAATTTTTCAAATGTAATAAAAATGCCGATCTATGCAAAAAAGTCAACTTCAGTATAAGTTGAAAAAAATGTATATTGCCAACATGTAAGTTCAGTTTTTGAAGTGACAGCACATATACAAGATAATATGGAGTGACATGCTTGCCTGTATTCGGTCGAGAAACTCAACTTACTTTCAAGAGTCAGTCAATGAAGCCCTAGTATCCAGCAAACTTTTATGATTACACAATGCGGATATAAATGTAAGAAAAAAAAGCTTTCTCCTCGGACTATTTTAGGTGAGTGCATGCAGGCAATTTCAATAAACCATATACTTGACACCAAAAAATGCTCAGTCTTTAGGGACTCATGATTGTACCTTCCACATCGGCAGAGCAGTAGGAATGCTTGTGAGGCCTACTAGACAAAAGCACATCTTAAATAAATACATATACATCCAACTACAAATAAAAAATAGAATGGCAAACTTGACCCACACATGCACTGGGGGTGAATGTTTTGATTTGTTCTGCATTCCGTCCATCAATTGTGTGCCTTTTGCTTCCTCGCCCTAAGTGCGCCAGGTATGCCCAGACGTGGGTCCTGGGCTCACTGTGCCACTGGAATCAAGCTATCCTGGCTGAAGAGGGGTGAAACCCCGAAACCGGTCCTAGGATGCTAGTTTCCGGTCCAGGGAGGACCTGGCTTAGCAGTTCGGGCTGGACTGTTCCCATGAGGCACAGGGTCAAGACTGATTTGCATATGGCCAGGTCTAAACTGGGTCGGCATGGTGAGCAAAAGAATGATGGATTTAACCCAGATCTCTTGACTGGGGGGGAATGTTTTGATTTGTTCTGCATTCCGTCCATCAATTGTGTGTCTTTAGATTAAAACATACACAGGAAAAAGAAACCGGTCTCAGTAAAAGAATGAAGGGGGGGGGGGCAGCTCTCTTGTGGAAAGGCCGCCCAAAAAACAATCAAGGCCGTGAGCAGGGGGTAAATAACTACCGACCTACCCTACAGCATAAAACGGACAACAGAGAATTGGATATTAAGCGGCGGGAAAAAAACTGTGGAAATTTTATTTGCACGAATAATAAAAATCATTGCAATCAGATATTAGAGAAGAAAAAACATAGCCAGTGCATTACCTACATCGCAAATAGGGAAACAGAAAAAAGAAAAAGTGAATGCAATTTAAAATCATCATTGCGGGCTAAAAAATGTAAGTCTAAAATGCCAGATAACGGCAATAGTTAAGAAAATCATAAAAGGCTAAAAATTCAGGTCATCAGTAATTATGCTAATCCAGCCCAACGAAAGATAAGGTGCTGAAGTGCCATGCTTTCACTGTGGGGGTGTGGGGGGGGTGGAGGGTGCAACAAAGGGGATGCGCAACACCTCACCGACGCTGATTCTGGAACACTTACAATAAAACATGCATTCTAAAAATGTCCTTTCATTATGTCACAGAGGCTAAAGTGCATTTCAGCTTCGTTCACTGCTGGACGGCAAGTGGCTTAAGTGGAAATCGTTTGGCATTTTCAAAGTTTTAGTTTATATTGATTCCATTGTGCTTCCTGAAGGTTCACCTGTTGTCTGTTTGATGAGGGACTCCGCTTTTAAAAGAAATTTTGCAAACCATGCCATGCTTTGTGGTTTTAGACCTTTCAAGCAAAACAGGATTGCTCAGCGACAAGATCTAATGCCGTTTGAATTAAAGATATTTTGTAGGTAGATTTTACTCCAAGGCAATAAAACTGGGCAGATACAAAATATGTGGTGAAAGTCTTCCCAAGGGTATCGGCAAAGCCAGCCCTCATTATTCTCTACTGGCTGGTGGTGCCATTTTGGACACCAATCGATTGATGGTAGAAACCCAAATCCGGCTTGGAGCACTTTTATTTTTATATAATTTCTTAAAGTGGCGTTCATATAAGTTTGCACGATCAGTATCTTGTAGGTACTAAGGGTCATCCATGCGTGAATGCGCAACCTGAATTTGGCTTTGTCTTCTCACCAGGAGAGCTGCTTAATTTGTTTATTCAATACTCACTTGAATAACTGGTGAGGTAAGCTACAGTGCCAGAGTTCCGCTTAAAGTTGCTTAATTAATGCTGCTATTTTTCCTGACCAGAAATTTTCATTCGGGGCCTGTTTGATTCAATTTCTTGCCATAACAATGCTCTTAGTGTGTTTGGGTTTGCCTGCCTCAGTACCGATGCGTATTTAAGGAAAGATCCTTCCTATGCCTGTACTTGGTCCTAGAAGCCAAATTTTAGTCTAATTTGCGCAGGTTAGGCGTTTTAGCGCCAAGTGCAAAATGCAAAATGAGCCGGAAGACTTTGCTCTGTGCGATATTCAAGAAGCTTGCACATTTTCCGAGAAAGGTTTCCAGGCCCTATGTTAACGTTGGTAGGAACTTTGCCTTTATCACTGAAAGCAGCTGCTGCCAAGTAGGACTTTGCAATTTGGTTGCCAGGAAGTGCAATGCTGCAATCTGTGATGCCACCCTTGCTTTTAGTGTGGTATGGTGCAGGTGGTGGGACATTACGCGAGAAAGATGGCTGCATGCTTATAGGTATGACTATTTCAAAGAAAAAACTTAATGAGCATATACTCCTGACATGATTTATATATGTCAAAACAATTGGCAACAATAGATAGACCTCCTTCTGCTGCCCATATATGGGTGAATAGTGTTGCCAAACTTCACAAACATTTTAGGGGCAGATCTACTGCGCCAGTTAAATTGCGACACATAAAAAAAACCCTTGCGCCACCATGGATGCGCCACATTTACAATGCGGCGCACCGTGGCACAAGGACAGACAGATGCGTGACGCATCTTTTCGGCGTAAGGGCAGCACATTGCTGGGGTCGTGTCGCAAGTACGACGCAACTCCAGCAATGGTTAGGAATGCCTATTCCTAACATGCTGCGTCACTCCTTACGCCTGCTTCAAGCAGGCGCAAGGTTTTGAAGCAGTGGCGTAGTAAAAGTGACTCAGTGAAATCTTGTAGATTTCACTGCGTCACTTTTACGAGGCTTTCCTGCGTGGGAACGCCCACCCTGCATACATTATACCTGACGCAGGTATAATGTAGCGCAGGGCTTTACAACGTGACGCATCTCCCTAGACGAGTCACGTTGTAAATATGTTGAATCGTGGCACATTGTTTACGACGCCGCTGCGTCACAGAAGTGACGCAACGGCGGCGTAAAGATTGTCGCAAGGGGCTTGTAAATCTGCTCCATAATTTCTTTGCCCAAGTCACAGACAAACATGGGCAAAGCCATGGATATAAACATGGCTGTCACATACATGTATGAATAGAGATGAATGCTATATCAAACCTTGGATTAAAAAAGTATGATTTAAAATAAGAAAATATACAAGAAAAGACATCAAAGAGACATGAAATTATTTTTTCTTTGATATACCCAAACCGATTCTCGAAATCTAACTTATCTGATAGCTTGAGAAAAGGAGAGATGACTATGGGGTGGGGACCTCAGTCTGAAATGTCAAGTGATCTAACCCATTTTCAGGTTGTTTCTTCTCACTGAACCTGCTCTCCATCACTTACTAAGCAGAGCAAGGAGCCATGTCACTGCACTTAAATATAACTTGTTTTGGCAGCCCGTCCTCTGTACAGGTTAATCAGCTCTTATGGAAAGTGTAGGTAAATGTCTTAGAAAATATAGTCCTTTAAAACCGTAACAGCAACCAAGAAGGGCAGGAGAAGGGAAACTTTTTTCTTTCAAACAAAATAAAAGGGGAGAATCGAAGATACGGTGAGGTTCATCTGCAAACTCTATCCTGACCAGAAGTGTTTTAGTGGTTGAAAACACAGCCTGAGAACCGGGACAGACTGTTCTCTTTTCCAAGGTGTAGACCGAGGGAAGGCCATATTCCCTTCTCTGTTCTAATGAGCAGTCGAGGGGTAGAATTTGCCTGTGAGATTAGATTTCAATCCCAAGCTACAAATACCTTGACCTCAAGCAATATTATAAGAAGTAATACTAGTTAGTGATGAGATTCAACCTAAATACATATATGAATGTTTTTGCAACTGCTTTTAAAATATTAAACATTAAACTTGTTTGCATGTTGATAATACGCACATTCAACGTAGACGCTTAGAGAAGTTTGACATTTCAATTTTCAAGGAGGCCTTAAAATAAAAATGTGTATTCTGGGTTCAATTTAAAAAAAAAAAATATGTAACTACTAATATCCCTATTTGTAAAGGCTCAAGCCTATACAAAGCAGGTTTTCTTACTCTCAATCACATCTACTACTGTGTCAGGTCAGTCAAAGAAAAATACAATAAAAATGCCCCTCGGGGTTAATTCGACAAATCACTGCCACAGAAGTCAATATCTGCAATGTTACTTATGAGCAGAGTTTGCCAGACCCAGTAAAGCAATATCAGCGCAATACATATTTTATGGGGATGAAAAGAAATTCAGATAAATCAATAGTTTCTGCGTTGGATTAGGCGCGGCTGGACCAAATCCATGAATAAAACATGGATGAACTTGGTTACTGTCTCCCAAAACAATACTAAAAAAACGATGCCTGCATAGCAACTTCAACCAAATGGAATACTAATGAGCAATGACAAATGTCAGAATACAAAAAAAATGTCACAAATAAAACAATGTATTACTACAGCAGTATTGCATCTATGTGCATATTTAAAATAGGATTAAAGATATAAACTAAGTATGCATTACAAGCAAAGAAAGAGAAAGAAACAAAAAGTTTGTGTAGCTTGTATCAATCATGTTGAGCATTCACAATATGAATAGTGTAAAAAAGTAACGTAAACACATATGTTTCATGTTTTTAGACCACGCCAGTGAAAACAAATGTAGCCCAATAACACGTTATTAGAGTAACTGTATTAATAGTCACATTTATTCCAACAGTACAAAGGTATAAATACAGTTTACCACAGACCAGTGAAGTTGGCATGAAAAAAACATGGACTAATGCCTCAGATTGCATGTTACAATGACTTGTACACATGGATACGACACTGCTACCAGTTACAGGGTCTCTTTAGTAGGATTTTGCCCTTGTGCGCATATTTAACCCATTATATGCTGGTTCCATTTGAATAAATGTCATGGCCTAAACCATATAAGCAGATGCGCAATGTAATATCCTAACTACTATCATTGCTGAGGACGGGAAACGGCACCACAACCATCTCAAGGCTTCCCCTCTTGTGAGTCATGACACCTCCCCATATTCCATAAGTGTAATAAATAGCATATAACGCTTTGTGGGTCTGTATATGTGCTTCATCTATAAATATATGGATGTGTTGTGTATATATATATATATATAATTTCTAAAGAATTATCAATCTATATAATTGGCACCCTGAGTTCAATATTGCAGTAGCGACATATCATATACACCTATACTGGTAGTGTGATAATATGTGTATACATACACGCACGGTTAAAGAAATGCTCCAAAGCGATACATACAAAACACCAGCTGTAAATCTTTGACTCTTTCCCCGAACACATGTCGTAATTCCGAGGGCTACGGCATTATTATGAAGGCTACAATGCTAAAGCCTGGAGGGTTTCAACTTTCAGGTGAAGGCGTGAACAGAAGCATCTGCGTGAAGGGCACCTAAAAGCCTGGTTTGAAAGAAAAGCATCAGATGAGAGAGGGAATGAAGCCAATTAAATAGCAGATCTGAAATAAAGTCCTATTCATGTCCAGATTTTTGTCACACCCACACAATACGTGTACTTCCTTCCCAGCTGAAAGCGTAGCGCTGCGCCTACCTTTATTCCCCACGGCCGCTCGGCGCCTCGACGGTGACACCAGCTCTTTCACAATCTGCAAGACTTGAATCATCGCGTTACAAAGACAAGGCACCAGCTGCGCCGCTTCTAATTCCAACAGGTTTCATCACTGCAGCGCAGCGCGCGTCTGCCGCCGCGGAGCCCGAGCAGGGCTGACGAGACAGCTCTGAGCGAGGCTGCAGAAAAAGGCGCGCTCCCTCTCACATCGAGCCCGGGAGGCAGAACTAGCAAATAAACGATGATAGACTGCCCGCCGAGACGTGATGGACCCTCGGAGCATGGGGCAAACAACCCCGGGCACGTGAAGCTCCCCAGCATGTATGTGCCAAGGCAAGAGCCTCACTCAAGTTGGAGTTTTTACTACTGATACCAAACTTTAGATCGTTTCAGACGCAGTGAGGCGGTAAAAATAAAGCATCGACATAATTATGCCTGTGAGATGCAGATGCGAGCTACTCAATCCTCAGCCTTAAAATATTTACAAAGTGTCACCAAACCAAGAGAGGCAATAAAGGAGCGTGCTACTGCTGCTGTGCCATTTCACCCAAGAGACCTTCGCGGGAATATGGAAAAGCGATCACATCGTGAAAATTAAAAAAAACAAAACAATACGGGATTGATTATAAACGTGCGCATCAAACTAACATCAAAACAACGAGCTGTGCGTGAAGCCCGCGTGATGCGAAGCTGTTAAGCACATTCTCCATACAGCGCCTTCTCCACAGAGCCCCTCCTCGCCTGCTGCCCCCACTCACGCCCCGTGTCCCCTCCCAGAGCACACCTCTGACATTCTATTACAAGAGCAGACTATCCACTCGTCGCGAGGCGCACACCGGCAAGAGGCTCCGCTGACCTTCTGCTTGTTCCAAGAAATAACACACCGAGCGTCATCTACAAACTTGCAAACGGCCATACCCACACAACAAGAAATCTAAATATTTGAAGCTAAAGCTAACGAGGGTTTTTCCTATTAGCAAATCTCTTCTGATGGATTCGTGTGCGCTTCTTCACACGAAGTTACCATTTCTGACGGCACAAAAATTGGCCACCAGTTGTCCAGGCACACAAGAAACTGACAAACAGAGGTCCATGAAAGTCGTACTCTTTTATCAGACCGACTGCAAATATTGCAGGCCGTATGACAAAAATTGATTATTGCACACCATTTCCCATTACTCTGGTCAAGACCAAAGTCCAACCTGTCATGCTAAACAGAGCCTCGTTAACAGGGAATTTCATCATATTCATCATCCTTTTCCAGAATATTTCTAGGAGATATAACACCAAACCCTGCAACAAGCACATAACATATACATTTCTCAGGTAAATACCAATTATAAAAACAATAAAGTACAAACATGTAAAATTTTCAGATCAGCATTTTGTCGGAGCAAAATATGCAGCACTTTAGCAGTATGAAGCAAGTTTCCTGTCAAACAGTTTGTAGTGAAGGAAAACGTGAAAAACAAAGAAAACTGTAAAGATCACTTAAACTTGAAGACGCGGAGTAGCCAGGACACGTAGACATTAACGAGGAGAGCGGCACACTTACCCGTTAAATGCAGGCAGATAGCAGAACGATGGAAATGTGACAATTTTGGCTGTCAGTGAGATAGGATTTTTATCCAATTGAGGATTGGGCCCTAGACTGCGATTTCATTTAGTCTTTATGTCAGCGGTTAGTGGTCTACAGTTTTAAATGCTTACAGTAGGTCAAGAAATAGTGCTGCAACTCCACTGGAATATACAATGGTCTTTACATGATCCCGAATAGTGATTATTGTGGATTCCACGCAACTTCCTGGTCTGAATCCATCTTTTCTGTCACAGAGGAGTTATTCAGTCAGGGCGATCCCTCTCTGTTTAGACATGCAAGCTCTGGAACAGGCTTTCAAACTGAATAAGAATCTTAAACAGCTATTTGGAATTCAGAAAAGCAATAAAGACCTGGCTGTTCACAAAATTATGATCAGACTACCACTCAGCCTAAATGTCACTTGGGTTTATATATACAGCATGCAAATCTCTCTCGTACTTCATTTACCGCTCTGTGTGAGCTGCTACATGTCACTGCATCATGACTGGAACATATCTCCAGGCCCCACGCTCAACACCAAAACACACAAAACTGAAAAGTTCTCGAGTGGACCATCAATCGTGGAACATTTTCATCAAGGAAGATGAATGCATGTGCGCTCTTCTTGTGTCAGGGCTGGTCATTCTGCAATTAATGAAACATTTCAGACACATTCCAGTGTCTCCAGTTTTCTCTTCTCGATTCTCTGCGTTTCAACCTCCTCGGCAGGGATTCAAATTAGGCCTTCAAGAGGAAATTTAATCCTCATAATCAACTCATCCTAGTATGGGCATTAAAAGGTGAATAATTAATTATGGGGGAATATCAAAGAATTTGCTTGTGAACATCAAACAGACTCATTTCTATGCATACTGTTTTGTGTTGTCGCTTCAAGTTGGAGAAATCTGAACAAATAAAATGAAATGGGGGCACATTCATTTTGTGTCCTATATTGAGTGCAAGTCAACTAAACCACCATGGTGTTTTTAAGTGCTTTACCTCACCTCTTTGGTGGAAGCCTACTGAATTTGCGCATTTAAGCAAATCATGTAATTTTTGTAAATGTAATTACCAAGTTATTATATTGCAGTTGTTTAAGAAGATGGATTAGTCTGTGTGTTGGCCCTGGATGCACCTGGCTTATCCAAAGCTGCAGACGAGCCGACAGAATTCACTTTGCTTGCAAGTGGTTTCTGTGTAGGAGCTACTCAATAAGGCAAGTCCATTCCGTGGAATATTATCTTTTTACCCTTGCCATGTTCTAAAGTCACAATAATCCAGCTCAGAGTGCTGGATTGGCTTTCACTGTAGCAGAGGCTGTACTTCTGTTTGTCGAGCGGGTGTCGCAGTTCCTTAGATACAGGAGTAATGTATGGGACCTCATGACATGTCCAGAGAGCAATAATTGAACATCAACCTTCTTTACCATCAGGTCGCTCGTGTCACAAGAACAGTTTGTATTATTTGCTTACATGCACCTGCTTGGCACTATTATTAAGTCGCATCCTAAAAGAGGGAGACCTCTACCCCACCCCCATTGCATGCACACTGAGGAATTACATTATCCCCTTGCCATGGACCCATGGGCTGACAATGGCCAAACTCATGCAATCGAGCACCAAGTTTTAAACTAAGTAATGAGACATCTTTTAATCGCATACTGCACTTCATACACATCTAATGCAAAATATAAAGGACAAAAACACACATCTAGAACTCCACTTTGATTTAATTTGAGAGGGAGTATGCTGGGACCTTAGTGAGATACTGTGCTTTTCACTTGTTACTTCGAAATGAGAGTTTAAAATTAAATATTGCTCTAGCTCATAAAATGACAATTACTTGCTTTTCCTAAAGAGCATCTGCATCCTTATGTATGTAATGTGGTTTATGGTACCCTTTCTATATCTGTAATCTATGGTTCTATGTCTTGAGTTGGACCTTGGGTAACATCCCATGTTGCCATCACCACTTATACGTTATTTGATTAGGGAAAGCTATTTGTGTCTGTAATTAGTGGTTCGTAATACAACAGAGCACTTACATAGCTTTATGCATTTCTGACATTTTGTTTAAATCGTTCTCTACTGTATGTAAGCGAAGGATCATCCTTGCTTCACAACGCAGTAAGTCTGTTCATATTCCTTCCTGTGCTATAGCAATGAACAGTTTCCAAAATTTCCCATTTCAAATTATCTTCTGTGTTGTCTTTCTAAAGGAAGTGTGAGACAAATGGTGTTTTAAGCATCTTGCATGTTATTTTGCATTAACATTGTTGAATTCTATTTTTAATCGGTTGGTTGGTTTTGCCAATATAGGCCAAAACAAAAGGACAAGTGGGCACACACACCGCATTTCTGGTGTTGTTGTTCGTGAATGTGTTGTGGCTCACCACGATTCCCTGGTATGTGAACGGAGTACCTGGTATGGCTGGTCACATAGAACACAGGAACCAAATCTATGGTGGCCTGTTAGTGGGACTCCAAGAAAAGATAGGCTTTTCTTGGAGTCCAAGTAATGCCTTTATGGTGTAACTCTTATCTACAATCTTCTTGAATTTATTTGCCATTTTGGTAAAGGCAGTTACAAAATAGAAATCTTTTATTCTACTGGTCTTTGGTGTTAATAACACGTCTCTAGGTATATGGCAAGCTTGTTTGAGTGATCTTTTTAACAAACGTTTTGGAAAGCCTCGTTACAACAGTCTTTCTATCAGTATTTCAGCATTAGTGAGGAAGCCCTCTTTACTGGTACAATTTATCAGCAGTCGTAAAAGCTCTCAAAGGGAAAGTAATCATTTGAACTATTGGGATGGAATCTTCTGTTTTGGAGTAGACTATTTCTGTCTGTTGTCTTGTTGTATAACGATTGTATGACTTAGCCATCTGACTCTGATTCAAAAATCTAAGAAGATGATTTTAGAATTCTCATACGGTTGCCACGAAATTATATCTTGAGTACGTTAGTTTAACCACCACTTGAAAGATTACAATTTGGTTGTACAAAACAAAGAACAACACCTGTATTAAAATGTCATAACTTTATAAAGGATACATTTATTTCCCATCTAATCCTAAAACAAAGCATTTGTGAATTTCGCGGATTTAAACTTGGTTTAGACAAGCATCCTGGGACCGGTTTCGGGTATCACCCCTCATCAGTCAGGCTAGCTTGAATCCAATGGCAGTGAGCACGGGACCCACGTCTGGGCATACCCTTCCCACTTAGGGTGATAAAAGCAAAAAGAACAAATGATGGACGGAATAATGTACAATGCAAACATTCACCCCAGTCACAAAGATATGGGTTTAATCCATTGTTATTTTGCTCACCACATCACCCCAGTTTAGGCCACTGGAGTCAAGCTAGCCTGGCTGATGAGGGGTGATACTCCAAACAGGTCCCAGGATGCTGGTCTCCAGTCCAGGTAGGACCTGGGCTGGCAGTTCGGGCTAGACTGTTCCCATGGTGAGCAGGGTCAAGACTGATTTGAACATGGTTGGGTTTAAACTGGAATATCATAGGGAGCAAAAAACAATGGATTTAGGCCCAAATCTCTGTACTGGGATGAATGTTTGACATTGTTCAGCATTCTGTCCATCAATTGTTCTTTTTGCATAATTCCAGTGGCCCTTGCTTATACCGAAGTTACACAGGCCAAATAGGGAGTTCGGATGCACAGACATGTTTTAGAGGGGAAATATAGCCACTTTACTAATGTTTAGCAGTGGTAAAGTGCAGAAAGTCCAAAAGCCAGAAAAAATAGAGTCCAGAAAAAAGCAAAAAATCTGGGGTGACCATGGAGAAAAGGCAGATTTGATATATACACATTTCCCTATATTCCTATTCAGGTTTGCACTTACTGTGACAATCACATTATTATTTGAAGTATGTGACACCTGCTTAATTTTCTTATGTATGGCATACCCAACCAATGAAGTGCCACCACCTACTAGGCGCCTTGCAGCACAAGTTCCACGCAGTACAATGATCCACTCACCACAACACCAAGGCCTCCCCCAACACAAGTCTAGGACACACCTTTCGTATGTGGCCCTACTTACTATGAACCACTCCTAGCTGCTCCAGCTAGAAGAGTTAAGTGTATCTGATAGAGGCAAAGGGAACTACCTCCGACTCCTTTGGAAAATTGTACACCAATAATATAAACCACCTAAATTAGCAATATCGGGGAAGGACGGGACTACAACAGAGGGCCCGATTACGATATCGGTCAGAAACTAAACTGCCTGAGTCCTTGTCGGATTCAGTTCCGACCCACTAGCGATCGGCGGTTCCACCCGACTGATTATGCTTTTGAACACCGTTCGGAAGGACTCCCATTGACTTCAATGGGAGCCTGTGTTCCGACCGACAACACAGGCTCCTATGGGGAAAATGGTTGTCTGTGGAAAACCTTGCACCCTGTCGCAGGTACCCTATGGCGCCTGCCACACTGTGCATGTTTTTTACAGGGGGGTCCCTAAGGTACCCCTCGACCCCAAACCGGAGGACTCAGGATGAAGGGGGGCCTGCTGGAGGCCCCCAAAGTCAGTTTACGACAGCCTTTTCATGTCGAACAGACCTAGTCGGAAAGGCTGTTGGAATCGAACATCGTAATTGGTCGAGCGGAAATGTTGTCCGTTGAGCTGTACGAATCGGCTCCGACCGGCTCGGATTCTCCAAATGCCGGTCAGAACTGATTCGGAATGACCGAACTGTTCCCCTTCCAACCGCGAGCATTGTAATCGGTCGGTCGGAATGGGAAACATCTACTACAACGTGGCTGTTTCCAAGAATAACCGTTACAACCCATGCGTGGTTACCACGCACAGCCTTTACTACGCATACCTTTACAACAAATTTAAGTTGAAAAAATATGTATGGTAAAGGTATGTGTGTGACGGGTAAACACTGTTACCACGCACAGCCTTTATCACGCATGCCATTACAACAAGATACGTAGTAAAGGTATGCGTGGTAAGGGTGGTGGAGGCTATCAGCGTCGTCAGAGGAAACGTAAAGACCTTTCCGCTTCAACTTTACGACGTGCACTGCGCCTCAGAAGAACTTGGAGAGGAGACGTCGTGGAGAGGTAAGGGGGATTTTACTTTATAGATAAATTAATATTTGACTAAATAAAGGGCTGGGGGGTTGGGTCGCGCAGGGGGCTGTTTCTAGGGTTCAGAGCAGTGGAGGGGTATTTGTTAGAAGGGTATGGGGGAGGGGAATCGCACAAAGGTCCTTTTTTAGGGTTCAGGGGTGGGGTATTTGTTAGAAGGGTTTGGGGGTATCGGGTGGGGTATTTGTTAGAAGGGTTTGGGGGTGGGGGAATAGCGCAGGGGTCCATTTTTAGGGTTCGGAGCAGGGGAGGGGTGTTTCTTAGAAGGGTTGGGGGCCAGATGTGGGGTGGGGGTTCCGCGGGGAAACAGGGAAAGGGTATATTTAAAAAAAAAAAAATGATCGAAGGGCTGGAGGTGGGAGGGCGCAAGGGACCAGTTATGGGATTTGCGGCAGGGGTCTGAGATAATCTTTAGCATGAATATGCCCTTACCATGCATGGTTTTACAACGAAATTTGCTGTAGAGGTCTGCGTGGTAAAGGCATACGCGTGGTAAAGGTTATGCGTGGTAATGGCATTTGCGTTGTAACGCATGCGTGGTAAAGGTATGCGTTGCAACGGAATGCGTTGTTACATCATACAACCGGTCAGAATTGTTTCCGACTGAGTCGGGCGGATGGCTTCCGACACGGTCTAGGGGAATCCGACTGTCGGCCGGAGGCTTTCCGACCGACATCATTGTTGTAATTTGGCAGCACTTAAATTAAGCATTAGCTGAAGACAGCCTGTATTCAGAGGCTAAATTGTCCGCTTTGTGGAATCCATTTTGTATTTCTGGCAGCCATTTTGGCTGCCATGTGCTCGCCATGTGCTCTGTCCTACCTTCCTGTTAACTGCTCTTGAAATCTGCCTAGAGACAAGTTATATTTAGTTCTTTTTGCTTTGCACATGCTCAGTTGAGCTTGCAGCTGTTCCGAGTTTATAAATGTCAGGATGTGTCTACTAGAAGTAGAAACTGTTAGCTCCACCCACTTGTCGACTGTGCATTTTCTGTATGACCTTATATGTACCTAAAACCAGCATTTGTGTTTGTACCGCCTTCATTTGAGCCCCTGTGTGGGTATAAAAGGACCACGGTCCTTCCATTCAGTGTGCTACTTCATGCATTACCGAAGGGTGGTGTGTAAATGTAGCTCCACCTCATGAGGTTTAATAAACTCTGTCTTTTCTATTCCCAGTTTCTGTGCCAACTTCTTCTTAGCGGTCTGAGGACTCTGTGCAAGGAAGGGTGAACTCCTAAGCACTGGTAGGCCTTGTTGAGGCTCACCACCACAAATTGGCGCCCAACGTGGGGCTCATCGGCGACTCGGATGCCCGAAGGACTGGTCGAGACGAAGGATTGGAATCTCGCTTTTGGACGCGATCGCTGCCTGAGGAGACCCGAGTCTTGGCACCCACGGCGTTTTCCTTTCTTTCTGATCTGACCATCCCGGCGGCGCCGGTCCTCGACTGAGATCTCTTCTGTTGATTCGCCGTGCAGTGACCATTTGGTCGATTTGAGAACTTGGCAGTTGGAACCTGGACACCATTTGATTGGTAAGAGCCGTTTTGCGGCACTTGCTGTTGGTTTGATGCCTTTGATTGGTAAGGTAGTTTTAGTAACACTTACTGTGGCTTTGTTTGTATGATTGGCCAATTTTGGAATCTGTTTTGTAATTATATATGTATTGCAATACATATAGGCAGGTAATGAGGAGAATTTTCTCTATTTAAAATTGTTTGAACAGCGCAACGTACGAAGAGTACCTTAAGCGCTACTTTGATTATAATACTGCATATTTTGCACTATTTTTTGGCATGCCTGTTTTCAGCACACTTCGTAGGATGTGTTGCTTTTGTAGTGGTACCAATTTGAGACTTGACGAAGCACAACCAGCCCCCCGAGGGGACGCCTAATAGGGATATGTATATTAAGTATGGTATTTCTTCTATAATGTACTGCACGTTATGGAACAAATATACTAGTAAAGATCCTGAGTTGCGTTGGCCTATGTATGGGTCATTTGATTTGCGAAAAATTCAGTATGTGGAACAATGTATGTTTAAACGAAAGACTAGGCAAGATATGTTTGATTGTGTGCGAATGTGGGAGAAAGAAGTGCGTGAGCGAATGAAGCGTGAGCAAGCCTTGATTGACAAAGAACAGCGAAAGACCATTTATGCGAAAGCATTAGAGTTAAAAAAACAAGGAGATGAAAGAAATTAAAGAGAGGGAAGATAGGGAACGCCATTTACAGGTAACTGGCCAATACGCTGTTAGGCAGCCCCTTTATCCTATCCTTAATAAACCGCAAGATGATTTCTTGTTATTAGATCGTTCTCCACCTCCGTATATTTTTTCTTCCGCTCCTCACGAGTCAGATGAGGACTCTTTTTCAGACCAGGACAAAGCTCGAGAAACTCGCTCTATGTTATCTGCTGAGCGTGCATCTGACATCAGATCTACTGCGCGTAAAGCCGTTCGTAGTACTACCACTGCTTCTGAACTTTTAGATAGTATAAAAGGATGGCAGGAAAGGGAGCAAATATATTTTACCGATACATTTGCTGCAGAGGTTATTGAACAATTTAGGAAGCATTCGGTAGAAGTGGAGCCCGATGATGTAGCAGCTGATTGTAAACAATTACGTGACGGTCTTTTTGTCTTCTCCCAGGTGGCTGACACGATCAGACGCTTGGTTAAACTGCGTGTTGAAGCAGCCCGTTTGCGAGAGGAGAAAAGGCAGCAGAAGCAGCTGCACTAGCATCTCAGATCAGCATGGCACGAACTTCTACTCCTGAAACAGATAAGAATGTTGTAATTCATGTGAAACCCATGCGGGAAGCCACGCCTTTATATGTTCCTCCTAAAGGAACGGGTACAGAGGATGATAAGACTTCTCTTAATGCGAAAGGGTACTTTATTTATAATTGGGTTTACACTCCTTGGAATAGAGCAGATGTTATGGCCCTTAAAAATGCATTGCCTGACCCGCGAAAGAATCCAGCAGCCTTTTATGAGGAAGTTGAGGGTGCAATTAGCTCTTGTACTATGACTTTGTCGGATATTGATTTGTTTTTTGGATTAATATTACCGCCTGATATGTGGAGAACTGTGCGTAAAATTGATGATAATGCGACATTTGGAGCATTGTGGAAAGATTTAGAGCGGTTAGATGAAGATAGAGAACCTGCACAGAAACCGTGTCAGTTAATTTTAAATCTTCCGGCAGCTATATTAGTTAAGTTAAAGACGATCATTCCCCCTAAAAAGATAGATTGGACAGTGTTAGCGTCTTGCAAGCAAAAGGTAGATGAATCAGTCTCTGACTTCTTCACACGCTTTGAAGAAGCATTTCACGATTTTAGTGGCCAGTCATTGACAGATGACACGGGTAGGCATCTGTTTGTCGATAAATATGTCGCAAACCTTTTGCCAGGAATAGCTAGTCGCTTAAAGGCCAGTGAGAGTTCATGGACTACATCTTCTCCGGTTTCTCTTTTAACTATGGCCCAGTATTATGAGCGGCAAGAATTAGAAACCAAAGGTAATGAGGACAAAAAGTCTAAGGAGTTGAAAACAAAGGTTATGTTGGCTCAAGCTTATGGTCCGCCTTCTAGAGGTAATGATAGAGGTGGACGTGGATCTTATGGTTCGTCCTTTCCTTCCTCTGCCCGTTCGAATTTGTCTGTTGATCAGTGTGCGTACTGCAAAAAATTTGGACATTGGCTTTCTGATTGTCCAGTGCTGCGTGCTCAGCAGAATCTACGTGGTCGGGGACAAATGAGAAATCGTTCAGGATATCAAGGGCCTAGAGGAAGCGCGAATGATCGTGCTCGGTTTGATGCTAATATACGTGGGCAGGATGGGTTTAACACTTTTGATAGAAGGAACCAATATCAAATGTCTGACTATGTGCCCTCTGATTTTCAAGACTCTGCTTATGCATAGGATTGCCTAGGATGGGGTAAGGAATCAGTTGAAGTTCCAGTAGATCAGAGGGGTCCCTATGTTACAGCACATGTTTTGGGTTCTACTGATCAGTTTCTGGTTGATACAGGAGCTACTCGTAGCGCCTTGTCTAAACAATTGGTTCCAAGGGCTCCCTGTCTGGCTTAACCATTACATCGATAGGTTTCGATGGAACACCTTCCCTTAGCCCATTGTCACAACCACTTGCATTTGATGTTGATAAGTTTACTGCTCCATGTCCGTTTTTGCTTTCTCCAAACACACCAGACAATATTGTGGGTCTTGATATGCTTAAATATTTTAGGGCTACGATACGGTGTTCTCCGGAAGGAGTACGGGTTATTTTGAATGACAACTACCCTGTGATTGAGAGATCTTGTATTATTAAAGAGGACATTGCACTAGCCTCACTCCCTAGTACTTTGTGGGCTACTTCGGACACTGATGTAGGACAAATGGTTATTCCACCAGTACATATTAGTGTTAAGGAGGGCGCTTTATTGCCAAGACTGCCTCAGTATAAAATTTCTCGAGAAGGAGAAGAAGCACTCACACGTATTGTACATGATTTAATTAAGGTGGGGGTTGTGGAAGAAGTTCCTTACAATGTCTGCAATAGTCCGATTCTTCCCATTTTGAAAAAGATACTGACACTAGGATCTATAGATTTATCATCGATTTGAGAGAAGTTAACAAGATTGTAGTACCACAGTACCCTGTAGTATCTGACATAACGACATTGCTTACCCTGGTCCCTCCAACAGCAACTACATTTTCTGTAATTGATCTGAAGAATGCTTTCTTCTCGATTCCTATTCATCCTGATAGCCGATATTTGTTCGGTTTCACTTTGAATAATAGATCATACAGATTTTGTAGAGTTCCTCAAGGCTATACTGAGAGTCCTAGTATTTACAGTCAAGCATTAAAAAGACAGCTTGATTCCTTTACCTTGTCTAAAGGAGTGGCTCTCATACAATATGTCGATGACATCTTGTTGGCAGCTGATACACCTGAGCAGTGTGAGAAATGCACTTTGTCTTTGCTTTCTTTTCTTGCTACACACCACCATAAAGTATCACGGAAGAAATTGCAATATTGTAGACCGAAGGTGACCTATTTAGGACACCTTCTGTCTAAGGAGGGCCGTGCACTGACACCAGATCGCATTCAAGCAATTTTAGACACCCCAGTACCTTCCACGCAGAAAGATGTCCGTGCATTCATTGGTCTGACTTCGTTTTGCAGGCAATGGATATTGGGTTTTTCACACATTGTTAAACCCTTGCTAGCACTTTTAACTAAAAACACTCCGATCCCCCTTCCATGGACAGATGAATGTCAAAATGCTTTTTGTCAGTTGAGACAAGCTCTTTGCTCTGCACCAGTGTTAGGCACACCAGATTACACGAAGGCTTTTACACTCTATGTACATGAGAAAGAAGGATGTGCATTGTCAGTTTTAGTACAGACACACGGGGACAAACAGCGTCCTTGCGCATACCTTTCTGCAGTTCTTGACCCTGTTGCTCGTGCATTACCTGGGTGCTTCCGTTCAGTTGCAGCGACGGCTGTGTCCATACGTCAGAGTGAAGGGATAGTTTTGTCACACAAACTGTTGGTGCTAGTACCCCATGCAGTAGATGCCCTTTTGAATCAGACTAAGACTCAGCACTTAACTAGTGCTCGTTTGACAGGATACGAATTGACACTGCTAGCACCTCATATTACCTTGAAGAGATGTGCGACACTGAACCCCGCCACTTTGTTGCCATATCCTGCGACTCAGTCTCAGTCAAAGGAGCCTCACGATTGTATATTCCTTACTGAGGAACAGACAAAGGGTCGCATCGATTTGCAAGATACGCCCCTTCCAGATGTAGATGGGGAACTGTGGGTTGATGGGTCCTGTCTGAAGTTACCAGATGGCACGACTTCAGCTGCTTATGCAATTACCACGCTTGAGACAATAGTGGAAACAGCTCGCATACCTCAGAAGTCGGCTCAAGCTGCTGAACTAATAGCTTTGACACGAGCATGTGAGCTTAGCACTGACTTGTGGGTGAACATTTACACGGATAGCCGCTATGCTTTTGGAGTGGTTCATGATTTTGGCCTACTCTGGAAGGAAAGAGGCTTTCTTACATCCCATGGGATGCAGATAATGCACGGAGAGTTAGTACATAATCTCTTGACTGCACTTACATACCCAAAGAGAGTTGCTATTATGAAGTGTAGCGCACACAAGAAAGTGACTGACAAAATAGGACAAGGCAATGCCTTTGCAGACCGCGTAGCCCGTGAAACTGCGATGCAGCGAAGCACTACATCCATGTACGTAGTGAAATCACAAGCTGAGCGTTGGCATGATGCTAGAGAGGAAGTATTGGATATACAGAGATCTGCTTCTGTGGAAGAGCTTGAGCAATGGTCTAAAGAAGGAATATTAGATGATGAGGGTTGTTGGCGTAACAAAGAAATGAATAAGTGGAAATTGCCTGCGGCCTATTTACAACCTATGGTTCAAATGGCACATGGGCTGGCACATGTTGGAGCTCTAGCAATAACTAAATTGCTTACACAAGTTTGGGAGCATCCTGAAATTGCTAGCACAGCCAAAAGGGTAGTACAGTCCTGTTTGATCTGTTGGCAGTATAATCCTGGAAAAGGGACACGAACTCCTACAGGAGGGTTTGCTACACCAACCGCACCTTTTGAAGTTTTGCAGATGGATTACATCCAACTCGAACGCTGCAATAATCTGAAATATGTCCTAGTGGTGGTATGTGCCTTTAGCAAATGGATAGAGGCATACCCTACAAAGGATAATACTGCTCTCACCACAGCAAAGGTGCTTCTAAAGGAGTTTTTCCCTAGATACGGTGTTTGCAAACTTTTGTGGAGTGACAATGGACCTCATTTTATTGGGCAAGTTGTTGAGCATGTCCTGAAAGGATTAGGGATCAAACAGAAATTCCATACAGTTTTCCACCCGCAATCAGCAGGATTGGTGGAAAGGTATAACGCTACTTTAAAAACAAAGTTGGCGAAAATACTGGCTTCCACGTCTCTAAAGTGGCCAGATGCACTACCTTTGGCATTGCTGTCCATAAGATCGGTGCCACATTCACGATCAGGTCTTACCCCTATGAGGTGGTGTTTGGGAGACCGATGAACATTTGGGGAATTCCTAAGCCACGCCCCATACATGATGTTCCTTGTGTTCTGATGAATGATTATTTGGCACAGTTAACTGACAGTTTGATTTCTATTCATCAACAGGTTCGAGAAGCTCTTCCTGACAGATCTACAGGTGAGGCCCACGAACTCCGTCCTGGTGACCATGTAATGGTCAAGGTCTTCGACAGATCGAACAGCTTGGAGCCAAGGTGGCGAGGCCCAGAGCAGGTGCTCCTTGCGACAAGGACAGCAGTTCGAGTGACAAACAGAAAGAATTGGATCCACAGCACACACTGCAAACGCGTGTCGCCTGCCTTGGTGGAACCTGCTGTGTTGACCGACCATCGAGAGATTCTGGATACGGAGAAAGGCCAAGCTATCTCACCTGACGAATCTGCGGAAGTCTTCCCGGACCACACGATCACTGGAGTATCCAGATATCAATTGAGACCGAGGAAAGGATCTGCAGTTTTGAAAAGACTGGTTGAGCTACCGCCCTGGGTTAGTGAAACGGAGAGCCAATGTGGCAAGGGGAGGGGATCAGCCCTGTATTAGTGTAGTGACACCCGCTTTGGCCCATGGTGAAGAAATCAACGGCTGCCCAGGGAGAAGAGCTCCAACGATTGTTTTCAACAAGTTTTCAGAAAGATCAATCATTACTGCTGCTAAAATGACCAACAAAAGAATCATTTGTGCTGTAGGGTTTGTTGTTGCTATGGTGGCTATGGCAGCAATTACATGGTACATCGAGAAGGTGGCTCCTGTTCGACAGCTTTTTGTTGCCACTACGCCAGTACCCGTGGAACACCACTACTTTACTCTTCCTTACCATGAGCAAAAGCATCGACAATCTTATCTAAACAATACTTTTATCCAGATGTTGCACCATACTCACAATGCTACAAATACTACCAACTGTTGGGTGTGTGGGATGATACCTGCACATCAAAAGAAAGGAGGAACACCTTTTATTCCTCTTCCATTTTCTCACAATGGTTCTTGTCAAGCTTGGTATGCGCTCTTGTTTGCATATGGAAAGCCTTCAGTAGGTGGGATTATTTTTCAACTTAATAAAGTATGTTATCAAAATAAAGAAGGTTATCCACAAGCCAAAGGGACTAAATGGGAATGGGAAGAGTATCAACCGGACAATATTTCAACACCATATGTTTTCACAAATGTGAGAATAATAAAGAACATTGGACCTTTTGTGATTTCTGTGACAAAAGCTAAAGCAGATTTGTGTATTTGTAGTGTTGGAAGAATTCCAGTGGGGAGGAGCGAGTGTACTGTAATCCTGACCATTGAAGGTGCCAATAAGAGCACTTTCACAGCCTCGCATAACACGTATTTTGTGTGTGGAAATAACGGATATTATCAATTACCTGTTGGGTGGTCAGGAATCTGTTATGTATCTTTTCTGTTGCCCCCTGTGTTTCTGGCACCTGCATTGTATCACCGTGATTTTAAACTGTACAATGATATTTCCAAAAACAGAAATAAGAGGACAATAAGTATGGAAGAAGTTGACCAAACCGACACTACCCTACAACAATATGTTGATTTCAACTTGGGCTTATTTTTCTTTGTGGGTGCTGCATTAAATAGCAGGAAGATCAGGCGACTAACTCGTGTTGTGGAAGCTGTTACCAATCAGACAGCTATGGCACTTGGGAACATTACAGAGGAACTACAGATTGCAAGGATTGTAGCACTCCAGAATAGGATGGTGCTAGACGTGATTTTGGCTGATCGAGGTGGTGCATGTCGCATCATCGGTAGCAGCTGTTGCGTATTCATACCGGATCACTCACCTTCAGTATATGACGCAATATCAAAACTGCATAAGATTGCTGCAGAAATTCATCCAGAGACTGGTACTTGGACTTTTGCTGGATGGTTTTGGACTCTTGTTTCTGCTTGGGGCTGGAAGCTACTGACTATCCTGTGTGTAATAATCACAATACTTTTTACATGCTGTGTATGTATCCAATGTGGTCCAATGCTTTGCTCCATTTGCATCTCTGCTTGTATACCTACCAAAGGGAACGTTGCTGAAACGAAGGCCCAACAAATGTTGAATAAAGAGGTGGCCGAAATAATGTTAATAGATGTACGGGATGAATATCTAGATTACCCCAGATAAACGAATGTCTTCAGCCAATGCTGAAAGGGTCGTCTGTTGTAATTTGGCAGCACTTAAATTAAGCATTAGCTGAAGACAGCCTGTATTCAGAGGCTAAATTGTCCGCTTTGTGGAATCCATTTTGTATTTCTGGCAGCCATTTTGGCTGCCATGTGCTGCCATGTGCTCGCCATGTGCTCTGTCCTACCTTCCTGTTAACTGCTCTTGAAATCTGCCTAGAGACAAGTTATATTTAGTTCTTTTTGCTTTGCACATGCTCAGTTGAGCTTGCAGCTGTTCCGAGTTTATAAATGTCAGGATGTGTCTACTAGAAGTAGAAACTGTTAGCTCCACCCACTTGTCGACTGTGCATTTTCTGTATGACCTTATATGTACCTAAAACCAGCATTTGTGTTTGTACCGCCTTCATTTGAGCCCCTGTGTGGGTATAAAAGGACCACGGTCCTTCCATTCAGTGTGCTACTTCATGCATTACCGAAGGGTGGTGTGTAAATGTAGCTCCACCTCATGAGGTTTAATAAACTCTGTCTTTTCTATTCCCAGTTTCTGTGCCAACTTCTTCTTAGCGGTCTGAGGACTCTGTGCAAGGAAGGGTGAACTCCTAAGCACTGGTAGGCCTTGTTGAGGCTCACCACCACATCATAATCAGGCCCAGAGATGTGATTACTTTCTGGAAGTTGGTAAGGTGCTCCGATTCTAGTGAGGAACCTAAGATGAATACTCCTTGACCTCGAACAATACTACGCGTAGAATTGGGTTTTGGATACTGCATGTTTCAATAAAGTTCATAAGCCATTATTTCCACAGAAGTTCTATAAACGTCCGGAAAACACTCAATGTTCTAATTAGTTCTCATTTGCTGAGAAGGATGAAAAATAGGTGTATCCGCTCTTAAGCCTGATCTTATTCACCATGCACCTAGTCTGTGTAACGAGAATGGCCTCTTAAGGGGGTACAATGAAACTCAATAAGGAGGGCTCTAGGAATAGCACACACCTTAGACACATGTCTTTCACAATAAAGTCATGACTATTTTTAGGTTCCATTTTGTTTGCTGCATTTACTATCAAAAACATAGATTTTCAGCATCAACAAATCTGTGTAATATCAATAAATTATTGACCATTATGTGGGTCAAACATAAGCGGAACTGCCACTGTGAACTTAATCACAAATGTTTGTTTTTTTAAACATTTTTTTTATTTTATTTTTCTTATTTTGCTTGTTGCATACAGCAAAAAGAACATGACATCAACAAAAACAATAACTTGTTTCGCATGATGTACAGTCAAAGAGGACAACATACCTTTAACACCGATGAAATCCATTAAGTGATCGCGGATAACTCCATAGTGTAATAACCCCAACATCATATCCCAACCAGGCATACATCTGGATTAGATACTGGTTTAGTTAGCCTAGTAATGATGTCCCTTAACCATGGTGTCAATGTAGTTGGTGATGTTACACATGGTATTATTAACCAACTGAAATGTCCTCCCTCAACAACACTGGAAAGTTGATATTCTGAGATCTGCATCAAACACTCCATCAGATGCTCTACCTTTTGAGCTACCTTTTCCTGAATGTATGTATGGGGCTAAAAAGTAAGGGAAAGATCACCAAGACTAATTTAGTATTACACAAAAAAAACAAGCACTGGCAAGATTTCGTCTATGCGAGCTATTGAATTTGTCAATGTTATTAGAATGTTATTAGCCATGTTGCACAGGAGTGTGGGTGCTGTGCAGCAAGGCTGAAAGTTAAATTAAAAAAATATTATGATGTGGCCTGCGTTTTCTTTTTTAATTTCTGGCGGGAGAGTGGGCAGTAAGCATCTCGAAAGGAGGGAGGGCATGCAACACAGTGGGTGTAGATGCCTCCCACCCACCTTCCTGCCAGCCAAAAAAAAGTGCTCTGTTGCAGCAAGCGATGGTCGGATTCAAAGTGCTTTTATTCAAATAAATACTTTTTTAAAAAACTTTCAGATATGTTGCTCAGAAAAACACTGAAAGTCAATAGGTCGCATAGGCGAGTCCCATCGGATTTTCCAATGCTTCTTTTTTATTGCAGCACATGGGGTGGGAGTTTGCCAGTAACAATACGGGAGAGGCAAGCAACACGAATGAGGTGGGAGGGGCAAGCAACCAATCTTAGATGGGAGGGGTCAAGCACTGACATGAAGTCGGGCGGGAGTGGCAAGCAACAATACGGAGAAGATGGGAGGGGCAAGCAACAACAAAGAGAGGCACGGGAGGGTTTGAGGATGCAAGCAACAACATGGAGAGGGCTGGAGAGCTTGGAGGGGGAGAAGCACACGAGGGAGACCACAAGCAATCCCTTGCGCACTTTTGAAGTTCTTTAACTAAAAGAAAAAAGTAGCTCTTAAAGTGCGAGCAGTGGAAGGACACAAGTACTTGGCCATGCTCCAGGAGACAGTCAAACACACAAAGAAAAAGTGAAGCTGTCACACGCTGAGGAAAGAGAAGTAAGGAAATAAGAGAGACGATGAAGTGCCAAGCAATGGGCGAGCTCTAAGCCCACTTTGAGCTAACAAATGTCTTTCAAGTGACCGCATATGTGCTGTCTCAGGCAACACCTAAAAAAGCTGAACACAGTCGAGAAAGCCTAGGCTTGTACAAGTGAGACTCTACTCCATATCCTGATGACATACAATTTCCAAAAAGCTTGAAGTTTTAGTGGTTCAAAACATTTTGTGGTTTTGGTGGTGTACTTCTCCCTTGAGGTACATGCATGGTTTTTGTAACAAGTATTATACACTTAGCATTCGTTTGAAGACCTACTTTTATTCAGGCAATTCAACGTAAACTTTTCCATTAAAAGATTGCTTTTCAAAAAAAGAGAAACATAGCAACAATTTTAAGTGTTTGCAGTTATGTGCATAGGAAATGTAATAAAATAAAAAATAGCACACCACAATTACAGTGGAACTGCAACACTCAACAGCTCTGATTCATGTCACGCCACTTTAAATACATAGCTACTTTCGATCAATGTCTACATTGGATAACATATAGAAACAGCATATATGGGTGCACCGTCCTTCACATTAGCTTTTTAGCGAATTACCAATGGCCCAGCTACATGCATAAGACTTTACGCAGGACATGTTATAATATAGCTGCTATTATGCATACTCTGCCATTGGAATGGCGATGCAGCGTCAAAGGTTGTGAGCACCTTCCACCCTTATTTCCAAGATTCCACCGGAAACGGGAGTTTGGGATTAGGATTAGTAATTTTTAGGAAGCAGGGGGGCAGAGGCCACTGTCCTGTTGCTGCAGAAGTCCACACTGCAATGGTATTTAAGAGGGCTGCAAGAAGAGAAGACCTCGCTGTTTCTCGCACTGGGTTCCTGGACACCAGGGTGATCTGCTCTGCAGGAAGGCCCGTGAACGGAACAATATCTGATTCGACCTTTGCAGCAAAGTTAATGCAATCAGAATGGGTTCCGATTGTATCTTCAGAAGACACGGACACGGTAACTGGAAGGCACCCGACGTTATCTGCGCTCGTCACTCCATTCTAATTTCACACCAAGTATTGTCTACCGAAAAATGTTTTTTTTTTTCTCCCATTAGGACAGCGCGTCCCCGCAAATACACTGGGGAAACGAGTTGAACAATGGGCCAGCTGTAAACACGTTTATCCTGCCAGGCCATGCCCAGGACTTCAGATGAGGACGGAGAAGGCCGCGGGGGGCAGGCCACACTGACATGCATGAGAAACTGTTTCGTGAATAATTAAAACAGCTTTTCAGCCGAGGATTTCGCAGGATGTGCTTTTTACACACGTGGGCCGCTTTAATGAACAAGCATTTGCAATGCAATAGGTCTCGCAGTTACGCGAGTTTACGCTATTGGCATTGTAAATAACAATGCCTTTTATTTAGGTTTTTAAAAAGAAAACAAAAATAAACGGCATTGTTATTTTCAATGTCAATAGATTTGCTTTGCATCCGTCTATTTGCGCACACACAAACCAACCCACCTGTCTGTGCATACATATCAGTGCATATGACCTCATAATTTCCTTTATATATGTGTATCTGCCCACGTACACATATGTCCTTTGCTGAACCTACCCACACATCTACCTGCTTATGCATTTACGTGCTGCCCATCTACAGGCATTTACTTTGCACATAGACCAACCCGCCAATCTGTATATTTTCCCTCGTGTGCATCTGTCTCTATGTCAGAGCATATAACCACATATCTGCCTTTCTGTAAATGCAGCTGTCCGCTTGCACATCTGTCCGTCTCCGTACCCGACCACAGACATACAACCCCGTCTATTTGGCCGCGCGTACTCCTGTCTCTCTCTGTGTATGTACCACACGTCTACCTACCTTGCCTGCGTTTTACCCACTCAAGCACCTTTCTGCCTGTCTCTGTATGTCTACCCACCTGTACAACTACCTGTCGGTGTGTGTGTCCACCACTCCACCTATCTATGCATCTGTCTTTAAAAGCGCCGCTTTGTATACCGTGGTCTCGCTATGGGTTGGCATCGCCTGTGTCGTTGGTGGAATACCGGGTGGCATGGGTACAATACATTCGCTTTCATATCAGGGTGGCATGGGTTGGTACCATCGCTTCGGTTTAATACGTGGGTGCAACTGATATTACACATTCAGCTTCCAGACCGGGCTCTCGGACTCCTGGGACACCCACATTTCGTGGACGCTGCACCCCACTTCACCAGCCCATGGGAGTTGCGAGGAGAAGCCACCCGTGAGGCGCACTCTCTTCACGGATCGGACCGAAAAATGCACGCCTTTCTGGCCTAATCCCCAAATTTCGGGGTGTCCAGAGTATACGAGCACATGTCCAGAGGAGCAGTGCACGGACCCTGCACTCATCAATACTAATCTGGGATATTCCACGTATTTCTCGAGGGAGGACACTTTAAGCGCCCCGTATTCCCTCGTTCATTGATCGACTGAATGTGGCGTCTCTCTGCGCAGCTCTTTCTGCAGGGGACATCTTTTGGGGTGTCTGAGACACGGGGATTTCCCCCGCAGCCGGGAGGAGTTCACACTCCACTCACTCCTAGGCGAGACTGTGGGTCTCAGACCTCTTCAGTCTCCGACCGACCCCTGCTTCACAATAACCCGGCGAGGCGAGAAACAGGCAACCACTGCACATGGAGGAGGAACTGCATAAGGGTGGTGTGGGGGTTCAGCTCTCGGAGGGTTTCCTCGTTCTGGGGGAGCACGTGAAATGTTGCTGTAGCTCTCATATTCCGTCTTAAAACTTTTCTGCTGCCCTACACGCGTCGGGAGTCAGAGTAGAGGGCAAGTTTTGAAGTGACCCCCGAAACCGAACTGGGTGGTCTTCAGTATCACTTCCCTCCCCAAGTCACCCCCATTGCTGACCTGTGATCCACGGTGTCCCTGAACCCCAAGTGACAACCGACCCTCGCCGCCCAGGGTATCAGCAGAATCACTGCTTCGACCGATACTCCAGTTTTATTGTCACATCACAGCTGCTTCCCTTACTCCTTAAAAACACCCTGCTGAGGGAAGTTTGTTAGACGTGCAGCAACAGCCCCCCCACCCCCAATAACCCCGCTAGCTGAGGTGTGCTCCTCACAGTAACTGCGAACCCGGAAACACAAGCACCGTTGCCAAAGATCGTGCAAAACCACAAATGCATAAAACATTTAACATCCACGTGAAATCAGTCGAGCACAGCCCTTTGCCAAAAAGGTTTCGCCCCAGAATAAAGGCACGCGCCCCGATGAAGCGCCGACACCAATAGCGGTCCGCTGCTGAGAGAACTACATTGGTTACCAGTAAAGAAGCGATCAGTTTTTAAAATATGTTGCCTCACGTATAATGCTCTTGGAGGCAAAGGGCCCAGGTACTTGCAGAGGAAACTATTAAAATATGTTCCCAGCCGAACTCTTAGATCTAGTTCACTCGGCCTCTTACAGGTGCCCCGAATACGCCTCAAGCGTACGGGGGGGGAAAGCTTTCTCCTACCTTGCTCCTAAATACTGGAACAAGTTGCCCCAGGCTCTTCGTGAGTCCCCTTTTTATGGCACCTTCAGAAAAAAACTTAAAGCCTTTTTGTTTTAGGACTCCAGGCAGTCCCTCTGGTATGTCTCAACACAAGCGCCGAGATGCCCCCGGGTGAGTTGTGCGCTATAAAAGTGGTTTTAACATAACATAACATACACGCCGCTGAATATTAAAGAGTTGTTTCCCTGGCAGTACCGCCGCCCCTGTGTGATTACTACCCTCAGCCATGTGCCCGGGGAGGCCTGGTTCACAAAGCCTGTTTGTTAGAGATATGCATGGGACGGCCCATCCGGACTGGATCCTTTGATTCACGGCTTGTTTAGATAACACGCCCCCTATAGTTAAGAAATATCGTCACGACAGCCGTGAAGCAAACGATCCAGTCCGGATGGGCCGTCCCAAAAGGCGAAAGGGCGGTAACAAAGAAGCCTCATTTTCAATGGAAGGCCACTGTTTACCATAAACGATGACGCCTTCCAATGAAAATGAGGGGCGGGGCTTCAAGCCCCCTTCTGAAATGTCCTCTCTCACAATAGTCTCGCCGAGCGAGCAGCGCATGCGCTGCATCGCTAGGCGAGACCTAAAAAGCCTCAGCATTAAGGAAATTACATACACCACTGCACTCTCTCCACGAGCGGGAATATCTAGTGAGCAACGCAATGCACACAAAAACACCCCGCAAGCGCACACTGCAGAACATCCTGGAATCTGTTTTCTCTATATTACCTGCTCGTGCGTTGCTGTCCAAGGCCAAACACAGGCCGAGCTGCGCCCGTTTCCCTTTTATATGCACAGGCATTCAAAATACCGCGAACGCAAACTGCCCCGGCACAGGTATTCTGCCTTTGTTGTTACAGCGCAAATCCACAGAGGAGATACACCCACAACCTCAGAAATGTCCCCTTGCATCTGGGCAAAATTGGGGGTTACCAACTACTTCGAATGCATTGTAGGCGCTACATACCATGATACCTAACAAAAACCCAATATTTTATGAGGTCATTTAGAGCCAGGAAAATCGGTTTTATAAGCTAGGTTAGGACAGTGCTTGAGTTAACTTTTAAAGTTGTCTTTCTGCACTGTGTTCATAATGGCCAATGAAGGCTGCACGGAGTTAGACATGAATGAAACGTCGCACAAAGTATTCAGAATCCATTTTGTATTATGCGCTATACAACGAGTTTCAGTGGAACTCGTTTTCATAGTAAATGGTTGACATTGAAAAATTGTCTCTGACTCGGCCGCACTTTCTGTGACTATGTTGAACACAGTCCTGAAATAAAATGTGGGTATAATCCCAGTGAGAATTTGCGTATTAACGGTTTTTAGGTCTTGCCTAGGCAGCACTTGCGCTGTCTCTTTGAGACATGCTGTATTGAGTTATGGAATAGAAGCTCCACCCATTTCCTGCCCATCTTTTCAATAGGCTCATGTTACTGTCCTTTCTAAATGGATGCTTTTGATTTATGAAAAGCTTGTTAGTAGCTTGTTAGTCCCTCCGTAGTACCACATTGTCTGCATTTGTAACCTCCCATGAGGGCTGGACCTTTTACTGTGTGGTTACTCAGTGTGCTTTATTTACATTCTGTGAGCACTATTTTGTTAATTGACTTTCTCCTATCAGCAGTTGCAGGCAGGGTTTTCACTTCCCAGCTAACACACACAGAATGTTTTCTGCCCATGCACTTCCCCCTCCCATCACGTTCGCAGATGTATCTCATCCACGGGCTGAATTAGACTAGGAGACAGCTTTATTGTCCCTACATGTTTCCACAAAATGGGTCCTTCCCCTTTGGTCTCTGTGTTTTCACCCATGACCTACCTTAAGAAAACTTTATCACCACTTATCGATGGCACACACAGTGCTGTTGAGTGATCATTAAATAACAAAAGGTGAAGGGGATATTCTGTTCAGCGTCTGCATCCCGCATACAGATGCAAGAGCCCGAGTCCTAACAAAAAGGATACGAGAAAAAAAAAAAACATCTCTTCATTGTGTGCTCCTTCTGACTTCCGGTGTGAAATGCTTTTGCAGCATAAGCAGCGCGAGGCTGGTGAGACCCCCCCCCCCCCCGCCCCGCTTCCTCCCCATAGACGTACTTCACGCATATACGTCTGTTTAACATACGCCTTTAAAGGAACGCATTTGACTATTCAGAAGGCAAGAAATGGGGAAGAGTGGTCTCATCCACTTATCCTTAGATGGCGCGAGGGAGGTGGAGGCTGTAAAGAGTCTTTTATATCTTCAGTATCTTTAAAGGCCAGCCCTTGAAAAGAAACAGGCGTAAGTCATAAATTCCTTCCTACCACTTGGAAGCAAACGTTTACCTCCTCAAATAAACATGTGTTAGAACAAGCATTTGCAATGCAATAGGTCTCGCATTGTAGAAACTTTGACCTATTGGTATTGTGAATGGCAATGCCCTTTATTATTGCAGGTTTTTTAAACACATAAATGAAAGGTATTGTCATTTACAACGCCAATAGCTCAAAATCTCCCAATTGCGAGACCTATTGCATTACAAATGCTTGTTCCTATTATTGTGGAGTGAAACCCTGCGATAAAGGCCTGCAGCAGGGTTCTGTGCGGTTACATTCTCCATGTAAAATCTATTCTCTCTTCCACACCATTATAATTCTAAAGTGTATGAAACGTAACACAGCTCTATGTGGTTTCAAATGCTGTCGCTTTGCCACAGTGCCTTGTGTGGAATCGATAAAGTGCAGCTGCCAGATGACAGTAGGAGGTGGCTGTAAGTGGTACATTTCCGCCGCTTCCTTTCAGTGTTACACATCATTATTTTCATTCTCCTGTAAACTCCCTGGCCTCCAGGCTGGCTGCTCCTCTTTAAGTGCACGGGGTCTATGCCACCTCCCAGAGGGGCACCCAGTAATGATCGGTGAGCCCCTGAAAAGCATGCCTATCTACAGTGCTATTAAATTCGTTTTACACCAAGGCAGTGGAATGACCGACCGAGCCATCACGAGCTTGGACACACTGCTGCCTGCTGGGCGAGGGGCCCTGCACCTCGGGGCCCACACAGAGAGAGGAAGAGAGGGCTGAGCAAAGCCAGCTGCAGGGAGGCTTTATGCACAGCTGACCCCGACTTCAGCCTATTATATAGCCATTGAAGGACAAGCAGTCAGGCCGAGGTGCCGCAAACTGCTGGCCTTTTCTAAGAAGAATGGTATGAGCACAGAAACTGCTTTAATATGCACTTCCAAACAACAAATGGTAAGATGTTCAGATCTTTACGAAGCCGGATTAAAGCCCGTCGGTCAACTCTGTTTTTATTCATTCTGAGGTCGTTAAAGGAGTACAGCTAAGTTAGGTAACGGTAACACGTTTATTAATACCACTTTTTGTGTTTGTGTGCGCATAAGTGCTACAAAAAAATTATTTTTAAAACTAAAGGCCTGATTTAGAGTTTGGTGGACGAGTTACTCTGTCACATAACCGATATCCTGCCTGTCTTATTACAGGTGCGATAGGATACAACACTTCTAATAAGGCGGACAGGACAGCCGTCACTCTTGTGAGCAGTGCTTTAAATGGGAAAAAATAAGTGCAGGTACTCATTAAAATGAGCTAGATGTGTAGTGAGGGGGCGGGGCTAGGGGCGGGGCTAAAGGCAAGACCTGATGATACTTAACGACTTATATATTAGTTGCAGCACATACCAAAACGCATGAGAAATGTGTTTATATAAACAAAGCAAGTTAACTCATTACACAAAATGAAAGAGAAATGCTATAATATGTTAACATTTCCATTTTTTTGCAATAGTTGCACCTTCTTAATGCCATACTGTTAATTGCTGTTGTTTGGCACAATACTATATATTTTTCAGCACGTGAGTAGGAAGAAACTGAAAATACCCCCACTTTGAACCAAAGCTCTTATGGCACAAAGCAAATGAAGCAAATCATCATGACCCTCCCCAGAAGATATCTCTTGTCTCTTTCATAGATCTATCCATTCATCCTTTCATCCTACCATTTACCTGCTGATGTCCACCATTTAACCTTTACATTCTGTCATCTATTCAGTCTTTCATCCACCATTCAGTTTTTCACCATTCCGTCTGTCCACCCTTCATATCCAAACCTATCCATCCATCCAACTAAAAAAACTATCCATTCATCCTTTCACTCATCCATCTCTTTATCCACCCTTTTGCTCATTCATCAATCCTTTCGCTCATCTATCCATCAACCCTTTCACTCCTTTATTCCATCCACCCTTTCATTCCATCGACCCTTTCACTCAATCCCTCCTTTCACTCATCCATCATCCACCCTTTCATCCATCCTCCCTCCCTTTCATTCATCCATCCAATCTTTCACTTATCCAGCCATCATCCGCCCTTTTATCCAATCATCCACCCTCTTTCACCCAGCAATCCATGCTTTCACTCATCCATCCATCTATACATCCACCCTTGCTCACTCATCCATCCACTCACTCACCCTCTGAAAATACCCCCACTTCGAACCAAAGCTCTTATGGCACAATGTAAATGAAGCAAATCATCATGACCCTCCCCAGAAGATAGGTCTTGCCTCTTCCATAGATCTATCCATTCATTCTTTAATCCTACCATTTACCTGCTGATGTCCGCCATTTAACCTTTACATTCTGTCGTCTATTCAGTCTTTCATCCATCATTCAGTTTTCACCATTCCGTCTGTCCACCCTTCATATCCAAACCTATCCATTCATCCTTTCACTCATCCATCTCTTTATCCACCCTTTCGCTCATTCATTAATCCTTTCGCTCATCTATCCATCAACCCTTTCACTCCTTTATTCCATCCACCCTTTCACTCAATCCCTCCTTCCACTCATCCATCATCCACCCCTTCATCCATCCTCCCTCCCTTTCATTCATCCATCCAATGTTTCACTTATCCACCCATCATCCGCCCTTTTATCCAATAATCCACCCCCTCTCACCCAGCCATCCATGCTTTCACTCATCCATCTATTCATCCATCCATCCATCTATTCATCCACCCTTGTTCACTCATCTATCCACTCACTCACCCACCCACCAACCCTCCCTACTATGCTATTTATGAATCTTTGTCGCAGAGCAGACATGTACACACAAAGTGCCACCCATTTTCTTTAAAATACCTCCTGAGAGTGTTTTGACTCTCTCTCTCTTTCTCTCACTTATTTCTTACAAAAAACAGGCATACGAATGCAGGCAAACACACAAACATAAGCAGGCACACAAAAGACTTGGGTATGATGAAAGCCATGTTATACTCTTCACCTACCATTACTTTTTTAATTGCCACCAGGGCCGGACTGGCCGTAGCCTGATTGCCACTGCCAGGGGACTGCCATGATTCCTGTGTTTGCACAAATGCACAGGATAGTGTGACTGTGATTGACAGCACAGGGCCTGAACGGACCCTGCTCTGTCAAACACAGCATGATGGTGAGCACCCGGCAATTATTCAAATGAGCCCAGCTGAATAGCTCAGCTGGGGCTCAGATCAGGGATACAGAAGTGGCGCCTTGGCTGCCAGAGACACCTTCCACTCCGGCTCACCAGCACTCACAGCCAATAAGCTTACCTTTTCATGAGTACCGGTACTCTCCACGGCAGAAGAGAAGTGCCGGTACTCAGAGGGATAAATCTAAGAAGTGACGGTACTCAGTACCGGTGAGTACCGGCCCATTTAAAGCACTGCTTGTGAGGAGGAAGCCATCTGCCAAACTCGAAATCAGGCCCCGATTTATGTTTATGAATATTTAAGTATTTAATCCCACAAGTAATGATAGCAAAATAGAGTGCAAACATGATAATCAGAACCTGTTTTCATTTGTGGTGCACAAACTATCATTAAAGGAAATCTTTGCGCTAGGAACTGACCAAACAAGGGGACCATAAGACACACCATGTGAGATGACCAGCAGACAGGAAGATCTTCAAAGCTCTTCAGAACACTTTGGCCTCGATTATGAACTGCACAGTAGAGGCAGCGCGAGAACCGCGCCGTAACACTCCACTAATACTGTGCAATTAGGAGTTAGAACCCCCAGAATAGGCAATAACTGCGTGGCATAGCATAGTTTTATTGGGGCGAACTTGTTCCACACTTTTTCCCTCCTGCTGGGTGGATTAATGCTCACATTTCCCACCTGCTCTAGGTAGCTGGTGAATGTAAACTGGGGGTTAGGTGATGGGCACGGGGAGGAGGGGAAAGAGGGTGGGTGGATCAGAGCTAAGAGGAAAAGGACACCCTGGCAGTAAAGTAAATTACATGCCCCCCCGTTGCTGAAAAACAAGGCCCAGGCAGGGACAGAGGCTTAGCTACTGTGGTAGCCAAAAACTCAATTGATTTTAAAATCGGCCAGTAAAATCCGGAGGCAGAACAGGACTAGGACTCGTACTAGGGTCAGATAGTCCACAGAACACGTGAATAAATGTATAGGTATTGATTAATTAAAATCCTAATATAACAGTAACTAAAAAGCACAATATAATCATTATAATAAGGGTTTATTTTGATCTTATCAGGAGCTTAGTTTGTGGTACAAGGCCGATCACACGGCTTCTCAAAATAAAATGGTAATGATGATCAACCTAATGCAATTCAAGACTGAACAGACTGTGACAGAAAAAAATATCAGAAGTACGCATCGATGAATTAAAAGACAATATATGCATGTTTTCACTGCAACTACAAAACCTGTATGTTGAAAAAGGGAAACAGCTGTTAGAATTGTATAAATGGGATTTTGGAATAAACTGATATAATGCAAGTGGAATACAAAATATTACCACATTTTTCAAGTGGGAAGATACAGCTTTCATAAAATATGAATGCTTTACAGGAATATTCTTTGCTTAGCGAGTGCTGCTGTCTTTATACTTCCGAAAGGCTCCAAACAGACTTTCTTTCCCTGGAAGGCTAGTCCCCAGAGAACATAGGATGAGCGACCACCCATATGGCTATGTTCTATGGTACGCTTATTCAGTCACAAGCCTTACTGGTTAGGGTCCAAAAATCACAGTGTCAAGGGCAAAGGTATGGAGTCTTCAGAACCACATAGAAGCAAGCACACAAAACAACTCTGCTGAATGCAGATGGTAGTTCTTTACATAATATTCATTTCATTTGACCCGAGTAGAACAAAGACTTTAAAGAACACACTTGTTTTATGACATTTCACATCAATACTGAAGACTGGAACCATAATATACTGGATATTGGAAACATGAAAAAATCTGCCATTTAAAATTAGGCATTTTTTCTTTCACTTTCAAACTAGATAAAACGTAGAATGTGGTGATCCTTCTATGTTCCTGAAAAACAGATAAGTACCAGACAGAGTATCAGGCAGACTTGAGAAAGCACACCTTTGTTACATTTCATGACGTATTCAGGAAAGTCCCAAGAAGGCCCTAACAGTCTTATGGGGCCATGTTACGCACCCAGCCACTTACTTCACGGAAACTGATGACGTTCTTGGAACTCTCTCCAAAAAGTCCCCATCAAGGCCCGCAGCAGGTGGACACATTCTAATGTTAGAGTATGAGTCCCTCTGTCAGTCTTGGCAACCAGAGCAAAAGGCATTGCTCTTGGCATGCCTAGCAAGGAGTGTATGTGGGAGTGTCCCCTGTGAAGAGAAGTGGGTCATCTCAGGTGCAGGGAAAAGCAGGTCCTTTCACAAATGTTCAGTACTTTAGAATTTGCTAGTAGAAATACAGAGTCTTCACTGGTGTTTTTGCCAAAACTAGCTGTCTTTTGTTCACTCGAGGTTTTCCGGAGAAGTGAACCTTAAAATAGGTATTAAAGGAAGGTGTATATGCCTAATGTGGCCTAAATGAGACGAGAGACCCTTTAAGACTTCCTACCCTGCCTTCTTTGAAAGGAGAGTGGAAACGGAGGAGAGGAAAAAGGGGGCACAGGGATGGGTATAAGGACTGCAGTGGGACAATATAAATTACTAAGAACGGCACAATTCCCACACTATGAACCCCACATTATTCGATCATAAAAGTAAATATTCCAATATTCGTTCTCACATATTGTCAAATATTACCTTTCTCTGGTTCCATTCTTACATTTTTAACTCGGATATTTCCCCATCTCTTCTCTGCACTCTTCATTCCTGATCTTCTCCCCTCTGCTCCCACTTAGCCCCTTTCTCACTTGCGAGCTATGAAAAAACATCCAGTAATTGCTGTGGAAGAGTGGTTTTAGCACATTATATATAGACCTGTACTCCTCTGAACATACATTTTAGTTCCTATCTTGACAAAAACTTCAGACTGATCCCCTTTGCAAAAACGAAACAAATTGTTCTCTCTGACCCAAACGTCGGCCGCTTCACACCTGAACAGATCCGTCTAGATGTTGTTAAGAACAAAACACAATCATGAACATTCTGCGCCATCTTGTCTGATGAAAGTTCCTACGTGCACATAAACTACAGTCATTCTGATTTACCACAGCCATTTTGTACTCTGTTGGTCACCTTCATTTCACCCTGTCCTCTAGCAGCCTTCTGACTCTCTGACCAAACCTGATATGTGTGCTGGGGGCTATAAACTATTTCCACGACAAACATCAACATCACCTGCTACCTCAAACTCGTCTTTCCTCTCATCCCTGCACAAACGGGTTACAAATACCAAACAGACTCTTGCAAACATGGTTTATTGCACTACACACAGCAAGACTGGTTTTTTGCCAACAATGGGACCTGTTCTTATCAACAGAACGGACTCTTAGATCTGGCCGGTCTCACTCGTTTTTAGACCCTGAAGCAAGGTCCAGCTGCAATTAAATTGTCTGTTTTTGACCTGGGTGGGAGGAGAGTTAATGTTGGGCTTGTGTAACCATGTTGATAAAACAATGTCAGGCTTGTGTGACAACCTGCCCGGGGCGGAGACTCCAAGCTTGTAACCATGATAAAAGAAACAAATACATTGTGTAAAACTGTATAAAAGGAAGAGTCAGAAGCATTGCCAGTAGAACACCTCCCTGAAGACATCCTGGTGTCAGCAGTTGACGTGGTCTCCTCTAAGAGTAATAAACCTTTTTCTTGCCTTCCAGCGCCTGCCTCGTTATTTTAGATAGTGAATCCAAAGTGGATTAAAGGTGACTTTGCGCCGGGCAGCATTGGGGATCCCAGGAGACTCGCTGCTTTTCACAATGTCAACTCTAAGGGATAAACTGGGACAGGTGCCAATCACAAGAACAGGGCCACTACAAAATGTGATCTGGATCCCATAGAGCAAAAGACAACCTCAAAACCTGTGAAAACAATGAAATTAGGAAGATACATCTCTACCGAAGAGAAAGCTCCAGTCTTTGAAAGATTCCGATAATCTTCTCTCCCAGATCAGTCGCCAGTCGTTAGTCCTGATCAAGACGTCTCCCTATAAATGTAATTAACAGGAACAGCTCGCTGCTGGAAAAAGACCAGAGGCAGCGGAGTATACTGAGGGAGAGCCAAGAGACTGCTCTTTACATCTACATTTCATTGGAAATGTGGCAGAAGTGCCTATGGAAGCAGATTTCTCGAAAGAGGAACGAGGTGGATTCCCTGCCAGGCTTGCAACATGTCTCATCCTAGTACATGGAAGTTACAGCAAGTCAAATATATAATGTGAGGAAGACACAGCATGTTGAAAAGCGGGCATGTGTTGTATGTTTTCAGAGCGCCTCTTTATATAGCTTTAAATACCTACCCTGTGCCATACAGGCTATCTTTATCTTGCAGAATGAATGATATGAGAGTTTAGGAAAGGACAATACAGTAGAATGATTGCAAACCATTGTTTTCATCATTACATGAACTGTGCTCCCACCCTCCAAATCATTAATGTTAGGAGAAGACAACAAAAGTGTAGATCTTTTTTTTTGTAGTAGTAATTTTTATTGTTTGATGTTTATACCTCTCTTGCACAGCATTCATACCTTTACATTTTTTTTTCACTTTCGATGATTCCATATGCTCTAAAAATGTACATATCCAGATGATATTATTATTATCCACTTTCTAACACATCATTCCATCCTCATTTAGAGTGGTTATTGCAGTCTGATTAAAAATCGCCGGTAAATCAGTTCACATACCTTGCTCTTATCTTTCTGTTACCACCATGAGCAAATCCTTAAACGACATTCATCTCCAATTTTTATACTGATGCTCAAACTTCCCATAAACAATTCCCTTGTACTAAATGTCTCTGTTGGTAGGACGTGAATAAAGCACAACACACAAACATTGGTGAGTGACTCAGCCCTCCAAAGGTGCTCCTTTAAGAGGCATGGAAAAAAACCCTGATATCACATCACCCACCCTATATGAGGAACATTCAATGAGACTGGCGTCTGTCTGTACTGAGAGCCAAACTCCACCCTTTCAACCCGCATCCGTTATCGTCTGCTCCTTCCTCACATGCTTCTAGACCCTTCAAGGAAGGTAAATGCGGTCTCCACCGGGGAGAATACAAAAGGTCTTTCTTTCACAAAACACCTGAAAGTAAAATGGAAACAGGATAGACGCCTAAGAATCCAAAGGCAACAGTTCCTTGCAAATCTATCATAACTTGTTCTGCCTCGCCATTTTCTCTAGACTAAGATCAAGAGACAAAAACAAAAAATCTTTTCTCTTTGGGAGAACACTTATTTTTAATAGACATCGCTCTCATGACAGCTTCTTTTACACCTTCCTTACTGAGCACAACCACTACAGTGCCTCATTCGACTCCACAGTCTTTCTTAAGGCTTATGGACAACATTGTTGATCTCTCCACATTCAGAATCTTGTCAACCCAGCCTAGGTTCACATCCTGCTGCAGAGAAGTTTGTTAGCACTGTTAGGTTCTGGGTTCCATCCATTGCTGACCAACACAAAGTTGACAGGTTCCTCAAACACCTAGCAGAGAAACTTTTCATATTCTCTTCCAGGTGAGCTACAGCTGGAAGTATACATTGCTGAACATCTTTAGTCCAAGCAGCGGCCTTCTCCAACATCAGTGTTAACATCACCTCAGTCACCTTCATGGGTCGCCTTTTTTCCCCCCAACATAGTTCACTTATCGCTCACTTGCTCCATTCTAGCCTAGAAAGCCAACACCCTCCTGCCCACCCTGAACTTTTTCAGAATTTTCTTCATAGAGGCCAAAAGGACTCTTTACATCCTTGACATAAACCTGTAATCCCTCATAATTGGCAGCAAGCCGAAACTGCTTTTAACTGGGTATTTAACCCGTAAATATGCACATCTGATTACAGCCTTTATATAATAAATAAACAAACTGCAACATGATCCTTTCCAACATCCAAAAATTATGCCATGTATTTAAACATTATTGTGTAAAGGGGACAAGCCCCCAGACTTGCCCAAAATACCACAGTCAGTAACAAATAGAACTTGCATAGCCTTTTTTATTCTCTCTCTACTGATTAAATAAAGACATGTAACCGTATTGTGTAGATGGCAGCCACACAGAAATAAGTTGTATGTATACATATATACACATACATATATATATATATATATATATATATATATATATATATATATATCACACACACACATATATATATATATATATATATATATATACACACACACATACATACATACATATACACATGCGTATACACACATACACAAACACACAGACACACACACACACACACACACATACATATATATATATATATATATATATATATATATATATATATATATAAATATATATCCCCAAGCTTACTGTTCGAGTTCACAAAACTACATTATAAAAGCTCAGCGTTCTTCTCTAACTGGCTGATTTGACAGCGCAGCTGTCCACAGACAATTATGTGAACATCCCAAGAGAGGGATTTTGGCACTGCCCATGTGTTGAAAGCCAAGAGTACATGTTTTGATTGGGCAGAAGTTGTGTGTTTCCACCAACAACAAAAAAAGAGTTTGCCGTCCACGCAACTGTGATAATTTTATTTTTTAAGCAGCCTAAGCTTTAACTTTAAGGGGCACATGACATTGGAATACTATTAAAGCATCTTAGATAATAAGATCATTTATGTTGTTTTCCTCAGGCAGTCATTAACCTACATGGATTTTTAGGTCTGGCTTGACAGTGCGCATTGTTAATCACTTTCAGAATTCTAGATTATGCAGTCTAAAAACCTCTCCTTTTGTGTTGTCTTCAAAACCTTATCCTTCCATTTTACATTCTACCTGGATTTACACCTTTAAAATTACTTTTTTAATGACTGATAAAAAAGCTTAACTGCCTGCAACCATCACTATAATGTGGTTCAGGCTCAGCAAAATACTATCAATAGGGCCATTTTTATAGCCTGGCTTGACACTGCAGCTGACACCAGATAATTATGTGAGCATCACTAGAGAAGGGGCTTTGGCTCCAACCACATGTTGGGAGCCAGGAGTACATGTTTTGATTGGGCAGAAGCTGTGTTTTTACAAAAAAAGGTGCTTGCTCTCCACGCAGCTGTGATCATTTTGTTTATCCAACTTCCTATGCTTGAACTTTCAGGGGCACAAGCATGACATTCAAATGCTATTAAAGTGTCTTAGATAACTAGATCATTTATGTTGTTTTTTTTCTAGCAGAACACAGATGGGTGGAGGGAAGTTATTAACATGGATGAATTTTTAGGTCCGACTTGACAGTGCAACTGTCACCTGACCTTTTAACAGTTCTTTGCTTCCAGACAAATATATTATATGTATTCCCATGCTGTTTACTTGTAATGCTTCACATTATCATACAACATTCCTTCAAAGTCAGACTTATTGACATTGGCAATACTAGTTTAGCTTGGGCCAACCAGCAAAAAAAAGGCATTGGTGTGATTTTATTGAAATATTTGAAGAAATATTTGTCACTTCCTAACCACAGTGACAATAGGTCATGCTTTTAGTGGGTGGCTTCTGAGGTATCACTATATTACTGGACTTAAAGATATAGTCAACCAATCATTGGCAAAGCATAAATGGTTGTCAGGACATTGCGTAAATGTCCTTCAGTTTCTGCAATATGCATTAATCTGAATTTAACCATTGTGCCATGTAAATTCCTTCAAACCTACAACAGGTCTTACATTTGCTATAACGGTCATAGCAACAAAGTGACTTACAGAAGATGTTTGGGCAGCTGAATGGCCTGCACGTGGGAATCTAACTTATGCAGAGTATTACAGTTGCATGGCAATACTTAAATGTGTCATTAAGTTATCACTCTAATAGGTCAAAAACAAAGACTTTCCTCACTGGAAATATGGCACAGAAAGGGATGAAAATCCTACATCCAAGGTATTTGTAAGAGAACGTTCACATCATGAGTATTCAGGGACTTAGGGCAGATGGCAATGTTCACAGTTATCCAACGAAATCATTAACTCAACTTTTGAAAATCTGCAGTTTAAGTTGAACCACTGGGATCAAACCGGTCAGTGAAAATGTGTGTATAGTGCACAAAACAGTCTTAACCTGAAGACAGTATGCATCAGTGCATTCTCAGCAGAACCCTGGAACATCTACGCCTTCTTCAGCTTACACATACAGCCCAAAATTCAACAAGGCCGGAGAGAAAGGTTGTTCTAAATGAGAGGACCTAGGACAAAAAACATTGGCCTCACTTTCAGATTAGCTTAAAGCTTGGCTTATAAATTCAACTTGATATGTGGAATAGAGGAAAAGCCTTGCACTAGTGAAAACGGGACCCAAGTTAGGGAAAGACTTAGAAAAAACAAATCAAGCAAGCTATGTTAAGGAAGATACAGTCCTTCATGCATGGCCAATGAGGTGTTCTGTGGTCCTGGGATGGGAGACTGGGCTACTGGTGGATCCATGCCAGTCAAATGACTGTATTCAGAAACTTATGTAACCAACGCAGCGGGGTGAACGTCACACATCCATATACTAAACTGTAATCTGGTCACAGTGTCAAGCACCAATGCCTACATTGGATGCATTGGTCTACTTAGCCATCAGGAGTTGATATCGCCACTTCTTATAAGAGGTTATATTTCTGGAGATCACCTTGCTGGACACAAATTGGACCTCAAACGTTGAAGGGTGAAAGGAAGTAAGTAAATCAAACGCTCCTTCAAAACTAGAAACTCTGGAAATGTGTAAACACCACTAATTAACATTATAAATGATGCTGAAGGCTGCTAGTACTCAAACAACACCATGTAGCATGCTAAGACAAACCAACAATCGCTGAGTAATGCAGGGAAACATTACAAAAAATGAATCTACACTTTGAGAAAGAAAAAGAAAATGGTGTGGTAACAACTGAGAATTGTTTTTCAGAAGCAGGCAGAAGTCAAGAGGATGATCATGTGGGATATGCACTTTATGAACCCATGAGCACGAGGATAATGATGGTTCTCACGGTGGAAAACACGAGTTTGTCAATCGAAAAATTCAACATAGTAAATGTATTGTCTGTATTAACACTTAGCGTCTTTGCAATTCGTATGCCGCATCTCCCTTTTACCCGACAGAAACGTTAGGACTTTAACTACTGGTATATAAAACTTGAACTTAACGCACAATAGAACAAATGTTGACAAACATGCTCAGGGGAGGCTTTCACCAGCACATTCAACAATGGAGAAGGGTTTTTTGTGGTACATGTGATGAACAGGAGCATATGAATCTTCTAGAGTGCAGGAGGTGGTGCGAACAGGCTGATGTAAGGCCCTTTGTAACAAGTACAGAAAGCCAACATTGTCCACCATTCTGACGATACATCACTAAAAACAAAAGTCAGGGTGCACCAGTGTGACATAAGGGCAGCAGAAAACAAGCTCCAATTCGGCCTTTCAACGTTACTTGCCCCGCGTCCTCACCGCTCCTGTTCTACTGAGATATTGTGAGGGGGCGCAATGGATATAGGAGAGGCCCTTCATCGAAATGAAATAGTAGTTATCTTTAACTACTAGGTTCTCAAAAGCTCTGTTCTCCACTGCATTTTAAAAGTTGATTCATTTGTTTTCTACTGTCTAGTATTTTCTAGGCAAATCTTCAAAATCTATGGAATGTGGTCTTCTCACAAATGACTTTTCCACAAGCTTGAAAGAATATATCAACAAAGGCAGAACAGGATGAAAATAATGTCTGTACATTTTTGTGAATGTTTGGGCCTGACTCATGCATTTTCATTTACTTTAAACACTATTCATTGCTCCGTCAGAAAGTTTACTTTAAGCCTACTTAAAAAAAATGCTGTGTTAAATGTTGGGAGAGAAAAAAAGGATTTAAAATACTTAAAATGTATATACACAATTATACTAGTCTATGGGTGAACAAAACTGAAGAAAACAAACATTGGCAAAGCCAACAGGTCTCAGTTTTAAAAGGCCAAGCTTTGGCAATGCTTTTTGAGACAGCTCCTCACAGAAAAGATCAGGGGTAGCGAGCAGGAAAACACATGCGCTCCAATGGAGTGCTGAATACTAGGCAGTGGAAGGATACAACTCATCCATGCAGAACACCGAGACCGAAATGCTCCTGGGAATGACTAACACAAGACTAGGGAGGGAAGCCATTAATTCAAGTACAGACAAGTGAGCTAGGCAACAAAGCAATCCAATCACGAGTAAGGGGCTGACCCAGAGCCCACTGTAAGTATATATTTGTACTGGAAACAATAGGTATGCCTACTAGCAGCTGAAGCGGCCTTTAGTCAAGGTCTAAAAAGGAGTATTTCAATATAGAGGCGCAAGATGACAGCGATGGTTGCTCCAGAGATTACAGAAACTATTTTAGACATCATTCAAGACAAATTAGTGGAAAGCCTAATTGCAGGAGACACACTACATCCCTCAGAGGGATGAAGTAACAGGCCTCCAGGTCATATGCTTGCAGAGAACGCCCTGAAGACTGACTCTCAGTTCCATCGAGCATTACATCAAACTGCCAACATGATTAGCATGTGTTCATCTGAAGAAAGACATGATATAGTATTAGGCTGGAACAGCAGAAAGTCTTACGTAATGGTGGCTCCGAATGGATTTAAGGCAAATCTTTTAATCACAGGACACTCCTTTGACAAAATGCTTTGTATTGGAATACAACAGATATTGCCTTTATCAGAAATTCGCGCATTTGAAGTTCTGAGCTTTGCAATGATTTAGACTTCCATGTTGGAAGCATGGGTCCCTTATGAATAATCAGTACAACTTTGCCTGCTTGGAGTCGTAGAGCAGTAGTCGAGGATTCACAGCTATGTTCCTATTCCAATGATGAATCAGAGAAGGAAATTGTTGGAGATACTTTTATGAGTGCCTAGAAGGATGGAGATAGAACAAAGATTTTGGCATGGCACATATTATACATTAACTGGCTTGATCAAACTAGATTTCTGTTGCGACTAAATCTTAGGGAAGTGTACTTGTAACAAGAAAAAAGCATTAATAAAGCGACTTGTTTTCGAGTTTGTGTAGTGAAAATGTTTGTTCAAGCTTGCAGGCAGGCAAGCAGGCACTATAATTAGCTCAAGCCTACCAGACAGCACAAGCTGTCTGGTTCCAAAGAGCTATTGTGGGCTTACAGAGGCTTGCAGCCCACCCATTGCTTACCATTGTTGGTTTTATTGTCACTAGTTTGCTTGCTTCATTATTTGATGGCTTTCCTTGTCCCATCTTGTCCATCTTGCATTTGTCCCTCCCCTAGAGTATAGCCTCTTTACCATCACTCTGATTGGCTGGCCTCTATCCTCTCACTGCTCACTTTTAAGTAGCTACTTTTTTCTTGTGGCTTAAGCATTCCATTAGTGTCCACACACCCTTAGTGTTTGCTACCTCCTCAAATGCTTCTCCGTGCCTTTCCTGCACTCCGTGTTGCTTTCTCGTTTGTGTGCTTCTTCCCCGTCCCATCTATTACTTTCCTTCATTTGCTGCTTTTGCACGCCCTCACCCACTGCGGCTTGCTTCCTCCAACCCACTCCTCTGTTAAGCCCCACTTTTTAATAGTTTTTACTTATTTACCTTAGCAATACTTTTATTTATTATAAAACAATATTTATTTATATTTTTGTGGGGAAGAGGACCAGACTCCTCCACCTTACAAATAGAAAATCACCTTTTGCACTTATTTTTTTATTTACTGATCCATGTCAAGTTGGTAAACAAGCATTGGCATAGCCAATAGGTCTCGCCTTTGGGACCTTATAAGTGTTTAGCCATGCAGCACATTATCCTGGGTGCTGTGCCCCAGGGATTGAAGAGCTATGCCAAGAGAACATGCTGGGATTTGCAGGCCACACTAATAGCATGAAAAGTTAAAAAACAATAGTCCCAGAAAAAAATACATGGCCTGGCCGCCCTTATCATGACAGTGGGCATATTGGAAACGCGAGTGGTAATAGGGGAAACCAGTGGTTTTTATGTAGTGAGATTGTAAATTAAATAAGAAACCACTGGGTTCTAGGTGCAGGTGGAACTCAACGGATCTGTTTGCAGCAGGCTTTAAATATTTCACAGAGGTTCCTGAGCTTGGACCAGGACCTCAAACATTGTGAATTAAAGACCTTGAAATTATGACTACTGGTCACACACTTCACTTGTCCAAGCACCTATACAATCCAGCCGAGTATCTGCAGTTTTATGAACTATGGGCAAAACTTGCCAGGGTTAAAGAGAAAACATGTTTTTTTACGATTCCCTAGGAGTGTGCGAAACTGCTTAATATTTTTCAAGAAATTCGAAATACATTTCATAAAATTACACTTTTGAGCAAAGATGTTTGCCAGTGCTTTGCATCATTTTCCACGCGAGTGCACTGTTTGGTTGTAATACATAAGGCATTAACACACTTGTAAAGACCTGAAAGCAATTTATATCAGAGAAGCAGGATGACTTAATTACACGGTTGCTATTTATTTACTGTGCTTCAATAAAACTAGGATTATTACTTACCTTAATAAGCTGTAGTTTGGCCCGCGCAAATCTGCAGTAGGCATATTAACCCACTGAGCTATCTTACTGGAACTAGCATGGCAGAGACAACAGAAGTCCAGGAGGCTTAGCAGACATTAATAGCTGGAGGTTCTTCAGTGTGTGGGTTTCAGCTGTTTCCAAGATAGGGGGCAATTAGTATGAGATTTCAGTCTAGAGCCAGGTTTAGCCTTATGTCCGTAAGAGGTCGGGAAAATGAGTACAAAATTGGGTAATATAAAACACATATTTGCAACACACAGAAACAGAAGCTCAAAATGAAAAGCTATATAAGAATAGTTATTTTGATTATTACAGTAGAATACATCAAGAAGAGCACACATCAAATGAGCGAAAGTGGGCAACTTATGGTTTGAAATGTCAAAGACTTTTCCATCCCTCTAGCCCAAAATAATCGAGTAGCCCTCCACAAGACCTCAGTACAGTCCGCCAGCAAACAGTTGAACATAATAGCCTGCCATTACATAACCCACATCAAACACGTGTATTTGCCCCACCATATCTCTGAATTTTACCTTAGACTCAGACTTAACATCTAGCCTCTCTCAGCAGACGAGCCCAAAGTGAAAGCGACGGTGATATTAAATAAATAAAGGCGCTTCGCCATGCAGTGTTGGGAGGCGGGAGGGATCTGAAAGCGCCCGTGATGATAACTAAATAAAGGCGCTTTCCCAGGCTGTGTTGGGAGGCGAGAGGGGCCTGAAAGCACCGGTGATATTAAATAAATAAAGGCGCTTTGTCATGGTGTGTTGGGAGGCGGGAGGGATCTGAAAGCGCCAGCGATGTAAATAAAGGCACTTCACCATGTTGAGGTGGGAGGGGTACTCTAAGTTAAAAGGAACCAAGTGCTGGCACACATGGTCTCAAATATCCTGCCTTGTTCCGATAGGTGCTCATAATGCGGACATATTCAAAAAATCTTCACCCTGTCAAGAAGTTTCCGTCCTCTCCATCTGGAAAAAGCAGCAAGGACAATCGCGTGTGTTAACGAGCGAGAAGCCCAGCCTGGAGACCGGCAACTGAAAAAACGAGCGGTGAGCCGCAGAAGGGGGAGCGAAGCCGGAAACTACGGGGCGCATCGGGGACAGGGAGCGGGGGCGAGCGAGCGCGGCAGCCTGCAGAGCTGACCAAACGCTCGTGCGTCGTGGCTGGCCTTTGGATGTGTACGCGCGGCAGACATGTGTTTCCACTTATCGCGCCCGCGTCTGGGCACGATAATTGGAAACACATGTTTGCCGCGCGTACCCATCCCAAAAAGGCCAGCCACGACGCACAAGCGTTTTTGGGACTGCTTTTAAACCTGCTTACTAAAAGTCTTCGCCTCTAAGCAGCGCTTGCGCGCTACTCGAGGCTCGACCTAATGAAAAAAGGAAAATGGCACCCACCAAGTTGGTAAATAAAAACAGGAAAACGGCACCCACCTTATCTTGTAGGCATGTATGCAAAATGACTACAAAATGAGGAGGCCGCTGCAGCCACATTATCTAATCTTTTTTTCCTTCTTTTGGTCATGCTGCACTACATCTTTTTGAAGCTTATTGCATTACCAAAATGCAGTAGCAAAGCCAATAGGTCCCAAAGGCAACCGAAAGGCTTTGCCTTTGCTGGTCTTAGATGGGCAGCAAAGCAAGCATCAGTCACAAATAGAACAGAGCGAATTTATTTAGCAGTAATCTTTGCATCTCAAACTCACCTGGCTCCCCTCCTCCCAGTATGCTACACAATTCACCCACAGGAACGGATACAGTAAGGCAATGAAAGAAACAGTGCATGCTTCAGTTACACACAGAAAAGATCGAGTTTGGACAGCAGTAGCTCAATTACTTTGTTACATAACACACTCCTAACTTCCCTCCTCCACCCTCCCATCATCCAGACTACCCAATCCACCCACTAGAACAGGTAAAGTACAAGATGGGAAGCAGATCTGTAAGACTAAGGTGCGCATGCCTGCACACACTCGCATCCCACCCAATCCATAGCACAGCATGTGAAACAGCAATGCAAGCTTTAGATACACTTAGTGACTAAATTGGACTTTTACTCAGATCGTGTAGTGGATAACAAGAGCCAAAGTCGATAAATGGTCGATTTTTGCATATGGATCTACTGTACAAACATTTCAAAATATATTTCAGGAGTTGTGAAAAGCCATTTTTTTTTACTTCCGTGTAATGAAAAAAATATTTTAATAGGATAAAAAACAAATCAGAACACTTTACTTGGTGATGTGCAAATAATAATTATGTTTTCTGAAACTCGATTTTCACATATTATTGTTAATACACTATATAGTTTTATCAGTAAAGCTGCAAGGTAGTGGGAAGGTTTTGGGCCATTTCTTGAAATTTACTGTCTGTAAACGACAGTGCGCTACCACATCATGCTTTAGTAATATATTTATTAAAAGTGAGTGTTTAACCATGAACTGAGAAACATTCCTGCCCCGATGGCAATGTTATTAGTAAACTGAGAGGCAAGTCAGGGATCATGTGTAAGCCTGATTTTTATTACAGACTGAGCGAATGTTTAGTCTATTTAATCAAACAAAAGAGTTTTATTATGTACAGCAGAAATGCTGAACGCAGAAACTTGAAGGTGCACTCATATGTGAGAATGAAGAAAAAGGCGATTCTGTAAAATAAAATATTTGCCAATGATCACACAATTTGAGATCTGTTTATGGGTCAAGTACATTGCAGTTAGGTTGAGTAGATTATTCAGGTTACTCGACCTGCAGGTCTAGTAACATTTTAATGATTTTTAGAGGCCTGATACAACAGGGGCACAGATGGTGCAAATGAAAGGCAAGGAGGCAGGCAAACACCCTGGACCACTAAGTGAAAAGGCTGGGTAGAGTGTGCAGGGGCGAGAAGAAAGAGCTTGGAAGAGAGGCAATGGGGATATGGTGAAATAGATAGAAGAGGACCAAAGGGGCCAATAGAGGTCTTGGGAAAGGAGGCACAAGAATGGGAGGGAGGACAGGAGACACATAAGAAGGAGAAGTAAGGTGGCCAAAAGCTCGGATGTCTCATACCAGGCACCTTAGATGTATGGACATTAAGGGGCACCTACTTTGCAGGTCTGCAGGCAAAAGTAACTCAAAGTGCTCTACATGGGCTCAGCATTTACTTAATACAAATCACAGTGAAGCTCATGCATCGTTGGTGGGCTACGCCAGTGGTTAAGTAAAACATTAAATACTGCTCGAGTATTCAGTGTCATTCTCCTCAGCACTCGAGCCGTGGCAGACGGCTATTCATTTGAAACCTTGGACAATAAAACAGTTATCCGAAACATCAAAAACATCACTAGTAATATCCGAAAGCCAGGAAGGTATGGTTTGAGATTTAAACCATTAAAGACACACTGCTATTTCTTGAAGTACTCAAATAGTGAGAATGGAATACTCTCAGAGCCACTTAAAAAGTGACTGTGCAAATGTGACGCTACCCATATAGTGGAAGCATCCTAATTTGATGGACTGGGAGAAGGGGCTTTTGTCTGCAGCGGTAAATACTTAAATGTAACGCAAATAAGATGAAAAGAATGATTCCTTTTTCATGATTCTTTGCTTCATTATTTGACGCAAAGTAATGTTCAGCTATCTTAGCAGGGCACTTGAACTTTAGAAGAATTCAAACATGTTGCATTCTTTTAATGCCCCCATGTCTTGAACCATAAAGTACCTAGTATGTACCTAACGTACCTAAATGCACCGTACTGTTCTACAGAGTTGTTTCTAATGAAAAGCACTTCCATAGAACCTCAGTCTCTGTAAGTCAAGCGAATCAGACAACACATTTTAGAACTAAAGTGATGAGCAAAATAATAGAGTGTCAGCTTTTAGCACAAGAAGCGTGCACATACAGGCTTCTTTTCTTCCAAGTGCAACATTGTACAATTTTTTAATTTATTTACAAAATCTATTTTACTCTGGGAACTAGAAAAGACAGAGCGACGCTTGCATGCAAAACAAACGTACTAATCGATGATGAATAACAATTTAATTAGTAATTAACAAATTTGTATATATAGTTTCTCAAGAAACCAAGACCTCTTTATAGCTTAAGAATACTCTTAGTATAATAATGTTAAATAGTAAAAACACCGAGCCAAAAATGGAGAAAAACGTGTTCTATAATTTGCCTTTAAAATATGCCACAAAACTTTCCTTTCCTTGATTTACAATTGATCTTTCGTTGCTGCCTTATTTAGTCCTCCCAGCCACATCATTTGGTCCTCTGCTGCAGAACACCAATGGCTCCAAATATGACAACCCTACTTTTTGCATAGGCGCGATCACGGAAAACACATATTTCCAGGTCTCAGAGATTCAGCAGTAGTTTCTTCCCCCGTGGTAAATGTAAATAACAAAAGGGGTTGTTAAGGCAATTTCAGGGGCTCCATGTGATAATAAAAACTCAAAACACCTCAGAAGGCCATGTGAAAAGAAATATATAGCCAGGAAAAGATGGCAATGAGTTCTGTGTCGGTAGCTGGGATGTGTAGTTATAGTACTGGGTGCGATTACCTTTAAGTCTGTTTTTGAAAGGCATGAGTGGTTGTGACAGCCTCTAAAATTGCTCAAGTCTACCTTCCCTCGAAACAATAAAACAGGGAACAAGCATAAAACAATAAGGGGACTAATCAGCGTAGACAATGTACAATATCACTCAGCACAGGAAGCTATCATATCCCTCACTTTAATAAGAATGGGTATATTTACCATTCAAAGTGCAAACAAAGTGATATATAGTGTAAAAACATATAAACATATAGGTTACAATATATCTTCTCATGTATAAACCACATATTCTTATCCATCAACCTGCTTGTCTGTCACCGCAAAGAAGCGAATGAGGTGATGCGCGAGTCTACATTTAAAAAATAACGCAGGCATATACAATCACACTTTCTGTGCAATAAAGCAGACAAAAACGTACTCTTATTCAATTGTCCTTTACATTTGGAGCTCATCAAGTTAATGTCGATCATGAGGTCTCCTGACAAACGTGTGATACATTAAAGAAAATACATCCATCCCCTGGGACAGGCAGGAGTGCAGTTCTTCATCCTGGACTCTCAGAGGTTAGTGGTCATGCTCTGTTTTCATTAGTGCTGTGGGGTAAGTACCCTCCTGACTATGTGAGCCCTGTAGGCGTGTTTGTTTAGAAAACTTTGAAAAGTAGGTTCTCCTACTGTAAATCAACAAGAATCTTTTTCCACGTATTAAAAGTTTTTTTTAATAACATTTTTCATTTTCAATTTTATGATGAATCAACACAAATGCACAGCTTCTGGCAGGGGAGCATACGAAGCATTGCATGTGCACATTATTCTGTACATATTCATGCACCCTCCCTTTACCACACCTCCTCCGCAGGGGCTCCCAACACATGCAGACTCCAGCGGCCGCCATCCACTGGGGTAAGTACTGAGGCCCGCTTATGCAAGAGTACCGGCATCTGAGTCATTAGCAGAGCTCCCTTCTGAGACAGGGGTCAGCAGTTCCTGCAGCATTCCTGCCCACTCAAAACAGTCCTCCTCTACCTTATCATAAGAGATGACTTCTCGCATTTGACATTCTTCAGCGAGAGCCCATATTCCTGTTCCACTGGTCGTATGTGGGCCGAGCCGGGCCGCCTGGGCGGCATCCATCAAATAGTAATTCTCCTGGTGGCCAATACGAGACAAAGCAATACAAACTTATAATGAACCTTACTACCTCTAGGGCATAATATGAGGTGTGGCAGACAGTGGTGGACTGTGTTATCTATGGATGTCGGCGTTTGATCGTGCCCCCAATATGGCGCCAACCCCTGCACCCACAAGCCATGTGCAGGAAGTCTGTGTCCGCCGCCTCACACCTATTGAATGCATCTGACCTAGTGCTGCATATGCTGTGTAATCTCATTGGTGATGGTAGGCATGATGTAGAACATAGATGTGCGCCAATATATAACGTGCTTTACACAAGACTTCTCGCACTAATGCACAGGAGTTTGCTCATTACTTGTCTGTCAAAGGGTCCTCTAGGTCACGGTCCCACCATGGTCTTTCCCACTGCAAGGCTCCATATAAGCAGAAGACCAACCTCTGGGGGAGCCCATGTCCAGCAGCACCTCTAGTGCATGTAGCTGATCAAGGGTCTGCTGAAAGTCGGTCCAAATTTCACTGGCTGTCTTGGTTTAGTTTGGTAAATTATAAAAACTGACCAGGGCCCACCCTGAACGCCTTCTGTGCTTTCGCAAACAAAATGCACCACGCCCATGAGAACAAGTCCCTAAGGTCTCGCAGCCCCCGTCAATCAAAGCGGATATCGACATATCACGTTTGATATGCACGAAGGGTTGCAACCACCAAAGAACCAATAATTTTTTTTAGATAACGGGGGTTTACGCAGCACAGATCTGATTGCTAGTTCCCACGTCCGTGCTGTTTGTGCACTATATACGGGTAACTCTTGTTCAAATAAGTACCCTTAATGAAGTAGTGAGGCAATCTATCTGCGCCCCTTATGCCAGTCAGTAACTGTTTCTCCCCATTGGAGCCATCCCCACACCAATGAACAGCATGTTGTAGCTCTGCTGCTATACAGTATAATTCCATGTCTGGCAAGCCTAACCCTCCCTCTTCCAAATCTCGTATGAGTACCCAGAGTTGCGCTGTGCTTGCCGGCTCAGACGAGTGCAATTAAGAGGCTGTCCAGTTTTTTTAAACATTGAGCGGCCTATGGGACATTGCATATTCTGTAGGACGTAGAGACATCTGGGCAGGAACATCATCTTGGCGATCGCAATCTTACCGCCCACTGACAATGGCAATTTATTGCAAAAGGCCACTGAGACCTCTCGGCTAGCCAGAACTCTACCAATATTATACTCATACTGGTTCTCAATCGTATGCGTCACATGTACTCCCAGATACCATAAGCTATCTAGCTCCTACTTCTCGGACAGGAGTAGATCAGCAACACCAACGAAAAGACAGGAAATATTGGGAATTTGGCTACATTCACCCTGAGTCCCGACAGCATTCCAAATGTCAGCAGCGCATCCAGTAGGAGCGGCACTGCTTGAACCGGTCGTCGCAGATAACCCAAGGTGTCATCAGGAAGACTATATTCTCAGTATCTCTCACCTGCATCCCTAGTCCGGGTAGTGTGGCCCTCAGATAGGCCATCAGTGGCTCTATGGCCAGCACAAACAAGAGCGGAGGCAGAGGGCAACCCAGTTGAGCACCCCCCCCACCTCTGTATTTCCCAACTATCTGAAGCATACCTCCCAGACCAGACCCTGGCTGTTGGCACTGTCCAGGCTATCCATTTCAATAAATTTGTGCTGAATCCCATATGCGATGAAACTGCCTACATGAAGTCACAAACCAATCAAAGCCCAGTCCCTTTCCCTCCTTCCATCCACAACTCCTTGGAGCTCTGTGTGCATGTACTTTGCCTGTAAATACGTCTGCCTTGCAACAATTTCCAAACAATAACACTAACCGAAAAAACCCACCCCACCCCTCCAGGTTAACATCAAACCTTCCATTCCAGAGATGTTTTCCCATGTGAGATGTCGTTGAGTGGCACACCCCCTCGACTCAATATGGCACCTACGTCGCTATAAGCAACTAACACTTAACAGACAGTGAAACATGCCGAGGACCCTGCAAGATTACAAGTCGCGCACAAGCCGAAGCCAGCCTCGACCTCGGACCCACCAAACACCCTATCCACCTTGCTATGTAGAGGCTAAGAAAACCTACAGAAATAAAAATAATGGTGAATAATTAAAAGGTGGGTAGGTGTGGCACTATGTGGCGCCCCGCAGATCCTGTGCGGTTAACTCTAGAATATCATGCGCCACTGCGTTATGCATTATTTACCATCTTGAGTGCCAAAATGGAGTACGCTCCATGAGGTATATATTCGAATGTCATGAAGACCCCCAAAGCCCATCACATGTTGTATGTCTGATATGTATGTCAGGGTGTGGCGGACTGTGTCTGTACATCATCTGCATTCCCAGCCACTGCATCCTTTTCGCGAGTCAGCCACTGCAACAGCCAATGCCATCCTGCTACACCTCTATTCAGGGGATGCTTGCAGCAGTCTCTATGCCCCATCGTCGTCTCGCCGCGGAGCCACTTTGCCTGGCATATCTATCCAGACTCTGGCCCCTGGACTTCCCCCAGTACCGTGTCAATCTAGCCCCACACCTTCTCCGGACTCGTGAAAAATCAAATCTGACCTTTGCAGGGAAGAGCAACATATACCGGATGTTCATAGATTGGAGTTTTTGTTTGTCAGGCAAGAACGTGCACTGCAGAGCCTGTACCCTGCCTGTGTAGTCAGGAAATATTCAGATGGTGTGACCCTCTTGTTTAGGATTGGCGTATTTACGGGCCCCATTGAAGGATACTGTCTCGATTGGGGTAATTAAGCATTTTCGCTATCAAAGCCCGAGGCGGGGCTCCTGGCAGAGTCCCCAAACTCCAACTTCCGGTGCGCACGTTTTATCGCAAAGAGGGAAGACAATTAAGAGGGGTCAACAATGTTCCGGAGCCAACATTCCAAAAATGCTTTTGGAGAGTTCCCCTCTTGTCCCTCAGGTAATCCTAGAAACTTGATTTGCTCCTCCAAGCCCTACCCTCAGAGTCCTCCAGGCAGTCATCGAGTTGTTTTGCTTTGTCAATCAATAAGCAGACTGTGGCCTGAATCTCTTTTACTTCTGTAGATAGGCTCTCGACATTTGTTTCGATCTCCCGGGATCTCTCAGACACTGCGCACATCTGCATGCAGGAGGTCGACCTCTTTGGAGATGCGGTCAATCTTACCTCCTTCTAGCACCCATTTTGTGGACGCGATAGTCGCTAGTATTTAGGCGCCCATGGGTGCCTCAGCAACCTCAGAGGTTACCCCCCTCATCATGCCTAGAGCGGCACGTTGTGGATCTGGGCGATTATGTATATTGGTTCAATGCTGTTTGCTGCGTTTTGGGGCCTCTATTTCGACCCAAGGCGGAAATCTGGGCCCTCTCACGCCATTGACTTAGAGAAAGGTATATCCAATAAAAAGGATGTTCGCCCAATCCGGGGATACCCCTCCCTGTAAGGAGTATGCAGGAAAATTAATCCAAGCACACCTCCTGTAGTCCAGCTCTACTGCCCCAGAGCTATGTTTTGCCTCAGTTTAATGAGCCACAGAACGAAGTCCGGTACAGTAGTGTCCCTACCGCAGCAGGGCCTTGTGGTCTTAAGACGCTCTCAGGTGCAGCATGGTGAGGGCTGTAAGGAAAAAACAGCATTCATTCAGGCCTGCCTCTGCCTGGTATGGTCAGGAGCATCTGACGTGTTAGGGCCCCCCAGGCACTATTTGGTAGTCCACAGGAGGGGAGAGCCCCACCGTAGCTGGCCAAAAGCTGCATCCGGGAAGCAGGGGTGAGAGGAGAAGGGGCTGGGGCAGCCTGATCTGTCCCAGCAGACCGACGTCAGCCCCCACACCGGCACCCCCACCTCAGAGCGGGCACCTCAGGGATTCAACCAGCCTGCCGTTGCTGCAAGCCAAGCCAGTGGGCAACAATCAGGGTCCTCGTGCCTCCAGGAAGGCTCAAGCGTCGCCTCGTCGCTCACCGGGGGGACCGCAGCAGCTACTGCAGCCCTCTCCATCGGGCCTATTGCAGATCTTGGGATATGACCGCTGGCATCCGCGTTTCTCCGGATCGGCATGGTTCTCTTTGGTGGCCCACCCCCGACCTCGCCACCCAGCCCCACCGAGGAGGCCTTTGCCGGCCTCAGGGCTTCATGAGTCGGGTCACTCACCAGTTAGGGCTCCCCAGCAGCTGTCATCTTGTCCATAGCTGCGTATGTGGCAGAGCCCTCTCGTCAGTAGTCGCCTCCTCATCTCCACTCCCTAGGAGTGTCCAACTCCTCCAGTTTGTGCAGGAGGCCACCGCCGCAGCAGGGCACCGATCCAGAATCAGACCACGGCCACAGAAGCGCAGGATGACACAGGAGCTAGCAGAGTCTCTGTACAAAGTGTGCGGTCGACAATTGTGCCTGGCCACGCCCCCCACGTATTCAAAGTAATTTGTGATTTTGTGTGTCAGGGTTTTAAACCAGGGAGGGGTGGCTCAGTTGGTACATTTGACAAGTTTTAGCTAAGCCAATAGGCCTAGCATGCATTTTAAGTCCTAACTAGAATATTAAAAAAGCTTGCTGCAGTGGAAAAAAAAAAAGAAAAAAACAAGACTACTATCTCTACTCAGTGCATTTCTGAGTGAAAGAATTGAATGTGTGAAGCTTCAGTGTACTTCTGACTTGTAAAATAGCCAAGCATGCATTACAATGTAAGCACCCAAAAGGAGGTGGAGCGATACAGCAAAAAACACAATAGCTGGAGGAAAGAAAGAAATACACCTCTAGGTGGAGGCACAGCCCATTCTATGTCTAGTTTAAATTACTGGTAACAATAACTAACTCAAAAGGGCACCTAAAAGGTCTTTGTTAAACTTCTTTAGCTCATTAGTCCCAGCACCAGCTCTGGGGTCAGTGTTTGGTCCAGTGCTTACCTTGTAAAAAAATAAGTGCCAGGCCCATGTCAGGAAGCCACTGCAGCTCGCACCACTCATTGCCGCTGCTAGCTTTGCCAAAGACAGTACCATCACAGCTACTAACCATCACACTCCACCAAGTGTGACAATTCAGACTATACCAGTCCTCCAAAGCTATAAGAATGGCTTGGGAGGCAGCAGTTATTTTAAGGTATACTGAATTAACAAAACTGTTGTTGTGCTCCTCTCTGAATTAGACCGTTAGCACCACCATGTGGCAGACTATCATAAGTGCTGGTATTGACAATTAGGTGTCAGTGCCAAGCACCAGAAAGCTTCAGCTCAAATTAAGCACTGGTTTGGTCAACAAAGACTATATCTTGACAGCTGGATCACTTGGGAGTCTCCCTTATGCTCATGGCCCTGCTGAAGTATCCAGAAGCACGGTCAAATAAAGGCACTGGGAGTGGTGCCAGAAGAGGAAGATGTGATGGAGCTGGCAGGACTGGTAATGACTCAGGAGGCACCAGGAAGAGAAGGTCCTCCACAGATCTTGGAGGTGTGCCAGTACCACTGTGGACTGAGAAGCAGATAATCTTGAAAGGACTGAGTCCCCGACTTTAAGCTGGTAATCCAGTCATCCCAAAGAAGCTTGAGATCAAGAGGGATAACAGCATATTGATGAATCCTCAAAGGTTTCCCCCAGTCAAAAAGGTCAAGGACTTGGGAGTTCTCTTTGACGGAAAGCTAACTTTTGCTGATCAAATCAACCAAGTTACCTCCTCTTGCTTTTTTCTTTTAAGAACTCTTTTTGAGTTCCAAAAAATGGTAATCATTGCTCTGGTATTATCTACAATTGATTACTGTAATGACCTTTATGTTGGCATCCAACGACGACTGTTTAATAAACTTCAGGGCCTTCAAAATGCGACACCACGCCTTCTCTTGATGATACCTAAATTTAGCTCTGTTTTTCAAGCCATTCCTGATTTACACTGTCTGCCAGTCAGAAAACGAGTCACCTTCAAAACGCTCCGTTTAGCCGGACCGGAATATTTAAGAAGGAAATTCCAATGGTACCCTCCCAAGAGAATGCTTCGGGCCACCTCTGCCAAAAACGTTGATATACCTAAGACCAACAGGGCATCCTGGGAGGCAGAAGCTTAATTTCTTCCGTCTGCAAAATCTCTAACCCTATGCCTCTGCACCTTAAAGGTCAGCCTAATTTAACACAATTTAAAAAACTGCTTAAGACCTGGTTGTTTCCCTGTTATCTACCCCAGTAGGTTTCACTCTGGTGCCATAACAGACGTAAGCGCCACGATGCCTTTAGGTATTTGCGCACTCAAGAAAACCATTTAATTCAGTAATTCATTCAAGGTTGCTGGAATAGGCCCGGAATATATGGGTCCAAGTCAGCCAAATGACTAAAAGCTTCTGTTGCACTGGAATGAAATAATTTGGGGGCAGGGATAGCCAGCAGAAACCATGAACCAATGGAATTATACGGAGATGGATCACTGGTAATAGCTTGGTGCCAATAAAGTCAGGAGTCATGGCAGCGGCGGTTCCTCCGCTATGGCGGAGAAGCGTCGCCCCCCCCCGCTAAGAGCCAGCTGAGAGAAAAAGGAAAAATAAAATAATAAATTGGTTTTATTATCATTTTATTTTACCCGTTTTCCTCTAGAGCCAGCCAAGTCTGGGCAGAACTTTGCTGCCGTCACAGCCAGCAGGAGAGGAGTAGTGCACACTGTAAGTGCGCATGACAGTTTGGCTGGCCGTCTGAGGCGCACTTAGGTTTCTCCAACCCAACTGTGCTGCACAGCCGGGTTGGAGAAATAGCACAGACTCCCAGGCACTGTCTGAGCGGCAAACTAAGCTGCTCATACCAATACTGGCGCTGCTCTCATGCTGTTGAGAGCAGTGCTGGGATTGGGTGGGGTGGGGAGCCTGTCCTGGTGTCCCAGGGACTTCTGAGACACCATCAGGAGAGAAGAGTAGCACCGAGGCGGCCGACGTCGGAACAGGTAAGTTTTTAAAAAAATTCTAATTATTTCCCTAATGCCCGTCCCATCCCCCTCCCCAGCCCCCCACTTGAGTTTTGCAGCCGCCGCCACTGAGTAGTGGAAAGAATTTAGTATCTAGTGTAATCTCCTCCCCCTCCCAAATCTGGTCACTGAGTGATGGGCCGGCATAGTGCTGTTCAGCACAGAAGTTATATTCGAGAAAGGCTGTTAGAGGTGCTTGTCACAGAGATTGTCTAATATGGTGCCACGGCCTCTAGATGCAGATGCTTCCTCTGGCCTCCTTTGTACATGAAAATGAAAATTCAACTGACCACTTTAAAATACTGGCCTTTCCTCTTCTTTTTATACTAAGGCCCTTTGCTCACTGACTGCAGTGGAGGAGGGTGGGAGGGGGAGAGTCAGCAGTGTGCTCGGTCCATTCACACTGCCACTGTGTCACAGGGTGCTCAAAGAAGATCGTAGGTTTGTCAGTTTGGTGCAAACCTTACTCCTATGCGTCACTAAAGTCGAATGAGGTCAAGTCTTCTTACCCACATCCCAAAAGAGGCTTGCACAATCTTCCAGGTCAACATGGCCAAAGCACCAAGAACAGAAGGAGAATTACTCAATCCCACACTGCAACAGCTGCTTGGAACCTCTGCAACCATATTCAAATGCATCTCGACAGTGCGAAGATGTCCCTGCAGTGTTCCCAGCTTCCACACACCTGGTGCCCGTATCCCTAGTCTTCGCAATTAGATATGGCTGAAACCAGCTGTTTTACAGTTGTGGTATTGGGTACTTGGACTTGCCTGGAGAGCTAGCATGGCCCGCTATGGCTGAGGCAGACCCTCCAGACAGGATGGGTGGGTCTTTGGAAAGGGTTTTTTGGGAGCTCATTGACAGGAAGGAAATTTGGAACTGCATTCAGATTTTAAGCACCTACAGCCATCTCTTGCCGTCCCTACTTGGTGATGAAATACGTATCCTACAGTATAGGCTTTCCGCCACTCTGCAGGATTGCCAAAGGGACTAATGGTAGCCAACAAAGCGCATGTTTGTAAATCACGACTTTTACACAGAGGCTGCAGAGGGAAGGGTCAGCTGCCGAAAAAAGATGGTAATATGGCGTGGCATTGCCCTGTAATGCCACATGCTGGCTGAGCTGAAGAAAGAGCAAGACAGGCTAAGAATGTCAAACACCTTTTAAGAACTGCTAAGTCAGGGTAACGGGGTAAGGAACTGCTGCGCCTAAGAGAAGCAATCCACACCAATGGATGGAAAAAAACAGAAAGAATTATTGTGTGACTATCAGAATGGGTACGTGGGAATAATCGCACTTGACATCTATTTGCTTTCTACTTGGCAATAGGATTCATCTATCGTATTGGTTTCATTTTTACGTAACTGGTTTACATCTAAACTTGCTAGCACGAGATGTAATAATGGTCCTAATGGGCAGCATGCATTCCTTTAAAACCGTACGGCAAATCTACTGCACTACTGTCCAGTCACAAGGCATTCAATCCTGCTCATAACGTCAATGTTAGAACGCTAGAAACAGCGCCGAGCATTGACTGCCATGGAAACCACGCGATGTGCTCACCTTCAATATGTGGCCTGCAAGCAAGAGTGCTGAGTCACTCACACTAGCACAACAAAGCGCAGATGCGCTCACGCGACCGAGCTGATGACAAAGCACGCTGAAGAGCAGGCCATTCCCAATGCACTATTGATAAAGATAACCTCAGGTGGCTATTGCGGTATTCAGTGGGTTCTATTGTTTTTGGACAGGCACGGAGGTATGAGTGGCCGGGTTCATTTCGGACTGTGGTTAAGTAACCGCAGTGCTCCATTACAGTCCAGTCTTTATAGTGGTCACTTGTGTATAGCATTGCCCCTACTCTTGTGGTCCCGAAACGCTGTTACTGCGCCATCTGAAGCCAGCCTCGCCCGATAGCCAGCCAGCCTCGCCCGATAGCCAGCCAGCCTCGCCCGATAGCCAGCCAGCCTGCCTCGCCCGATAGCCAGCCAGCCTGCCTCGCCCGATAGCCAGCCAGCCTGCCTCGCCCGATAGCCAGCCAGCCTGCCTCGCCCGATAGCCAGCCAGCCTGCCTCGCCCGATAGCCAGCCAGCCTGCCTCGCCCGATAGCCAGCCAGCCTGCCTCGCCCGATAGCCAGCCAGCCAGCCTCGCCCGACAGCCAGCCTCGCCCGACAGCCAGCCAGCCAGCCTCGCCCGACAGCCAGCCAGCCAGCCTCGCCCGACAGCCAGCCTCGCCCGACAGCCAGCCAGCCAGCCTCGCCCGACAGCCAGCCACGCCCGACAGCCAGCCACGCCCGACAGCCAGCCGGCCTCGCCCGACAGCCAGCCACGCCCGACAGCCAGCCACGCCCGACAGCCAGCCGGCCTCGCCCGACAGCCAGCCGGCCCGACAGCCAGCCAGCCTCGCCCGACAGCCAGCCTCGCCCGACAGCCAGCCAGCCAGCCTCGCCCGATAGCCAGCCAGCCTGCCTCGCCCGACAGACAGCCAGCCTCGCCCGACAGCCAGCCAGCCTCGCCCGATAGCCAGCCAGCCTGCCTCGCCCGATAGCCAGCCAGCCTGCCTCGCCCGATAGCCAGCCAGCCTGCCTCGCCCGATAGCCAGCCAGCCTGCCTCGCCCGACAGCCAGCCAGCCTGCCTCGCCCGACAGCCAGCCGGCCTGCCTCGCCCGACAGCCAGCCGGCCTGCGTCGCCCGACAGCCTGCCTCGCCCGACAGCCAGCCGGCCTGCGTCGCCCGACAGCCAGCCGGCCTGCGTCGCCCGACAGCCAGCCGGCCTCGCCCGACAGCCAGCCGGCCTCGCCCGACAGCCAGCCGGCCACGCCCGACAGCCAGCCGGCCTCGCCCGACAGCCAGCCAGCCAGCCTCGCCCGACAGCCAGCCAGCCTCGCCCGACAGCCAGCCAGCCTCGCCCGACAGCCAGCCAGCCTCGCCCGATAGCCAGCCAGCCTCGCCCGACAGCCAGCCAGCCTCGCCCGACAGCCAGCCAGCCTCGCCCGACAGCCAGCCAGCCTCGCCCGACAGCCAGCCAGCCTCGCCCGACAGCCAGCCAGCCTCGCCCGACAGCCAGCCAGCCTCGCCCGACAGCCAGCCAGCCTCGCCCGATAGCCAGCCAGCCTCGCCCGATAGCCAGCCAGCCTCGCCCGATAGCCAGCCAGCCTCGCCCGATAGCCAGCCAGCCTCGCCCGATAGCCAGCCAGCCTCGCCCGATAGCCTGCCAGCCTCGCCCGATAGCCTGCCAGCCTCGCCCGATAGCCTGCCAGCCTCGCCCGATAGCCTGCCAGCCTCGCCCGATACCCTGCCAGCCTCGCCCGATACCCTGCCAGCCTCGCCCGATACCCTGCCAGCCTCGCCCGATACCCTGCCAGCCTCGCCCGATACCCTGCCAGCCTCGCCCGATACCCTGCCAGCCTCGCCCGACAGCCAGCCTCGCCCGACAGCCAGCCTCGCCCGACAGCCAGCCAGCCAGCCTGCCTCGCCCGACAGCCAGCCAGCCAGCCAGCCTCGCCCGACAGCCAGCCAGCCAGCCTCGCCCGACAGCCAGCCAGCCAGCCTCGCCCGACAGCCCGACAGCCAGCCTCGCCCGACAGCCAGCCAGCCAGCCTGCCTCGCCCGACAGCCAGCCAGCCAGCCAGCCTCGCCCGACAGCCAGCCAGCCAGCCAGCCTCGCCCGACAGCCAGCCAGCCAGCCAGCCTCGCCCGACAGCCAGCCAGCCAGCCTCGCCCGACAGCCAGCCAGCGTCGCCCGACAGCCAGCCAGCGTCGCCCGACAGCCAGCCAGCGTCGCCCGACAGCCAGCGTCGCCCGACAGCCAGCCGGCCTCGCCCGACAGCCAGCCGGCCTCGCCCGACAGCCAGCCGGCCTCGCCAGCCGGCCTCGCCCGACAGCCAGCCGGCCTCGCCCGACAGCCAGCCGGCCTCGCCCGACAGCCAGCCGGCCTCGCCCGACAGCCAGCCGGCCTCGCCCGACAGCCAGCCAGCCTGCCTCGCCCGACAGCCAGCCAGCCTGCCTCGCCCGACAGCCAGCCAGCCTGCCTCGCCCGACAGCCAGCCAGCCTGCCTCGCCCGACAGCCAGCCAGCCTGCCTCGCCCGACAGCCAGCCAGCCAGCCTCGCCCGACAGCCAGCCGGCGTCGCCCGACAGCCAGCCGGCGTCGCCCGACAGCCAGCCGGCGTCGCCCGACAGCCAGCCGGCGTCGCCCGACAGCCAGCCGGCCTCGCCCGACAGCCAGCCGGCCTCGCCCGACAGCCAGCCGGCCTCGCCCGACAGCCAGCCGGCCTCGCCCGACAGCCAGCCACGCCAGCCGGCCTCGCCCGACAGCCAGCCGGCCTCGCCCGACAGCCAGCCGGCCTCGCCCGACAGCCAGCCGGCCTCGCCCGACAGCCAGCCGGCCTCGCCCGACAGCCAGCCGGCCTCGCCCGACAGCCAGCCGGCCTCGCCCGACAGCCAGCCGGCCTCGCCCGACAGCCAGCCAGCCTCGCCCGACAGCCAGCCACGCCAGCCAGCCTCGCCCGACAGCCAGCCACGCCAGCCAGCCTCGCCCGACAGCCAGCCACGCCAGCCAGCCTCGCCCGACAGCCAGCCACGCCAGCCAGCCTCGCCCGACAGCCAGCCACGCCAGCCAGCCTCGCCCGACAGCCAGCCAGCCTCGCCCGACAGCCAGCCAGCCTCGCCCGACAGCCAGCCACGCCCGCCAGCCAGCCACGCCCGCCAGCCAGCCACGCCCGCCAGCCAGCCACGCCCGCCAGCCAGCCACGCCAGCCACGCCCGCCAGCCACGCCAGCCAGCCACGCCCGACAGCCAGCCACGCCCGACAGCCAGCCACGCCCGACAGCCAGCCACGCCCGACAGCCAGCCACGCCCGACAGCCAGCCAGCCACGCCCGACAGCCAGCCAGCCACGCCCGACAGCCAGCCAGCCACGCCCGACAGCCAGCCAGCCTCGCCCGACAGCCAGCCTCGCCCGACAGCCAGCCTCGCCCGACAGCCAGCCTCGCCCGACAGCCAGCCTCGCCCGACAGCCAGCCTCGCCCGACAGCCAGCCTCGCCCGACAGCCAGCCAGCCTCGCCCGACAGCCAGCCAGCCTCGCCCGACAGCCAGCCAGCCTCGCCCGACAGCCAGCCAGCCTCGCCCGATAGCCAGCCAGCCTCGCCCGATACCCTGCCAGCCTCGCCCGATACCCTGCCAGCCTCGCCCGATACCCTGCCAGCCTCGCCCGATACCCTGCCAGCCTCGCCCGATACCCTGCCAGCCTCGCCCGATACCCTGCCAGCCTCGCCCGATACCCTGCCAGCCTCGCCCGATACCCTGCCAGCCTCGCCCGATACCCTGCCAGCCTCGCCCGATACCCTGCCAGCCTCGCCCGATACCCTGCCAGCCTCGCCCGATACCCTGCCAGCCTCGGCCCGATACCCTGCCAGCCTCGCCCGATACCCTGCCAGCCTCGCCCGATACCCTGCCAGCCTCGCCCGATACCCTGCCAGCCTAGCCCGATACCCTGCCAGCCTCGCCCGATACCCTGCCAGCCTCGCCCGATACCCTGCCAGCCTCGCCCGATACCCTGCCAGCCTCGCCCGATACCCTGCCAGCCTCGCCCGATACCCTGCCAGCCTCGCCCGATACCCTGCCAGCCTCGCCCGATACCCTGCCAGCCTCGCGGGCGCATGTACAAATTGGAAGGGCGAAATTCTGCTTGACCTCTGTGTAGAGCGAATGGCGGTGTTTGAATGATTGCTGGAGAATTGCTCCATTCATGTGTCATTCTCAGATCAATAATATACAGAATACTGGGGTGCCATCCCACACCCCAGCACCTGTGACCAGAGGCATTTAAAAAAACAACATAGGAATGGGATAAAGGCACCACAAAGAAGGTTCTTGAGCCTGTCCATCCCATAACCTAAAGCTGGATGCGGGCCTTTGTTTTTATTAGGTTAAATGTGGTATAAATTGCAAGTGCAAAGGATAGCAATCCTTTAATATACGTACAATGAAGGAAGTCACTCCATCCAATGAAATACAAGCAACGTAGATTCAAAAGTAAGAACCACATAATTGGAACTATTGAGAATTTTCAGGAAACACTCATGCATCTCTAAACAGACTATTAGGCACTGCCTACGCCAGAGTGTAGGCAGGTAAGTGGCTAGACAAAACCTTTCCCCTCACTTTCTCTCTGTGCCTCTTTTCTGAGAAACCCCAGTAGAATTCCAACCAGAATGTCACTGTACCCAAAGGTGGCAGGCTCCATCCAACGCAACGTCCCTTGGTGAAGGACATCCTGCAGGATCTTCTTCTTCAACCCCAAGTTCAGGCAGTCTGTGCTGGCTCCTAACAAATAAATGATGCATGGGAGATAATCGCCCCACAGGACGCACCAGTGAACTTAGAAGTCTGCTGAGTACCCACTTGCTCTCTAAAACCCTCCGATATTCTTCCACATTCAACCAGTAGACAGACTAGCAGGAGCCAGGGCAGGATACTTCCTGACAGGATAGATAGATAGATAGATAGATAGATAGATAGATAGATAGATAGATAGATAGAGTCATTGGCAAGATTTCTGTAACTTCGGGATAGTCATTGGCAAGATTTCTGTAACTTCGGGATGAGTTTATTTTCCACCCTAGAACACAACTGTTTTCGAATGTACTAGATTCACCCCCCACCTCCCTAATCAGACAGCATGCAAATGATGGAGCAGGGTAAATGAATTTTTTTTTAACCTCCTAATAATTTTCGTAAAATAATTAATAAACATGTTTGTTTAAGTAAATAACCAACAATGTATGTTACATGTGAAGGGTTAAAGGTAACACGCTATTCTGTGTGCAAATTAATCAACTTATAATTGTTTACGTGTCTAACATAACATAATATTTGCGTACTAATTAAATAATAAACGCATGATCTGTGCTTTTTAAATAAAACGTGTGGTTGCGAAATAAAGCGATGGTAAGTAAGGGACGGCTTTATATGTTGCTTTTTGCTAGGTAATACCTAATTGGGGTACGTAGAAAGACGGGAGGGAAACGAAAGGGTTTATATTTCTTTGTTTTAACAATATTTTGTTTATCTTTGAAAATAGTGCGCTTAGGCCTGTCGAGCAGCGATATAAAATGGCCGCCATTTGCTAGAGTACGCATGAGCAGGAAACCATGTGGTAGAGGAGAGAGGCTGGGGAAAAGGATGATCACGTGCTTGTGCTGAGAGGCTAAGATGGAAGTATGGTCAAGGCTATTGTGACCTTTCTGAGCAGATGTGTGCCAAGATGATCAGCAAGAAGCGTGAGAAGTCAAACTGAATAAATGGACGGAACTGTTAAATCTAAAAAGTAGCAGAAAAAGATACAAATTGGACTGATCGAAGCGGATGAGCAATGTCATGAACTGTGGGAAACGATGCAAGCATGGACATTCCACAAGGAACTGGTTAAGACCAGGAAGTTTGATTAAAATGTATATGGGCCTGAGTGGACCAATGAGAAAGAATCACGCCATGAAGATGTAACATTTTATTCAGTAAGCTAGAATTAGGGTATAAGAAGACCTACTCTTGGTGGGAGGGGTTAGTTGCTGGAGAGCAGATGCTGGAGAAGTTAGATGCTGTAGATGGGTGAAGTTGCGGTTGCTGATGCTGACGAGCTGATGCTGCTGCTGCTATTTTTATTTTCCAGTTGAGTATAAGATGCTGCTTTTGAAGAACCTTTTTATTCCTGATCAATTTTTCAGTTAGAACTATTAGATTTTTCCAAGACAGATAGATTGATCATTAGAGTTCTTGCTATGATAACCTTATTTTTCCGTCTAATAGATATGCATTACAATTTCAATTTATTCTTATAATGATGATAAATGTAATGATCTGAATAATAAACTTAAAACTTATTTCTTGCTTCAAAACTTTATATAAACTTTATTATTCTTTAAACAAATGACTCAGTGATTCTTTAGCTCAATGATTAAGGTAAATTGATAAAGAGTTTATTGTGATTGAGCTGGTCTTAATCACCATCAACTGATTCCTACTAGTTGGTCCATCGACCAATGAGCGGAATACCTTAAAGCAAATGAGAAACATTATGTCATGTTAAAAGAGGTATCCCGTCTCCTTCCAGCGAATCGTTTTCTCCTAGGTTATTGACGGAGGAAATCCAGGGAATAAATGAGTAAGTGAATGTATATGCGGTGTTATGGGCCCCACCATCATATGGATATAGTGTGTGTGTTGAAGGAATAGTTGCACCTGGATGACAGAAGCATATAGGAGAATAATTTTTATTGTTAGCGCTGGATCAGATTTCTTGGTAGCAGAGTTATGGTTACTATAGATTAGTTTGGTGATTATTGATAAGTTCATGTCTAACACTTTTTGTTGAGTCGCGTTATGTTATATGTAAGTTTTCACGCTTCCGGGAAGTAGGAAGTGGAACACGTGTGGCAAGAGAAGTCACATGGAATGGTGCATTGTCTGAGTTCATTTTGGTGATAACACAGGTTGTGTTATGATAGGGACATTTTCCGTATAAAAGGTGTGTAAGTGAAATAGTGATCGGTTTTCTTGTGAAACTCTGGCCTTAATTCTCAGGAGCAGTATAGTCTCCACATGTGTTTTATCCCCAGAGAAACGGGTTTACTGATTGCTTGAAAGAAGGGTAAGGTAGAGGGAAGTACTACTTTATCGGCGAAACTGAAAATTCTGTGGTAGGGTAGAGGTAAGCGCTGCCTACTGGAAAATACAGAGTTCTTGTGTAAATGGTCAAAGCTATCTCTTCGGTTTAGCGAATCAGACAATGGAAATGTGTTTTAAATGTTGTAACTAACGAAGAATTGTTGAAAAAGAAATTGCCGATAAATTTTGTAAAGGAGGGGTCAAGAGCAGAAGTGACGTAGACAAGAGTCGCGCTGGGATTGGACAGTGCGTTAGTCACACGGAAACAGGAGCAGAACTGATGTAGACAGAAGCCGCGCTGGGATTGGTCAGTGCGCGGTAGACAGAAATCGCTCTGATTGGAGTTTTGGTGTGAGTCGCAACAGGATTGGTCAAATAACCTAGTGATGTGGAAGTTTGTGATTGGAGTTTTGGTGTGAGTCGCGCTAGTATTGGTTGGAATAACGCATACAGAACAGTGTTGAATTGCGGATCATTTGAGGAGAAAAGAGATTGTGAATCATGTCGTATTAGGAGTATGGTAGAGAGAAAACGTCATGGATGACAAAAGTTAAGAATTTCTTTAAGAAAGACAAAAAGGTAGTGACTAGAGAGGGACAAATAATTCCTCCGCCGAAATCACCAGCTTCGCATATGATGCTGAAATATGGATATCATACATCCATATGGTTAGAAAATTGGACAAAATATACCAAGAATGATGGAGCATTGGCTTTCCCTGAGAATGGTTCATTTAATGTAGCTGTACTATGGACCTTGAGAGAAAAGATGGCAATGTTAGAACCTAGACCTAGACCGGCACAGTTTGAAGCTTTAACGGAATGGGAAGATGAGATGTATGAACGAGAGAGATTCAGAGGATTAAAGAATCATGAGTTTGTGCCTGGAAGGTTATGGGGAGTAAATCATGAGGACAGAATAAAGCGTTGGAGATGTGCTAACATGACAGGAGGTTTGTTTCCAGCTTTTACAGTTGAGGAAGAAGCAAAGAGAAAGTGTACCGAGAAAAAGAAACATGTAGTGGTAGAAAAGTATGTGTATGGTGGTAGTGAAACAGATGACTAATTGCTGGAAGATATTTTAAACAGAAACCCACCTCCATACCAACAGACTTCTGCGGTGGTGACACCTAATGCACCGCCAATGGAAACTGGGAGGAATAAAAATCCCGAACGAAGAGATGAGACAAATAGGTCACAAGATCAATTAAAAACTTCACAAAATGAAGAGATAGAAAGTGACAATGCAACTGAATTAGCAAAAACGACAAGAGAACTGACTGAGAAAATAAGAGCACTGACAAAGAATATGGAAGCTGTAACTGTACCAGTAACGATAGGTCCAGTAATGCCAATTTTTGAGAATCAGAAAATTGATGAACGTTCTTTAGTGATTCCCATGAATTCACATTTGCAAAGAAAAAGAGAAGGGATGGAACTGAATAATGAAGGTGCACACCGTTTGGCTAGTACCTATAGACCAAGCACACCTACTAATTTGACGATAAATGAGAATGAGATTAGGAGAATGCCTATGGTGACGGAGTCTGCATCAGGGACACCAGAAAGAAGTAGCAATTGGATAGAATTAAATAGTACGCCTGTAGGTCCGACTCCAGATGAGTTAAATGAATGGATGAAAGCGCTAAAAACAAAAGAAACAGAAGTGAAACCATTAGATGTAATTAGGTTGAAAATAGACATGGAAGAATTGATTTTAGGAACAATTGGTACAGAAAAATTAAAAAATTATCAGGATGATGAGATTATGTTTTTGTGCAAAAGTCTTACATGGAGAGCTAGAAATTTACATGACAAATTGGAAGAGACAGCAAGTGAACTAGGAGTAGAGTTTGTAAAAGTGAGAACGTTGCAGAAACCATACAGAGTAGATTTTTGTGAAAAGGATATAGAGAATTTGAACACATCAGGAAGACTGACCCAAATAAAAGAGTTAATTGTTTTACTGAGAAAATGGGGTGATGTGGATAGATGGAGAAATAGATGGACGAAAAAGAACGAGAAAACAACAGATAAAGCATCTTTGGCTTTTGCAGTGACAGATAAGGAACCAGTTGTAAGGGAGTACCCGATGAGAGAAACTCCAGGTGGTAGTTATGTGCATGTTCCATGGACCAGACAGGATATACTGTCATTTACAAATGACTTCCCAAAGTTGAGAGAGAAGCCAGTAGAATGGTACAGACAAGTGGAAAGATTTGTTAAGGTTTCAAAGGTGTTGTGGATAGACTTGGATGGATTGTTTGATATAGTAGTGCCAGCTGATTTGTGGACAGAATGTAAGATTACTATTGATTGGCCAACTGTAGAATATCCAAGGGACGCTAAAACAGGAGCGCCAGGACCAGAAGTGATGAGGAAGTACGACCAAGTAATTACCTTTTTGAAGAATAAGATTCCACCTAAAGAAACAGATTGGGTAAAAATAGACAGAACAACGCAGGAAAGTAAAGAATCAGTGCATGCTTATTATGAGAGACTGTTGTTGGTTTTCAAACAGTATAGTGGTTATGAGACACTAAATGAGAAGGATACGAGTCATTTTGTATATAGATTTGTGTATGGATTGAAACCAGAGATAAGTGAAATGATTAAGCAGCATATGATTTGCTGGCAGAATAGCACAGTGGACGAGGTTTTGAGATATGCTAAGTATTGCAGTGATGATATTGAGAGTAGACAGCGTAAATTGAAAGAAAAGGCCATGTGGGCACAGGTGAAAGTTGCAGAGAAGCAAGAAGCTCAATTGAGTAATACCGGTAATGAAACAGGACAGGTTAGATCACGACCAAATATAGGTAAAGGAAAAGGACAAATGAGCATAGATAAGGCAAAGAAAAAGTGGCCATGCCACAACTGCGGAAAGCTAGGGCATTGGAGAAACGAGTGTAAATTTCCTCCAAAACCTAATGTGGAAAATCAATCATTAAATTCACAGGTGCAGAGTGAGGTAGTTACTCAACAAGGTCAGGTGCCACAACCACCACTTCCCAAGAGTGTTAACCAACAGAAATACAGTGCAGAAACAGGATTCTACGGAGGAGAACAGGTAACACAGTTGCCGCGTGCAGCTGCAATGTCTCAATATTGGTTACGACAGGATGAGGATGACACGGATGAAAGTTTCTGACGGTGCCTAGGAGAGGGGAAGAGTGCGTGCTTGGCGCAACTCTAGAGGTAGATCAGTCTGGTCCATTTGTGGATGGAGAAGTGAATGGTGCAAATGTAACATTCCTTGTTGACACTGGAGCTACCCGTTCTACTGTTAGGTCAGTGAAAATACCAAACCTTCCTCTCTCAGGTGAACATATCCAAGTGGTTGGAGTTTCAAATCAGCAAATTAAGACGCCTCTTACTAAATTAGTGGAGGTAAGAATTGGTCCATTTAGTGAAATGCACCGATTTGTGGTATGCGATTGTAGTCCCGTGAACCTATTAGGACGCGATTTATTGTGCAAGATGAATTGCACTATCTATTGTACCCCAGACGGAATTGCATTTCAGACCCCAGATGAAGATGTGCTGTATAAAATGACAATGGTGAATTTAGAACCAGAAGTAAATGATTTGTTTCCTGTATTTGATGCAGAGAAAATCCCAATTGAATTGAAAAAGACAGTGAAAGAACAAGTGTGGGACTTTACAGGAGAAGATGTAGGATTAATGAAAGGAGTAGATCCCGTTAAAATAACAGTGAAAGAGGGAACGAGTTACCCAAATACGCCCCAGTATAAATTGACACCAGAAATAATTGAAGGAATAACGCCAGTAATAAATAAAATGATTGAACAAGGGATTTTAAAAGAAATCATGAGCAGTCCATGTAATTCGCCAATAATGGGACTGAAAAAGCCAAACGGAACATATAGAATTGTACAGGATTTGAGGAAAGTAAACAAAATTGTTGTGCCTTGTTGCCCAATAGTACCAAACCCTGCTGTGATTCTATACCAGATTCCACGTGAAGCAGAATGGTACACAGTAATTGATTTATGTCATGCATTTTTCTCTATTCCATTGCATCCAGATAGCCAGCCATTATTTGCGTTTAGGTTTGGAGAGCGTATTTTGGCATGGTGCCGAATTCCTCAAGGGTACACAGAAAGTCCCTCAATTTTTAATCAGATTCTAAAGAAATCGTTGGAAGATTTAAGAATGCCAGAAAAGTCAGTGATGGTTCAGTATATTGATGACCTACTGGTGGCATCAAAAACGAAGGAAGCATGTGTCAATGATACAATTGCTTTGCTGAATCATTTAGCAAAAAGAGGACATAAAGTGTCCCCTTCAAAATTGCAGTTTTGTCAACAAGAAGTCCAGTATTTAGGGCATAAAATTGAGAAAGGAGTGCGAAAGGTAACGACTGAAAGAATAAAAATGATTCAAGGAATGAGAGCTCCAATGACGCAAAGAGAGGTAAGAATGTTTTTGGGAATGGTTGGATATTGTCGACAATGGATAAGCGGTTTCTCGCTGATTGCAAAACCGTTGCAAAAACTGACAAAGAAGGATGTTAAAGATCCTTTTGAAATGAATGATGAAGAAATGAAAGCATTCAGAGAGCTGAAAAAGAAATTATGTGAGGCTCCAGCATTAGGAATGCCTGACTATGAGAAAGATTTTGAGCTGTATTGCAGTGAAAGAGATGGATGTGCATTTTCAGTTTTGGTACAGAGACATGGAACTATGAAAAGACCCATTGCATATTTTTCAGCTGTTTTAGACCCTGTAGCGAAAGCGTTGCCTGGATGCTTGAAAGCAGTTGCTGCTACTTGTGTGAGTCTGGAACAGAGTGAAGGCATAGTGATGGGATATCCACTGAGAGTATATGTTCCCCATTCTGTGGAAATTCTTTTGACAAGAACGAAAACCCAATACATGACACATAGTCGGCTGACTAGGTATGAAAAAGTAATTTTGAGTGCAGATAATGTGACCATTGACAGATGTATGAATGTGAATCCTTCGACATCTCTACCAGATGAAGAAAGTATAATTGAAATGGATGAAGTAGATCATGATTGTCTGAATGTGCTTGAATATTGCACAAAACCAAGGTCAGACATACGAGATGAGCCTTTAAAGGAATCAGATATTATGTTCGTGGATGGCTCATGTTTGAGAATGAGTGATGGAGTTCTAAGTGCAGCATATGCGGTTTGCACAGTAGCAACTGTAATGGAAGCATCTTGTCTGAAAGGGATACGGTCTGCCCAAGTTGCAGAACTAGTAGCTCTGATTCAAGCATGCAAGTTGGGAAGAAATGTACGGGTTACGATTGTGACAGATAGCCAGTACGGCTTTGGGGTGGTGCATGACTTTGGTCAGATTTGGTCACAAAGAGGTTTCTTGACGTCTGCAGGAACGCCCATTAGAAATGGAGATTTTGTGAAAAGGTTGCTAGAGGCGATACAGCTCCCTAAACAGATTGCTGTTGTGAAGTGCAATGCACATAAAAATGGGGAAGACTACATAACTGTCGGTAATAAATATGCTGACGAGATTGCACAGTACTGTGCAAAGAATGTGGTTTCTTTAAACAAAAGTCGAGAAAGAGAGCATATTTCTTGTCCTTTGCTTTTTACTAACCCTGTTGAGACATGGGATGAGGTGAGACAGTTACAGGAAGCTGCAGATGATGAGGAAAAAGATACATGGATAAAAGCAGGATGTAGAAAACATGAAGAAAATGATGTTTGGGTTTACAGAGATGAAAGACCAGTTATGCCTGATAGCATGATTTCTGACATGGCACGGATGTACCATGGACAAGCCCATATTGGGAGAGATTCAATGATCAGACTTTTTAGACAAACATGGTATAATCCAAAATTCAGAGCCATAGCTGAGAGTCTTTGTCAGAGATGTCTTATTTGTCAACAGTTAAATCCAGGAAGGAAGACAGTAGTGAGTCTAGGAACAATAGGACGAGAAGGAGGTCCTTTCACTAGAATGCAAATGGATTTTATTGAAATGCCACCTTGCAACAGACTAAGGTATGTCCTAGTGGTCGTCTGTTTGTTTTCCCGTTGGGTGGAGGCATACCCAACCAGAAGGAATGATGGAATAACGGTAGCAAAACTTATGCTGCGAGAATTCATTCCGAGGTATGGTTTTCCATTCACGATTGAAACAGATAGAGGAACACATTTCCAAAATGAATTAGTTAAACTGATTTGTGAAGCACTTAGTATTAAACAGAAACTGCATTGTGCATACAGACCAGAGGCTTCTGGAATCGTAGAGCAAGTGAATGGAACAATTAAGAACAGGTTAGGAAAAATGTGTCAAGCTACAGGACTCAAATGGCCAGATGCCTTGCCATTAGTTTTAATGACAATCAGAAGTATTCCGGAAAGGAAAACTGGACTCAGTCCCCATGAAATAATTATGGGACGAGCAATGAGACAAGCACAAGTACCTGTCAACAAACTACTGACTATAACTGATGATCTAGTGCTGGATTATTGCAAAGGATTGGCTGATGTGGTGCGTTCTGTGTTTCATCAGGTTGGACCGGATGCGACCACTCTTGAAAGAAAACCAGCTCACGACTTGAATCCAGGGGAATGGGTCCGCATAAAAATCCACAGGAGAAGAAACGGTTTGGTTCCTCGCTGGGACGAACCACGACAAGTGATCCTGGTGACAACCACTGCAGTCAAGTGTGCAGGAGTGAAACACTGGGTGCATGCCAGTCACACCATCAGAGTTCCAGAACCTGAAGATCGACACGTGAGTCGACATCTGGAAGTATTGGATAACAGTTCAGCATCAGAAAGAGAAGAGGAAACAAACAGGGTGCCAGAACTTGAAGATCGACCTGTAAGTCGACATCTGGAAGACCCAACTACAAGTGCAAAGACAGAAGAAGTAGAGGAAATAGCTGAAGTTCCAGAACTTGAAGATCGACCTGTAAGTCGACATCTGGAAATATCAGATACCAGTTCAGAATCTGATACAGATCATTCGGATTGTGAAGAAATTCTAAAAAGGAATTGGAAATTTGAAAGCATAAGAGAAGAAACTGAGCCAGAAGATAGTAACAGTGAGCAACCAAGTACAAGTTGCGGTGAAAATCCTTCGGAGATAATATTAATAGATAAAGAAGGGAGAGTTTCAAACAAAAAGCTAGAAAAATCGGAAGATCCCCGAGGAGCAATAGGGACAAATAGTCAAACACAAGAACAGGGAAATTTAGAAGCAGATAGAGAGACTGACACAAATTCGGAAGAACCTCGAGGAGGGACAGAAATAGGTGAACGAAGGAAGATAAGAAAAGAACCACAAGTAGAGGAAGAAAATGAAATTATAAGTTTCAAAATAAGAGACAATAACGAAAGAATTGAAACAGAGTCTGAAGAAAGTGGAGAAGAAATAAACCAAAAACTAGAGTCAAGAAAAAGAAATTGGAAAACAGAAAGAGAGGAAAAAGGAAGTGAGGCAAAAAGGCCAAGGAAAGGAGACAATTGGCCCAACGAAGTAAGAAAATTAAGATACAGAATCATAAGGTTAGATGGGAAAAGTGCTGAACAAGTGAATGAGCTAACAAGTCAGAGAGAGCAAGAAAAACAAGGTGGAAAACACTTGCAGAAAACGAAAAGAGTAAAGAAGGTAAATCCGAAGTATAGATCGCCTGAATGGTTGTATCTTGCTTTGACTGATAACAAAGAAGAAAAGAACACTCACGAGAACCCAGAACAAAGAAACCTAATGGGTGAAGGTGAGGTGCAACAAACCTGAAAAAGTTTAAATAGTTTCTACCGGACTTGACAAAACACTGGATCTGACGAATTTTACCGGATATGACAAAGAAAGAATTCTGAAAAAGAATTAAAAGAAAGTACCAAGCAAAGACAAAACATTGGAGTACAGAGTGGCAAATAAGTCATTCCTGAGGTGTAGTGACACAATTTTCTGGAAAACAAATAAATAAGGTTATAAATAAAAATGGAGAATACTAGAGATAGAAAATGTAAGTTTTTAAGAAGATGGTGTAAGATGTGCTGCTTTTGTACAGGATTGTTAATGACAGTATGGGTGGTTTTAGCAATCACTATTCCAATTAGTTTAGCTGTAGTAGAAACGTCTAATAACACTGAGAGAGAAAAAGGAGCTAACACCCAGGAACCAATTATTTTAAAGAGTAGTGCAGAATTACACAAGGACAAATCAATAACAGATTTTTCTAAAAATGTTTTTACTAAATTATTATATGAGTATGTAGAAACAATGGATGTAAGAAATTGCTATGTTTGTATGCAGTTGCCTGCATCTGTAGCAGAGGGTGTGACTTATCATCACCTCCCTTTGACGTATGGAATAACATGTAGCGTCTTAGCAAGTTTATTTTATAAAACAGGTAGATTAGAATATTATTACACCGACATAGATAAGATTTTTGCGAAAGTTTCTGTAGTTCCCGAGCTAAACAAAATAAAAGAGGGAAAAACGTTTGGTGAATATTTTCTAGAAGATAAGATTTTAACATTAGATAATATAATTAGGTACAACCTTACCTGTGAGTTAAAGAAGGAAGAAAAAGTATTTTTAGAGATGGTTGAAGAGAGAAGAGTGAAATTTCAAAGAAAAGTGATAGAAGAGACAAAAACACCTCTTTGGGCGTTTGAGGAAGACAATCATGACAAGAAAAAGATAAATGCAGCTATGACTCTGGATTGGCCCCAACAGGGAAGGTTGTGCATTAGAAGAAATAAGACAAGATATGACAATTATTTTGTGGGTTCCAGTATTTGCCATGACAATTATCAAATTTTAGGCGGATGGGGATTCAAAGGGGGAAAAGATCCAATATTTCCAGGGATCTATTATGTTTGCGGAAATAGGGCTTATTACAGGTTACCAGACCATTGGTATGGGTCATATTATTTAGGCCTGGTTTTTCCTAAGATTTTCCATATGGACAGAAAAGAGAAAGGAACACAGAATGATAAACACCTTTACACGTAGAAAAAGGGAAAGTTTTTCAGAAATAGTAGGTGATATTTTTGGCGCATTGATACCAGCAGTGGGAATATCTTTGAATGCATTTAGAATTCGGAAATTATCCACAGTGGTAGATCGTTTATCTACAGATACTGCTGGAGGGTTCTTGATGGTAAATACCGAGATGGTTGCCATGAGAGCTATGGTGATGCAAAATCGACTTGCCCTTGACATTCTTTTGGCAAAAGAGGGCGGAGTCTGTGGAATGCTGAAAGTCCAACATTGTTGCACTTACATTCCAGATAAAAGCGAAAATATACAGAAGTATATAACAAATATTACAAGTTTGCACAAAGAATTTGTTCCACTGGAGGTTGAAAGTGCATTGGGAAAACTTGGTAAAGGGTTTTCTTCAGTAATAAATTGGTTAACAAGAATGAGTGGATTAATAATAGGGAAAGTTATAATAATAGCAACCATGATAATAATAATAATTTTAGTGCTGAAGCTTGTAATAACATGTATAAAGAGAAGAAGACAGAATAAAATAGAAAAAGAAAACATGATAAACAAGGAGAGAGAGAGAGAAATGGGTGAAATAGAGTTAGAAGAAATAAAAGAGAACATGTACAAGAAAACGAAGAGACAAGTTGAAAGGGATACAGTTGTGTAAACTAACAAAAGCAAACGGATAAAAGATATATGCTGTCTGAAAGAATTGTATAACTTAGGTTTTGTGGTGATATTAAAAATCACCAAAGGGGGAGTTGATGGAGCAGGGTAAATGAAATTTTTTTAACCTCCTAATAATTTTCGTAAAATAATGAATAAACATGTTCGTTTAAGTAAATAACAAACAATGTATGTTACATGTGAAGGGTTAAAGGTAACACGCTATTCTGTGTGCAAATTAATCAACTTATAATTGTTTACGTGTCTAACATAACATAATATTTGCGTACTAATTAAATAATAAACGCATGATCTGTGCTTTTTAAATAAAACGCGTGGTTGCGAAATAAAGCGATGGTAAGTAAGGGACGGCTTTATATGTTGCTTTTTGCTAGGTAATACCTAATTGGGGTACGTAGAAAGACGGGAGGGAAACGAAAGGGTTTATATTTCTTTGTTTTAACAATATTTTGTTTATCTTTGAAAATAGTGCGCTTAGGCCTGTCGAGCAGCGATATAAAATGGCCGCCATTTGCTAGAGTACGCATGAGCAGGAAACCATGTGGTAGAGGAGAGAGGCTGGGGAAAAGGATGATCACGTGCTTGTGCTGAGAGGCGAAGATGGAAGTATGGTCAAGGCTATTGTGACCTTTCTGAGCAGATGTGTGCCAAGATGATCAGCAAGAAGCGTGAGAAGTCAAACTGAATAAATGGACGGAACTGTTAAATCTAAAAAGTAGCAGAAAAAGATACAAATTGGACTGATCGAAGCGGATGAGCAATGTCATGAACTGTGGGAAACGATGCAAGCATGGACATTTCACAAGGAACTGGTTAAGACCAGGAAGTTTGATTAAAATGTATATGGGCCTGAGTGGACCAATGAGAAAGAATCACGCCATGAAGATGTAACATTTTATTCAGTAAGCTAGAATTAGGGTATAAGAAGACCTACTCTTGGTGGGAGGGGTTAGTTGCTGGAGAGCAGATGCTGGAGAAGTTAGATGCTGTAGATGGGTGAAGTTGCGGTTGCTGATGCTGACGAGCTGATGCTGCTATTTTTATTTTCCAGTTGAGTATAAGATGCTGCTTTTGAAGAACCTTTTTATTCCTGATCAATTTTTCAGTTAGAACTATTAGATTTTTCCAAGACAGATAGATTGAAAAATAAGGTTATCATAGCAAGAACTCTAATGATCAGTCTAATAGATATGCATTACAATTTCAATTTATTCTTATAATGATGATAAATGTAATGATCTGAATAATAAACTTAAAACTTATTTCTTGCTTCAAAACTTTATATAAACTTTATTATTCTTTAAACAAATGACTCAGTGATTCTTTAGCTCAATGATTAAGGTAAATTGATAAAGAGTTTATTGTGATTGAGCTGGTCTTAATCACCATCAACTGATTCCTACTAGTTGGTCCATCGACCAATGAGCGGAATACCTTAAAGCAAATGAGAAACATTATGTCATGTTAAAAGAGGTATCCCGTCTCCTTCCAGCGAATCGTTTTCTCCTAGGTTATTGACGGAGGAAATCCAGGGAATAAATGAGTAAGTGAATGTATATGCGGTGTTATGGGCCCCACCGTCATATGGATATAGTGTGTGTGTTGAAGGAATAGTTGCACCTGGATGACCGAAGTATATAGGAGAATAATTTTTATTGTTAGCGCTGGATCACAACATCTAATAAGAGGATGCTCTGCTTGGAGCAGACAGTTATTTCTGTATCCCGGCGTATCAATGCTGATAGTACTAAGCCACAATGTTTGTATTACACCACCTATGGACTCTATGCATGCATGCCCATTTTTACCACAATTTCTCCTTTCACGAGACATAGGAAAACACCTTAAATCCTAAATCCGTTATTTGTAAAGCGCAAACTAATCACCCCTAAGGGTCTCAAGACGCTGGGGGCCGTCGGGGAGATTAAGCGAGCTATTGCCCAGAGTCACATGGAGCTGAGCTGCCGCCGGCGATAGAACTGTGAGCCCCGTGCTCCGGAGTCAGCCGCCCTTGCCGCTGTGCCACACCTCTCCCAGGCTTCACAATAATGAATATATAAACAGACGCCACCTGAAACCCATTGTGCTTTCACGTAACCTAGAGTAACAGTGCCCAACATGCACTTCAAGTCATCTCATCCATCTGCATATGATTGTCCCACACTAACTATCAAACGACTAAACAGTGGCTACATTGTCACATTTACAACAACAAAACCTTATTACCACTTTGTAGCAAGTCCGGAAGGGAAGGGACACACCCACCCCCCAGAATAACGGAAGCCCCCAAGTCCCACTGAAGAAGAAGTCCTGCTCACAGTTTGGCAACAGAAGATGATCCTTAATATCGTGGCCTTTGGCTGCCTTTAAGAGCCTTATCCAAAAAAGGGCCATTGGAGATCAAACATCATACTAACTGAAAAGGCGTTGCCATACGAGAAGATCCCTGTGCTATTTGAGGCAAGACAGTGGTAGTGAAAGACAGATTCAAGAAGAGCAATGGCTATAACATTTTATGAATAAAGATCTTAAAATTTCCACACTGGCTGATTTAAAAAGTCAACAAACGCATCTGATAAATTACATGGCCTTCCTTGAACTAACCTTTAAGTAGCCCCCGAAAAGGGCAGTATTTGTTGAGTTTCAAAGGCTGCTTGAAAGAGAACTAAATGTTCTATTTACCTATTCCCATCAAAACTTAAACATCACTTCTCAGCACTTGGAAAAATGGCTGCCTCTGCTCCTTGCAAAAATCTCTAAAAAAAACACAGGTTGCTTTATCTTAATATCTGCTACTTCCCTACACACAGTGAATACAGGGAGAGAATGCTGGGTGAGCGATTTTTCCAAATAAAATGAACTATTATGAAATGAAATGCAAATAACAGTGTTAACTCGAGATGTCACGACTAAAACTTTCCAAAGATAAAAAAATGTATTTACAAAAATATTCACCGTGAACCATACACGATGTCTGTGTGTCTGATTGAATAATCCTTCAATTTAATAAAATTGCCTCCTAGCCACTCACGAGGCCGCAGCACTGAAAGTCAGGCCGGTATCTGAAACCACCAGCCCACCTTTCAAAGCACGGGGACTGGCAGCACGTGGAGGAGGAAGCAGGGGTCCCCACGCTGGCTCTCGCAGTCTCTCCCCACAGGAAGGTACAGTGAGACTGTAGCCCCCTGAACGTCCTTCAACGGCGGCCTCGGGAAAAGCACACACTGATCTCCGGCCCTTCGTTAGTCCCTATGCCCGCGTCTGTAATGCATCATGGGCTCAGTGGCCTCATTCATTTGAGGCCTCATTCATGTGAGGCCTCATTCTTATGCAAATGGGGGAACATGGGTGCAAAATGTGCGTCGGTGCAATAAATATTACAGAAGGGGCTGAATAAATCGAAGGGAACCCACCACATAACACTGTAGCACCACCGATGTCTGCATTTTGTTGGGAAGGGCTGCATCGTCCCTTACAAAGGCAGAATCCAGCTGTTCTGGAAGGCCTCTGCATTCCACACATGCATGTAAAGGTGTATATACCAGGAACGACCCAACTCGCCCTATTCCTCGCATATGAAGACAGGACTGGAGTAGTCTTAAATCGTATTGTACTATGATATCTTTGCTACTTTGAAAGCACGTATTTTGAACAAATTAAAGTTCAAACATGCATAAGGTGTACCCGTCCACGTTAGTGATCTTGATACCTTCACAACGCCCTCAAAGTGAGTTGAGGAAAATCGGAGTATTTCATGGGACCAAAACTCTAGTCCCACAAAAAAAGCTGAAATTACGCAGATGACTGTAATATGCACTTAGGTCAAGTCCCCTTGACCAGGTTTGATGGGGGCTAGCCTAGAAGAATCAGACAACTATGAGAGATGGCATACATAAGGTCCAATGTGCACCAAATCCAATTATTAGTAAGATTTGTTTTGCATTTGCCACAACATTCATTGAACTCTTGAATCCGCCACCATCACACAGAAGCAGAATTACTATTTAATGTGTAGATTCCATTTACTGTATTATTATAATTAAACGTATGTCAATTCATTTGTCATTCAAAAAGAAAGAAACAGTTTCCACACTTCTTTGATAGAGCAGCGGTAAGGGCCAGAAAGTTCAAAAATTAATGACGTGATCAATGTAGAAAGTGAAGCTCTTCGACGAATAATTTTGTTATCACTATCACAACCAGGTCTCGGACACTATTCTGTGATTACCCATACTCTAAAAATAATAATCAGATACAGCACTGCTCTACTCAAGACGTTATGTTTGGCACTGAATTAAAAACCTCTAAATTACATATGAGATATTGGTTCTGCAGCACATTCTTTAGTGCTGCTAATGCTGAACATCGGATGACCATCTTATGCCCACACCCTGTGAAGGAGCTAACTAAAAATGAGATTTTTCTCCCACTTGTAAGATTATGTTGGCTGGGCAGGTTCGCAGCTCTAATATTTACAGCCATGACATTAAATAATTTTACATATGTCGATAGTGTCATTTGTGGAAGCAGGAGGAGAATGGTTATTTTGTAAATTATTTTTGGGAGATTTGAGCAGGACAAAAACCACTGGCAAAGCTAATGTCTGCCCTGTCAAAGTCAAAGGTGAGACCGATTGGTATTGCCAATGCTTGCTACAATAAAGATGGCAAGTTCATTATATTGTTTGGATCATGTTTCTAAGCTTGTAGATGAAAATGGCTGATGTCAATTAGAAGTCTGAAAAACCCCTAAACGAAAGAGAGGTTCTGACTGTATGCATTTGTTGTTTACAGTTTCCTGATTGAAAGAAACATCAAATTAGTATGCATGATCAATATTCTGCAATATACACGATAACAGATGATGGACTTCCAAAATTCTAATTCTTTGCACTATCACTTGAAGACGGACACAGATACAGAAACCCACAGCCGCCAATTGGATACGGAGGACTTAGCTGATAACGCGTTGACTCTGGTGAGCTGTTAAAACTGTGGTTTGGACTAAAATCTCACAAAAGGACTACAAATTCACTGACAACAAACTCTCGTCTATGAGAGTTATTGGCTTTGGCAATGTTTTGTAGCTATGTTGTACAGCAGCATGGATTTTTTGCAGTGTGGCTAAAATGATTTCTGAAATTAGTTTTAGCCACACTCCAAAACAATAATCCGTGAGACAGTTTTCAAAAGAAGCAGTATAAATATATGATTGTACCTAGAAAAGGGCATTTTTTGCCCCTGCAGAGTTTAAAGTAAAATAACGAGGATTTATTTACTTTTTAAGGAATCCTGTGCTGTAAAGGCACAGTGGCATGATCCGATTGCTTGTTTTAGGAGAGTCTCGTTGGCAGCTGGAGCAGCAGCTTTGCTTGGTGACATTGGGGGATAGGGCGGGTTAGTGCACATACTAGGGTGAAGCGCCGTGTCCCAGGCAGGGCAGGGCAAGACACACCAGCGCCCTAAGAGGCAAAAACAGAAGCAAGGCGGTCAAATGGATTAGTGGATCGTTTTGCTCTTGTACTGTCCCTCATGCCAACCAGCTGTGATTCATACAGAGATGCTAATAGGCTAGAGGATGTGGTGTTATAGCCAGAGCAGCTGACTTTGGAACTAGATAACCAGGATCGAGTCTCAGCATCTGCTCAACATCCTGGGATTCTGGGCAAACCACCTAATCGCAATCACCAAATTGCCCTGTGGTTAAACACACAAAAAAACATGAATGTAACATTGTTTAATGTGCTCCCATGCCTAAATAAAAACAAAAACATGAATGTAACGTAACTGGAGCTCTTGTAAAGTGCTCCAATACCTTCAGGTGGCGTTTGCTCTATAGAACACTGCAAAAAAAGGGAATAAATAACACCGGGGTGGCAGCAACATTGAGAAGGGGGTAAAAGGGAGGGGAAAGAAGCACCAGGCACAAGGGTGAGTGGGAGGGGCAAAGAAAGAAATAGTGCCTTAATCATTTTGCGAGAAACAAACAACCACTAAATTAAGTGGAATCAATCTGTACTTGGTCCATGTTCCAGAAAGGGAACAGAAGTCACGGCTTAGCCTGTTCTGGTCATTAAAGAGGCACCAAAGAAGAGTGACTGAGGAACCCATGAATGGTAAGCAACGGGCGGGCTGCAAGCCCATTGTTATACACAATAGTCTCGCAAGCAAGAGTGCATGTGCAAGCAGCTCATGAGCTGTCGCAGGCTCGATCTAAAAGACAAGGAACACAGATTAATGAACACAAAGAGCAAGCATTTGCAATGCAATCAGTCTCACATTTGCGAGTTTTAGAGCTATTGGCATTGTAAATGACATTGTCTTTTACCCATGTGTTTTGGTGTGGAGTGGATGTATGTGATTTGGAGTGGAATTATGTGGGTGGAATTGTTAATTGTGGAATTACATGGGGTGGAATTGTGTGGCGTGTAGTGTATTTGTGTAGTGGTATTATGTGGCATGGTGAATAGATAGGGGTGAGAGCTGGACAGAATAGACAGAAAGGAAGATCGAGAGGGATAGGTAGTTTGTGCACGAAGTGGTGAATGAACTCTAGACAGAGTAGCAGAAAGAGTGTGTGAGAAAGAGAGAAAGTAGGCCCCAGACGCATAAAGAGGGTGCACCTGTGTACACACAAGACAGCCCAAGAAGAGGAGGAGAGCGTGGGTTTGAGGGAAGGAAATATGAAAAGGCTAAGGAAAGAAACTGTGCTTAAAGACCTGAAGTGAACCAATATGAGAGAGGAGGGAAGAGTGTGTGAGAGAGCGAGGTGTTAGTGAGAGCACGAGAAACTGAGAGCAAGGTAGAGAGAGAGGACGAGTGGGAGGGGCATCTATGGGGGAGGCGAGAGGTGGACCAATGCACAGCGCAAAGAGGTACAGGAAGGTACAGGAAGGTAGCATTTGTGAGCAGGCAGTATAGAGAGGAGACAGGGAATGTGAGGGAGGGATGAGTGGAGGTAGTGGAATTGAGAGATGAGAGGGAGTAGTGGGAGTGTGAGGGAGAGATGAGAGGGGCAATGGGTGTGTGGGGGAGAGATGATAGGGTTGGTGAAAGTACAATGCAGATTTGGGTTGTATTGGAATGGCTTATTGTGGAATTGTGTGGTGTGGGATTGTGTGACGTGAAGTTGTGTAGTGGAAATATGTGGCATGGTGTGCTGTGGAATTATGTGGATAGTAATTAAATGGTATTAACTGTAGTGGAACTATGTAGCGTGAGATTGTGTGTTATGGAGTTAATTATGTGGAATGGTATTGTGAGTTGTGGGGTGACATGTTGTGCAGTTGGATTATGTGTTGTGCTGTTAAATTTTGTGGCATGATGTTGAAATCTGTGGTGTGTATTGGAGGTATGTGGTGAATTGTAGAATTGTGTTGTGTAGTTGAAATATGTACTTTGGTGTGGAATTATGTGGTGTGTGCTGGAAATGTGTGGAGTCGAATTGTGTGGCGTGAGTGAAATTATGCTTATAGGAATTATGTATCATAGTGTGTAGTGCATTTATGTGGTTTGCTAGTATGTCGTATAGAGTGTATTTATGGGAGGTGTTTTTATGTTGTATTGACTGGTGTGTAAATATGTGGAGTGTAATTATGTGGCGCTGAGTGGTATTATGTGGAGTGTAATTATGTTGTGTGGGGCAGAATTGTGTGGCATTAAATTGTGTGGAGTTATGTGGGATGGTTTGGAGTGGTATGGGGCATTTTGTGGAGTAGTATTACAAGGTGTTGAATTATGTGGCATGTTGCAAAGTTGAATTTATTTTGTGGAGTGTAATTATGTGCAATGGAATTATCTGGAGTTGAATTGTGTTGTGTGGAGTGTAATTATAGTGTTTGGAATGGAGTGTAATTATGTAGCATAGTGGTATTATGTGAAGAGGAATTTTGTGGCATGGAGCGGGGTTGAATTAGGTGCAGGGCGCATTTGCACACTTGTCACATCAGGCCCCGCCCCCTCCCTGCACCACTGTGCAAACGCGCCCTGTGGCCCGTTTTAAGTTGGGGGATTAAGTCCCCTTGAATCCTGAGGGTCCCTTGGGGCCTACTAGCCCACCAGGTACCTCCAGTATGCGCCAGGGAGCTGCGTTGCAGAGAGGTGTTCAGAGGCCATGCCCCTTTTTACACCTCTCTGCAACGCAGCTCTTGGCGCTTACTGGAGGTACCTGGTGGGCTAGTTGGCCCCCAGGGACCCTCAGGATTGAAGGGACTTAATCCCCAATTTACAACGCACCAGGGGTGCGTTTGCACAGTGGTGCAGGGAGGGGGCGTGGCCTGTGACAAGTGTGCAAGCGCGCCCTGTGGCGCGTTTTAAGTTGGGGAATTAAGTCCCCTTGAATCCTGAGGGTCCCTGGGGGCCAACTAGCCCACCAGGTACGTCCAGTAAGCACCACAGAATTGCGTTGCAGAGAGGTGTAAAATGGGCATGACCTCGGACCACCTCTCTGCAACGCAGCTCTGTGGCGCTTACTGGAGGTACATGGTGGGCTAGTTGGCCCCCAGGGACCCTCAGGATTCAAGGGGAATTAATCCCCCAAATTAAAACCCGCCAGAGGGCGCGTTTGCACAGTGGTGAAGGGAGGGGGCGGGGCCTGATGTGACATGCGTGTACTTATGCAATCACTCCACCAACACCCAAGCACTTATAAATTCACCATGCACTCTCCTTGCAGCACTCTAATCATCTAGTCACTACCCATGCACTCATGCAATGACCCATGCACTAACTCATGCACTCCTACAATACCCTGAGCAGTACCCATGCAGTCCAGCCATTGCCGTCACTACCCATGCACTCCTCCAATCACCCAGCAAGCACCATGTACTTATCCAATCACTCCGCCAAAACCAAGGCACTTATAAATTCACCATGCACTCTCCTTGCAGTACTCTAATCTTCCAGTCAGTACCCATGTACTCATGGAGTGACCCAGGCACTAACACATGCACTGCTACAATCCCCTGTGCACTACCCATGCAGACCTCTAACCACCTACACAGTACTGATTCACTCCTCCAATTACCCAGGTTGTACCCATGCACTCCAGAAATCCCTGTCACTACCCATGCACTCCTCCAATCACCCATCCAGCATCATGTACTTATCCAATCACTCCGCCAAAACCCAAGCAGTTATAAAATCACCATGCACTGTCCTTGTAGCACTCTAATCATCCAGTCACTACCCATGTACTCATGCAATGACCCAGGCACTAACTCATGGAAAATACAGAGGAGGTCATGCTCATTACAGGGGTACCCCAACGCATAGTGTTCCCTAGTGCATGTAGGTGTTTTCACTGTATTCTAAGTGTCTTTTAGCATAGCACTGGCTCCGGTCCTGGTTAGTCAGAGTCAGTTACCACCAGTACCCGTCACTAAAAAGTTGGGGGCACAGGAGGACTTTCTGCTCCTCTGTTGGTTCTTTCTGCACATCTCTTGCTTCTTCCTGCACTTTTCTTCGTCTTTCTGGACTTCTGTTGCCTCCTTCTGCATTTGTCTTGCTTCTTGCTGCGCTTTTCTTCCTCTTTCTTCACATGTCCTAACTTTGTAGGCATAGTTAGAATTAGCATTTAAAAAACCATTGAAATTCACTGAAAAACCATAGGTTTCAGGCACGTTATAGTTAGAAATTAGCATTTAAATAACCTTAGAAATTCACTGAAAAAACCATAGGTTTTAGGGACGTTATAGTTAGTTGGACATTTCACTCTTACAAAACCATAGAAATTCCCCCATTATAGTTAGTTCAGCTAACTATAACTCGCACCCCCGCAATGCACTGCTGAGGACGTCACATATTACATCATTCATGACATGGAAGACCAGCACTCATCTAATACTAACAATAACCGTGAACTTTAACTAAAACATTTGTAAGATTATTGTAACCACATTATATCAACAATATTACACACTGGAAAAGAAGTAACCCCGCCACTCGTCAGGCAGGGTGTCAGCGCAGGACCCCTGCAGCTCTCTACCACGGTTTTCTCGCAGTAACCTGGTACATAGTTGTTAAGTAGTAGTCTGACTGGTTTTGTTGTTTCAGCTGGGTTATGGCAAAGGGAAGCAAATACCCGCTTATCAATTCAATAAGGTCTGACTCCGAATTTCTTTTCAGGTACATATGTGCAACTGCTGATGAGCGGACAATCAACAGTAACCTTGCGTAAGGAGAGCTTTAAATGGCCTAGTTAATTAATATTATCTCATCAGCGTCTAGAAAGCAATAGACTGTGTAAAACGCCAATCTCGGCCAGCTGTTTAATACCACATACACAGATACATGCAACACCGTGCAAGAGAATGCCACATAGGGCTGCCAGACACAATACCTCGACCCTGTCTGAGTAAAAAACTTTTCCTTTGTACAAAAAGATAAAATAAGTGACGTGTTATAAAGTACATTTGTAAGTCTCCCGTGTGTTTCATTTATGCAGATCGACATAAGTGAATTGTATTAGCCCAAAAATATATTTCATATCATTGAAACGTCTTTCATTAAGAAATGAGTGAGGGGCCTCCGGTTTGCTCATCTCAAAAGAGCACATTCATTAAAGACTTAATCTTCCACCTCTTATAAACCGTAATAGGAAAATGGTTCTGCGGCATTTGTTTGTAGGACTAGTTAAGTTTGCAGAAGAATATATCTAGTCAGCAGCTAGGGGGCGCTCGCTGTTTCTAAAGCATATTTTTCAACGGCTGCTGGCATAGCGGTTAGAAAACAAACACTTCCCGTGATTGCAGAATGATAATTGAACAGAATTTACTCCAAAGAAGTTCGCCTAAGCTAGGTGCATCTCAACCAAGAGGGTTAGGGAGCTGTCTTAAATAAAATCGACGGTTGCTTTTCAGATTCCTTGTTTTAAATACACAAAGCTGCTGCTTTCCGACGCATGCCTCCCATGTCTGCTACCTATGGTGCAGGACCAATTAAAAGACAAGCAGCGATTTCGGAGGGTGGTGGGGGCGGGCAAGCACTGCTGTGGGAGGGATAAGGTGGTGGGGAGAGACGGCAAAGGGAGATGCAGAAAGGCGTACGCAGTTTTTTACCAAAATAGCAGTGCCAGCAAAGACATGGTAGCAGGGTGCAAGGAACAACAAAGAATATATTTGCCCATTTCTATTTTCAAATATATTATTTTGAATGAATGTAACCACGTCATTCCTTTTTTCCGATCTGAGAAACAGACGAACATACACTCTGCCGGTCATCGAGCCGAAACTATGGAAACGAACACTATATAAAAATCTTCTGAACATGGGAATCGTGACATCTTGATTGAACTACTTATCATCTATACAATGTGCTTTTTGTGACTTGATTGAGCCCTGAAGAAGTCTCAGTGCGAGAGGAAACGCGTCGGCTATGGTCGTGTGAATTTTTAAAAAAAACAATATCGAACAACTTTGAAAAAGAAAAAACAATTGGAATTTGATCATCCATTTCGTGTGCTCACTGTTCTGGACATTGTTTCATTACTATACTATAAAGTGCTGAACCTTTTGCTTTTACGTCATTCCTTGCACCTGCTTCCACGATTTTGCTGGCACTGCTTTGTCAACAAAGGGAGACTCGAACATGGATCCCCAGAGGGAGAGGATCAGGCGCAGCGGTCAGAGCTGCCAACTAAGGAGCTGGGAATCTGTGTTTGAGTATCAGTGTTGGCTCAACATCCTGTGATTCTAGGCAAATCACTTAATTTCCCCTGAGAGCACCTGGATAGCGGTGCAAAATAAATCTAATGTAATTGAAATTAAAGCAAAAGAAAAACAAGCAGGGTCTTGGAGGGGTGGTGTGGGGTGGTCAAGCAGTGTTGTGGGAGGTGTGAGGGGGGTGGTGAGACACGCACACGAAGCGACCGAAGTTTCATGCACGAAGTAAACAAAACAGAACACTTAACCAGCTGAGGCAGGCCAGCAACAGCAAAAAGAGTGCTCCCAATGTATAAATAATGTGAAGAGTAAGAGCACAAATTAAGAACATAACTAGCAAATTAAAAAGCATTGAAGAACAAGCATTGGCAATGGCAACTGAAAAGGCTTGTAACTGAAAGTGCATCTACAGACACCGGTGAATTTAGGCACCAAATAAATAATTTTACATGCACTCTGTCACTCATCCTTGCACTCATTCATACAGTCATTGACCCACTGACTCAACTTTGCATTCACGCACACTTTCATTCACAATAAAACATAGACACACACTTAACAAGCATATGCAATAGAAGTTAAAGGAATAAAAGTAGAAAAAATGAAAACGTGCCTCTCTGCCTAAAAGTGGGAAACATACACTTTACAAAAAAACATAACATCCATATTTCAATGTTATAATACATAGTGTATCTTTATTTTAAAAATCCTACATGGCAGTCACATTTAGAAGTATCCTGGAGTGGTTAAACAGTGAAACGCCATACACAATATTGTTCCAAGATGGACGCTCCAAAGACATCACATTGGGTGGTGATCATGAAAAAGTACTGTGCATAGTGTTTCAGTGGTGTACCAACACAAAATGGCTGACATAATGCTTCCTCATGTGGAGGCCATATTGGCACGGTTAATGAAGCACTATGGATAGTAGGATTCCAAGATAGCTACCTAGTTTAGAAGCAGCTGCCATGCAGGATAACTTGCACTAATGATGAAATGCGCAGTAAGCCAGCAACTCAGTAGCACTGAAGCTGTAGGATACCCTAAAAATAAAATGCAGACAGAAAGATGTGAAAAGGGTCCAATAATAGGAAAAAATGGAAAACTAAATTTAGACTCCTTTTTAGGTCTCGCCTGAGCCAGCGCATGCGCTGCTCTGGCGAGACATTTAGTGTGTGGGCTTTTAAAAGTGCTACCACAGCTTTTTGGCTGGCATACAGCGTGCGGTTACGCGCACAATGACGAGCAGAGGCGCCATCTGGCTTTCCTCTCCAGTCATTGTGCGCGCACATCGCACACCACTCGCCAGCCTGCTTTCACTTTTGCCGTCGTGCGCGCCACCTCTCTCCCACCACTTAAAAAGCGACCTTCTGCTCTGTTAACTGCTACGTATGCTTTCACTGCCTCCAACAAACATATCCACAGGTTACAAGTCCTCCGGTTTGACACATCCTCCCGCCGCTCCTTCCCTTTCACAAAATACAGCTCCACAGGTTGCTACTTCTACAGTTGCGCCCCTCCATGCGGCACTCCTTTACTTACAAAATAAACAGCTCTCCCTGTTCCAACTCCTCCATAAGCGACCCTCCTCGCGGCGCACCTTCACTTTTACAAAATATACACCTCCCCCTGTCCCAGCTCCTCCGTAAGCACCCCTCCTCGCACATTTCGCCATGTCCAAACTGTTGCTGCTGTACTTTGTCTCACACCACCTCACAATCAGCTCTATATCGCAAAAAAAATTGTTTTTTAACCTCGTACTGTAACTAGTATCCTGTTTGAAGTATTCGTGAAGTTCTTTTCTCCTTGCACTCGTCGGCACCTCTTAGGCCTTCAGGGACACTAATACAGTACCCGCGTTTTGCTACATCAGTGCGCGTTGGGTCTCACTGCTATTCGTGCAAAATACCCTCCCAGTTTCAGTGCTATATAATATTGATGGTGGAGAAAACATTTATCACTGCCCAGCCGCCAATGCCGCGTAGGAGCCCTCCGTGTTGGTACAGTGAGCAGTGCAAGGCCTTTATAACTATATTCGTCATCAGGGCTTTTATAATACAGCATATGCTTAAACGCCATTTGCAATGCGCATCCAGGGCCTGTCCTGCACAACGAATATTGTCTCGTTGCATTGCTAATCCCTGGTTGCCCCGCGTCACTCCTTACCTTCCATTACCGTCTCACTACTAATGGTGGGGGAGGGAGTCCTCTCAATTTTGCATTGCCGTTTCAGCCTCCCGTGTTATTGTAGCACCATTGCTCTGCACTCTACAGTCGTAGCCGCGCTCCTTATTACAGTCCAAGGCATAAATGTTAAATAAATAGAGCGCGGCCCTTTGGCATTATCAAATGACGTGCTCTCTCACCAAAGCCAGCCTCGTCCACAACTTATACACGTTTTAGCGCTTAAATAAACATTTCCGGGGCATAATTGTTCCATAAATAGAGCGCGGAAAAAGCCAGCATCGCACTCAATTAATACACTTTTTAGGCATTAAACAAACATCTCCGGCGCATAAATATTACATAAATAGTGCATGGCCCTTTTGCATTCTCAACTTACGTGCTCTCTCACCAAACCCTGCATCGTCCCCAACTTATACACGTATTTGTGCTTAAACAAACATTTCCGGCTTGTTATTAACAAATAAATAGAGCCCTTTTGCATTTTTAACTCACATTTCGTACATGTAAAGTTCGTTTGGCTGCGACTTCTTAATAATTTCACGCCACCTTCATAAGTTGTTCCTCACGCCAACTCGCACCAACCTTGTGACGTCCCTCCTGCAGTTGCACCCGCTCAAATGTTCTCTTGTACTCACGGTGCGATCGATCATACACGCTAGCTCAGTCTCACGCTAGCCCCTCCACACTCTGCCCCAGTTTCATTGTGGCTTCACGCACGCCATCTCTGTCTCTTGCTACTCATGTTCTGCCGGCACCTGACCGTGTGTGTCCTTTACTCGGGCTATCATCCATGCAGCACGACAACCCAGTATATGCCCTCGGTGAACTGTTTGCTAACGAGGGAGTTCTCTCTTCATAAAAATACAACAAAACACTGTTCACAAACTTACCTGCTTCTTGTTTGAGCAGTCTACGCGACCACGTCTGCCTGCCTCCTCTGTTTTCTGGCGCGTTCTACAATGTATAACTTTCTGCCAGTGAAAATTAGGGAGTCACTTCTAGTAGTCAGTGTTTCAACAAAATGGAAACAGCAGACCAGGCCATCAGGCAACTATCCCTCCTTTCATACCCATATGCCTCCTCCTCACCCACCGTCTTCTACCTGCAGAAAAATCTGTCAATATCTCTTTATGAGATCCAAAGTCAAGCAGTGCCACATTCTGCATGGTCATTTGATTAGATCTTCAACTCTAGCCATGCAGTAGGTGTTAAAATTAGATATAGCATCAACTGTTCCAAAATTATTACAAAAGCTCACACTGCCGTCCAATGTTAGGATACAGGCGCCATCTGGCTTTCCTCATCGCTCGCGGGCACGCTTACAGCGCGCGATCGCGATCACTTTCACTTTCACCCTACCTTGCTCACCCGTGACCCGCACAACCGTAACTGCCTTCTGCTTCAGTGTAATAAACAGACTCCACTCCATACAGCAAAGAGGGTGGGCTGGTCAGCTCGGTTCTCATGTCTCATGCTTAGACTTCAGCTGTAATTAAATAAACTGGTAAGGAAATGTCTACAAATTCAATGTTTACTGTATGCCCTTTTCTGTTACACCAAACCTGAATGCCCTTCATCTTATAATATGTAGCCGCCAACAAAACATACAGCTATAGCGCCATCTGGCTTTCCTCATTGCTCGCGGGCACGCTTACAGCGCGCAATCGTGATCACTTTCACTTTGTTCACTTTCACTATCTGTACCTCCTCCTGCAGCACCCTCTCTTTCTTTCTAAACTACATTTCAAATACTGACGTCTTTAACAGTAATCTTAAAAAAAAATCGTTTTAAAGCATGACGCATTAGTTTTACAACTGTATAAACTGCCTAACACACTACCGTAAAACACACTATTTGTGCAAAACTAGGAGCATTTGGTTACTTCAAAACATTGCCAATAGCTATAGCTGAACCCTTATAAGGTCCAAAATGCGAGACCTATTGGCTATGCCACTTCAATAACAATCAGCTCTACATGGCAAAAAAAAATTGTTTTTTTACCTCGTATTGTACCTAGTATCCTGTTTCAATTATTTGTAAAGTTCTTTTCTAATTGCACTCTTCGTGCGCGTTGGGTCTCACTGCTATTCGTTCAAAATACCCTCCCAGTACCAGTGCTATATAATATTAATGGTGGAGAAAAGATTTATCACTGCCCAGCCGCCATGCCGCGTAGAAGGCCGCCGTGTCAGTCCAGTGAGCAGTGCAAGGCCTTTGTAACTATATTCGTCATCAGCGCTTTTATAATACAGCATATGCTTAAACACCAGTTGCAATGCGCATCCAGGGCCTGTCCTGCACAACAAATATTGACAAACTAAAACTCTCACTCTCTCTCACTCACAGACTCTCACTCACAGACTCTCACTGACTTACTATCACTGACTCACTCTCAATGACAAACTCTAACTAACAGACTCTAACTAACTCACTCTCTTACTAACTAACTCTCACTGGCAAACTCTCTCACTCTCGCACTAACAGACTCGCACTGGCAGACTCGCACTGGCAGACTCACTGGCAGACTCTCACTGGCAGACTCTCACTGGCAGACTCTCACTGGCAGACTCTCACTGGCAGACTCTCACTGGCAGACTCTCACTGGCAGACTCTCACTGGCAGACTCTCACTGGCAGACTCTCACTGGCAGACTCTCACTGGCAGACTCTCACTCACAGTCTCTCACTCACAGTCTCTCACTCACAGTCTCTCACTATCAATAAGAGACTCTCACTCACAGTCTCTCACTATCAATAAGAGACTCTCACTCACAGTCTCTCACTATCAATAAGAGACTCTCACTGACCTCACTCTCACTGACCTCACTCTCACTGACCTCACTCTCACTGACCTCACTCTCACTGACCTCACTCTCACTGACAGACTCACACGCGCTCTCACAAAAACTCACAATCAGATTCTCTCACTCTCACACTAACTCTCACTCACAGACTCTCACTCACACACTCTCACTGGCTTATTATCACTGACAGACTCTCACTGACAGACTCTCTGACAGACTCTCAATAAAAAGCTCTCACTTGCAATGGGGAAATTACTACAATATTAAAAGATATTGCACATGATTAAAAAATTTAAATCGCCATGCATAACGATCCAACATAAAAGTTTATTGCAAAAAGTTAACGTACTTTAAAGTTTTTCAACAATAAATATTGTAAATAAAATACTTTGTAATATCTTGAATCTGTTATTCATTTCTAAAACAAAAGTATATTTAATTAAATATTTGTTTTCAGAACAATACTTTACCATAACTCTTTCTCACTCTCACTAGCTCAATAACTCTCTCACTACCTTGCTCACTCACTAAATCACAATTTCTATCTTCATCTATCAAACTCACAAACTAATTAACTCACTCTAAATCACTCTCACATACTAACTAAATAAATCTCCCACTCTATCACTAAGTAACTAGGTCTCTCAATAACTATCTCAATCTCTGACTCACTAACTCACTCAAGCACTCCCTCTCCTACTAACTCAATAACTTACACTAACTCTATATATACATAAGTAACTAACTCTCGCAACCTGTAAACATTAATTACCCAGTGCCAATTGGAACACTGTATATTGTATATTTACTATTCCATTATGTTTTACAATAATACCAAGGCTATTCTTCATAAAACCATGTATCAAGTTCCTTTTATTGTATGCCTATTATAGTGCTGCTATAAACATACTGTGCAAACGCTTTACAAATTAAATCATGGATAAGCCTAACTGCTAAAAACGTATTTAAATAGACAATAAAGCCAAGTTAGGATTAAATTATCCAAAACAAGATCCTTCAAACACTCTCTATCACTAACTAACTCACTCACACTCACTCACAAACTAACTCACACTCTCACTAACTAACAAACTCTCAATCACTCTCACACACTCACTAACTCTATCACTATCACTAACTAACTGACTCTCTCAATCTCACTAACTCACAATCTCTCACTCTCCCTAACTGACTAACTCTCACTGACTTACTCTCACTAACTAACTTACTACATAACTCTCTCACACTAACTAACTCACTCTCTCACTGACTAACTAACTCACTCTATCACTAATTACATAACTCTGTCACTCTCACTAACTAACTAACTTACTAACCTTCACCCTCCTGTTATTTATGCCCCCCATAACAAAAGAAAATTGCCAATAGGTCTCGCATTTAGAACCTTAAAAGTTTTTAGCCATGCAACAGTTGATAATATTGCACAAAGGATATTATGCTGCTTAAATAAATACTTATAAGGTCCCAAAAGCGAGACCTATTGGCTATGCCAATGCTTGTTTGATTTGGATCTTATCCATTGATTTTTTCCAACCCCTTTTTTTCAATAGAATTTAAATTGGAATCGACACCTTTGGATGTACCTACATATGTACAGTTTACTCTGATGTGAATTTAATTTTGGGACAATACCGATACTGTACTTCGTTTGTCAAAATATTGAACCTGCATTTTTATTTCCAAGGTGAGATTTTCTCTTTATCATCACCTTTTTGATACTGAGGCTTTCTTTATATAAATTAGTTCTGGTGTGACTTCTTACGCTCGGTCTTCATCTTTAATTTTTATGTTACTACATGTCTTACTGTTCACGTTTTATATCTGTAGGTTTTTTCCTCTTTGCTATTTTATGACTTTTTGGTTTTGGTCTGGTGTACCATTCACTTTTTCTTGATTATTTCTTTGATATATTATATGATTCTGTTTTTAATTCTGAAGTATTTGTTCATTCGTTAATGGTTATCTTCCATCTTGTGTCGACAGTTTCATATACAAAAAAATTGTTTGTATATTTTATTGTTCAACGTGTAATTTTTGTATTAATCGCGTTACTTGGAGTTATGTGGGTCGTCTTTTTTAATGTTAATATGTTTTTTGTGATGTTAATATGTTTTTGTACATGTTTTTTATATGTATTTATGTGATGTTTTGTATATTTATTCACGTTATGTTTCTGTATAATTGTTACAGCCCTGACGAAGTTCCCTTGGCATCAGGGAACGAAACGCGTTGGCTGTGTGCCAGTTGTAAATGACAACTTTAATAAAAGAAGATTGATGGATTATACCGGTTTTTATTGACTCCATTCTGAGTGCACCTCCCTTACCGATGAACCTTCCAAGATGGCTACCTAGTTTAGAAGCAGCTGCCATGCAGGATAACTTGCACTAATGATGAAATGCGCAGTAAGCCAGCAACTCAGTAGCACTGTCGGGAAAGCTGTAGGATACCCTAAAAATAAAATGCAGACGGAAAGATGTGAAAAGGGTCCAATAATAGGAAAAAATGGAAAACTAGAGTTAAAGAACTAACTCAACAGCTCTGGGACTAAAGCACACTTATTTTCAGGCAGATGTTCATAATATGACCAGACAAAAGGCCAACACTCACAGGCCATTTTGCCCCCTGCTGTTAAGGGTAGAGGAATAATGTGAATGACACTCGAACAGACCAAAGAGAGATGAGGGTTGGCTCAAACTCCTTTAGGAATGTAAATGTACATATGTATATGTATGCATGTATTTTTTAATGTATTTGATTACAAGAGACTAACAGACAACTAAATCTATCAGGCCTTCCTAAGAGAGTCTAACAATAATGATCACAGTCACTAGCAGCCATTTTACACCTTAAGTCTAATTCACCCGCTGATCCCTGCCCCACTAGTGTATTAGTTATGGCGGCAGAGGCAATGAATCCATGGGTGAATACGCTATTGAATGAGTCACTGACCAGTGCGATAGTCCATAAAGATTAGAAACAGGCAAAAATTCTCCCACTGTTGAAGAAGCCTTCGGCTGACCCTAATTTACCCAGCAACTATAGGCCTATCTCTATGCTGCCTGCAGTCTCCAAGATCTTGGAGAAATTAGTTAACAGGCTGCTCTCTTGTTATCTGGAGATTAATAATCTTCATTTTAGTCAGTCGGGCTTTAGGAAGAACTTGGGCACGGATACGGCCTTACTAGAGGTGGCAGAAGAAATCAAAGGCATATTGGATGGCAAGGGGAGGGCGGTGGTGAGATTGTTAGATCTGTCTGCCGCCTTTGATACGGTCCCCCATTCCTTCCTCCTAAACCGTCTCTCGAGGATCAGAGTGAAGAGTCATGCCCTTAGCTGGCTGACCTCCTTTTTAGACAATAGAGAATAGGAGTTCTGGCTGCCTCCGTTTGCCTCTGGCAACAGGGCATTCTCAGTCGGGGTCCCGCAGGGCTCTGCCCCCAGCCCTACGTTGTTTAACGTCTACCTTATCCCACTCGCTCCAAACGTCGAGTCATCTGGTGCCAAGATCGTGTCATATGCAGACGACACACAGATTCTCTTCTCCTTTAATGAGGGGGAGGATCTAGCTTTTGATTCCTTTAAATCATGCCTTACGGACTTGTTTGCCTGGCTACATCAGAAACAATTGATGTACAATACCGAAAAAACTGACTTTTTCGTTTTTGGCCCTACGGTACCCACTGGCTGGTCCGCATGCTGGCCAGATGGTTCTGTTCCACCTGTGTCTTGTATAGACACAGCCAGGAACTTGGAGTTTGACAAATGCCTGTCCTTCCAACCCCAGATTAGTGCGGTTACTGGCATGTGCTTTGGTATCATAAAGGCGCTTAAAATGTTTCTATTTTTTCTATCTTTTTCGGCTAGGAAACCAGTTATCCAGGCCCTGATAACATCTTGCCTGAATTATGCTAATGACTTGTATCTTGGCCTTCCAGAATATGCCATCCATAGACTTCAAGTGGTGAAAAATGCTGTGGCGTGACTGTTACTGAATCTGAAGAAGAGAGCGAAGATCTCGAGTCACCTCTCCTCCGTTCACTGGCTCCCGGTAAGGAAGAGAATCGTGTTCAAAACCTTGGTGCTGATTTTTCATGCTCTCCACAACACTGGCCCATGCTATCTGGCTTCTTGTATTCTTTTTCACAATCCAGCGAGATGCCTTCGGTCTTCACATCTGGCTTTGGCTAGAGTGCAGTGGTGTAGCAGGGAAGGGGCGGTACGAATTTTGGAGGCAGCGGCAACCACCCCCCCCGCTTTTACATGCGGCCGTCGCAGGGTAGCCGCTGCAGGCACCCCTCTTCCGCTCTTACAAATGGCCTCCGTGCCGCAGGGCCACGGGCGCCAAACTGTCTAGCTACGCCACTGCTAGAGTGCAGAGAGTGAGATGGTCAAGGATTGGGGGTGCACCTGAGGTAGCAGACCTCGGAACCTGGCTATTCACTTTGTAATTTGGCTTGCGGATGGATTAGCGCCGGGACACTCCTGGGAGCATCTGTGCGCTTTATAAATCGGTTATCATCATCAAAATCTGTTTTTACAGTGCAATCTTTTACCCTAAGGTTTTGTCAAATGGGATAACCAACACAAAATCCTTGTCTGCTAAGGTGATCGGTGACATTCTATATAACATAACGTCTGTGTACCTATATTTTCACAAACGTCTGCCCCACTGCTTTTGTCCTGGATTTTAATAATAAACAGATTACAGATGGCAACTGTGGCATCTGACAATAATTTTCCTGATCCACCAATCAGTACTGTAGCCTTTATCATCAGATCGTCCCATTAACAAACTCAAGCATACTGTATTGAGCATAAGCTTTCCCACAAAGCATCTTTTAGGGTATCCAGTAATAAAATTACAAATACGTACAAAATTAAAAGTTGTCATAACAATATACACCCCCTCCTAATATTGGTTAAAAGGATTATCAGAGAGAAAATCTTCTAGCCCCAGAGTTTGTCAGGGGAGGAACGAGCACCAAAATCTTTGTCTAATACAGTAATCTCCAAGATTCCACATAAGATACCAGTCTACAGAATTCAATATCATGTAATATCAATGCACCATTAAATGACAGTTGGCTTTACCATATGATTTTCACAATACATCAGGTATATTGCCTTTGTCATAACCTTTCAAAATACACAGACCTATGGCATCTCAACTTTTCATAATTAACCTATCAAGCTTATATCATTTGACATTGGTTTGCAACCATAACCTACTCAGTCATAAAACTATAAACATATACAAATGTACAGTTCCCAAAACAATGTACTTTTTTTTTTTTGACTAAGAAGGATTATCGCAGTGCAATTCTTCTACCCCTCAGGATTGTAAGAGGGGAATAACCAAAACCAAAGCCCTTCTCTACTATTGGTATCTGTAAGCTTCTGTATAACAACACACCTCTCTATAGACTTTAACAGTGTTCAGTATGAACACACTCTTAAAATGCATATTGTTAGGTTATGCCTATTTGAAGGCTGCACAGTCACCATGAAGGGTATCCTAGAGCTGAGCAGGTGTAAGCTTCGCCAAACCTAGTGCCTAGTGGGACTACTCGAAACAACTGGTCTTGAGATTCTTGCGGAATTCAAGAAGCAAGGAGGAGGCTTTTATGTGTAGTGGCAGGCTGTTCCACACCTTAGCAGTGATGTGGGAGAAGGCTCAACTACCGTATCTGGTTTTCCGTATGCGTGGGATGTGTGCAGGTAGGATTCTGGATAAGCGGGGGTGTCTGGAATTTTTGTGAAAACAGAAGATTGTTGAGGTTTGCTGGGTCCATTTTATTTAGTGCCTTGAAAGTGTGGGAGAGGAGTTTGAATTTTTCTCGTTTGAGTATGTGGAGCTCCTTCAGGTGTGGTGTGATGCACGTGCGGCAATGGAGGTTGAGATTGAATCCGGCTGCCAAGCTCTGAATGGTCTGCAGCCTTCCGGCCTATTAGTTTTAACATATGCTTTGCACAATAAATGCATACATTTTCATAATAAACTGGTCAGACAAGTAGCTTTAATCATTGGCTTGTCACTATCAGTCCTGTTGTATTGAGCTTTCCCACAAGACTAGAAGTAAAATATAAGCCCTCTTTTCTGCAGAAGCACACAACTTCTGCTCAATCAAATGCTGCACTCAAGACAATTTGCATGTAGGCAGAGACCAAGCCCTATCGCAAAAGCACCTATAAAAGATCTTTTTCTGTTGATCTCTGCTGTCAAGCCAGACCTAAAATGAATGAGAAATAACCAATGGCACTACAAACTGCCCAATGAAAACTAAAAAGACCCTTACAATGAACTGCATCAGATGGTAGTTCAGATGAAAAAAGAGTGTTGTACTCTAGTACAAATAATTTTTACAAAAAGAAATATGGATCTGCAGTTTCCTATGCAGCAAATCATATTCATTGGGTGTTGTAGCAAAAAACATATGCAGAAATGGTACAGGTAAAGGTGCTCAACAAAAACATTTTCATAGCAACTGTGTAGGTATGGCTAGGCATTTGTTGATTTCTTAATAACTTTGGTGACAAATCTCCATGAAACATTCTAAAGAAAAGGGATACTTTAATTTGGGTTCACTTGCAAGTTTAGTGGTGATCTGTCAAGGAAGAGCAAGGGCAAAAAGTGACTTTTCAATGTTAACTCGAATAGGATTCTTTGCTGTCCAGTACAGAAAAAAATTGATGAACAGAAATAAACCAACTGGAAAGTAAAGAGCTGAAGAAACACACCAGAGTCTCTGATGTGTGAGAGTTCTTCACATGGTAACGGGGGGAGAATAAGCTGAATACAAGAAGGGTCACATACATTAGGTGACCAAAAACTTAGCAAGGGGTAGAGGGGACACTACACCTTTGGAACATAAACTGTGTGATGACATTGCAATACGAAGCATGACCAGGAGTATGGAAGGTTCCTGCAGAAGAGAAAAGAAACAATGTCAGGAACTGGAGAACACTCAGAATGGCCCCAAAGGGGTGCTGAACGTAGTGGAAGAAGACAATTCCCATCTCAGTATCTTTGCACTCTACTGCATGGAGACGAGAAGAATCCCAGGACTGGGAATCAAATGTTGGAAGACTAGCTCTTCTGATGGGATTTAGAGTAATAGTCTCTATATATTGCGAGGCCCTGGGGTCAATCTTTGTTGTGTGTGGCTATGCGGAGCGTGGAAGGGAATAAATTCAAAGAAATGGGATGTAATGTATCATAAAAAAATCAAAAAACAGGAAAAAAAATACACCTTTAATTCATGTAAAAACACATATACAGTGAAACAAAAAACCTAAAAAGCAGTGATGTTATCAAGTTATGGTTAAAGCTGCAATTCATAACTCGCACAATAGCCGTTCAAATGATAACTCGCACACCATAAACTATGCCTATGGTCACACAGTTATTTATACTAATAAGTAACATCTGAAAGCACAACGCAATTAAACACCAAGGCATACTCAAACCAATAAAACAAAATACTAAATTCAAGGCCGCCTAGAGTTAATGGTAACATGACTGGCAATCTCATCTGTAAGATTATTTATGTCATTTGAAATTGCATCTGTAACATCAAAAATGTTGGCCTGTGAACTATATTCAATTTTTTATTTTTGCTTTAACTAAAGAAAAGTTTGCATTCACCAATCAATAAGGCGTTAGGGAGATTCCGATTGATTTTTATGTTTTAGAGCAAGTATTACGCTTTGCCACTGTCTCAATTGCTATAAATAGATCTAAAAATGCTTGTGCTGGTAGAACACACTCTTTTCACGCTAAAGGGATGTGTCAGCATGCAGAAAGAATACATTAGTGAAGGAAGGGTGCCTCAGCTAAGCAGCTGGATGCCAGTTACTGCTTTGCAATCAACACAAGGTCATTGTGAAAAGTCATTATTCAAACAGTAATCACACTGGAAGAACTATCAGTGTAACTGCAGTTAAAGAGAGAGGGACTACGGGACGCAATCAGCACAATAAACATCTTGATAGCAATGCTAAACAACAGACTAAAGTTGTGACAAACTGACCCACATTGACTGAGCCTTGTTTTGTATTTCTAGCCCGGGAACTGGAAATACAAATGATATTGCATCTCTCGAACACGTATCCGATGGCAATGATCGGACCTCTACTTCCAACGGAAGCCAACGGGTAAATATAGTCTGTAGAGATCCCTCCGTGGATGCTATTCTTGCCGCTAGCAGCTCTCCAAGATGGTTTTGCCAGGATGTAACCTGAATTCCTCATCTTCTGGTTTGAAACAATGACCTCTTTGATTAAAGTACGCGGCCACATAACTGTAATTGCCATCATTGAACCTCTAAGTATAACTCTCAACTTGCTTTGCGAATGACAACCATTGTAGGCTCTTTTAGTTTCCCTCCAGGATCGTGCCCTCTGAGGGGCCTGGGGGTGGAGGGAGGGAGGAGCGGGGTAGGGAATAGGCTGCGGCTCTTCTTTGAACTTGTATGTGCCTGTCTCGCCCGTATTCAATTTTTCTCAGGTGCTTTCTTTCTAAAGAAATTAATATTATGCTGAAGATCGTACAGCGCTTTTTAAAAATAGATGACATTTGTTATCGAATGCATGTACTATTTGAGCCCCTCAATGCCTAAACTGGTTTTTGCTTTATTAGGCCATTTCATAAAGATTTCATACAATATGTTTAACATCAAGAATCAAGTTCACAGATTACTGTTGTACAGTACAATGTAACAATGTAGGGTCTCTTTCCACTTCAACTACTGTGGCAAAGTCTCACGGTACCCAAGAAAAAGTTAAAAACACCCCTCTTTACTCAAGAGTCACAAGAAATGGCTATCCACTCACTTAGTGCAACAACCTTATTTCACTTTCAGTCTCTGGTGAGTATACACAAAGGTTTTTTCCAAGTGGGCATGCACTTTGCTAATGTCCTTAACATAACACTACTAGATAGCAATGTTACCCAAGGAATGCATAGGACGACAAATTACACAATGGGCAGTCAGTTTGTGCAACTGCCAGTAGAATGTGCACCATGGTCAAAATAGCAATCTAGTTGCATTCCATTAAGCATGCTTGAATAATGTATGTCCATCAGTCAGTCGCTTGGCACTTTCAGACCAAAGTTGGATGGTGGGGATGTTCAGATAAAATTCTGCATCAAGGAAAGAGATTCTGCTGGACGGGGTAAGGGTGAAGGGCGTTCCCTTAAAAGGTCCAATTGAAGGGACCTCAGAGCATAAGCCAACAAGCATTGGCATAGCCAATAGGTCTCGCCTTTGGGGCCTTATAAGTATTTAGTTATGCAGCACAATATCCTTGGTGCAACAACACCAACTGTTGCATGGCTAAACACTTATAAGGTCCCAAAGGCGAGACCTATTGGCTATGCCAATGCTTGTTTTGTCCTTGCAATGCTGGCAACTTCTTCCTGCCTGTTCTAATGCTTGTTTGATATAGCTCTAGAAGTGTCTGAAGGTGATTCAGTTCACAACATACTATACAAAAAGAAAACATTATTAGCAGCCTACCAGTGGATACTTTAATCTAAAATGGAGTGTTTTTGTATTTAAAACTGGTAAGGAAAATAATTTTGGTCCATGCTTAATCAACATGTGAACCTATATATTGATTCTATTTCCTGCTGCCCAGACACACTCAAGAACCAGCTTTATTAGTCCAAACACTGGGTGAGTCACTCCAGGGTCGCAGTGTTCACATTGCTGAATGGCCCCTTATTTCGCAGGGATGTGCAATGTTTGGCTGGTAGCTGTGGTCTTGTATTCACTGCAATAATACAAATGATCATTAACAGTGTACGTTTTTCCCCACTGTGAATCATCGCCCTGATTTCAAAAGCTCTGTAACTCAAACACTTAACGGACACGCATTAAAACACAAACACGCCTGAACAATGCAATAGTGCGGCACACAAGACCCACTACTAAGTCTTAAGGCACTTTGGAAAGTTTGTAACAGAAAGGCGGTGCTGGTAGACTTCGTGGACATGTTTATCAACCCTGGGCTGATGAAAGGCTGCAGCGACTTATTCAATTACTTTGCTCATTAGTGAGTTGTTTGTTCATCAAGTGCAGGACAAATCCAACTGTGGTAAGATGAGCAGCGTGTGTTACGGAGCAGGAGGCAGCTCCAGGCTCCCAACAGGTAGTGTGGAGTGGGAGCGTTCAAATGTAGGAGGGGCAAGGGCGGCTTCCATTCGCTCTGAAAACAAAGTGTGTAATGCATTGCTTGATGAGCAGACCTTCAAGCAATGAGGTCAATGGCAAGAACCCACGCAGCGCTCTCAGCATGCTACACAGGACAAATGTCACTATTATTTACAGCTCTTAAAAACGTAAAAGAGCTGTATGAAGCGCGGAGTAAAACAAAAGTAAAAAAATGTGTTCCAAAAAATGTCATGGTATTGCACTGTAAGAGTTTTGTAGCAGGCGCATAAATCGAGTGAGCAATCTCACAGTTTGCTGGTAACAGTGTTTGGATATTACCCATCTGAGCGCTATAACAACACGTGCCTAATAGTGACTGGCGTTAACACACATACCGTCCGAGGAATTGCGGCAACGGTTGGGAAGAGATGTGCAACACACTCGCACACCTTCAGAGAAATGCAAAACAAACCAGCATCCTAGCCCCTCCCTCACCCTCCGCGCACACACAATGAACATATTGCAGGTTGGACCATTCATGATTTTATTACTCACATGCAGTGTCACAGCCCACAAACGTGCCTGCCTCATTCCAGCTGGATCCCCGTTCCACCTATTGCAACGGAGGTGGTACCAAAAAAAAATAAAAAAATAAAAAAAAAGACAGCAGCATGGCAGAGGTGGTTTTGATGAGCGGGAGGTGGTCAACCAATGAATGAGTGTACTGCGGGCGACATAGGTATTGAGGGGTAAAGAGGAAGGCCTCATGCTGTACGTTTTGAAGGCGGGGTAAACGGACGGGTAGCAACACTGACGGCGTAACACAATGGCCAAAGCCTCACGAGATGGCATTTCTAGTCGCTTTCGTTAGGTTCCCGTTAGCGACTGACGTGTGGACGGAACCTCAGGAAGTGACGTTTTCAACGCTGCAAAGGCTGGATGGCTGTTGGTGGGGGAGGCTTTACAGAAATAGCGTTGTTTGAAGTATTAGCATGTGATGCCCATCATACCCGCTTGGTAAGTTATCTTTGTTTGGCTTTCAGGTGCCTGTGTGCAGGGCACAAGTCCTAAACCAGCCCAGTTGGGGCGCTGCAAATAAAGCAGCCACACGCCTTTCTTTTCTGACCATGGTGCCCGAAGTAACCAAAACACAAAGAGCTCCAAAAGTAAATAAACAAGGAATGCGCGTGAGAGAGAGGGGGATCAGGAGGAGAGCCCGGGAGTGGTGCGTGCGTGCGTGCGCAGTCTGCTCATTTTCAAGCACTGCACTCGTGCTTGTGGCACGCCCCTGCTCGCTCCCGCAAGGTGGATGCCGCCACAAGCACGAGTGTGTGCTTGAAAATGAGCAGAGCAACGGCTAAAGGCCCTCCTATGCAACGCATGCGCGCTGCGTAGGCGAGACCTAAAAATGAACTCCACTAAAACTCGTATGTTACGATGACTAGCTAGACAAACGTACCAAACACCCTCCAAGTGCACAGACGTTTGGCACCCTAAGTGGGGAAAGTTTCCACACTCTAAGTGTAAAAGGTTTTTTTTTTTTTGTTATTTAAACTGCATATCATTTAGTGAACAAGAAAACTATCTTTGCAAGCCAAAAAATAATTTCACAACTGAATCACAAAGATCTAGTCTTAAGTGTACGTACTTTGAAGGGGAAAGGCGACCCTAACACTCACCCTCATGACTGTCGAGTGATGAAGCACAGATGGTTTGTTCAAACAGAGGTCATTGTTTCTGGACTATGAAGTGGCCAACAGAGCTAAACTGACTGGCTTCTCTCAGCTGGTTCACAAACTGAGCCAGGACAGATCTGGAACTTCATACCTTAAGTGTGATATTTTTCAGAGTAAAAAACATTTTCCACTATTACTTTATTTTGTCAACAGGACAAAATGAGTCATACCTGGTTAGATTTGAGTTTAGATGAAATATCCATTTTCTGATTAGATTCACAAACTCCCCTGTAAATATACAGTCACAGCAGTCTAAAGTGGACCAGTGATTGAGGATAATGGCTCAAGTTTGGCTGCAATAGTGCAGTTGCAAGACTAGGAAAAGCAGTGGACATCAGTATCTGTACTAAAGCATAAGGGAAAATTAAAATGGAACACTTCTGGGAAATATTTTCAGTGGTTCCATATTCCAAGCCTAGAGTGGCAGCATCTCACAACAGACTGGAACCGGACGCCTGCTGCACCCAATCACAAAATCTACGGAAGTGTGCCTGGTCCATTTCAGACATAAGAGTACGAAAACACAATTTCCATCAAAGCTCTCAAAACGTTTCCAATGAGTGGTACTAAAAACCAATGCCATTTACGCATTGTAATGTGGCTTAGCAAGGATGAGGGATTAAACAGTCTTTAGGTATAAAATCTTCTCAAGGACAGAGAAAATAAATGTTCAAACAAAGAAGGGTTACAGATAATGCGGCAACACGAGATGAAATATCCTAATCAAGGTAGAGCATTTATGAAGATTATGGAGAACAGCAGAAGTAATAGAGTATTATGCCTGTCCTCCATCACAGCTCCTGTAAACCCACTGAAATATTGGCGCTGTTCAAGGAAGAAAATATCTTCTTTGCAAAAGCACAGTTTATAACAACTCAGCAGTGCATTTATGCACCTAGGGAAAGACACTTTATAAACTACTGGGAGGTTGAAATAAAACGAGCTAGCAATACTGGGCTGACAAATGAAGATTATGGGAGGTGGGCTACAGATGTTAGGATATCGGTTATGAAAGTGCTCTTATCTCTTCATGGACGTATGTGGAATGACTTCGTTTCAACAATCATAAAAACAGGGTGATCCAATAACCCACCAGGAACTGGGTAGACATATCGAAAGAAAAAATATCCCATATGGGAGTGAAGACTCACAGGTACTGGTGGCAGAATTGCATTTCACCAGTTGTTCATGAGTGGAATAGTAGTCTGAACGGCCAGTATGTACTTAATACATTAATTAATGCATTCATTCAAAGGGTACACAGTTGATGTAAATGATGTACGTTTTATCAATATATAAAAATCATCAAGTAATATCGGATATGATGGAGAATTGTTAACTCAGGCAGCGCACAGACAAGCGATTTACATAAACCTTGAAAACTGGCGCAAAAGTTGAACTTATGCAGAGAAGCGACTGTTCCATGAGTATATCAATTTAAGGATGGTTTCAAATTAGTTCGATGTTTTAGAATTGCCAGCTTTTTGACCTCATGTGTCAGTAGCCGGATGAGGTCAGCATCGGGACAAAAAGGCTAGACAAGTCTTGTGTGCACACATTTGCAGCATGTTAGACGCTCATTATTTTGGAAACTATGACTTATTTGCACCATTGCTAAGTACGTGGGGTGGCCCGTAATTTCTATTAATTTTACAGTCTGTTCCATGTGCTCTTCTTACCTCAATTACAATGGTGGCAGATCTCCGTGGTCTACTTGTCTAATCATCTTATCCTGATGATGACCTTGAAATTGAGGTTTTCAAATCCAAGAAGTGGTGATCATTTCAGACACACTGGACCCCTCACAAAAGGCAAATCAAAAGTTAGCAATGTTGCTTTCTGATGGATGATCGCCCAATGGATACTGAATATCTCTTCAATGAGCCTATTAATGTTCAGCAGTATCTGGTGGTTGTTTAGGAACGTTAAATTTTTGTTTTTTTAATCACTAAAGCATTTCAAATATCCTCATGTTTATGCTTCATAAAATATCAAATTTCTCTATTTAATTTTTGCAGGAGTAAATTTGTTTTCCTGCATTATGTGATCATTTTCACGGGAACAGGATCCAGCCAAACCTGAAGATGTATTGAATTTTTCTCTGCATGTGACCTCTTGTGTAGCCTTTTTATGCACAATGACACTTAGAAGCAGAAGTTCCCTTAGGCCCTCATTACAAGTGGCTTCCTAGTTCCCACAGGGCGGGTAACAAAAATTATTAGATCCGTAGGAATACCTTGGATCCCTTTATTCTCACCAGAGGTTTCAGCTGCAGAAAGCAGCCAACATCTCTGTGCAAAAGTAGGAAAATTGAGATTTACTAGGGAAATCAAACTCAGAATTATAGGTTCCCCAAGTAATTTTTCAGGATCCAACTTATCATGGGCTGCATTTTCCCCACACCCAGGGTTATCAATACCCCTGCTATCAGATCAAGGGAGTCATGAATCCCCTGCTTTAGCAGTTACAGCAGGGTTGGCGTTCTTTATGGAACTCTTGTCACCAACTTAGCAGGTAAAAGCTCATCATCAAAAATTTAAGAAGGAAAGAAAGAAAGATGGATTGAAAGAGAAGGGAAAAAAAGGATGCCTGAGTGAATGTACGAGTGGGTGAAAGGATGGATGTACGAGTGGGTGCAAGGATGGATGTACAAGTGGGTGAAAGGATGGATGTACAAGTGGGTGAAAGGATGGATGTACAAGTGGGTGAAAGGATGGATGTACAAGTGGGTGAAAGGATGGATGATGAGTGGGTGGAAGGATGGGCGGATGAAAGGATTGAAGGATGGGCGGATGAAAGGATTGAAGGATGGGCGGATGAAAGGATTGAAGGATGGGCGGATGAAAGGATTGAAGGATGGGCGGATGAACGGATGGGTGGGTGAACGGATGGATTGGGTGGGTGGGTGAACGGATGGATTGGGTGGGTGGGTGAACGGATGGGTGGGTGAACGGATGGGTGGGTGGGTGAACGGATGGATGGGTGGGTGAACGGATGGATGGGTGGGTGAACGGATGGATGGGTGGGTGAACGGATGGATGGGTGGGTGGGTGAACGGATGGATGGGTGGGTGAACGGATGGATGGGTGGGTGAAAGGATGAGAGGTGAAAGGTTGGGTGGATGACTGGGTAAAAAGATGGGTAGGTGAAAGAATAGGTGGATGGGTGGGTGAAAGAATGGGTGGATGGAAGAAAGAATGGGTGGATGAGTGGGTGAAAGGATGGCAGAGTAAATGGAATTCTGGAAGGATGGATGATGGATGGACAAAAGGGTCAATTGATGGATGAAAGGCTTTATTCATGGATGAGTAAGTCAAATGATGGTTGTATGTGTGGATGGATGTAAGGATGCATATGTGGATATGTGATCAGATGGATGGATGAATGGAAATAATGGTGAAAGAGTGAATGATGGATAAAAGAATAAATGAATGACAGAATGTAAATGTGAAATGGTGGATAGCAGCGGGTAGCTGGAAGGGTGAAAGGATGAATAGATAGATGCTTGGATGGAAGAGACAAAGTAACTCTTTTAGGGGGGTTCGGGCTCACTTGCATCGCTTGCTTAGTGCCAACAGAGCTTTGGTTCAAAGTGGGGTGTATTTTAAGTTTTTTAGCTACACCCTTGTATCAGTTGCCCCCGATATCGTTAACTTTGTGGGTGGGGAAAACCCTGCCCATGTACCAGGCTTATCATGAGTGCCTGAATGTTTTATGCAGGGTATGCCAATTTTGTTAATGTTTAATAAGCAAATGAGTAAAAAAAGTGGCACAAAAGCCACAATGATTTTCATGCAGCAGTGTCAAACTGAAAAACCTGAGAACCTTTGGGAAGTTTACCATAGGCTGTCATGACTATTGCATAAAAAGAAACTTTGCACACCCTCAATTTTCAACATGTTCAGTAGCCCAGTGTGAATCCATGAAATGATGAGGTCTAACTTGCTTACTTTGTACTTACTCTTACCTATAACTTAACTATATCGTTTTTGTAATTAACTGTGTGGTATCATACAGCACACCGGGGGTGTTGTTATTTTAGTATGCAATCGACAACTAGAAATTATACACCCTGTTGAAAATAAAGCATGCAGTTTGCCCATGGCCACGACCTCTCTCTACCCTGACCTCTTGTAGGTTTTGCCTGCGACAGCGCATGCAATGCATGCACTCGCGCTTGCAATGCATGCACTCACGCTTGCGAGAGATATTGTATACAGGAAGGGGTTTGCAGTCCGCCCATTGCTTACCTTAATTGTTACTCTTTTTGCACCGTCTAATTGGTATGCGTGTGCCAGCTTCACTTACTCTTCTTCGGATGGAGCACAGACCACGTACTGATTGTTTCAGTTCGATTGTTGTCCTTCCGCTGATTGTGCCGTCATTGAAGTACTATTTTTAAAACGCCTCGCTCTTTCTGGCAGAACTAGGAAAGCGGCAGCTAAACCCGCCCAGCGGCCATTTGTTGTGCAAACAAATGGCTGCTTGGTGCAGTGCTGAATTTGTAGGGCAACATTGTGAGATGGGCAAACAAATTCTATCCTGTACTGCTTTCCATTGCAATGCCCAGCTGTGATAATTTTTTGTGTGCTTTTTTTGTTTAGTTTGTGTTGCGGGTTAATTACAAAAGCGCCTGGTATCGCCAGCCAAGATATGTGTGGCTTTTTCGCATTAAAAGAATGCATTCGAAAAACCTTGTCTACTGCTTATTCAGTTTTGTGTGGTTTACTTTCTGTATTTAAAACATACATTCATTGACTGCACGCAGTCAAGACATACAAATGCAATCACCTCCTCAGATGGTGCAAGTGTATTGCCTGCAGTTCTATGGCTTGAGTACAGAGATTTGACAGTGACGTGAGAGAGTGGGGACAGGGTCCCCCATAGCAATTCAGTGAGCTCGTTAGGGAGGGTCTGCTAAATATGTGTTCTTCCTGCCCACTGCAAATATTGACTAAGACATTAGGTCTCGCCTATAGGGAAGTTATTGGCTTTGTCAATGTATGTTAAGCATATTGTGCAGCAGTGTGGCTGTTGTGCAGAATTGCTGAAAGTAAAGTAAAAAAAAGCTCTATGATGTGCTAACTACGTCATAGCACTTTGTTTTATGTTCAGCCATGCCATCAATCACACTGCTGCACAGCATGGCTAAACAAAACATTGACAAACTAATAGTTCTTGCATAGGCAAGATCTATTGGCTTTGCCAATGCTTGTTTTACAATGCAATTCTACAGACTCCAAGTGCAGGAATATACTTGTCATGCAGTGAAGAGACCATGTCTAGTCTACCTGCTTCAGAAGCAATCGATACATGAACATTTTATTTCTAAGTCCTTAAGGGGCAGGTAGGAAATGTTTTGTGATGAAAGTATTTTGTACATATTGGCTTAGGTGGTGAAGGTTTTAGTGGAGGGCAGACAGAACGTAGAAGGCATTACGAAACAATATTCAACCATCTTAAAATCCACAGATGTTGCTTAGACAGTTCTTCCACTGAGAGCAGCATCTTTCCAGGCTCTGAATTCAATGCAACAGGGAAAGGACCGCGAAAGGTTGTGTACTGCCTAGACAAGGTTCATATACCTGTGGTAAGGGCATAACAATCCTCCTCTTACCAACAGTCAAGCACATCTTTTGCACTGGTGCATGGTATGCATAAATGTGTCAAAGGAAAACAGTCCAAATCTAGAAAATTGACCGCCGGATGTGATGCTATCCCACAGTGTTTCTCCTAATCACCTCATTGCAGAGGCAGATCCTGAAGATCGCACTTAGGAAGCTGAGCAGCAATTACAGCTGCTCTGTAACGAGGCAGGCGGTGCCTATCTGCACAAAGCTGCAAGGCACTCACCGGTCCATTAACTTATACCAGAATAACGATTTGTTAAACAGCAGTTTTTACATCCAGACAAGATGTTTTGCTCACAACATCAGATTTCCTACCAGCCAACGGCTGCCTCAGACCAAACAAACATGAAGGAAGTAACATTTATCATTAATTTGACTTTTCATAACACATTACCCAGTAGCAGGTTTTCTGTGGTCCCTATCACTTCAGTCATCATAATTTTAATTACTATGCCAAAAGACAACCAATGGCATTAAAGGTTGTGAGAATGCATCACAAACACATCAATGATTCTAATTTTTAAGTGAGCCACCAAGGATCAATGAAAGCCGAAGTCATACCAGCCCCCAATGGGTGGTCTCTGAGTGACTTTAAGCCAAACACGGTTATCGGCAGGAACATCAGCGTTTCTGGGCTCAGGATGAATAATAATGAACAGGGACTGCTGACACAAATAGAAAAGTCATACATCTTCATTAAGGTTTCGTTATCTGCACGGACAGGCAGGCCGATGACAGTGCAGGAAACAACCTAGCCGGCTTCCTTGAACAAACACAAACACCTTTGTGTCCAGGGATATCTTCCTTTATGGAAAGGGCTATTTTCAGGTCTGCGATAAATAGCAGAGGCCTGAAGCAGAAGAATAACACAGGAGAGGCAATTTTAGGTCTCGGCTGCAGGCAGCTTTAGCCATTATTTGCAGGTTTACTGTTTCCAATACATATACATAGAATGTGCATTAAATGAGATGCTTACTCATGATTGGATGGCTTTGTTGTCTATATAATTTGACGGATTTCCTCCTTTTTCTAGTTTGTCCCACCCATGAGCATTTGGTCTCACTTTTTTCTGATTGGATGAGTTGTATCCTTCAAATGCCATCTTCAGGGGATTCTTTTTTCTTTATGGGTCAGCCCTCTGTAGGCCTGCAGGTTTCTTTTACTCTCTCCCTCACTGTTTGAACATATTAACAACTAATTTCACACAGCCAATACCTAGAGACCAACATGTTGGTGACTTGTAGTACACAAGGCTGCAGATAAACTTTTGGGAAGGAATCACTTTACTTCCAATCTTTGGAAGTAGAGAGTTAATGGAATTCTTAGGGATTAAAACAAGTTTGTCCCCATCTTCTTCTTTCACTTGACCCTATAAACCAATCCTGGCATGACACTTTTGGAAATATTGTCATTGACAGTGTTAAATCTTTAGGCATCATTAAATACTTCGGGCCCGATTCCGATCCGATTCCACTAGAAAAGCCCTCCGTACGACTCGGATCCGGAGGGCTTTCAGAGCGAACCGTGTTCCAGGAGTCCGACCGAGCGAGTACGATGCAGCCATATGCTTACGGACTCGGTTCGCTCGGACTCCCATTGAACTCTATGGGAGCCTATGTACAGACGCGTACACAGGCTCCCATAGCAAAAAGGGGTGGGTGGGGAAAAGCGTACACCCTGTGGCGGGCACCCCATGGTACCCGCCACACTGTGCATGCATGGATCGGGGGGACCCATGCGCACCCGCCATGACAGATTCGGAGTGCCCCGGGTGAAGGGGGGCCTGCTATGGCCCCCGAAGTACGGTTCTGGCAGCCGTTTTGTCTCACTGAGAACGAGGCGAACCAGCGGTCTGAATCGTGCATCGTACTCGCTCGGTTGGAATTTGGTTCCATACCGCGGCACAATGCGCTACGAACGAGTCGTACGGACATGTTCGGGTCCCGGAAACGATTCGGTCAGCGCGTACGCGATCTTTGCATCGTACGTGGTCGTTCGGACCTGTGTACGGTTCGGTCGTAAACAAGGGATACGAATCAGATCCGGGAAAGCCAAAGCCGATTCGGAGGCCTTCCGAACAACATCGGAATCGGGCCCTTAATCATCAACCTCAAATACAATGGCAAAAAGTGTTCAATTTCATCTGAAACTTCTTTCAGAGATTCATCATCTTATTCTAGAATAGGTCCTCAAAACCTCTATTCAAAGATGTGTACTGCCAAGACCTGACTCTGGGAACTCTCTTCTGCCTCCCAAAATACATCTCCTCTCTACCTCCAAAAGCAGTACTACGTTCAAATGTCTTCCTTAGGAAGCCAGAGTCCTCTAAAAGGCTCTTTCTATAAGTCACAAGGAATTGCACACCTCTAACTATCCATGAAGATGGCCGCCAGGTAGGAGCTCTCCCATGCAGCTCCCGGGTCAGGGATTACCAAATCGGTAAAAATCCCTCTACATACCTGACCATCCACCTCAAATCTACAAACAACCGAACTGCTCTAACATCGGACTACTACTGCAGAGTATCTTACCGCCAGAGACGACCCCTGGCGACCCGACACTCCCTCGCCAGGACTGAGCCCTCTGAGCCGTCCTCAGGCGACCTGACGCTCCTGCCTCGTCACTCCAGAGATCCCCAGATACACAGAAACGAGACTATTTCCTTGGTCGGACACACCACCCCATCCCTGGTCAAGCTCTCCCTTGGGCTGGGACGTGCTCCCTCTTGCTGCCGTTCCCGCTACATCGCGGGCACGGAGGGGCATCAGAGTGAGGTCCTCCCTGGTTGCACCACTGGCAGAGCTGCCGGTGCCTATATTTGTCCTCCTCCGCTGGCCACTTACAAAGGCCATTTCAACTTGCTTCACCACTGACAGGGCTGATGGTGCAAGCGTCTCCGATTGCCGTGATGAGCCTTTTCGTCGCGGACTGCCGCCAGAACTCCGTGGCCTGAGCCGAGGCTCCCCTATGCACAGCCAACCCACTCTTCCTCCCCTCTCATCGGCCACAGCTCCCCGCTCATCTCCGCTGCCAGGTCTTCCTCCTCCCCGCCTCCTCACTGAATTTCCATGACGACCAGTGCTCGGCGGATCCCGCAATAACGCTGCCGATGCCTTTGTATTTTCTCCGGATGGCCGCAGAGGTGCCGAGCTGAGGCTCTCTCCCCCTGACCCTCCCCCCGCCTCCGGACTGGACTGCCGCTGCTTTTCCCTACTGCTAACCCGCCTACCTCGCCTCCCGTAAGACGTCTGGGACTACTTTGGAGGTTTATTTATTTTATTTCATTTGAGCGGAGGTAAGAACTACTCTTTTGAACTTTTGGACTAGGATTCATATGCACCCCGCCATTTTGGGACCATCTCCTATAGACACTCTTGTCCTATCCGCCATCTTAGCGACCTTGGTCTCGCCGGTCTCCAGCTGGGCGACCTTTCCGACCGTCTCTCTGCTCCACGGATTTGCTCCTCGTTTGTGTATATTGCCGATGCCCCGGATCTCATCACTCATTTTGCGTTATGTCTACCTCCCGCGAGTATTCTAATGTTTTAGTGTCATGGTTCCTACTGTGCAACATTGTATTTAACCACTATTACTATGTGTAACTTTTTTCTTACCAATACTCTTTTAAAACACCCTGTTACCTCCGGGTCTAGCCAATATCCCTGGTGATCCGGTCTATACCTGCCTGACCTTAAAATGGCGGCCAAAATTTCCCCCGGTCCGCATCTTCCCTTTTCTCTATCCAACATTTGTTTCCAATGTTACTGCGGACTCCATAGTCTACCAATACCCTCTTCACTCTATGGCCCTTAACCCGCTTTAATCTGTTCGCTCACCCTTTTTAATCCGTGAGTGTAGCTGTTTTGAATAAGCTATGATCAAATGGCACACAACTCATATTAATTTATTGTTTTTTTCTTTCTGTTACCACCATCTTTTGCTGCATTGGGGCTGCAGTCTCCCAGGCTACTGAACCAGCTTCCCAACTCTCTATTCCCCTAATCTGCAGTGAAGGTCTTTCTCTACCAGCCCGACTGTCCCTACAATGGCCTCCATGAATGTGCCCCATGCCAAAGCACTCCTTCTCCCCTTGTTGGGGAGGGATCCAGCATTTATGCCCTGGAGTCTCAGAGACCCCTCTGAGAGAGTCCACAGCGATAAGGGAGTCACACATCGCGGAGGATTGGGAATCCTCCCATTACCGCTGGGAGCACAGCACCGTACACCGTGACCGGTGCCCTAAATGAAACTTTTTGACGATGCCCCCCTAGGCGGACACTCGAACCTTCTGTATGTACCTCGGTGCCCGAGCAACCTTTGGCCGACGACCGGTGGAGCTGCCCTACGCAGCTATAGAGGAGTTTGGCTTTGGTTCCCCCCTCGGCCGTCACCTACCCAGCCGGACATCGGACACTGTTTTTTCCTCGTCGCCCCGTTGTGTTTCCTACCCTCTCCCCTACCTCTTCCCTCCCTCACTCCTTATCTACCTCCCCTATTCCTTTCCTCTCTCCCCTGAATTTCTCTACCCTTGCCTGCTTTTTTCCCTATGCCAGAGCCTTGCTTCTGTAACTCATGTATCTCATGTAACTACTATGCTTTGAAACTATTGTAACTTTTGTAACTATGCTTTGAAACGATTGTCCTTCCTCATGTAAAGCGCTCCGATACCTCCAGGTCTAGCCAGCGCTATATAAAACTTTTCAAATAAATAAAATAAATAAACAAACCCTGGTATCTTGCCTAAAAACAACAAGTATCAAGTGGGCTCAGATCTCTACAAAGTACAGGGACTCTGCTCCTAGAACCTCAGTCTTCAAAAATGAACATACAATAACACAGTCCTTTTCAGACAGTAATACCAGAATCTGGACCTCTTTCCTTCCTAGTCTTTGCACCACTAGCTTGATAGGCACCTTCAAAAGGAGTTTAAACAGAATTCTATTCCAGCAACAGCTCTCGATTTACATTTGATATTCCCACCTCACAATTCTGCTGCCCTCTCCTTTCCATTCCTATTATGGTTAGCCATGTCATCTGTTATCTACAGCTATCCTCTCCAGACCTCGATTTCATGGTAGCTGTTTCCTTTAATAAGCAAGGACAGGTACGTACATACCATTGTGCCAGGAATACCAATATACAATCAATATCCACAAGAATGTAAAAAATACTCGTGACATGTCTGGGATAGTCAGAATGTCACAAGAAGTACCCATAGTATTTCATGGAGATGCCAAGGATGAAGGGGAAGCCAGTAGGGTGACAATGCCCACATTATGTCAAATCTGGTCCACTATCGATACCTTCCCACTGAAAACCGCTGAGTGATGAAACCCGCACATGCCCCAAAAGACACACAAACTTGTACTCCAGTTCTTTAACACAGTCTTACAAATGTAGAGATATGAAGCTTTGTGATGATGGCGTACACTGGCATGCATGAGTCTTCCTTGCAAATTATTCCGATGGTGCAGGTATCACTTGGCTACAAAGTTCTGTCCATTTAGAAGATTTTATTATGACCATCAGTTTAAAATATAATTCTGAAATGTACTGGATGGCTTACAAAAAAGGGCTTTTTAATCAAGAAAGTACAAAGAGGTATTTAATGCCACTGTACAGCCCTTTTGCAAAAATGCTCAAGAAAACACAGTGAAAATCATTCATGTACTATTATTCCGTTTCTTGATTTTCAATGTCTGAAATTCCACATATTGAATGTTGTAATATTCAGAGAGGATTAGACTGAACAGCTTTAAACGAGTACAGAAGACTCAGTGGCACACAATGACTGTCATATCCAAATTGCAACGCAAGCATCGCATTTTGTTTCTATATTTTCCTACTAACGTTTTAGGTCGAGCCTGGGCAGTGTATGCGCTGCTCTGCAAGACATGCTGTATTGAGGTAGGAACTTGAAGCTCCGCCCACATTTTTCATTGGCTTGTTTCATTGTCCTCTGTAAACTGTGGCTGTTCATTGGTCAAAAGGCTTATTAGTCCCTCTTTAGTACCGCCTTGTCTCATTTTGTAACCTATAAATAAACAAAAGAAGAATGAGGCCAAAAGATGAAGAGCTAGCAAGAGGAGTCACTCTTGTTTTCTAGAAAAAAACACTCTTGTTTTCTAGAAGAACCCTCACTCACCAACCTGGTTGGTGACATGCTTCATCATTGGGTTCCCACCAGAGAGGCCGAGTGCCTCTCTGGTGTGCTACGGGTTTGGTGATTCTGTGGGGGTGAAAAAGTGATAGTGCAAAGGATTAAGATTGCCTCTATTTATCCCAAAAAAAAAAACTCTTTTTATTGGCGGAGAAATAAGGCAAGAGTAAAAACAGTGAGGTGGATGTTTAGAACTGGGTAGATTGACCAGTTACATCCTAGGTTAAAAAGTGAAGTGTGGTCTACATGTTAGAGAATGAATGAGCAACGGCGGATCTGAGTAAACGCACCTCCCTGCTTTATTCCTTTTCTTGTTTAAGAAATTGTAATGGATAGTATGATTGGGTGTGCACATACAGCTCCTGCACCTGCCGTTGTTGGATGCCAGCTGCCAAGCAGAGAGAAAACTGTGAAAATAGTGGAGCGGTGCACTACCAAAGAGTTTTCTTCAATAAATCCAAATGTTCATTTTGTATAGTGGTTTATCAATCCTTTATTTTCAATATCAAAATGTGCAAATTCCAGCCAACGCGTTTCGTTCATACATAAAATGAACTTCTTCAGGGCTGAAAGTTATAATACATAAAAGAAAACATAAGTATAAAAATATATATACATATGGTGTATTCACACAATATGCTTTTACTTTAAAAACGAGAGAGAAACTATATACAAAGGCAAAGGTTATTTCATTAGAAGGTGACTCTAAACACAAGAAAGGAAACCTAATGGGGGGGTGGGAAAAATACAAAACAAAAATGGAAATTCATGGTCGACAATATGTCACTTCAAGTTGAAGAAAAAACAGACAAAATAGGGTGAAGGGGAAAAAGAAAATGGGGGGGCGGAAGAGTAGGGGTTGAAGACAAGAATAGAGGGAGGAAAAAACATGGAAATATAAAAATATAAATATATATATATATATATATATAAAAAAGGGCAGACATTAACAATCTTATACATATTTTGTAATGTAATGTCCAGTGAGCATTTGGTCTGTAAATAGATATGTAAATCAAAATAGATCAGTATCAGTTGTTAATTAATAGCAACAACGGATCCAGGAGCTATTGTCACTAGTGGGTCTATACAGTTCACCCTAAGCGTAGCTCATAGTGTCCAAGTAAACAAGTAACAGTTAGTCCAGGGCCTAAGTAACAGCACATGATTGGAGAAACCTTTGAGCCATACAAATACGAGAAAAAGACCAAAATAAAACAGAGAAAAGGCACTACATGTACCTACCAAATGGTGATGTGAAGAAGACGCAGGAACACAGAGGCAATGAAGAGCCCTTGATCTGAGATATTTCAAATTCCTGCTGTCGACGCACAAGTATTTAAATTTTAAAGGCTACCATGATAAGTGCCTGATGGTTCTATCTCTAAGAAAGTAAAAGAAAATGTATTAAAAAACAAGGAGCGACATAGTGCGTAAACACTAAAGAATTATAGGGAATAAGCACCGGTACCAGAGAAATAATATGAATATATACAGGCACCAAAAAGTGGCATGACATTGAGGTCATAATAGTTAAAGAAAAAGAAAAACTGTGTCCAAGTGAAGGACGGCTTGCTGGCTGGGCAATAGAAGAGGATGGCAGCGAAAGGCCTGTAACAATAAACCTATGGAAGGAGAGCAGACCCACTTGGCAAGCTTCATGATCAAAAACATGAAAAGCTGGTGAAGTAGTAAGATTAAAACATTACAAAGCGGTCTCCTGAATATATGCGCAGAAGCGCCAATTATACCAAAGGTATAAATAAAACAGTGACGCGCTGCAATCACCTATTTAAAAGCAATACAATCTAAAAGAGACTAAATGCTTAGGCTTGTAGTGATGTACAAATCACATCCACGTGGTTGCATTATTTGCAACCCAAAAGACAAACTTAAAGGAACAGTAAATAAATAAAGTGAAAGAGTTCCTTGAGTATAAACAAGCTGCTAAGATGAAAGCTAAGTAACAAATTAAATAATATGAAAATCACATTACAATGAAAGCGCTGTGAATCATTCTTAGGCATAAGTTAAAGAAATAGAATAACAGAGTTATTAAACTAAAAGGAAGAAAGTCATAAAAGTAAGGTTGAAAAACAAGCACCATAGCCAGAAACTAGTCATAGTAGCCAAGAGGTTCTTACAAGAACAGGTAGAGATCTAAATACCTGGGGACACAGTCCTGTTATTATCGTCCGGTCGGCAGTCAGTGTTGAACTGGCCGGTCCCACTTCCTGGTTAATATAAGCACCATGAGAATGGGCGGGAAAGTAATCGGTGAAAGAACACCGAAGAAAGACTATAAGGGAAGAACGGTGGCCAGCAGAAATGAGGATGAATCCGCTTTTCCAATAGGTGATAAGGCTGGGGGAAGTGTCAGCACAAGTGTGTGACATGTAAACAGAGGAGAGAGGTAGTGTCAGCACAAGAAATAAATAGCAAATAGGTTGCTCAAACCTTCCTTATTACAGAAAAAAGAGAGTCAGCACAAGTCATGGTTGAAATAATGTAATTAATAGCCAATATAGGAAAGAAAAAAAAAAATGAAAAATGAAGTATCGAGAGGAATACAAAAAGAATGAAAAGATCAATAAGAGAGTGGCGGCTATATCATGAATTAAGCCGTCAAAAATAGTGAAGCGCGTTCCGCATAATTTTAGCACAAAATAGTGCATTGAGAGATATTTAATAAAAAAGGAGGCAGTATATTCAGCAAAAGAGAGATGGTAGTGCCTCAGGTCAAACCTGTTACGGCGATAAAAATAGGGGAAGTAGATTGCAGTGTGTGCTAGGTGGCGATATTGGTCTCAGCCTATCATGAAAAAATAGGATTGTTTAAAAACTAAATAGCATACAAATGGTAGTGGGAGTCAAGGGAGATCCTGGTCCAAGCAAACCAGTTAATTAATGAGAGAAGGTCAGAGACGCGTGGGGATATGAAGCTATAAAGTACGGCTAGAGTAGAATGTTTTGACAGAAGGAATTAAGAATTAACATGCTTAGAACTATAGTTGAAGTGGGATGATATAATAGGGAGGGTTAAAGATTCACTGGCAAAACGGGGCTGAGAGGTCTTTGACGGGCATCCACCGTGGTAAGATTGGTCTATCCTAGAAAATAATGAAACTCATTATCGGTATTATGCCCTTTGTTCACCGCGTCCAATCTACATATCCATTTAGCCTCCGTTTGTCGTAGAGTCAGATCCCTGTCTCCCCCCTTGTGTTTAATGGAATATGGTCGATGCCCAAAAACTGAATGTGGGGGACTTCTGGTGAGTTGTACGATAATGTTCAGTCATGGGGTATCTTTCATCACCATTGATGACTGCTCTGCGATGTTCCTGAATCCTGATCTTAAGACTACGTATAGTACTACCCATGTAAATCATCTTACAGGGGCACTCCAGAATGTAGATAACATACTGTGTATTACAGTTGATGAAGTGTTTGATTTCATGGGTAGTGTTGGTATTGTAACTAAATTCTTTCTGTTTGTTTTTGCCCAAGCTACAAATACTGCAATTGGTGCAAGTGTAAAAGCCATGGGGGGCCTGTGGTAACCATGTCTTATTGGTATTGGTTGTAATGTAACTAGGGCATAATGTTTTTCGCAGTGTGCGTCCTCTTCTGTATATAAGGGATGGATTGGCATTAATAAATGGGCGAAGAGCTGGTACTTCTAATAGGAGATGCCAATTGTGAGAAGTTGGCCTGGTATATGCTGTTCACTAATTAAAGTGGACACCTTGCACCAGGGCAAATCGACTCTTATGGTAGATGGGTTTAAGACAACCTTTTAAAGAAAGCTATCCTAGTGGTAGCTGTGGAGAGCAGCCTTCAGGCTAAGTCTTGAAGGAATGTAAAGCAGCTTGTTTTACCATATAATCTCTTGAATCACCAAAAATGAAAAGACACCACACAGGTATATATATCAAATATATATGTATTTATTTCTAAATAACTCTCTACTAATCTCTTTATGAGATTAGAAGACAAACATATGCACAAATCAACGTTTCACAATAAGTTAAGCACAAAATATGGCTGGGGCCCTAGGGGCGTACCAGACCATATACTAAGTAAGAGACTTAGGGACAACGACTTGCAGGGAGACAAGGCCTAGGGCCTTCAGAAGTGCAGGGGCCTCACGAAACCACCCAAGGCAGGTAAGTAAAGGACCCACGGGGGACGCGTGCAGTGTGGATACACAGGCGCGGATCGCCGTTCACTTCAATGGGGCAAGTTGCGGTTGGAAATAAAGAGTTTTAGGATACTTCGGGAGAACCTACAAGCAAGTCACTTACAGGGTAAGTAGTTCTAGGGCCCACACCCACAGGAGCACCGTAGTGCTGGAGTTACCTCACCCAGGGAAGCCGGGTGCATAGGTGTCCTTTGGTGTCGGGTCGCGGCGTCGTTTTCAATGGCGAACAAAGAAGACTTGCTGCTTGCGGGAGCTGAAGAAGTGTCCGGTGGAATCCAAGCCTGGATTCTGAAGAAGGATGACCTGAAAGCAGAGGGGACAGTGTTCAAAGTCACTTGGCAGTGACCCGGGGCAAGGAAGATGGATGCCCACCGTCGTCGGTTGATTCAGGTCGGTTGCGGGTGCCTTGACTCTTCAGCCACGTGGTCCAGGAGGTGTCGACGATGACCAGGAGCTGGATTCGGTGGGTCCCTCGACGTCTGCAGCTGACTGCGGTGTCGGCAACTCGATTGGAGCCAACAAGCCTTGGCAGCAGCAAGTCTCGGGGAGATGAAGAAAAGTCGATGGCGCAGACCAGCAAGGTCTGAGGGACTCACCCAGCGAGGGTAAGTCAGGGCAGGCCTGGAGCAACCAGGGGAGCCCTTTGGTTTCTTTAAGAAGTCTTCTGGGGACCCACAAGCCGGCGGGCAAGGGATCGCAAAGACACCTCGGGCGGAATCACTCAACAGGGGCCCACGGTCACTCGGGACGGTGTAGGCCTCTGATCTTCGGAGGGATTCCTGCTGGAGGTCGGGACCACACGTGGTCCAAAGCACAAGTTCGTAGAACGTTGTGAAGGGGTTGCACTCGACAATAGTGCACGGTACCCAGGGGTCGCGGTTCCTCGTTACTCGTGGGGTCCACTTGCCTCAGCTTCGCTGGGGACTCACGATGGCCTGGGAGAGGTCAGGAAATCCACTTCTTGGGCTGCAGAGACTTCGGACTCCGGCGGGAGCGGCGTAGTTTGCGACCGTCGTTGTCGTTTTTGGTGCCTGCCAAGCAGGGGAGTCACTCCTTGACTCCAAGGGAGATTCTTCTGTCTTCCAAAGGTAGTGGAACGTCGAAGGGCCAGGATTCTTCTGTAGAGCGTCGTCCAGGGGTTATCTAACTAGCAAGTTCAAGGGTTCCCCTTCTTATACTGAAAAGAGGGGATGGACTAGCTCTATGACCCCACCTATGGGAGGGTCAAGGGAGGGGGTGGCTACACCCACTTCCCTTTGTCCAGTTTCGCGCCAGAGCAGGGGCAGGTAGCCCCTGAGCCGGTTTGAACTGGCATATGCACAGAGGAGCCTTCTGCTCCCCCAGTGCAGGACTTCAAAGCACTCTAAGAGTGCACCCACCCAGCCCCAATACACTAAACCCTGTCTGGGAGGTGGTTACACCTCCCTGTGACAGGCTGCCTATTGTTGGGCTTCCTCCACTGCGAGTTTCGGTCATCAGCAGGAGGGCAGCCCAGTGTCTGTGACTGGTGGCATCCATTTTGTGATGCCAGGGCTCTTTAGGATTCTACCGCGTTTCCACAGCAGGTACATGTCTTATCCCTCTAGAAGGGTGGAATGCTACCCCCGCCGCCAGGATTGGCGGGGGGTAGTATTCCAAGATGTTTGACACCAAACACGACATGTTTTGATGCAGCCATTCCAAAGTTAGCATTTTACCGCGAGGATATAATGCACTTAAGAGTATATGGTTTAACCGCATCCACAAACAGCACCAGAGAATAGACTCTGAGAGCTGCAGAGGGGCCCTGCTCAGGCAGAGGCACCCCCTCACATAGAAGCCAAGCACCCTGCCCTCAGGATTGATAGGGCCTGCCTTAGGGGTGACTGATAGGTTTATATGTGTGTGCAGGAGAGATATAGGAAACCTATATCTCAGTGAGGGGTGCTAGCACCACCTCACCCAGGCTGCAGTAGCAGGCCTGTGGTGTCAGATTTAGACTGCTTCCCAGGGGTGGCATAATACATGCTGCAGCCCCTGGTAGGCCTGTGAAGTACCTATGCCCTTGGTACCTAAGGTACCATATACTAGGGACTCATAAGGCACCACAGTATCCAATCACTAGTGCACCTAGAGTGCACTCCATGTAGTTTAGAGAGAGCAGATAGACTGGGGCCCTGAATAGCAGGGTCCCAGTCCAACTAAGTCATAAACCAGCAAAACACCAGGAAAAAAGTGGGGGCAACCATATAGTCAGATTCCACCTTCCTACATAACCCCCCAAACGAAAGGAGAAAAGGCTAACCTTGACCAGTTGAGCCTTTATTGATTAAGTGGCCATATAAGGAAGCACCTGCACTAGCATGGTTGCCCCCTGTCTTATGGTCCCCTAAGCAATCCCTCACCCTAAGGGTATGAGAGGGTCTCCACCATGGGGAATCACTACCTCTGGTGTGCTTTGGTAAAGTACAAGGCTGGTGGGGTGTCTGAGTAGGGAAGTGAGGCCCTAGGAAGGTTGGCCTCAGCTTCCTCAGATCACTGGTCACCATGTATGCCTGTCTTTACATCACTGAGTTGCACTTTGCTCTAAGGGTCAACCTTTGACTGCCTACAGCTGGGGGTTGGGTCCCTTTGGATGGAACACTGGAGGGACATGGCATGTTTGGAACCTTTTCGTTCCAGGTTTGCCCTTGCCTAACAGAGTCCTTCTGGGGGAGGTCCCTACATAAAGGTATGGGGGATCCCTCAGTGGGTTGAGGAATTTTCACCTGGCTAGGGCTACTAGACTGGGTGCCCCTAATCGGCTGATGGGGGTGTTCCTCTGGACAGGGGGCCCTGGGGGTCCACTGACCTCCCTGACCTCTGCAGCCCTGGGCTGACTGAGGCAGGGTAGAGAGGGCAGTTTACCTGCTCCAGACTGGGTACCACCTTGGAAGGGTCCTCTGCCATCAGGGGTGGGGCCAGGCCAGGCCTGACTACCTCTGTGGCAGTTCCTTCACTAGGGGAGGGTCAGTTCCCTGAGGAGGCTGACCCTTACCTACTGTCTGGAGGGAAGAAGACTTTTCTTCAACCCTTGTGCTCTCTTCTGGGGGAGAGTGGGCCATTCTTCCAGGCTCCATCTCTCCAAAATCTTGGGCTGGGGCTGTGGCCATCACAGCCCCACTAACCTTTACAGGGACACCCAACATCCTCAGATGGGTTTGGTGTTCAATTTCAGCCCAGGCTGAAATTTCCAGATCATTGCCCATCAGGCAATCTACAGGTAAGGTTGGGGACACTGCCACTCTTTTTGGGCCTGTGACCCCTCCCAGCTGAGATTGACTATGGCCATGGGGTGATCTGTTCTGACACCATCAATGTTGGTCACCTGGTATTTAAACTCAGGTAAAAGCTGGTGAGGGGGGACTAGTTTCCCTGCCACCATGGTGACACTAGCCCCTGTGTCCCTAAATGCCACAGCTTTCTGACCATTAATTATTGGCTCCAGTCTGTACCTGCCCAATGCTGTGGGACCCACGGTAAAGGTGGCAAATCCTATACCACCATCAGAGTCTGAGGAGTCTGTTGAGGGGGTCCTGTCTAAACTAGGGCCCACCTCTGTTCCTCTTGCAAAAGCACCTAACTTTTTGGGTGCACTACTCCCAACTGGAGGATTACTACTGGTAGTACCGGGAGGGGTGGTAGTAGTTGTTGGAGGAACATTTTCTTTATTGCCAATCCTGGGACAACTGGGATCAGATTTCCAGTGCCCAGGCTTTTTACAGACATGGCAATAGGGTTTCTTTTCAGGAGAGGAAGGAGTTTGGGACCCACCCCCAGAAGAGGACTTTTGGGGCCCTGTAGTGGACTTATCCTTAGATTTATCCCCACCTTTCTCTTGGGACTTGGTAGAATCTTTCTTGTGGTCACCACCCTGATTCTTAGGCCTTACCCTGGTTCTGACCCATTTGTCTGCCTTCTTTCCCAATTCTTGGGGAGAGGTCAGATCAGAGTCCACCAGGTACTGGTGTAAAAGCTGGTTTTGACAATTATTAAGGATCTGTTCTCTCATCATTAGATTATAAAATCCTTTGAAATCAGTAACCCTACTGCCAACCAGCCAACCCTCCAGAGCCTTGGATGCACAATCTACAAAGTCTGTCCAGTCCTGAGTCTGTGCCTTCTGGGTATCTCTGAACTTCAACCTGTACTGCTCAGTGGTTAAGCCAAACCCATCTATCAGTGCACTCTTCAGGACCTCATAATCATCAGCATCCTCCTCTCTAACAGTGAGGAGCTTGTCTCTTCCTTTATCTGAAAAGGAGAGCCACAAGATTGCTGCCCACTGCTTTTGGGGGACCTGCTGTACTCTACAGGCCCTCTCCATAGCAGTTATCCACTTGTGGATATCATCCCCACTCTGGTAGGGAGGAACAACCTTGCTCAGGTTCCTATGGTCAGGAATATATTCTCTGCCTCTAGGGACACTGTTGCTGCCACCAGGGGGTTCTAACCCCTCTCTTCTAGAAGCTCTCTGGATCTCCAGGGCTTCCCTATCCAGTGCCAACTGCTTGGTTCTGAGGGCCACTTTGGCTTCCTCATACTGGAGCAGTTTGCACCTTCTCTCAGAGGAGGTCTCTCTTAAGGAAAAGTATGAGCTCCTCTGCTGGACAAATTCTCTGCCAGAGTGATAAGAGTGGTCAGATTCCCTGGAAGGGGATCTGTGCCTCTCCTCCTCTCTGTCAGTTCTCTTAGGGAGAATTCCTCTGTCCTTTTCAGGCCCCTTGAAGCCTGGCCCTTCAATCACAGAACCCACTGATTCAGACCCTTTAGCTCCTAGAGCCAATCTAAGGTCATCTGCTGTCAGCAGATCTATCAGGTATAGTGTTGAGGGATTCTGTCCTAGCTTCAGGTGTCTTTCAACACACATGGCTCTCAAGTCAGAGAAAGCCATGTCCTTATACTGAGGCTGAGTGGATCCACTGGGTCCACCCTTTAAGGACATTCTAGTGTTGTGCAGTGTTGTACTACCTACACTCGTTTGTGGCCTACTGATCCTAGCTTGAGCTGTGGAAAGGGTGTGCTATCCCTTGGCACACAGCTCTAAGTTCAGTAGAACTTATTGATACTAAGCTTGTTTTATATGTACCTTGAGTACCTATAATGGTTTTCAGTTAGTAATTCAAATAGAGATTTTCTGGTAAAACAATGGCAAGCTGGAATCCCACACGCTGCCCACCAATGTGAGAAGTTGGCCTGGTATATGCTGTTCACTAATTAAAGTGGACACCTTGCACCAGGGCAAATCGACTCTTATGGTTGATAGGTTTAAGACAACCTTTTAAAGAAAGCTATCCTAGTGGTAGCTGTGGAGAGCAGCCTTCAGGTTAAGTCTTGAAGGAATGTAAAGCAGCTTGTTTTACCATATAATCTCTTGAATCACCAAATGAAAAGACACCACACAGGTATATATATCAAATATATATGTATTTATTTCTAAATAACTCTCTACTAATCTCTTTATGAGATTAGAAGACAAACATATGCACAAATCAACGTTTCACAATAAGTTAAGCACAAAATATGGCTGGGGCCCTAGGGGCGTACCAGACCATATACTAAGTAAGAGACTTAGGGACAACGACTTGCAGGGAGACAAGGCCTAGGGCCTTCAGAAGTGCAGGGGCCTCACGAAACCACCCAAGGCAGGTAAGTAAAGGACCCACGGGGACGCGTGCAGTGTGGATACACAGGCGCGGATCGCCGTTAACTTCAATGGGGCAAGTTGCGGTTGGAAATAAAGAGTTTTAGGATACTTCGGGAGAACCTACAAGCAAGTCACTTACAGGGTAAGTAGTTCTAGGGCCCACACCCACAGGAGCACCGTAGTGCTGGAGTTACCTCACCCAGGGAAGCCGGGTGCATAGGTGTCCTTTGGTGTCGGGTCGTGGCGTCGTTTTCAATGGCGAACAAAGAAGACTTGCTGCTTGCGGGAGCTGAAGAAGTGTCCGGTGGAATCCAAGCCTGGATTCTGAAGAAGGATGACCTGAAAGCAGAGGGGACAGTGTTCAAAGTCACTTGGCAGTGACCCGGGGCAAGGAAGATGGATGCCCACCGTCGTCGGTTGATTCAGGTCGGTTGCGGGTGCCTTGACTCTTCAGCCACGTGGTCCAGGAGGTGTCGACGATGACCAGGAGCTGGATTCGGTGGGTCCTCGACGTCTGCAGCTGACTGCGGTGTCGGCAACTCGATTGGAGCCAACAAGCCTTGGCAGCAGCAAGTCTCGGGGAGATGAAGAAAAGTCGATGGCGCAGACCAGCAAGGTCTGAGGGACTCACCCAGCGAGGGTAAGTCAGGGCAGGCCTGGAGCAACCAGGGGAGCCCTTTGGTTTCTTTAAGAAGTCTTCTGGGGACCCACAAGCCGGCGGGCAAGGGATCGCAAAGACACCTCGGGCGGAATCACTCAACAGGGGCCCACGGTCACTCGGGACGGTGTAGGCCTCTGATCTTCGGAGGGATTCCTGCTGGAGGTCGGGACCACACGTGGTCCAAAGCACAAGTTCGTAGAACGTTGTGAAGGGGTTGCACTCGACAATAGTGCACGGTACCCAGGGGTCGCGGTTCCTCGTTACTCGTGGGGTCCACTTGCCTCAGCTTCGCTGGGGACTCACGATGGCCTGGGAGAGGTCAGGAAATCCACTTCTTGGGCTGCAGAGACTTCGGACTCCGGCGGGAGCGGCGTAGTTTGCGACCGTCGTTGTCGTTTTTGGTGCCTGCCAAGCAGGGGAGTCACTCCTTGACTCCAAGGGAGATTCTTCTGTCTTCCAAAGGTAGTGGAACGTCGAAGGGCCAGGATTCTTCTGTAGAGCGTCGTCCAGGGGTTATCTAACTAGCAAGTTCAAGGGTTCCCCTTCTTATACTGAAAAGAGGGGATGGACTAGCTCTATGACCCCACCTATGGGAGGGTCAAGGGAGGGGGTGGCTACACCCACTTCCCTTTGTCCAGTTTCGCGCCAGAGCAGGGGCAGGTAGCCCCTGAGCCGGTTTGAACTGGCATATGCACAGAGGAGCCTTCTGCTCCCCCAGTGCAGGACTTCAAAGCACTCTAAGAGTGCACCCACCCAGCCCCAATACACTAAACCCTGTCTGGGAGGTGGTTACACCTCCCTGTGACAGGATGCCTATTGTTGGGCTTCCTCCACTGCGAGTTTCGGTCATCAGCAGGAGGGCAGCCCAGTGTCTGTGACTGGTGGCATCCATTTTGTGATGCCAGGGCTCTTTAGGATTCTACCGCGTTTCCACAGCAGGTACATGTCTTATCCCTCTAGAAGGGTGGAATGCTACCCCCGCCGCCAGGATTGGCGGGGGGGTAGTATTCCAAGATGTTTGACACCAAACACGACATGTTTTGATGCAGCCATTCCAAAGTTAGCATTTTACCGCGAGGATATAATGCACTTAAGAGTATATGGTTTAACCGCATCCACAAACAGCACCAGAGAATAGACTCTGAGAGCTGCAGAGGGGCCCTGCTCAGGCAGAGGCACCCCCTCACATAGAAGCCAAGCACCCTGCCCTCAGGATTGATAGGGCCTGCCTTAGGGGTGACTGATAGGTTTATATGTGTGTGCAGGAGAGATATAGGAAACCTATATCTCAGTGAGGGGTGCTAGCACCACCTCACCCAGGCTGCAGTAGCAGGCCTGTGGTGTCAGATTTAGACTGCTTCCCAGGGGTGGCATAATACATGCTGCAGCCCCTGGTAGGCCTGTGAAGTACCTATGCCCTTGGTACCTAAGGTACCATATACTAGGGACTCATAAGGCACCACAGTATCCAATCACTAGTGCACCTAGAGTGCACTCCATGTCGTTAGAGAGAGCAGATAGACTGGGGCCCTGAATAGCAGGGTCCCAGTCCAACTAAGTCATAAACCAGCAAAACACCAGGAAAAAAGTGGGGGCAACCATATAGTCAGATTCCACCTTCCTACACCAATGTTTTTTAAAAACTTTAAAAATGTTATCACTGTGTGCATTGTAGTTGGTAAAAAATGCAATATTTTCCCTCTGAGGTGACCTGTCTTTCTTCTTGCCTAGATTGTTGGTCAATGTATCTGTCCTGGGTAGGCTCATTACCCTTTGTTCTGCCTTGTCGAGGGTTCTACAATCATACCCCTTTGTCTGAAACGCCCTTTGATATCAATGATGTTTATCTTGAAGTTGGCTTCCTCACTACAGGCTCTTCGTGCCCGGACCATCTCCCCATATGGTATGTTGGAGATAACAGACTTTGCATGGGCGCTATCTGCATGTAGGATACTATTGCAGGATGTTAATTTCCTATATAAAGTGCTGTGTACTAGTGCCTCTTTTATGTAAAAATGGATATCTAAAAAATCAATATATTTTGTGTTGTGTTGCATGGTCAGTTCTACATTGAAAGCGTTGTTATTGAGGTAGACCAAGTACTCCTGTAAGAGCACTTCAGGGCCCGACCATAGACAGATGATGTCGTCTATGTACCTCCCCCAATAGACAATATGTTTAGTCCAGGGAGAGGCACATTTGGCCCAGGCGTGCTCCTTCTCAAACCAGCCCATGAAAAGCCCGGCGTACGAAGGAGCAAACCCGGAACCCATGGCAGTCCCCTGCAGTTGGTGGTACCACCTCTCATCATGTTTAAAAAAGTTGTTGGTGAGGATAAGCTCAATCATGTCCATCAGCATGTTGTTGTATGCATAGTTATCAGCCCCTTCTGTGTCCAAGTAGTATCGGATTGCCAGCAACCCAAAATCCTTGCGGATGCATGTATAGAGGCCAACCACATCAAAGGTGACAAATCTCAGCTCTTCAGACCAAGGGAACCCCTCAAATTTCATCAGGATGTCTTTACTATCCTTCAGATAGGCCAGTAAGTTAGTAACGTGCTTTTGTAATGACAGGTCTACAAATTCAGATAATCGTTCTGTTGGGATCCTATCCCTGAAATGATTGGTCTACCAGGTGGAAATGTTCCTCCCTTATGTACCTTGGGTAAAATGTAAATACACGGATGACGTGCTTTGTCTATGTGTAGGTACCTAAACTCATCTTCAGTTAATAGACATTCTTGCCTCCATTCTGTGAGTCTGGTGTTGATAATTGTTTGTAGTGCTGGGGTGGAGTTGTGATTGACCAGTTCGTAACATTGCGAGTCACCCAATTGGCGTGTGATCTCCCCCATGTAGTCCTGTGTGTCCATTACTACCACATTCCCACCCTTGTCTGCCTCCCTGATCACGATTCCATTGTCATCTCGTAACCTTTGTAGTGCCTCCCTTTCTTTTTTAGACAGGTTAGGGAGTGGGCGTGGTGTATGTTTGTTGAAATATTAAAGTTTTCTCAGTTCTTGCGTTATATTATTACCGAATTTCTCAATATTGGCATGGTGACCCCCTACTGGTACAAACTTGGATTTGCATTTCAGACCTGTATCACGTTTGTAATTTTCCCCAATGTCTAAATCATCCAGGATGGTCTGTATAGGCGTTATCTCATCATTTTCAATAGATAGTAGTGTTTGCACCTCCCGTATGTCCCCAATCGTTCTGCTTGTTGGTGATGCATGATGTGTATTAGGTACATATTTGACAGGTTGTTGCGAGAAAAATTCTTTTAATTTTAATGTGCGTAAAAATTTATACAGATCAATGTGGACATCCACTAAATCCCCAAATTGTGTTGGACAAAAGCCCAGCCCTTTCTTCAAAACATTGCATTCGGACACATCTAAATTCCTACATGACAAATTAATGATCTGTAAGTCAGATTGTGCAGTTGGCATTGCCATTAGACCAGTGGCTCCCCCCGTGGTGGGTTCCCCTGTCTTGTTTTCTTTTATGTATTATAACTTTCAGCCCTGAAGAAGTTCATTTTATGTATGAACGAAACGCGTTGGCTGGAATTTGCACATTTTGATATTGAAAATAAAGGATTGATAAACCACTATACAAAATGAACATTTGGATTTATTGAAGAAAACTCTTTGGTAGTGCACCGCTCCACTATTTTCACTGTGGTCTACATGTTTCAGCCTCCTAATGCCCGTAGCGAGGCTTTCGTCAGGACCAAGTGCCACGGCGGTGTACGCACGCTAAGGCGTACCCTAACCTGTGGCAGCAGGAAAAACCGCTTAACTTACGGCTACCGTAGTGCCTTCAGGGTTCCTAAAAGCAGAATGAATATCAGGTGTAGGATAACCTTACACCATGGATCCTAACGGGGGCGGTGGCTTGTAGACACACTTTCATCAAAGCCAAGCACCCGTTTGGCACCTGGAGACTCCAGACATGAGGACCCCGTGGAATCACCAAACCCGCTCCGCTGTAATCAGGCGTCGTAGCACACCAGAGAGGCCCCACAGAATCACCAAACCCGCTCTGCTGTAATCAGGCGTCGTAGCACACCAGAGGTCCCACAGAATCACCAAACCCGCTCCGCTGTAATCAGGCGTCGTAGCACACCAGAGAGGCACTCGGCCTCTCTGGTGGGAACCCAATGATGAAGCATGTCACCAACCAGGTTGGTGAGTGAGGGTTCTTCTAGAAAACAAGAGTGTTTTTTTCTAGAAAACAAAAGTGACTCCTCTTGCTAGCTCTTCATCTTTTGGCCTCACTCTTCTTTTGTTTATTTATAATTGACCAGGGGGACCAAGAGTGGCTCCATTGTCTTTCCCTCTCTCTCTTGTTGTTTGAGAAGAATCATTTTGTAACCTCCCATGGCGACACCCCCGGTTACGTGTGTTGTTGCTCGGTAGGCTTTAATTACAGCCTTCCAGCACTATTTTCTCAAATTTTGCAGGCAGGACAACGCTTTTTAAAAATTTTATAGCACGCATTTGCAATGCAATAGGTCTTGCATTTGCGAGAGTTTAAGCTATTGGCATTGTAAATGACAATGCCTTTTATTTATCTGTTTTACAAAAATAAAAAACATTGTCATATACAATGCCAATAGCTCAAAGTCTCATAAATGCGAGACCTATTGCATTGCAAATGCTAGTTCTTTTTAAGTCTATCTCTATACATTTCTGCCACCATCCTTCAGTTGTTTGTCTCCATCCCTCCTCTGCTATAATCTCTCTCTGCAGTCTGTGTCTTCTATCCTGCGACTCAGCAGTTTGTCTCTCCTCCACGTTTCTAGTAAACATACGCTCTTTTGTCTATTTCTTGGTCTTAACTCTTCCATCCTTCTTTTCTCTACAACCCTCATGTCTATCTAGTGTCTTTCCTCTGCTGGGATTCCTCCCTCTCTGCCCTAGGGTCACTTTCTCATATGTCATAATTCCTCTCTGCTGTTTATCTCTATTGTGCTATCTTGCGCTATGCAATCACTCCATATTGCTCTGCTCGCCAGAATATCCCTAATTTCCTGAAATTCCTCTCTGCCATCTCCCAATACATGGTTGTCCATTCTCTCTGCGGTTTGTCTCCAAGCAGTCTGCTCTCAAGGCAATCTCTCTCTCCCTCTCTCTGTGCTTCTCTGCTAACCTTTCTATCAAGAGTCTGTCCATCTTCTTCTTAGCTTCCTCTTTTTAATCTGTCTCTTTGTATCGTCTCTGTTACCATGTCACTGATGTCGCTCCTTGCTATCTACTCTGTATGCAGTGTGCCTCTCCGCGTTGTTCTACTAACTTCTCTATCTGCACTCTCTGTCACTCTTCTGAAAACCTTTCTTTCTAAAGATTGACTTTTATGCCCCTCTCTTGGCAGCACATTAAGCTGCAGTCTATCCTTCTCTCACGAGCCGTCCTTCATCTATACGATCTCCTTTCCTGTCTCCGTTTTGATAGCCACCCTTCTTCTTTGTAGTCTGTCCTCTCAAACTTTCTCTCAATAGGCTGCCACTGTTCTTGAGCTCTAGAAATTTCCTCACGCCTTGCACATCAGTGTGGGTTGAATTAACTTGCAGGATACAATGTGATCTCATATTTACTGACTGAAGGAAAAGATATCACAAAGTACTTCAAGTAAAGGGGCAATGCGTTTGTATGAAACCAGAAGTAGAATGCTTATGGAAAAACAAATATTTCTCAACAAAAATAGCTATAGTACCGCAACAATTTCTTAAAGGGTGGTAGTAGAATGCCGAAAATTGACAGTAATCCAACAGAGAGACGATTAATTGAGTTAAGAATATACAAATCTTTAAATGGCATCAACAACTGGTGCCAGGCAGGAACTTGGGGACTGTTGCACAGTGGGGACCAGCAAGAAACCCACAGAGGTCTATCCACTCAACATAAGAGCGCAGGTGTGTTCCAGAAAGATCCCTCCCGCAGTGAACGTAATGGAGTGCGGGATTTTGCACAACTAATCTGATGTTTGGGAGTATTCCACTGCTTCATTCCTTGACGTACCAAAAGCCTGCCATAGCCATACTAGTTGCCCTATAAGACGGCAGGATAGAGCGGACGGTCAACCTTGCTTCACACATATTCTCTGCTGGCTTCTGATAGGGTGTGGGGCCGTGGCGGCTGGGGTCTCTCGAAAATGGTGGGGCTGACACATTAAATGCTTATTGCTTTTTCCTTGTATTTACATAGCGCGAACGTAATCTGTTACATTGAGAGTCCAACCTTTCATCATTGAGCGAGTAACCTGCATCCTGCTTAGTGGGGACCACCAGCAGCCCCCCCCTCCCTTTGAAAGGGTCATGGGTGGGAGGAAACCCCTATTTTATGCAAAGTTTCTTATTTGCCAACCATTGTCCACTTACAGAAATCAGCACCGAGTATGCATGCTTGTCTGCACGGACAAGTTTTTATCTTTTTAAACTTAACCCTTCAATGTGGGGAACTATGTCTTCCTGAATATCCCAAAGTTCCGCTTACGTGGTGTTGAGGGGGGTGATTTACTGACCCCTCACTTCTTGGTGTGAACTTAGGCAAGCTACATTTCCTTCTCACCTGTATGTAAGGGGCTACCACTAAAGGCAGCCTGTTGTTTACGTACTCTATGATTCCCAGTCTGGAGGAACTGGACCTGGTTTTACAGAGTGTGGTTCCGCAAATAGTTAAACTGCTGCAGGGGCAGGGCCTAGGACAGGAGCACAGCCCGGCCCCTGATGGCCTCGGTGACACCACACAGGGGACCAGACAATGGTTCGCCTGCTAGGACTTACCCAGGATTCAGAGTAAAAAGAGGGAAATGGACCCGAGTGAACAAAACTCCTGTCATATTTTGGTTCATGGAAACCAGTTGAAATCAAAGATGTAAGTCCCATAACATCACCACTCCAGAATTCAGCAAACTCATAGTAAGTGCCAAAGTAACAGGTCACGGGTAAATGGGGCTCAAATAATAAAAAACAAAATCAATCAACTTACCTTCTTTCCACACCCAACCCAACCAAACCCAACACGCTGCTGCACTGAAGCGCTGGGAATGGGGAAACTAGCACCACTATCCTCAGCCAATGAAAGCACTGCTCTCATGATGTTTATAACAGTAAACAGCATAAGAGCACTGCGAGGATTGGCTGGGACAGACTAACACAGTGCTCCATCCAAGACTGATGGGGCTGTGTGTCTGGTTCCACGTCTCCCTGACAGCGATGACTGGGAAAGCCTGAACTGCGCATGTCAGACTGGCCACAAGCAAAATAGCCAACCTGACATGCGCAGTTCAGATACACATCCCAGCTGGTCACCGCAATAAACCACGCTTCGCAGCAGTACACCTCCTGGCTGCAGGCATAATGTGTGTGATATAATGGCTTGTAGGCAGGGGGTCAACGCCCCTTCACCCATATGAAGAAACTGCCCCTGGTTTGGGGCAAAATTACACCACCACCTGAGCAGTCTCCTATGCATTGCTGCACAGAGCATGTGCAGCATGTCTATGGCATTGTAAATGTGTGAGAGGGCTTACAATGAAAGGCACTCCTCAGTCATTCCACAATCCATGGAGCCCTGCAGATGCTCCTCCCCTGTGCTACTGACATGCGCACTTTGTACTGTCACCAGCTGAGGTGGAAGAAATTAAAACAACTGACATGATAGTTGGCCTGTTTACATTTCAGGACCGCAAAGTGCAAGCAGCAGCCTCCCCTTCTTTCTTCTGTTTGTGCTGGAGGGGCAATGCACTACCACCACCGTGCATCAGCCGCCTATGCTGCTATATCAGTAAGAGTGCAAATCTGGATGAACTCAAGCATATTAATTACCCTCAATCTAATCTGTTGGGTGTATTTGGCTGATATATAGAGTAAAAAAAATACAGTATGCTGCTCATAGGTGGGCTGGCCGAACATGTTTAGTACAAATTACCCAATGTCCTTTGTTCTGCTTGCAAGTGTAGGAGATACACAATTCTTCTCTGGCCTAGTCTCTTATTTTTTAATGCCACTGTGCTTTATTTAAGAGAGTGCCATATTTCAGGCCTTAAATTGCCCATTTGACAGCACATTTAAAGATAAGTCAAATGTTGACAACAGACAAAACAGACACAAAAAAAAAAAAAAAAAACACCTTTCTGCTTCTGGCAATTTGCTTTACTTCTAGTGCATTGTAACAATATCAGACAAGGCTTGTGCCTTTGAAGTGATAGCAGCTGCAGCCATTTCAGTATTTTTGGATAAGGCGCAATAAAAGCAAGTAAACAAGTTGCAGGTGAGGCCTGTACACAAGTCCAAGGGATCGGAATCAATTAAAAGCCTCGACATGCGGAGCTGAACAACGAGACTGGCAGCACATTCAGTAACTCGGCAGAATTTCAGCTCTCAGTCGTGGCACGTCCATAAGAGGCTCCTACGCGTCGGATTTGGGAACGGGGGGATAACAGCAGTTTACACTATGGTGATTCTCGCTCCCTGAGAAAGCGTGAGGAGCAGGATTCCAGTGCACCCTCTCCATTTAAACAATAGCCACAGTCAACAAGGGGTGACAAGTTAGGGGATCAATGCTAGTTTGCTTCTGTTTACGATTAGCTGGGGATTTAATTTAAGACTATTTTAACTAAATATGCTGAATATTTCAGAGTCAGAACAAAAAAAGAATCAAGTATACTGAAGGTAAGGATACCTTTTAGAGGGCTGATAAAATCAGTACAAAAATCTATACGAGTTGGCTGGATGGACGTCTATACTTTGTAATGGAAAAGCTGTGTGTTGTGGCAACAAACCATGCTAACCTGGGTTCCTCGGAAAGAGGAGAGAGAAAATCAAATAGATAGTAAGTAGTCCAGTAATAGCTTGATATAATGGCCCGAGTTAGAGAAAGAAAATGGAAATTTACGTTTGCCAACCACAAGGGTAACGTAACATGTGTCGAGTTGAAACTGAGGAGGCAGACATAAACAAACACAGAACTTCAATACGTGACTAGGAAGCGTTTTATTACCATTTAAAATCACTATTGTGACGAGAGTCGTTTCCAGTCTACTAATCAACGCCTATGTTTATTTATTTATTTTAAATCCAAAGAAGAGGGCAGAACTTTCTTTGTGCCGTTGTCACGCTTTGCAAGCCCTTGCCCGCCACTATTCGATGCTGCTCTGAATGTTCATGGTAGGCTTCCAGTGTTAGCAGCAACATGCCATGTTAATGGCTTTCCTGTGCTCTTTAAGCATCCGAATATAAATAAATGAAACACAAGAGATCACAGTGCAATTCTTCTACTCTGAAGGTGTCAAAATACAAAAAGCACCACCAACAGCCTTGTTTACTACAGTAACCTCTAACAAATGTAACAAAATGCCTGCCCACAGGCATTAATACAATGTAATGACAAGCGACCCTTAAAGCTATATTGGCTTTAACATATGCTTTTCAAAATACATAAGTTAGACCTACTGTCTTTGTCATAACTTTCATAATAAACAGATAAGTCTTAAGGCATCGGACATAACTTTACAAAATGAACCAATCAGGCCTATAACCTTTATCGTCTTGTCATCGTCGCCAACCCAGACAAATTTTATCGAGCACACGCTTTCTCACATGATAATCATCAGGCAAACAGTCATCACAATTACAAACATACAAAATTATAGCTGCCAAGAAATAGTCAACCACTCTGAACAAGGATTATCATAGAGCAAATTTTGTACCCCATTGGGGGTAACCAATACCAAATCTCTTGTTTACTAACTTAATCTGTGCGAGTCCGTGTAACAAAATGCCAGTCTACAGCCTTTGGAGTGTAAAAACAATCCACCCTGGAGTGCTTCCAATCAAGAGAGAGCTTATATTGCACTTTTTGCCTTGGGGGAAAGCATATGCTCAAATACTGTGTCGGGTATAGTGGCATTCAAATTATCATGTCAATAGGCCTGATCAGTTTATTATGAAAAGTTATGATAAAGGCAGCTACCTAATATCTATATTGTGGAAACAATTTGTTAAAGTCATTAGGCATTTAAGATTAGTTTGTTATTACTCGGTATTAAAGTCTGAAGGGAGGTATTTTGTCAGAATCACAAAGGTTATTGTGGTAGGCAAGGGATTTGTCTTTTGTTTTCCTCTCTGACAAACCGTGGTGATAAAAGATTTGCACTGTGATTATCCTTGTTAAACCACCTTGAGAAGTGGGTGTTTTGTTTTGTCAAATGTCTTTTTGTGTTCATTTGTAATTTGATGACTATGACTGATGCCCTGTGCCTTATGGGAAAGCTTTTGTTCAATAGAATAGGCCTGAGTTGATTATCAGGACAAGACAATGATTGCTTCACTGGTAAAAGTTATGTCAGATACCATCGGTCTGATCTGTTTATTATTAAAAGTTATAGGAGTCTTATTTATTGTGACAAGCGTTTTATTTTTTTTAAAACGAACAGGCTCTTAATGGTGCAGTACTATCACACCTTGCAGGCACTTGAACATTACAGATTACTGTTGTAGGCAAAGGTTTTGATGCTGGTCACCCCACTGAAAGTCTGGGGGTAAAAGTCCTTCAATGTGATAATCCTTATTAGGAACGTTTGAGGTGGTTTGAATATGGTTTTGCCACCTGTAATTTATCACCCATTTCTAAATTTATATCTTTATGCATGATAGTTGCCAGCTTATGCGCACTTTAGTAGGCCTGTGTTGGGTATGGTGTCAAGCCAATGGTAAAGGATATATTGCGAAAGCATGTGTTAACGACAACAGCCCTCTAATGGTGGATTGTTATGACACTGTGCTAAAGCATTTAGACAGGTATTCATTCTGTTACATGTAATACCACAGAATACCACAGTGGGCAAAGGTTCTGGTGTTAAAACACTCGAACAAAAGATGGGGATCCAAGATTTGCACAGTGACAATTCTTTTTAAGGCCCTGCTATGAGGCCTTGTATGTTTTTTACAACTGTCAATTTGAATGTATTTGAAATGTTAATACAATATTTCTGATGGTTGCCTGACTATGCCTGATGCTTTCCTTGTGGGTAATCTGGTGCTCATCATAGTAGGTATGAGTTGATTATAGTGACAAGCCAATGATAAAAGCTATAGGCCTGACCAATTCATTGGAGAAAGTTATTTCAGGTGACATTGCTCTGGCCTGTTTATTAAGAAAATGTAGGACAGAGGCAGCAGGCCTTATTTATTCTTTATGAAATGCATATGTCAAAGCCAATAAGATTTTAGAGTGGATTGTTAGTGTGCAACGTTAAAGTCTGCAGGCATGTATTTTGGTACATGAAATCTCGGATTACCTTTGTGGCCAAGGATTTGGCGTTGAATATACTCTTTGATAAACCCTAGTGGCAGAATATGTGCATTGTAATAATGCTTGCTAGAATCCCTTCGGAAGACCTGGTAGGCTTGATCTTCTGCCAGAGTTTTGGAGAAAAAAAAAGGAAAAGCAGATTTCCAGTTTTTAGTCATCTCTCTTTTTGCGATCAGTGTCCCAAGCCCCACAAGTGTCCAGTCTTCCCAGGAGCCTCGAGAGTCGTCTAGAAAGCCCAGCAAAGCAACCTGGGTGAGGCAATAATCAACAGTGAGGCGAATACCCGTGACCAGTATTGCGTTATGATTGGGCATCCCCAGACCATGTGGTAAAAGTCCCCTTCCTGTTCTGGGTATTGAATGCAGGTGGGTGCAGGTAATTTATTTGCCTTCCACAGCCTCGGAGTTGTGAGATAAGTATGATGGAGGTACTTTAATTGAATGAGATGCAAGCGTGGGGAAATTGCTAGGGTACAGGGCACCATACATGCCTCTCTCCAACCGCCCTCATCTAGTAGAGGACCCAGCCATCCCTCCAATTGTGCTCTCACTCTCGACATAGGGTCGGGGGAATGGGTTAAAAGTGCATAATCAATTTGGAATATCCCTCCTTTCCCTGTGGAACACACAAACAGCCGTACTTCCAACAGTTTATATTCAGGGACTTCGGTGAGAGGCTCCCAGTAATGTAACAAGGCATGTCATAGCTGTAGATATTGATAAATGTATGATTCGTATAAGGTGAAGTCAGTCTCGAGGTCTTGAAAGGATTTCAAGAGAGCACCCTCCCACAAATCCCCACCCTTGATATACCTATCCAGTCCCAGTCTCGGAATCTCTCAAGTCTCACCACCTGGCCGAGCCATCTGCCCATCCAGAGGGGGATCTCAAATATCATCTAGTCAGTCTGACCCAAACCACCGTAGCGTCACTTTCCATGCATAGAACACCGCTTTGGTCATCTACGGATGCTAGCCAGGGATGGGTGGAAAAAGAAGAGGAGGTTGAATAACTTTCTTAATGATGGCGTATTTTATTAAGTTTTATAAAATCCCCCCCCTTTTTTTTTCCATAGGTATGGCAGTTGTAGCCAGTGTTTCTGCCAACTTCCTTTTTCTTCTTTTCTTCCTCTAGACAGTCTACTTCGTCCAGGAGGGTGGCACCCCGAGGCTCAGAGGAAAAAATGAACAAGGTAGCAGTAAGTAGTCAGTTCTCCTGAAGTTTGTGCAGGATAGGACCCTTTTACCACACCATTGTGATAGCACGAGCCCTACTATGCTGGTGCAGTGGGAAAGAAAGAAAAAAAGAAATGTATAGTAACTAGTATGAAGAAAGAAAAGAGAAAAAAAAACAGGAAAAAACGTTCCATTTCCACTCGTTCTTCCTTTCTCTCCTTAATTTTCCAAGGTTGAAAAAGAAAACATTAGCATTAGACTTTGTACTGTTTCATCCTGCCTTTCTCGCTTTAATGTTCCAAGGTTGAAAAAGAAAACATTAGAATTAGCATTGTTTCATCCTGAAATGACTCCAATTATTTTAAACTATACGACCCTTTTATGGGTTTAATTGTTTTTCCCCCCCATGCACCAGAACGTAAACAACAACAAGCATTGGATTAGCCAATAGGTCTCGCCTTTGGAACCTTATAAGTATTTAGTTATGCAGTACAATATCCTTGGTGCAACAACATCAACTGTTGCATGGCTAAAAACTTATAAGGTCCCAAATGCGAGACCTATTAGCTATGCCAATGCTTGTTTTTAAGTGTTGCCTAATCTCAGAGCAGTGGTGTAAATGTCCTGTCTTGTAGCCTACAGCGACATTTGGGACAGTTGTTTTGAAATGTACTACTAAAGTACGCCTAGCTCTTTGATGTGGTGTGTTTCAATTGTATCATAGAGCTGAAGGGAGTGTGGTTGTGCAGATGGTATATTCAGACGTTTTGCGTGCTCACATTATGAAATATGCATTTTGTTCATTTAAATAAGCAATTCAAGTCTGTTCTACTATCAGCACATTTCTTGTGTTTACTGATGAGAAGCTTCTACATCATTCAGTTCACACCAAAGCAACCCGACAAAACGTACTAAGAGCACATAGGAAATTAAAACCCCATTCTTACAGGCCACTTGTCAGACACTTCTTTCTGAAGCAACTGGTCAAGGTATGAAGTTGAATGGAAATATAACTACAGTACAATGTGGTACCCCTTCTCTCATGACAGTGAATTACTTGTGTGGTGTGTATCTGTTTATCAAGACTGAAACGAGTGGTCGTCTTTTTATAAATTTTTTCTTTTAAGAAAAATGCGCGTCGAAGAGCACCCTCCTATGAAGGATAAAATATTTCATTTATCCCTGATCTCATTGGGTTCACGTGTCTCGTGAGATGAGTGTAGACTCCACAATGCGCACTGCACACAGACCCCTGGTTAAGCTTTTAGGGCGGGCCGTGCTCATCAAGGTAGACATCTGTGTGCTGCATTATTGACTGAGCACTATTGGTACACTCGGTGCTGAAGAGCCAAATGTGCCTAGGACCCATGTTACAGATGAAGACTTCCTGCAAACAGTTTCTCATGTAAAGCAATGCTTTAAGGGATGGCCTCCCACCAACGTAATTGTATTTGTACAACATGGTTGATGCAATGTCAAGTGTTGTGCAGAACTTAAATAGTGGTTCAACCTATGACGAGGCTGCTGCGTTGCAGAAAGGTACGAGTGTTGCACTAGACACGGATGAAAGTTGTTTAAACGGACCATGGCTCGACTACAGCACGGGCTTCAACGAATTCTTACCATCCTCATTCAGGCACAGTGGCGCTGATTTAATGTTTTCGGAGCACAAGAAAATGAGATGTGCGTTTTGCAGCAATCGTATGCAGACATAGCCCAAAAAACGCTGCTGATGTCGTTGTTGTGCGAACAAGCTGAGAGTTCCTTTCACACACTGGTGCTCTGGTCATCTTGTATCCTAAAATGTAACTGGTTTGTCTTTCACGCCAAATAAAAGGATAAGGACTGATGGTAGGGTAAAATGTATAGATGGCGCTCTTTTTATGGCAGTTTTGTTTGTGGAAATTTTTTAAACCTTTTTTTTTAGTTCAGTATAAATTTAAAAGAAAACTTCTCGCATGGTGAGATAGACATTAAACTGGGAACAAAATGCTGTATGGTGCTCTGTAAAACACGTTAGCGCCACCTGGTGTATTTCATGCAGTACGGCCCCAGAAATGTTCTGCCAAATGCATTGGATCTCCGTCACATAAACAAAGGCAATAAAAACAAGCATTTAAGGGTGCCCGCGAGCGATGCGCTTGAGTGATGCACTTAATGAGGAAGAGATAGGAAGCCAGATGGCGGCTGTGCGCGTAACCGCGCGCGTAACTGCAAGCTTTAGGCCACAAGCAAAAGCGTGTGGTCGGATTTTGAAAGCCCACTCACTAAATGTCTCGCCAGACCAGCGCATGCGCTGGCTCAGGCGAGACCTAAAAACGGGGGCGGAGGGGAGAAACTATCTGGGCTGAAATTAAGGTGAGAATGAGTGAGGAAAAAGCGTGCTCCAGTTATGCGTCCTCTTTGTTCGGTCCACCCCCTTTCCTCCTTTCAGTGCAACCTGCCTCCCCCTCCCCCATTTGGTTCTGTCCCTGACCCATGTACTGCGTCTGCCGCAACTCTCCAGAGTTGTGGCAGCTTGTGCGTGTCCTCAGCGGGCGACCACCACTCCTCGCTCCACTCTTGCGAGGCTCCGTCAGGTCCGGCGTCCTCTTCCCCGTGTCCCACGTCTTCCTTCCTAGGTTAGTCTGCTTCGGGTTTCCCGGCAAACTCTGACCTCTCCGCTATCAGCAGCTCGCGTCCCGCGTCTTCCTGGTCTCTCTCTCCCCACCTACCATTTCGTCTCCTTTTTCACCTCTTCCAAACCCGGTGATCTTCTTTCCCTCCGATTGACTCTCGCTTCCTGCTGCTTCGCCTTTTGCCTGCATAGGACAACAATAGTCCTTTTTTAGTTTCAAAACTCTGGCTTCCATTTCTTTTTTTTTTTTCCCTTTGCGGCTCGAGGAGACTTTCCCGATACGGAGGTAAGATGGGGGCATTCTAATCAGGGCCTCCCTGTCCTCCCTCACAGGGTTACCATACAATATGTTCATTATTTTGTCCAGGTCAATTAGTACTATCTCTCCCCTAAACGCAGAACACCCCTGCAGCCAATCATTCACCACCAAGGCACGAGCCTTCCAGTAGTAGAGGTGGATATCAGCCTTGGCGAGTCGGTTATCATATGTAGACAGTACACATTTGCCAAAGGCATTGTGGGTGGCTTGTTCGTCCACAAAAAAGTATGTACTTTGGCTGTCAAGGTGTGAAATCAGCTTTGTGGGATAAGAAGTGGGAAGTTCTGAAGCACGTATAACATGCGCAAGAGGATCATCAGCTTAAATAGTGCCACCCTGCCCAGAAGGTTAAAAGGCAGTTTAGTTCATCTAACCAGGTCTTCCGGGGCCCTACAGAGGAGTAGTTAAAGGTTCAGGCTCCAGGTCAGTCAGGACTTCCAGGTTTGTATGTACCCCCAGGTACTGGAAGCGGGGATAGCATATTGGGAGACCCAGCAGCCAGGTCTCATCTCCCCAGCATCCCTTCAGGGGGATCAGGAGAGACAAGGTCCAGTTTACGCACAGACCATATGCCATCCAGAAGGCCTCCAGAATGTGGATCAATCTGGGTACTGTCACATCGGGTCAGGCCATTAACAGAAGGACGTGGTCAGCATATAGGGCGATCCTGTCCTCCATTGCCACTCCCCAGTTAAACCCCAAACCTGGACATCACAGTGCATTTACGCTGCCAGCAGCTCTATGGCTAAAGCAAAGAGGGGACAACCCTGCCTTGTCCCCCAACAAATCGAGAACCTGGGGTATATAATGTGCCATTCAGCCCTACTAGGGCCTGTGGTGGTGAATATAGAATGCAAATAAATGATCTAAAGGGGGGGCCCAAATCCACTTTTAAGCAGTACCTTCTCCAGGAATTGCCAGTCCAACGAATCGAAGGCCTTTTAAAAAACAATAACCATTAGTGCTGTGGAGCATTGCAAAGACCATAATCGGGCCAATGCCAAGTAGACCCTCTGGATACAGTTTGCTGTGGTGGGGGGAAAAGCTGCACTGGTCTCGTTGGACCAGGCAAGTCAGTACACAGAGGAGGCGTTTTGCAAGGACACTCACAAAGAGTTTCACCTCTGTGTTTATGAGGGAGATCAGACAGTAGGTGATGCATCGAAAAGGCGGCCAGCTCCCTTTTAGCAGCACCACTATGGTTGCCAGGTATATCTCCGGATTGAATTGGCCCCTTCGCGATCTATTCCAGGTACATTTCATGAGAGGAGGTAGGATAACTGGGTGGATTTGGCTGTAGTATTCAGTCGGAAATCCATCTGGCCCCGTGGACTTACCAGGATTAAGGTCAGTGAAAGCTTCACGTCCCTCCTCCAGTATTAAAGGTTGGTCTTGATCATCTAGTTTGAAAACAGTCAAGCTTGGCATAGGGAAGTCACCGATCAACGGGGATTGACCCTTTTCCGCCGGGTAGCTACCTGCTAAAGAATACAAAAAGTGATGGATGGAACTCTTGAATTAATCTCACCATGCCACCTCAGTTTGGACCAAGCTATATGCAAATCAGTCTTGACCCTGCTCCAATGGGAACAGTCTAGCCCGAACTGCCAAGCCAGGTCCTGCCTCAACCGAAACACAAGCAACCCAGGACCAGTTTCACACTTGTTATGGACTCAGCCGGTTATAGCTTGGTTCCAGTGACACAGCGTGCATGGGACACCAGTCTGGGCATACCCGTACCACCTAGGGCGACATACTTAAGTATACAAAAAGTGATGGATGGAATACTTGAATTAATCTCTGCCACTGGTAATTACTTGGGACCTAAGTGGGATGGATTTGCCTAGACGTGGGTCCCGTGCACACTTTGCATACTTTATTAGGGCATCTACCTGCAGCAGAGAGAGAACCGTAATACTCCACAAAGGCAAATGCTATCTTGGGGACCGTCGTTTACCATCGCTCTGGACCGATCAATAATGCTCGGACCCAGTCTGTATTCCAGGTCTTTGGTGGCCAACCAAAGGAGGAGTTTGCTAGAGTTATCCCGCCACTCAAATACCCACCTGGTAGAAGCCTCACAACATCGACAGGCTTTGCCCAGGCAATGGCTCACTTGCCCCATATGAAAACCTTGGTTACGGTCTCAAGGTCTGTGATCTGAATGTATTTATCTGGGGACTTGCCTCCAAGATAAGACCGGGCAATTCCCCTCATGATGGCTTTGCAAGCCATCCTGGGCAAATCGTCCCAGAATTGGCCTCTAAGAATGGCTGCAACTCGTTGAGCAGGAAAAGGGGAAACTGGGCATCTGTTAGGGACCAAGCATTGAGGCGCCACATTGGTCTCTCACCCGTCTGTGTAACCAAATTGGATTGAGATTGCTTAAATCCATCAATGACTGCAGAGGAACGTTCATCTATAAGCCAGACCGGTTGGCATTGCCCAGGGGCGGCTCCTCCGTTATGGTGGGGAAGCGTCGCCCCACTGAAAAATAAAATAACAATAAAACCATTTTATTTTTCATTACTGCAGCAGAGGTTAGGGTGGGGGCGGGGCCATCCTGCCGAGCGTCACGCTTTAGGGAGGAGTGTTGGACACTTGTAAGTGCGCTTGTATGTTTGGACGGCTGTCATAGGCCGGCCAAACATATATGCACACTCCTGTTTCTCCAACCCAGCTGTGTTGCAACAGCCAGGTTGGAGAAAAGCCCCAGGCTTCCTGGGCCTGAGCGAGCGTCAAGTCATCCCGCTCAGGCTCTGGTATTACCAGCACGGCAGCAGCGCTGTGATTGCCCCCTGGGAGCCTTGTAGCGTGAAAGGCAAGTACGCCCTACTCATAAAACCCAAGGCGGACCCGAGAGACCTCAAGAACTTCCGGCCCATCTCCCTGCTTCCGTTCCCAGCCAAGGTCATCGAGAAGATAGTCAACAAACAGCTAACCCGATACCTCGAAGAAAACAGCATCCTGGACCCATACCAATCGGGGTTCCGCAGCAACCACAGCACTGAGACTGCCCTCATCGCCGCCACCGACGACATCAGGATCCTGCTGGACAACGGTGAGACCGCAGCCCTCATCCCGCTGGACCTCTCCGCCGCCTTCGACACGGTCTGCCACCGCACTCTACGCGCACGCCTCCACGACGCAGGGATCCGAGACAAGGCCCTGGAATGGGCCACCTCCTTCCTCGCCGGCAGAACCCAGAGAGTCCGCCTCCCACCATTCCGATCCGAAGCCTCCGAGATCATCTGCGGCGTACCCCAGGGATCGTCCCTCAGCCCAACACTGTTCAACATCTACATGGCCCCGCTCGCACGCATCGCCAGACAGCACGACCTCAACATAATCTCCTACGCCGACGACACTCAACTGATCCTCTCCCTCACCAAGGACCCCTCGCCGCCAAATCCAACCTCCATGAAGGGATGAAGGCCGTCGCCGATTGGATGAAGATCAGCCGACTAAAACTGAACACGGAGAAGACAGAGGTCCTCATCCTCGGCTCCAACCCCTCAGCCTGGGACGACTCCTGGTGGCCAACGACGCTGGGAGCAGCCCCAACACCCACCGACCACGCACGCAACCTGGGAGTCATCCTCGACTCAACGCTCTCCATGGCCAAGCAAGTCAACGCAGTCTCATCCTCCTGCTTCAACACCCTCTGCATGCTTCGCAAGATCTACAGGTGGATCCCGACAGACACGAGAAGAACAGTCACCCAGGCCCTCGTCAGCAGCAGACTCGACTATGGGAACGCCCTCTACGCGGGAGCCCCGGCCAAGCTCATCAAGCGACTGCAACGCATACAAAACGCCTCCGCACGCCTGATCCTCGATGTACCACGCCACAGCCACATCACCCCCCACCTGAGGAACCTGCACTGGCTCCCCGTCGACAGGAGAATCTCCTTCAAACTCCTCATCCACGCACACAAGGCACTCCACAAGACTGGCCCAGCCTACCTCAACAGACGACTCCTCTTCTACGTCCCCAACCGCCAACTCCGCTCCGCCGACCTCTCCCTCGCCACCGTCCCTCGCATTCGAAGAACCACCACCGGCGGCAGATCCTTCTCCCACCTCGCCGCCAAGACCTGGAACACCCTTCCACTAAGCCTACGACAGACCCAAGACCTGCTGACCTTCAGGAGGCTACTCAAGACCTGGTTGTTCGACCAGTAGCAGCACATCCCCCCCCTTTTTTTCTCCCCCAGCGCCTTGAGACCCTCGCGGGTAAGTAGTGCGCTTTACAAATTCTGTGATTGATTGATTGATTATTTTTAAAAAAAAATGTTCCCCTCACTCCCGACTCTTCACCCCCACCCCCCATGTTCGCGCTTGCATTGCCACACAACACTATAATTGAGGCAGCCGCCACTGGCATTGCCAACACTTGTATTATTTGCAAAAAGATGCACTACACGAAGTGTAAAAGTAATGAAAATGTTACAAAACGTTTTTTTTAAATGTCTAAAAGTAGTGTGCATGTTTGCACCAAAAACAAATATGCAAATAAGAATTGAGCCTTCAAGAAGATGACCCATCACAAAACTAAAAAAATTATTACATAATTGCAGAGACTGGCCTACCAGACCTGACATTCAAATAGAGTGCTTTCTCGGTGAACGTGTACATGTGCAAGAGAGAAATGCCGTCATACACCATGAAGAGAGCCAATGGCTGCAGTGCGCTGACCCACTGCCGCACGCTGTGGTCTGTGGCCGGCGGAAGAAAATGGGAATGACAACTAAAGAGAACAAGCATTGGCATAGCCAATAGGTCTCGCCTTTGGGGGCTTATAAGCGTTTAGCCAGAGCTATTGAGTTTGCCAATGTCTTCAAGCTGTGCTGTAGAGAAGTGTGGCTGCTGGGCAGCATGCTGAAAAGTTATAATAAAAAAAAGTGTCAGAAGCATTTTTGTTACTTTATATATGACCAAGAAGGAATTATGTAAAACTGAACGACCATATTAAAAAAAGTATTTACAATAAAAAATGTCCTCAGTTTTCTTTTGTTCTTGCAATGCTGGCAACTTGTTTCTGCCTATTGCAATGGTTGTTTGTTAAAGCTTTTTTTTTGAGGGGGCATAAACTATCGGAGGGTGAAGGTTGGGAACTAGTACCGGTATTATAACACTAGCAGCGGCCAGACGCTAGGGGAGAATCAACAGATGCCAGATTCCGAGAGCAGGCTGAGGTGGTGCTGAGTGATGCTGAGGTGGTGCTGAGTGATGCTGAGGTGGTAGTGGTGACTGTTGCGGAGACGATGCTGAGGTGATGCTGAATGATACTCAGGTCTTGCTGAGTGATACTGCTGTGGTGCTGAGTGATATTGTCTTGGTGCTGAGTGATGCTGTGGTGGCGCTGAGCGATGCTGTGATGGCGCTGAGAGATGCTGTGATGGCGCTGAGAGATGCTGTGATGGCGCTGAGAGATGCTGTGATGGCGTTGAGAGATGCTGTGATGGCGTTGAGAGATGCTGTGATGGCGTTGAGAGATGCTGTGATGGCGTTGAGAGATGCTGTGATGGCGTTGAGAGATGCTGTGATGGCGTTGAGAGATGCTGTGATGGCGTTGAGAGATGCTGTGATGGCGTTGAGAGATGCTGTGATGGCGTTGAGAGATGCTGTGATGGCGTTGAGAGATGCTGTGATGGCGTTGAGTGATGCTGAGATGGCGTTGAGAGATGCTGTGATGGCGTTGAGAGATGCTGTGATGGCGTTGAGAGATGCTGTGATGGCGTTGAGAGATGCTGTGATGGCGTTGAGAGATGCTGTGATGGCGTTGAGAGATGCTGTGATGGCGTTGAGAGATGCTGTGATGGCGTTGAGAGATGCTGTGATGGCGTTGAGAGATGCTGTGATGGCGTTGAGAGATGCTGTGATGGCGTTGAGAGATGCTGTGATGGCGTTGAGAGATGCTGTGATGGCGTTGAGAGATGCTGTGATGGCGTTGAGAGATGCTGTGATGGCGTTGAGAGATGCTGTGATGGCGTTGAGAGATGCTGTGCTGGCTCTGATTGATGCTGTGCTGGCTCTGATTGATGCTGTGCTGGCTCTGATTGATGCTGTGCTGGCTCTGATTGATGCTGTGCTGGCTCTGATTGATGCTGTGCTGGCTCTGATTGATGCTGTGCTGGCTCTGATTGATGCTGTGCAGGCTCTGATTGATGCTGTGCAGGCTCTGATTGATGCTGTGGTTGCGCTGAGTGATGCTGTGGTGATGCTGAGTGATGCTGTGGTGTTGCCGAGTGAGAGATAGAGTGAAGATATAATGCCCAATTAGAGAGGGTGGTGAGAGAGAAAGAGAGAGAAAGGGTGTACATAGAATAAAGAGTGGAGCGGGATAGAGAGAGAAAGAAGGGGAGAGAGAGTGAATGAAGGAGTTTGAAAGAGAAACCGATAAAGGGGTGAGAGAGAATGAAAGGCTAAAAAAGATAGAGAGGGGAGAGTTAATTAAGTAGAGAGAGAATTAGAGAGGGGAGAGAGAGAGAAGGAGAGAGACAATAAGAGTGGGGGGTGTGGAGTTTAAATAAAGTGAAGTGACGCGGAAAAAGTAACCTTAAATATAGCTTTGCGCGAATAAATATTTTTTTTAAAAACAGTGAGACAAAAATACTGGTAATTAGGCTGTGACTCCCAATATAAAACAAATAGCGATATAAGGTGAAATCAACCCACCGAAGCAATATTTCTAACTAGACAAAAAAAAGCTTGCATTTCAATGCTAATCGCTGTTGTTTTTCATGTGACTGTAGTCCAGGGCCGTCAGTTGGTAATGTGACCTGCTGCTGCGATTGAAACATCAGAGTCCAGAGAGTTAATGAGCCATGACGAGGAAATGAGGAAGAGATAGGAAACCCAGATGGCAGCTGCGCGCGTGCACGCCCATCGTGAACGCAAGCTGGTCGCCAGCCGAAAGCCAGTGTTTGCACTTCCAAAACCCACTTACTAAAACTCTCGGCCAGACCAGCGCAAGCGCAGGCCGAGACCTAAAAACTGCATGGAGCCATGGCCTCAGCCGCAAAGTTGGCTTTGAATAGGCCAAGGAGATCATCTGCCTCCAGGGCCATGAAAGAACAGCATTGGCTTCTAATAAATCAGAGGATAGCCTTTAAATCTTTGTGCATCGTTTTCAAAGCACTTCAGGGAAAAAGCCCCCTGCCTCTACAAAGAAGGATGAAAAGGTATGTATCTGGAAGATGCCTTTCTTCAGCAACTGAAAACTTCATCTGCGTTCTAAAATTATGTTAAAAATAACGATAGGGCGGTCGAGCCTTTATGGTCACAGCGGCTCAGCTTTGGAATAAGCGCCCTGTTTGTTGGTCTAAGATCTCTAACGGATCTACTACACGTCAGAGAAAGCCCTAAAAATGTGGCTCTTTCCTGTGAAACAGTAGGATCACAGCTACCCGCCCTCAATAGTAGTATGCATTTAGTTTACATATATTCCCCTAGTGCCAGGATACCTATAAGGTGATAGTGCACTTTATAAGTGATTTAAATACAATTAAATAAATTAAGAAAGTACTGCCAATATGTTCCACAATCTCAGCTTTTCGTTTTAGATGGAGCAACGGAAAAGTTCAAATAGAGCTCGCAAAACTGAATGCCCAGCTCTAAAAAGTCATAAAAAATGTATAATCCCATTACACTGTGAGGTTAATTATGTGTAAGTTTAGTGTACGTGACCAATTGAGGCCTTACTGCAACTTTGTTTTACTCCGAGTTCAGGCTCTTTAGGTAAACTCTTTACATAAACTTGTGATCATCAAATTAGGCTGAACAGTGACATGGATCAGCAACTCAATGCATTTCATCTCAGTAAACAGCTTGAAGTCTAGAAAAAAATATTACTTTGCAGCAATTAGCTTTAATAACGTGGATGTGCTCACTAACATTTAAGCAAGTGCAAACATAAACAAATGGCCAGCAGTGAGGAAAATAAAGGCACACGGGTGACAGTGCGCCAAATGAATCCCCAGGGAATATTCTACTACAGTTACACAACTGATGAACAGGGAGCTAGAAGTGGTTCAACTAGTTGAACCCGTCAACCATTCCAACTAAAACTGGAATGGGTTTCTGGCTGTGCCAAATCAAACACTCTTCTGGAAAGGCTCATCATTATCTACAAACTGTGAACTGTGCACACAGCTGAAAAACTTTAAAATTTTTACTTTTTTGAATTCCACTATGGAGTCTTAGCTCAACATTTAGAAAGCACAAGTCAGCTATTTAAATGGACATTCCTGCAGTTGTCTAAATTTGATAAATGAGGCAGGACAAAAAAAAATCAAATACCGCCCAGGCAGGAGCGCCTAACTAGGAAAAACCCTATGTTTATTGCAATCCATAAAAGTGCTGCCTCGCGGAAATAATGTTTCTATGTAGCATACTATAAAAGAACCAACCTACCTACTATGTAAACAAAACCAAGGTTCACAGAACAAGAAAAGACAACCAATCAAAACACCTGTTTACGCCGATTTCCAAATACCACTCAACAGAGGGGAAATTCAACAATTAGCGTCACACAGGCCAACCTCTTTACATTACTTACTGCACATGCAATGCAAAATAAAACCGAACAGCAGGTTATAAACATATAACCGGGTCTTTAAAATAAACATTTTTTGTTACACAACTCTGTTCGTAATCTCAGGTGAAACTTTGTAAAACTGGGCATTTACTGATCGTGCATATATCAGTGAACTTTAGGTCACCCGACACCGAATAATCTTGCCATCCCGCAGTGATCAAGACTAAACAAAAGGCAGACGTGAATCATAAAAACAGAGTCAACAAAGCCCACAGTCGAGAGCCGGTGGGTCAGTCATTGTAAGGTCTCAAGCGCACAACTTAATCTACTTTAGAAACAAAAATGTATGCAATCAAGAACTGCCCACATTCTCAACTAGCGGGACACTAATAAACTTTCTGAAAAAGTTAAACGTGTGCTGCTAAGCTTGGGCGCTCGTTTCCAGGAGACACGTTAGCTCGCTGACCTTTATTGCGAACTACAAAAAGCGGACCTGGTAAAATGGTAGAGTGGGGTGTGCCACTAAGTATTAATAACAACGATGAGCGAGGATCCGCATGTTTTAGCATGGCTACAAGAGCAGAGTGACTTGACTCCTACTGCAAAAATCAGGGAGATTAGAGTTCCAAGCGAGACTGTCAAAGCAGGAGCTTTACAGGACTTCTGCACGCCACTCTCTCGGTCTCTTCCATTAGGGTGGGCGTTTTACCAATACATATACAGTTCTTTCAATGGTGTTTTGAGAAGGTACATGAGAAAACATTGAGATTAAAGAAGTAAATAGCACAGCTGGGTAACGAAAGGTGAGGCGAGGATCTACGTCTATTTAAAAGACAAGTTGGACAATGAAAGTACCTTGAAACACAAAATGCTTAGAATGCCATCATGTTGAAGCTTGATATTTTTTTCTTCTACAAACGGCCATGAAATGGGTAGGGAGTGCAGAGAATATGCTTGGACTGAAGACAACGTGTATCAAAGCTATTCTAAAACATGATTGCCTGGAGTGGATTGGGGGGCACAGTCTTGTAGGTAGAAGAATGCAACTCATATCGAGCAGCAATGGGTCAAAAGCAGGTAGGAAATGTTCCATGTCCGTACACAAGAACTGCTCTTCGTGCATATTTAATAACCAAATTAAAATTAGATTCACTGAAGAGCATGCACTTTTAGAAACAAGTGTCCATTTTTGGGTGTGCTTTTAACTTGGTGTTCCTTAAAAAACAGGTGATCACAAAAGTAGGTTACTGTTACATTGTGACGTAAAAGTACTATGCAAAGATAAAAAGCAATGGCTTTGGTGCTACCGACAAAAAGTTAATGTGTCCATCAGCTTCTCTTAAAAGCTAATAGCCCTAGAGTTCATATAAGTTTTAAAACAATGTTTTATGATTGTGGCTAATACGGTTTCTAACCGTGTGCTTTTGTCTGGGTAAGCTAAGAAATTATATTGGCTATCAAACAAACAAGCAAGACGTGCGGCCGCGAGTTGTGTGCGCGCGCGTGCAAAAAGAAACAAGCAATGGCCGCGCGGCCGTGAAACTGACACGGCCGTGAAAGTAATCGCGAGGGAAGCCATATGGCGCCTGATCGCGCGTGAACGCAAGCTGGTCGCCAGCAAACTGCTGTTTGCACTTCCAAAACCCGCTTACTAAAACTCTCGCCAGAGCAACGCATGCGCTGGCTCAGGCGAGACCTAAAAATGGCCAGAAAGGGCCATATGTTAGTTTGTTGAATTTATTTTTAGATTTTTTTTTTTTTTTTTTAAACGCGATTGGGACAACGGCTAAAGCTCTCTCTAGAACAAACAAAAAACATGGCAGGACGGTTCAGTGAACAGGAAAGCTTGGTCAGTCAGGCCTGGTGATATAGAACGAGCCAGGAGTGCTTGGAGAGGCCACAACATTTACCTTCATGGGCCCTAACCCCCTCCTAATCTGTATACTTGTTTGACAATGCATTTTATGCCATGCTGTAAAGTGGTGAGACACTGCCACTGGCTGTTATCACATCTCGTCACACTTCGATACAACGTGAGCGCTTGTTACTAAAACAAAAGACGCAGGCTTTGTGCTCCCTTCACAATTTAGTAAAAAGCATTTGCAATGCAATCAGTCTCGTATTTGTAAAAGTTAGAGCTATTGGTGTTATAAACGACAATGTTTTTTATTTTTTGGTTTGCAGTGGAGTGATTATTTAAAGAAAAAAGTGCACGCTATACCATATTATAAGCTTTCCCAGCAACTGTACAGTAAAGCTATGGCTATGTTAATGTAAACTAACTGGGCAAAGTACACACGTCGCTGACTAGAAAAGATGTGTTTCTAATTTTAAAACTGTATGGGCAGAATACATACAAAGTTGAGCAGGAAACATACATATGACAGCCATCAAGACTGTGCATGTTCTGTTTACTAGGTAACCAATTGTATGCCAATGGAAAACTTGCTGGCAGAGCACATAGAAGGAAAGATGGCGCACGGCTGCCCTTATCGAAGATGAAGCACAGCGGGCCCCGCTGTTTACAAAAAAACATAGAATATTGAAAAATTAGACTTGGGCGAGCCGTGCATAAGAAAAGAAAGGCGAGCGGCCAGCATTGTTAAAGATGAAGCGCAGCGTGCCGCGCTGCTTAAAAAAACATACTGAGATACCATGTATTTGCTGGCTGTGAAGAGGGACGGGAGTGTATTTAAAAGATAAATCGCGGCGACTCTGCTTTGTGGAAGTGGGAGAGTGTGTTGTGCCTGCAACAGCAGCTAGGAGAAAGTCATTACGAAAATAGTGCTCACAAACTAAATAAAACATACTGGGCGGTCCTTATGGGAGGTTACAACAGGAAAAAAGGAAGTACTAAGGAGGGACTACTAAACAAATTAACCAATAAAACAAAAATATTTTGAAAAGACAGTCAAAGGAGCCAATAAAATACATGAGCGGGAAAATGGGTGGAGCTTAAACTTCATATTCTGAATACAACATGTCATAAGAGACAGCGCAAGCGCTGCCTAGGCAATACCTAAAAAGGGCAGATATTTTTATCAAGCTCACCAAGAAGACAAAAGATTTTCTAAGACACTGGCTGTTACTTTTGTATTCGTAGCACTACTACATAAAAGAGAAAACTAAAATGAACCCAAAGGCAAACTCAGTTTTGAAAGTAAATATAGTCTTTAGACCCAGGCAGCAAGTTTAGTACTGCTATAAATCCTAACAGGTCTACAGAATGCAAGCAATATATTTATGCATATATACAGGAGTTCACTCTGGTAATACAACTAAACGTCAGCTGTAGAGTACGCTGTAATCTGTCTTAAAAGTGAGCTTGAATCCAAGTGGGGGCTGCCACGGCCCTTCATCCACAGTATTACATGATTCAGAAAGGGCAAGGATCGGTTGCATGTTAACTAACATGGTGAACTGGAGAAAGAGATGGGCAAAGCAGTCATACAGCACACCTGGTATTGGGTCCGAGGAGGGGGAAATGCTCTGCTGGTTCATGAACCTCTCCATGTGGTGGATGATGCATGTTGTGCTTGTGCTGGGGAAATTCTGTGCATGTTCTGAGGGCGGCACACAAAAGCATACAGAAAGTGATTAATGAAATGCTTGTATTAATCACAGCCACTGGTAATTACTCTGGGCTACCGGGTTCACTGGAACCACCGGGTTGATGAGCCCTAACTAGGGTGAAAACGAGTCACGGCTTATTTGTATATGGCTGGGTCCAAACTGAGGTGGCATAGTGTGAAAAATAACTATAGACTGGGACGTGGCCAGAGTAATTAGCAGTGGCTGGCATTAATTCAAGCTTTCCATCCATCACTTTTTAGTATATGTGTCCGGAGGGTAGGGCAGGGGCACTTTAGCAAGCAGTTTACCCAATGAACTATTTTACCATGGAAAAAATCGTCTGCCCACAAATTAAAAGTTCCATTTCTACTACTGCACTTCGACACAATTGACCAATTGTCGAAGTGCAGTAGTAGAAATGGAACTATTAGTGTGCGGGCAGACCATTTTCATCCTTGGACAACAGAGACCGTGACCAAGAGTGGCAAATGGTGCAAAGGGAAGACAATGAGAGGAAGGAATCTTGCACCATCAGCCTCAGTTCCAGTCTCTTGATAAAATGTCTCACGGTTCTAGTCCGAGCACCCATGAATCCAGGCAAATCCAAACAGCCTTTCATCTTTTTCCAGGTTAATTATATGTATGTTATTGAACTGCCAAACATCGTTACCATTGCACAAGTGTCAAAACAAAAAATAACAGACAGAAGCAGGGCGCTAGGGGAAATGAAGGAGTAGCAGCGTGTGTCTTAAACAGTTAATCTGTAGATAGCTTGTTAAACAGATGTTTATTGCTCCACTCTTGATAGAGCTGCAAGAAAACCTTTGTAGAGGCCTCCAACTGCAGTAAAACCGATATCGGTGGTCGCTAAGGTCCACCACGCCCATGCAGACAGTCCCTTTTCCTACTTGCTACAAACAGCCCCAAAACGTTTACTACCAATTTCAAATACAGAGTAGTTTGCAGACGACTCCACATTGTCTCTTTTGAGGAACAGTTGATCCATTGGTTCCACTAGATGGCCACTAAAGAGGTTGTTTTATTACCTGTTCAAAATAAGGTCACCATAATAACTAGCGGAAGAAGTCTAAGAAGAGGAAGGTTACAAGCAGCTCTAGATAATTTAGATAGATCCATGTTTTTTATGTACAGGGTAAAGATCAGTAACCTACATATGATTAGTATGATACAAAAAAAAGACATTTGAAAACAGGCGGTTTTAAAAAACACTGAAGAACAGGTCTGTTGTGGAACAATCTGTTTTAGTTCCAAAGCAACCTTGTGACTTTGCCTGGTTAGTAAATAAATGGTCTTCAAGTTACTGGAGGTCTCCATTTTATTTATTTTTTTAGATATCTGGACTCAATAGCATGCTACAATGTTATTTATGCAAACGAAATAAATAGGTCCATACCATATACAACTGCCTGAATTTATTTCATGCAATTCCGTGGTCCGATTCATGAGCAGCAACCTTAGCACTAATGAGTCACACTTGTCCCTAAAAAGTTTTAATAAAAACCTATTAGAAAACATTTCAATGGTGAAGAGATGGCTGCAGTTTGCATCTCTACTGTGGAAGGACTTTTTAATTAATGCTTGCTGACTTACATACACACTTATGTCACTATTTATTCTGCTTGAGGCCAATCATTGTTTTTAGTCACTGTTATCCTTCTAGAACACAAGTAAAATAATTATCTGATCTGAAAAGAAGAGGACGGTTGCCATCTTGTTCTACTCGTCCTCTTAAAATCTATGATGCACTGCAAGCCATTGATTCCATAGGAGGAAGGGCAGAGATGCGGAGACGGCAGCGCTGTTACCACTCGCTGAAAGGTTTCCTTATCAGACAGAAGCAATCGAGCAGTTTAGCTCTCCGCGCCAACTGAGACAAAGTATTACTTGAGCACAACTAATATTTCACATTCTTTCATATCGCTCTGCTTTGTTGAAACACTGCAATGGAAGGCGCGGAAATCCCCTGGGTTACAACACGAAGAATGCAATTAAACACACACGAGGAGGAATAAATGGTTTCTCGATTTAGACATCTCAAACACGGCATGAGGGGGAAATCAAGCACACTCCCAAAATTGGGCACAGGATGAATCCTGCTTTGAGACTCCGCCACCACATGCCCAGGTGTTTCAAACTCAAAAAGGCTCAAGACTCAGGAATTCTTCTAGAATAAGTCAGCAGAGCATTGGAAAGTTGTCTTTGATAGCTGGATATGGTCTTGTGTACACGTCTAATTATTGTAAAGCATCAATTCTGTGACAGGAAGAGTAGGATAAGATACCTTAAAGTATTACAGATAAATAATTCTACCATTCAGCTCCTGAAGCAAGAGCGACTGCTACATTTGGATTGTGAAGGATATCGGAGACATTGCGGGCGCTTTTTAGTAGTCCCAGCGCAAACAAGGGTTACTGGGCTCCAATTGTAACAATTACCTCTGGTGTTGTGGGGACATTTAGCCCACAAATGAAACACTAATGCTCAATACTACACATGAAATGCAGAGAGCAAAACTGTGCACAATTATTTAAGGACAGTTAGGAAATCAGCCCGTACCAATTTTAGACTGCTCCTTGATCACTTCACAGGCATTGGGGTCTCATCCATCTATCCCAAGAGTGATAGCCACAACAAGAATAAAACTGATAGGTATGTTGTCTCTATGCTGCTGAAGTAGCTGCCCCACCCGTTGAGGCACATTATACTTTTAAAGTTTTGGAGCAGGGCATTTCCCTCTTTGCATTGCTGTCATAGGTGGGGCACCCCTCCTGCCCATGTACACACTTGTACAGTCTCCATAGGACAGGTTGTGCTTCTAATGGCTTCATCGTTGTCCACGGATCATTAAATTATGCACCAGCACATGCCTCCAGTTAAGAAAAGGAGTAGCAGCAACGGCACAGGGAGGCAGAGGACAAACTCACACATGCCAGGGGAAGAGAAAAGACCTTCTCTGGACCTTCCTTAGGCCCAAACCTCAAGTCCTGCATCCGAAGTAATTAAGAGCCCACACCGGGAAACAGCAGTGATCCTGTTTGGGTTTTCTAGTATAACCGCCGAATGTGCTTGCCATTTTCTTCAGTTCCAAGCCATCACAACGCATTTCTGCTTCCTGGGATGGAATCAGACAGTAGTTGCAATTTTTCCTTAGCGCCAAGCCTTAATTGGCACTTCATATTGTCTGTCTTTCGTAGTCAGTTTTGACTGCTTTCTGCAACTCTTCGCAGATCGATCTGGGGGAAATGCAAGTGCCTATTGCAAGCACTACTTAGGGGAGTAAGTCACCTCGCTCTGGGGCATACTGCAAGGAGACCAGGATGACTTGCCCCCTCTCTCCCTACATTCTTAAATGTGACAATTTTATGCTGCTTGGGGATCTATGTACATCTGAAGGAACCCATTTGTTGCTTTGGCTCGGCCCTTATAGAGGATCATGGTGCTTGTACCTTGGTCTAATCAACTCAGCACTCATACATAAGGCCGGACATCCATTGGATCCTACTTTTTCAAACATTAAGGGCCTTACTACTGACCACCCCCCTCCACCACTTCTACGGTCTGACCACTTCACAGTGCCTTTCTCCATTCAGACTCATTCATTGCCCTCAACAGCTGCAACTCCGGCTCTGTCCAGAAAATGGTCCAAATTAGATCTAACCCTTCTTAACTCGTGACTCCTAGACACCTTACCGAACCTAGTGCAGTCTATTAATCTTGACCAATCCATGCTTGATGATTGGTTCCAAGATTTCCTGGACGCAATACTGCCAAATAAACCAAGCACCTCAGCCAGACTCCACCCTCCGACCCACGGTTTCAATGAGGCTTTGCGTGATGTGAAAAAGCGGTGCAAACTTCTGGAAAGGTCTTGGAGAAAATTCTACGCTGAGGAGATAAAAAATGTAAGTACAAAGGGGCACTAAAAGATGATCACGCATTATGTAGAGCCGCCCGGGTGACGTTTTACTCCGATAAAATCACTGCTGCTCCGAACTGTTCCAAAACTCTTTAAAGTAGTTAAAGAACTTTCAGATCCCGTAATATATCTCCCTCCCCCTCGTTGTCACAGTCACAATGTGAGGATCTAGCAATTTTTTTGTAAAAAAGGTGACAGATATCAAACATTCTCTTACAACTGCTTTAACAAGCAAATTTCAGATGGATGGCAATATTTCTAGTACGAGCTCACGGATGGAATGCTCAAACCGGGAAGCAGATTACATCAGTGCTTCACAAGCCACCCAAAGTCTGAACTAATTTGCCCCTCAGAACACCTCTCTCTTTCATACTCTCTTACACTCCATAAAGTCAGGCTCTCCTTGGGACCCTCTTCTCTGGCCAACTTAGTACCTGGGTCCAGCCCTAATACAATTACTGATTCAAATTCTCCTTACAGGGGGGGTGCATTCTTCAGGCATGGAAGCACGCCACGGCCCTGACCCTTTTAAAAAAGCCCAATTTGGATCCCTCCAATTGGTCTAACTTTAGACCAATTTCGATGCTTCCCCTTTTCGTCAAAAGCGTTTTAGAGTGGGACAGTACAGAATCTGCACTTCCAGGAATCACGGAACATCTGAGATGGCTTCTGGATAATGGCTGTGCTGATTCTATTCGACCGTAGCATGGCCTTCGATGCTGTATCCCATAACATTCTCTATCTTGGGTGGCCTCTTTCTTGCAAGATCGCACCTTTCAAGTCTTCTCTTCCAGATTTATGTCAAAGTCTCACACTCTTATTTCTGGATTCCCTCAAGGGTCGGCCTTAAGCCTGATGCTATTCAATATCTATGTTCGCCCCCATGCGGATATCATGGAAGGCTGCGGCCTACACAGATGACACTCAAATCCTCTTTTCTTCATCATCTGCCCAAGGCCACAATTCTGATGCCCTGAATTCTTGTCTGGGTAAGATCTCCAGCTGGATGAACACCAACTCATTAAAGCTTAATGGGGATGAGAGTGAGGTGATGGGCAAGAACCCCCTGCTATGGGGCCCCCAGCACTGGCCTGAGACTCTAGGCACTCTCCCGGAACCGGTCTCTAAAATAAAGAACCTAGGTTTTTGGCTAGATGTCAATCTGTTGAAATCTCAAATCGCCAAGATAGCTTCAACCGGTTTCACGGTCCTCAAATTGATTTTTAAAAAAAATCATCTTGATGCTCCCTTTTTCAGCCCAAAGGACAGTTATCCAGGCCTTGATTTTGTCAAGACTAGATTATGGAAACATCTTCTACTTAGGGGCAGGCAAGGCTTCTATCAGACGCCTACAAGTCATTCAGAACTCTGCTGCTAGGGCTTCTATATCATCTTCCTAAACATGCCTCTGTGTCATGTCTTCTTTGAGAACTTCACTGGCTTACGGTGGATAAACGCATACTGTTTAAAGCTCTATGCTATATGCATAAAGCTAGGTCGAGCAGTTTACCTACAAGAACTGGAGGTACCATACCAGCCAACTCGATCCCTTCGGTCAAGCAACCGGTACCTTTGTATAGTTCCCAGAGTTAAACTGGCTTGCTTGGGCTGTTGCTCCTTCACACACTTAAACCCTAAGCTGTGGAACACCCTGCCCGAGTCCCTGAGAAGTTGCCCATCAGTGACCACCTTCCACAAAAATCTGAAAACCTGGTTGTTCTGATCGCTTGTCACTCCGCAAGCTTCTACCTTTATGTCGAAGTGCTGGGAATCCCTTTTGGGTAGCTATGAGCTATACAAGATCTTATAAAAATAATAATAAAGACTGACAGTGCAGATGCTTCCTAGGGCTACAATGGGCAGACGTACACTTCCTCTTGAACAGCTCCTTGACATCCTCCTATTCTAAGCAGCCTTTCCTTAATGTAGAGATACCTGCAGTACCTCTCTCCAGTATTAAGTGGGCTCCTTCCTTCAAGGTAATTCAAGCTGGTTTCTTTCAAAACAATGCATAACTTTCAGATTCCTGTGTCTGAACCTAGCAAAAAGTGGACAGTCATTAAAAATCTAAGCTTCGTGATTGTGGTTGCTAAGACCTAACTGGTGTGACCCATGACACAGTGACTGAGAAATCCTAGCAGATCAACTAAGGGTTTCTGACAAATACATTCAATTTGCAGGCAATGATTGTGGATTTCATAGGCCTAGCCCAAGGAATGGTTTGAGAAGGTCCCTGTTTTTCTGAGTATACCTCCAATACTGGTCAAGCCACAGTCTTTGTCCTCTAGTGCTAGCAGCCCCTACCGTACAACCTTTTGGAGTAAAACCTCCTAATAAGAATGGAGCAGGAATGGGCACAGATTCTCCCTATACCTTAAAGGGGGCCTGTGTGTCCTATCGTCTACACCCTGGGGTACGCTTCTACAGCAACAGTGTGGGTAGAGGCAGCGGCTTCATCACCAAGGGGAGGAGGTATGTGGTCATTTGCTGCTTTTACATTGCAGTTATATTGTCATATTGATACTAGTTTGCTGGACAGCTACATGGATAGCTATATTGCTGTATTGCTGCACCTCAACACCCCTGGTCTTGTCACCTTTGATCTGATCTGATTGCTGGTTGGACTTCTGATCCCGCCCCAGTCTGCATTTCCATCCTGTTCTTGGTAACTTCAAATCCCTACTCTGCTCTGGCCCTAGGAGGGCGCTACCCGTTTCACCATGAGAAAAAGAAAGGCACCTACAGGGAATAGCGCAGTGCCCCAGCACTCTTCTTGTACAACCAATGACAGCTTTTTGGTAAGGGCAGTGGACCTTGTGGCAAATGAAATAAAGATTGCGGAGCGGCGCCTCTCACTCACAACAGAGGATCTCCGTGCATTGCAGCAGCCATCAACGCCTCATCCGGCGATGAGTGACGCACCCGCTGTTCAATATATGGATCCTGATCTTCCTAATGTAGCGCTTGTGGGTGGCATTGGGGAAGCTGTCAACTCAGATTTAGCGCTTGCAGGGGCTGCTTCTCTACTAAATGATCCAACAAAAGATCCGGCCCCTACAGTTTGTTCCCCTAACCCAGAACCATCAAAAAAGCGCAGGAGAAGAACAACCAAACAAGTGCCAAAGCAAAAACCGCTAACTTCTAACCAGGTACTTGAAAAGAGTGATCAGATCGATAAGATACCCCTACAATTCAAAAATTAACATTTTTGGGGTCCTTCGAGTAAACGAATCAGTGACCTTCTGGATGCCAAATTATCCCCAATTTTTGACCGCCTTTCCGCTGTCGAGGCCGGCCTGACCATGCTCTTAACTTGTGCAGACGATCACACCCTAAATCCAGGGGTGGCTCCACTAAATGAAGTAATTGAGCAACAGCCCACATGAACACCAACCAGGAGGGGATCTTTATCCTGCCTTGCAGCCTTCCATCGAAAACCTGGCACTGGGCAAAAGGAGCAGGACGGCCACTCAGGCTCTGGCCCCCACCGCGGGAGCAGCCTCACAAATTCATCAAGATGATGGACACCCACCTTCTAAAACTGTCATATCAAAACCAGGAAGAGGGGCAGAAAGTAACAAGTCGGTCAATTTGCCACTAATCGACCTTACCCCAGCTTCTTGCCCCCATGTCGTTATACTGGCAAATATGCCCCATCTACCTGCAGGCACCATTGAGTCTACCGGTGGACTCAAGAACAAAGTCCTTTTCTGGTTAAACAATTCAGTAAATTGTCAGTGGGACCTAAATTATGAGATCTTGTTTTTACGTCGAGTAAGGGGTATCGGTCCACTTGAAAGGAATTACACTGGTGATACTGTAATCATAAATTTTACCAATCCTAGGGCGACCGGAGACAATTTATCTTTAGTGCAGGATGGCAGGGTAAAACCAAGCACCATAACCATATTACCCTTGGGTTTCTATTACAGACACCTAGCACCATCTGCCTCACGGAATGTCCGGGTTAGTAGCTTATATTGCCCTTCCAATAAACCCAGACCGAATCTCAGCTTACCTGTCAGAAACAGGTATATGCCCCTGTCAGATTTGGAGGAAAATTATTGACTCCAAACTGAAGGACTGGGTGATGTCAGTCGAGCCCGGGTTATGAGGGTCAACATTGACCAACCAAGTATTATTCCCATCAGCCATTGCATGCAGATTCTATCATGGAATATAGCAGGGTTTCGAAACAGACTCCAAGACGGGCACTGGCTATCTTTTGTGGGAAAGTTTGACATCGTATGTTGCCAGGAGACTTGGGCTCTTGATTCAGTTGCCATCAATGGGTTCACATCCTATTGCTCTGGGGCTAATCCGCCTATAGCTGGAAGAGGGAAGTGGGGTATAGCTATCTTTACAGCAAGCTCTATTAAAAATTTGAATGTAAATGTCTTAGCCTCGGAGCCTTGCTATCAAATCCTGCATCTTCATATACCTAAGCAGCTTAACACACTTTTAATAAATTTTTTATTTTAACTTTTTTTCAGCACACGCCATAGGCATCATTGGAGAGCTGGAAAGGTCAGTCTCAGACTTTATGCATAGACAGAAAAAACAGACATCACTGATTTGGGCGGGAGATTTTAATATCTCTAAAGGTCTGCACAAAGGTGACTGTACATGTGGTTTTAGCAATGTTGAGGGGGACAACACTGGCCACTTTGCACATTCAAATAATCAGTTGTTTTTAATCGCACAACTTAATTTTTTCATCGAATATTTGGGGAAATGATTGAAAAAAATCCACCTACTTTTGTAGCAAGGGGTAAGGGCAGTACCATTGATTTTGTTCTTATCTCAAGGAACTTGGTATGCAACCTTAGTCATTATGAGGTACGCCCCCTCCCGCACAGCGACCGTAACCCTAATAGAGTAAGTTTTCGTGCCTCCTCTTGTTATGACACACACGGCAGGACCATATCTGCAGTTAGTTATCAGCCAAACAAGGGGGTTCATCTAAACTGGGGATCAATAGATCCAAATAACTTTTTTAACACCTTGACGGCGGAAGCCTCCAATGAGATCACCAGTTGTCTATCCACAGCGGAGGACACGTCCAAACTTCGAGATAGCTTTACGAAGATCTGTGAATTTATATCCTGCAGGCTCTTATCGAACAAACTCGTAAATGAGCGAGTCGTGCATTCATGGTTCAGTTCCGAATGCACTAGAGCACTCAAAGCCCTAAAACAGGCCACTATTAAAATACCAAGAGATACTACTGCCATAAGGGAAGCATGATATAAATATAAGCCAGCCCTACAAGAAAGTAAACAAGTTATTTGAGCTAAAGCGTGGGAGGATCTAAATAAAGCAGCTGAACTGAAAGATACTAAACTGTTCTGGGACGTAGTCAACCGACCTTTTTTGTCAGACAACCAAACTACTAGCATTGAGTGCCATGTCCCTGAGGCCAACTGGATCGCTCACTTTTCCTCGATTTTTAATCCAGACAACAAAATCAGTTGGTCCCTAAACGAAAACATGCCCAATCACCACCCTATTAACGAGGAGTGGCTAATTGATCTTGTAGACTTAGCTGCAGTCAAAAAAGCTATTATGAGTGCTGCAAATGGCAAAGCCCCTGGCCCAGACGGGGTCCCAATTGATCTTTTTAAAAACAATGTGAAATTCTGGGCTCCTCTGGTCACAAATGTATTGAGGGCTGCAGTGAAAGGCGACCTTAAAGATTCATGGAGTAAAGCCATCATTGTACCCATCTATAAGAAAGGGGATCGCAACTGCCCGTCATGTTATCGCCCAATCTCGTTGATTGATTCCACTGTAAAGATCCTGGGGAGGGTAATCTTGGGCAAATTGGAGGACTGGGCAGAGGCTAGCTCTTTTTTTCTCCCCTGCCCCGTATGGCTTCCATCAAGGCCTAGGAACTGTAGAACAAACCCTTAACCTAACTCTCATCATAGGCACATATGCCAAAGCCAGGAGAGGGGCCATACATGTAGCATTTATGGACCTCTCCTGTGCTTTTGACCTTGTAGATAGGAGCATATTATTAGACCTGATGGAGAACGTGGGTATTGATCCCAATCTAGTGGATCTGGTAAAACGCATGCATTGGGACTCCACAATGAGGGTACGCTTTACACAGAATGGGGATTGTCCAGCCTCAATAAATGTGACTAGAGGGGTGAGACAGGGTTGCATATAAGCGCCTTTCCTTGTTTAATATACATCAATTGCCTAGAAAATGCTTTATGGTCATGCTGTGACGATGCTCCCAGGATTCGTAGGTAGATCGTATACTCCCTAAATTTAGAAAACGTACTTTGTTTTCACCCTAAGATTTTGATCCGTGTGCTACACCTCCTCTTGTGTTTACCTTACACAGTGAAACTATTATGTGGGGCCAGAAGCCAACTGGCTTCTTGGACAAAGGTGTGCACAACTTACACTTGATATACAGACGTTTTTAAACATATAAACAATGATTTCTCTTATATCTTATTATTTTAATACATTATTTCAAATCAATATATAACAATTCTTCTCAATTGATTTCAAATTGTGCACTTATCAGATATATGTGCTATGTGTTCAATACATAATCAGAACAACACAATTATTGACGCAACAAAATTATCCGTGCCGTTGGATGTGGTCAACATAGGCCCAATGCATTTCGGGACCCGCGTCCCTTCGACAGGGGCACATTCTTGAAAAGAAATTCAAAGAAATCACGAATTCTCTTTTACACCATAGGAGTTGCTTCTGTAACTATTACTGAAGACAGCATTTGATCAGTATACCTTCCCGAAACAGACCGCCAGAAGTCGATCTACCTTCCCGATAAACGAATAGCGAAGTTCCCAAAACAGAGACTCTTCCAGTCAACTCTTGGTCAGGGGCACTGAATATGCCCCTGACGAAGGGACGCGGGTCGCGAATTGCAGACACAACATGAATTAAAGTGTGGCAAGACATTTTAATGAATAAAGAAATCAATTTAATCAAATAAAAATTTGTGAAATAGCTGAGCAAAAAGCAAGTTCAGTTACAATACTAAAAGACTATTGAGGCTAGAAATATGGTGAAATCAACCCCTGCAAAGCAACCTGCAGGATGGAATACATTTTTTTTTAAATGTTAATTTTCTCGCTATTTGTGAGACTCTAGAACAAATGTTTTAATTGTGAACGTTGAATGGGAATTCATTCATAATAAAGAACATTGTATAATTCTAACTAGCCATTTTTATGCCCTTCTAAGCCCATGTTGCAATGCTGTAACTGATTAGTAAACCGCAAACTGGGTGTACTACATTCCAAAAAGCCATTTAGCGGTCGCAAACTCCGAGTTAGCAAATTGCAGGGTCTGCAACCACTAAATGTCTTCATACATCTTTCCTTTATGTTTAAAGCACTATTTACAAAACATTGGCACAGTATATGTAGATGATGGTGTCCACACCGTGAATCACGAAATACTTTACAACCGTCTAGTAGAACTGGGGATCCAAGACTCTGCGCTCACTTTAATGTCATCATACCTAGTGGATAGAACTTTTTCAGTCAAACTAGGAGATTTTGCATCTAAATCCTTTAAGTTGTCTTGTGGAGTACCTCAAGGCTCCTCCTTGAGCCCCACCCTTTTCAATATATATGTGGCTCCTCTGGCATCGATCATAAGGCAGTGTGGGTTTTTGCCGGTTTCGTATGCCGACGACACCAAGGTAGTGGTGTCGGTTTCAAGTAATGTGGAGGAAATAGCCGACCGCTTTAATGATTGTATGATGCAGGTTAATCAATGGATGCAGCTTAATTGCCTGAAACTGAACGGTGACAAAACCGAGGTCATGCTGTTGGGATCAGACGCAGCCTCCTGGTCTCCTAGATGGTGGCCTGCCAGTCTGGGCGATTGCCCAAACACAGTGTGCAAAGTTAAAAACCTGGGATTCAGATTTGATGACAAACTGACATTTGACGCCCAAATAAACAAGCTCTCTTCCACCATCTGGTAGATTTTAAAAATGATCAGAAGAATCCACCCATTCATTCCCCCTGACTCACGTAAAACACTAGTTACAGCATTGGCCCTGTCCAGATTGGATTATGGCAATGCTCTGTATGCGGGGATCCAAGCCCAGCACTTAATAAAACTCCAGCGTTTGCAGAATGCAGCAGCCAGGTTAGTGCTGGATATTCCGAGATCTGAGCCAGTCGCCCACAGATTGAGAGCCCTCCATTGGTTACCGATGGAAAAAAGGATCATGTTCAAGTCATTACGTCTAGCCTTTAAGGCTCTTCATGGCACAGGACCTCAGTTTTTGAGAACACACCTGAATTGGTATGTGCCGGCAAGAAGCTTGAGATCAGCTCACACAAAACTTTTACAAGTACCTAAGTTCAAGCAGGTTCGGTGGGGGGGGGAGAAGAGAAGCTTTCTGTTTCGGACAGCTAAAACCTGGAACCTTCTCCCTATCACGATAAAAAGCAGCACTTCGCTATTGTCTTTTAGAAAAGCCTTAAAAACTTGGCTCTTTGCTTGTTAAGTCAGCGTACTCCCATATCAGCAATCTTTTGTCCTTCTGACTCTAGCGCCAAGACGCCCTCGGGCATTCGCGCGCTTTATAAATATACAAATCAAATCAGCTGAACATAATATTGTTCCTATTAAGTGGTCCATGCGTCTGACACTACAGCGTTAAGGTGCTCTGCACAGAATGCTCTCTGCACAATTTGCCCTGTTCCTTATTAAATATATACAATGTGTAACTAAAGCACCTGTGCTACAACATATATTCTGTTTACTGCAAGAAATAAAAACATTGGCCTGCCTGCAAGACAACAATGTCAAAATGTCACAAGGATCCCAACCAGGATGAGGGGTCTATTCAGGGTAAGGCCCACTGTAAAAAAATAAAAAACTACATTAAATCTATCCATATGTGCATCATGAAGGCAAATCTGATTTGAAATGAATTATAATTAAAAGAATAGATTAAAAAATGTAAACCATTAATGTAACCAACTTCTACAGAAAAGTTTCACTCACATGGCAATCAACCACCAATGTACCCTGCTTCCCCAAAAAATCTCCACTCGTTGGAAAGCAAAACACTAATGTACCACGTTTATCCAGTAAACATCCTCTACCGAAATACCCCGTTTTCCCAGAAAAACTCCGCTCACACTGCTATCAAACAATCAAGGCACCCCGCTTCTGCCGAAAAAATTAACTCACAAGGCAAAGAAACCATAAATGCAACTGTCTACTTCAGAAAAGTTCTAGTCACAGAAATCACAAATGTACCCTCTTCTCTGTGAAATGTATGCCTGCAAGGCAAATAAACCATCGATGCACCACGACGTGTGCCAAAAACCTCCATTGCAAAGGTAAGCAACCCACCAACATCCTCACTTTACCTGAAAATCTCCACTCCCGGGGCAAGCAAACCAATAACGCAGCCAGCTTCTCTAGAAGGGTCTATTCACAGGGCAAGCAAACCCTTAGTACACATTGCTTCTCTGGAAACGATTTGTTTGCCCTCCTTCGCCTGCCTCACAGGGCAATCAAAGTACACCACTTCTATGGAAGATTTATTTTACGTAGAGTAATGTTTTCTTTAAGGCTCTTCGATGCAGTATGCCAGGTGAGCTCCATACAAAATACTGCATGTATCCTTTTAAAACATATTAAAAACTCACTGTTACAATATCCAATTGATTTTCCAATATAGTCAAAAAGTAGATGAAAGATTAAACATGTGTCTTAGCCCCAGGGCTTCAAACTCGAAAAGGCAAGGAACATAGAAAATATACAAAAAAAGACAAACTCGTTCTCTTAACTACAAATAGGTCAGTAGACTCCACTAAAATCCAATGATACAAGTTTTGAAGCTCTGTGTTTAGAGGCAGGCTATTGAATGGGCACACTATATAGGTCGTTTCTCGTCTATCAAACAACTGAAATAATTGTGCAGCCCAGTTTGGTCTTGGAATGCGCAGTCAGTCATCTTGTTTCGTCAACACGGTATGCACCCATAACCATAATATGCTCTCTGTAGATTCGGCTGCTCAACAGTAACATCCTGGGTATCATTTATAGCGTAAATTCATGGGTACATGACATTAAATTCTTACATACACGTGGCTGTGTCTTAAAAAAAGAAATCACAATCCGCAAACCAAGCAATTAGCAGACGTTATGCTATACAAGTATCCAGTAAAATAACATAGTGTTGACCATGAAGTAGGCACTGTGCGTTGAAGCAGTGCTGAGGCTTGACGCCGTGCTACTTACTGTATTTAATTATAAACAGTGATATTTTGGATACAGAGCCCTGTCAATGTACACAACTCTACTCTAAAGGTAGAGTTGTTCTTTTGTTCCGGGCTACACAGTAAATTATTGTCATATAAAATACCACGTCCGTACTCATAACTGTACGGTGAACACTTTTCGTTATGGGTTAGACCTGCTCCCGATCTACGTGCTGTGCAGTAAATCAGTGCCCAGCATAACTAAGTGTATTTATGCTCCGTGGTGTACAGCGAACCAGTATTAGTGATACAGCGCTGAACTTGATCGTAGAGCCTTGCAGTTAAATAAGTGCCATTTATTCAGAGTTGTAAAGTGGAGCAGTATCAGGTAAAGTGCTGCCCATGTATTCCGTATAGATCGCTACGGCGATGTAGATGCGCTTGATACTGAACACAAACAATGTTCATTTTAAAATGTGATATCTATGTTCTCTCTGTTGTACAGCACAAAACTAGCAGTGTATACAGTGCTGTAAAGTAGCATTATAATATATTGCGTTCACCACTAGCACCTTACTTGGCCCTGTACACTAGGCAGCATGGGCTACAAATGACTGGCTATCGTTGTGCTGGACAGAGAAGCGTTATTGGCTACAAAGTGCCGTACAAGTAGTACACCAGAGTATAGGCAGCAGAGTGCAGTAAAGCCTTGCTAATTATAAAGTGATTCCCGGGTATTCTACTTTGAACTAATGTTCTCGCCACTGCATAGTTCAATGCGGTCCATACAAGCAGTACTGTGTAACTAAGCAGCGTCTTCTAGCTCTGTGCAAATATTCAGCTCTGCTGATTTATACAAGGCACAGTCCAGGTACTCACTCATGGCTGCTTCCATCCCGGCTCCTGGCCCACCCGCTTAAGTCCCAGGTTTCAGGGCCCCTCCTGGGCCCCTGGCACCGCCCCTGACCAGAGGACCCAGCAGGACATCACCACGGCAGCCACCCTCAGTGTTCCGGATCCGGGCACAGGACTTAACTACCCTGCACACTTCCGCGTCAAGAGCCACGCCCACCTCTAGAATGCAGTGGATACAACCACACCTACCTGCCTCTAAAGTCACACCTACTGGTCGACTAATCACGCCCACCCCTTCTCAGACCCAACCATTCATACTTTGGAGACACGCCTATTTCTTAAGAGTCACGCCAATCACATTTAGAACTATACCCATCCGGATTAAAACAACGCCTACACCTTTATATTCGGTATACCTCCCCTTTTCATTGCCCACTTAAACCCCCTTCTATGAAAACACGCCCATCCCAGTCCCAACTCCTAAGCAACGCCCACCCCTCAAATCCTGTTTGAGTCGCGCCAACCTTTTAGAACGACTCCAAGATCAACCACCAATCGAAACCTGCAAAGGCCACGCCCATATTTACATTTTCAAGGTTGCAACAGTCAGTCTCTCTGCCTATCCCTGAGCCTGATTCATGAAGATGGTATTTGGGTATTTTTTTGTCGCAGCGGCGCAATCTGGGCAGCAGCCGCTGGGATTGCACCGAGGCACTACATCGCAACCTTTTGAAGACATTTTTACAATAATTTGGGAATTTATTAATTTTCACCAGACTATTCCTGGACGTTATCAAAATAGCTAATACGCCACATAGACCATTTCTAGGTCTGGGGTTAGCTGTCCAAGCTTCCGAAAAAACCTGTTTCTCAACTGGCGGAACCGAAGACCAGAAACTCGAGGCTAGCTGGGGAGGGACGGAGTGGAGGGGGAGCGAGAAGGGTTGACGATCGTATCAGAGAGCTGTGAGCATCTCGAAGCTGTCTAATAATCCGCAAATGCAGCGGCCATCTTTTCAAGGACATGTTTTTCTACAGATGCCCCGGGAAACTCTAACCACGTTCTTTTTGCGTGTCACATTATTGGCGTAGAAACAAATGCGTTGAATTTCAACCAGTTTTGATCATATTATAAAAGTTTCAACTATTGGAAGTTTTTACTTTATTTTTCACAGTTGTTTACTTGTATGATTTAGAGCTCTCTAATTCCCCAGTGCCATGCGTGAGCAGCTCACCGAGTGTAGATATTTGCTCTGTATTCTGGGATTTCCAGTCTTGTTTATAAGATTATAAAATGAACACTACACATACCAGAATGCAATTAAGGATCTAGAATGCATAAACTGCCTTGATCTGAAAAACGTGAGAGTCCTGATGTTTGCTTAAACTTACCACCATATAGTAAAAAATTTGCTAGCATTCGCGCCAAGAATTTTCAATTCTATTAAGGACACGGAGGCGAGGATTATGCTTTCTCTTTCTTTTACTGACAACACAGCAGCCAATGAAAAACGTTCATTCAATAACAGAAACTACATTTCCCATGGTGCTCTTGCACCAATCACGTCCCATCAGCCCCAATAAGAGCCATCAACACAGTCCCATGATCCTCTTTCTTTGCTTGAACTGGCAATACAAGTGTGAACCAATAACTGCAATTTCAAACCAATGTCCTCCAACGTGAAAGATTAACAGGAAACCATGACTTCCTCTAAAGTCTTCAACTCGAAGAATCTCCTACTCGGATTTCTTATCCGACCCTGAAAGAAAAGAAAAAAACAACCCGTAACTTCTGTATAACAGAAAATCACATCACATCATATACGGGTGGGTAATTATTACAATAACATTGCAATATAACCGGGTGGGATAATCCTCGCCTCCGTGTCCTTAATAGAATTGAAAATTCTTGGCGCGAATGCTAGCAATTTTTTTATTCTATTACAGGACTGGAGGCTTCGGATTATGCTAGTTTAATGCTTACTAAACACAACTGAGGTTATATCACCCACCGGTTTATAATAAAATTGTTTAAAAGTTGATTCTGATGACCAGTCGGCACATCGCATAATGTCCTGGATACTAGAACCCAACATATAAGACTTTGATGCCATGGCACCACATACAGAATGTGCTCCAAACATTTGAATATCAAGACCCCGATCAGCACCGAAGACACCACCCGCACGATGAACTCCATCCACTCCGGATCACCAACCGACCCCTGCCCACACCACGTCTTCAACAAAGCCGACGCCACCATCGCACCCCATCTCCGGGACATCATCAACTCCTCCTTCCACACCGCCACCTTCCCGGAGAGCTGGAAGCACGCCGAGCTTACCGCCCTCCTGAAGAAACCAACGGCGGACCCCACCGACCTCAAGAACTACCGTCCCATCTCGCTCCTTCCGTTTCCGGCCAAAGTCATCGAGAAGACCGTCAACAGACAGCTTGCCGCCTTCCTCGAGACGAATGGATCCCTCGACCCCTCGCAGTCCGGGTTTCGGGCCAACCACAGCACCGAGACCGCCCTCATCGCAGCCACCGACGACATCAGAACCCTAAACGACAACGGGGAAACAGCAGCCCTCATCCTCTTGGACCTCTCCGCGGCGTTCGACACCGTCTGCCACCGCACCCTAGTGAAGCGCCTCAGCAACATCGGAATCCGAGAGAAAGCACTGGAATGGATCATCTCTTTCCTCGCCGGAAGAACCCAGAGAGTCCGCCTCCCCCGTTCAGATCCGAGGCCACCGAAGTCATCTGCGGCGTTCCACAAGGATCTTCACTCAGTCCAACCCTCTTCAACGTCTACATGAGCCCCCTCGCAGCCATCGCACGCCAACACAACCTCAACATCATCTCCTACGCCGACGACACCCAGCTGATCCTCTCCCTCACCAACGACCCCACCACCGCCAGAGCCAACCTACACGACGGGATGAAAGACGTCGCCGACTGGATGAGGAACAGCCGCCTTAAACTGAACTCAGACAAGACGGAAGTCCTCATCCTGGGCTCATCACCCTCCGCCTGGGACGACTCCTGGTGGCCCCCGGCCCTGGGCACCGCGCCCAAGCCAACGGACCACGCACGAAACCTGGGCTTCATCCTGGACTCCTCCCTGTCGATGACCAGACAAGTCAACGCCGTCTCATCTTCGTGCTTCAACACCCTGCGCATGCTCCGCAAGATCTTCAGATGGATCCCCACTGAAACCAGGAAGACCGTCACCCAGGCACTCGTCACCAGCCGACTGGACTATGGGAACACCCTCTACGCCGGAACCACAGCCAAACTTCAAAAAGACTCCAGCGCATCCAGAACGCCTCCGCACGACTCATCCTGGACATCCCCCGACACAGCCACATCACCGGACACCTGAAAGATCTGCACTGGCTCCCCGTCAGCAAGAGAATCACGTTCAGACTCCTCATCCACGCACACAAGGCCCTCCACGACCTGGGCCCAAAGTACCTCAACGACCGCATGACCTTCTACACGCCCACCCGCCAGCTACGATCAACCAGCCACGCCCTCGCCACCGTACCACACATCCGCAGAACCACCGCCGGAGGAAGATCCTTCTCCTACCTGGCAGCCAAGACCTGGAACTCCCTCCCCACTCACCTTCGGCGAACCCAGGACCATCTCTCCTTCAGGAAGCAGCTCAAGACCTGGCTGTTCGAGCAGTAACTTACCCCCTCCCCCAGCGCCTTGAGACCCTCCCGGGTGAGTAGCGCGCTCTATAAATGCCGTGATTGATTGATTGAATACCAGCTTCCTGCATAACAGAACGTAACCATCTGGCTATAGTGGCAGCTGACACTGGCTTGAAAGGTTTTTGCAAAGCAATTAATTGTGTACAACCATCCGGTCTCAGTGAACGTGTGCATTCTTCATAAGCTTTTAAGCACTGTGCAACACATAGTTTGTCATTTTCTGGAAAAGCATTATAATCAATACATCTTGACAAAGTCTTTGTACGCCCTGTAATATTAAAGGAAACTCCCTCCGGAGTGAATGCTCTACCTGAAATATCCAAGGCCCGTACGTCCGATGATCGCCTACAAGCGGCTAGACATAAAAGCATAGCCAATTTGGCAGATAATTGTTTTCTGGAAAAAAGATTATTCGCTGGCCATCTATTAAAAAGAGAGATGACCAAAGAAACGTCCCATAAACCAGAATATCTAGGTTTAGGAGGGTTCGCCACCCGTATCCCCTTAAGAAGTTTGCATACCACCGGATGCATACCAATAGGCCTACCATCAACTTGAGAATGCCCTGCAGAAATGGCGGATCTATAGTTATTTACAGAACGGTAAGCTAAACCTTCAGTGGCCTTGTCCGAGAGAAAATTCACAACATAGGATAGTCCTGCCCCCACGGGATCCACGTGTCGTTCCAAGCACCAACCCATCCAGCCTTTCCAGGCTGAAGAGTATTGTTTTCTTGTGGAAGGTGCCCAGGCTTGTTTGATGAAAGCTGAAGCCCTGTCCGAAAATCCCGGCATTTCCCACTGTTGCCGGAAAGCCTCCATGCCATCAGAGACAGTCGCCTCGATATGACCATCGGGTGCTGCTCCTTGAGAGGGACCAGGAGCAGCGACTGTGACCAAGGAGGCATCCTGGGAAGATCGCAGCTCATCTCCAACAATACTGGGAACCAGGGCTGTGATCTCCACAGGGGAGTCACCAGAATCACTTCCGCCTGCTGCTTGACAATATGTGACGTCACTCTGGGAATCAAAAGAAAGGGGGGAAACGCGTAGTTCAGCTCCCCTGACCAATCCTGAAGGAAGGCATCCGTTGCCCTCGCCAGCGAATCTGGTCTCCAGCTGAAAAAGGTCGGAACCTGTCGCTTCAGTCTGGACGCAAACAGGTCTATTTGACAAGGACCCCAGATCTCCTGTAACCACTGGAATAAGATCGGTTGAAGTTGCCAATCGCTGTAATCTTTGAGGTGTCTGGACTTCCAGTCTGCTCCCACGTTGGACTGGCCCGGAATGTACTCCGCTATTACCTTGATCTGTCGATTCAGGCAATAATGCCAAAAGTCTTTGGCAATCTCTACTAGTAGAGACGACCTCGTTCCTCCCAACTTGTTGATATACCTCACCGCCGATATGTTGTCCATCCTGAGAAGGATACAACATGAGGTCTGCTTGGGAGATAGTGTCCGTATTGCGAAGGAACCCGCTAGAAGTTCCAGGCAATTGATGTGTAGGGACAATTCTTGGGGAGACCACCTTCCTCCTGTGGAGATGTCTCCGCAACGCGCTCCCCAGCCCCAACGACTGGCGTCGGATTCTATTGTAACCTCGGGTTGAGAGCCGAAAATTGCTCTGCCGTTCCACGCATCCACGTGGCCCAGCCACCATTGCATCTCCTCTCGCACTTCCTACGACAACGGAACTTGGTCCGTGTAGGACAAACCTTTTTGTAGATGTTGAATCTTTAACCTCTGAAGAGCCCTGTAATGCAGAGGGCCCGGGAAAATCGCCTGGATGGAGGAGGCCAGTAGTCCCACTACTCTGGCAATTGTCCTGAGAGAGACCATCCGCTTGTTGAGAATTGCTAATATCTCTTTCTTGAGATCTTTTAGCTTTGTCTTGGGAAGGCTCAGTTGAGCAGCCCGAGAATCTATCACAAAACCCAGAAAATCTATTGTCTGAGACGGACAAAGAGATGACTTGGGTTTGTTGATCACAAACCCCAAACTCTGCAAGAGAGACATTATCATCTGAAGATGGTGCCTGGCCAACTCTGGACTCTGTGCCATGATTAAGATGTCGTCCAGGTAAATGATCATGTGAACACCCTGTTCTCGTAGGTGTGCCACCACCGGCTTCATTATCTTGCTGAAGCACCAAGGAGCCGAGGAAAGCCCGAAAGGAAGGGCCAAATACTCGAACCATTGATCCTTCCATTGGAATTGTAGAAAACGTCGATGAGGTGGATAAACTGGAATGGAGAGGTAAGTATCTTTGAGATCTAGCCTGACCATCCAATCCCCTTTTTTCAATAAGATGGATTCCCTCCATCTTGAAGTGTTTGTAAATCAGGAATTGATTGAACTCTCTCAGATTTAAAACTAGTTTGTGACCACCACCTTTCTTTTGAACTAAAAAGACATTGCTGGAAAAACTGTGAGGCCTGCAGTTGCAGTGAGCGATCGCGTGTTTTCGCAGCAATTCGCCTATTTCGGTGTCTATAAAAATACATTCTTGTTGGGAAAAACGGAGTTGCCTGGGGTGTGTGTCCTGAAGTGGTGTACGATAGAACTCTAGATGGAACCCCCGAACAGTCTGTAATACCCATGCATCCTGTGTCAACTTTCTCCAATTGTGAACAAAGAATTGTGTCCGACCCCCCAATGGTAACGGAGAAATGTCTGTTACTCTTACCTGCAGAACTCTGTGCCTGGAATCCGGCTCTGTTTCCACCTCCGTGGAAACGGCGTTTGTTGAAGCGTCGGCGTGTGGGATAGAAGGTACCTCCTCTAGTCGAATCCCATTCTCCCCTGCCGCGGCCATAGTCACCTCTCGGGGGACCTTGATTATAGAAACGGCCTGACGAGCGTCCCCTGCCTCGTCCAGCCCTGTTAAAAAGGCCTTGCTGGAAGACACGTTTTATGCCAGTTTGCGCCTTGTCCAGGGATGTGAATGTCCCCACATACTTTGAGACGTCCTTTACAAAACAGTCGCCAAAGAGATTGCCGTCAGCAAGGGGTCCAGGTTCTGCAGAAGCAAGTTCAGTGAGATTTGAATCCATGCGCATGAGCAAGGATTTGCGCCGTTCGGTGGATATGGCGCAGTTGGCATTGCCAAGGAGGCAGATCGCCCTTTGAGTCCATTCCGCCAAGATATCCGGATCCACGGGAGCCCCGGATTCTTTGGCCACTAGGGCCATTTCCAAAATTTTTGCCAACTGGCCCGCAACATCCAGGAGCTTGTCCTGACACCCACGCCAAGCGCGGTCTATCCCTTTCTTAGGATCTTTGGCAAATTTTTTCAAAAAGGTGAGAAGACTGACGTCGATTTCTGGGGTCTCGGCCACTTTGTTCAGAAGATCGGGTCGAGGGCACTCCGAACGAAGCCTATTACGTACTTCCTTGTCAAACCACCTGCGAAGATTTTCGTGCAAATAATCAGAGACTGCAGGGGCCGGAGCCCAGTCGGAAGAACGGGGGTGCACAATGTCACCTGGGTTAAAAGTGAACAGGGTGTTTGTTGGTGGAGTATCTGAAACCAAAGAGGCATCTTTCTTGGCCTTCTTCCTAGGAGGGGCTTCCTCATCGGTAGTGTCAGTGCCGGTGTCTGTGGTATCAGTATCAATATATACTTTGCGTTTGCACGTCGCCTTTCCTCCAGTGGAATAAGCATGATCCCCTGGATCCCCCTGAGGTAAAGAATCAAAAGCATGTGAATGGGGCCACTGCTTCTCTTTCGCCCCGACTTTGTCTGAAGGGGTATCAAGCTTGGGTTTAGTTTTCCCGTACCCATGGCGTTTAACAAAACTTTCAAGCTGCTTCATTATAGGTTTTAATGCAGCCGCCAAAGCTTGTTGCACAGTGTTTGGAACTGTGCTCTCCAAGGCCTTGTTAACGGACTGCTGGACGGAGGCGTCCAGCGCATCAACAATAGTATCCTCAAGAACAGTCTCCTGTCCATCATAATAAATCTCCTCCTCATCCTCATATCTCACCCAGTCATCCATGGTATTAATTTTCTATATATTGAAGCTGGGGAGAGTATCAAAATAATAATTAGATAAATGGAGGAGTAAGGGGGGAGGGGGCCAGCCCACTTGCACACTGAATGTCTGTTTATCTTTAGAGTACCAAGCCCCCTCAGCAGTGCTGTAATCAAGTTATTGCAGCCTAAACAGGGGTAGGAGCCAAAATCTTTTTACTAGGAGCGTGTGCCCACTCCCACAAGGCGATTACTCTTACTGCCGCTCAGGCGTCAGGAAGGTATTAAAGAGTCTCCGCCGGAATAGCGGTAAAATATTCAAAACGGGACAGTCGCTACGTGCGCAGCCCAATTGCAGCCCAAATGAAGCCCAAAACCAGCCCAAATAGACCCCAATTGGACTGCGCACGTCGGACCCTGAAAGCGCGGGCTCCGAAGTTGTCGGGCGATGAGGGAAGCCCCTGACAACAGCGCTAGAAGCGCGCGACCAATGCGGCCTGAAAGTCAGCGAAAAGCGGAACGGTACCCTCGCTCCCGAAGAAGCTTCAAAATGCAACAATGTAGCAGAGCTACCAACACGGTCAGTGACCCAATCACTCGCGCAACGCGCGTTAAGTTCTACACATTAAGCCAAAATTAACCCATAAAGATCCATTACATGCACAATAATAAACAGCTACATATCAATATTCATAAAGCACATAGCGCAAGTCATAAACACAGTAAGATATAAAATAGTAAGAGAGCACTTATCTCTGCTGTGAGCAGCAAAGAAAGAGGATCATGGGACTGTGTTGATGGCTCTTATTGGGGCTGATGGGACGTGATTGGTGCAAGAGCACCATGGGAAATGTAGTTTCTGTTATTGAATGAACGTTTTTCATTGGCTGCTGTGTTGTCAGTAAAAGAAAGAGAAAGCATAATCCGAAGCCTCCGGTCCTGTAATAGAATTGTGAAAGGACTGTTTAACCTTTGACTGTTAGGGCTTTCAGCTCTTGGTACGAAGCCCTTTTTAGGTCTCGCCTACGCAGCGCGCATGCGCTGCATAGGAGGGTCTTTAGCCGTCGCTCTGCTCTTTTTGAAGCACACACTCGTGCTTGTGGCGGCATCCACCTTGCGGGAGCGAGCAGCGGCGCGCATGCTAATTGGCTGTTGCTCGCTCCCGCAAGGTGGATGGTGCCACAAGCACGAGTGTGCTTCAAAACAGTCATTAAGCAGCGCGAGGCGCGCGCGCTTGTGTGTTGCTTTCCTATGGCCCGTTCTGCCACTTCCCACTTGCTTTCGTCATTTTCTTTTTACCCTACTGCATTTTCTACACCCCCTCCCTTTTTCCACCCTGCCCATCCCTTTCTCTGCCCCTCGCACCCGTTCTCTCTCCCAGTCTCTCGTTTTCTTTGCTCTGCCCCCTCTCTGCTCACCAGTCCTCCTTCCCTCCCCTCCTCTTTCTTGGTTGATTTGGCCCTTTTCCTCTTAGGCTCTAAATTCCTCGCCACCTTTCTATACCCATCTGCCCTTACCGTCACCAAGTTCTGTTTTGCTTGTTTCATTTTGTTTAGGCACTCTGAGAGAGTGCTTGTGTTTTCCAGCTCTCTCCTGAGTACTTCGCTGCCGAGTTCGCTCGTGTTGCTCAATCGCTGTGTGCCACCCCAGGCCTCCTCTATTTTGCCCGTGTGCTTCTCCCCTGCCCCATGTTGCTTTATCTCTCTCATCCTTATTCCCCCCTCTCTCTGTGTTGTTAACCCCCACCCGCGCCTGGATCTTGCTTGCACCTCCTGACTTCCTGTTGCCTCCCCAGCCCTATGCCTTCCTCTCCATGTTGCTATCCCACAACTATGCTACCTTGTTTTTCTTTCCTTTATCGCTCCAACTCGGATCGGCAAACAAAAAGAAAACAAGCATTTGCAATGCAATAGGTCTCGCATTTACGCCAGTTTGAGCTATTGGCATTGTAAATGACAATGCCTTTAATTTTGTTTTGGTTTTTGAAAACATAAATAAAATGCAGTGTCATTTACAATGCCGATAGCTTAAACTTGCGTAAATGCGAGACCTATTGCATTGCAAATGCTTGTTTTGGTTGTTAGAGGGTATCTTGTGTTGAAACCTTTATAATTTTCCTCAAAAGATATCCATGCCAAAATTGCATCCTTTATCCCGACATCCTGGGGAATGTACCAAGGGTTTGTGGATTCCTCTGGAGGGGACAGAGCAAATACCTAAAATATAGCTACATTTTGTTTTTTTGGGGGGAAAAAAGTGGTGCTCAAGAAAGCATGTTTTGTTTTCTAAAAATGGCATCAACAAAAGGCATGGATGTCATTTAGGGGTCACACCTGCGACTTCGGGCTTGCCCCTTGATACCTCTGGCACTGCTTTTGTAACTTTGCATCAGACGTGGCAAAATCAGTGCCACGAAGACAGAGGCAGTTCCTCCATTTAAGCCTCATGGCCCACCTTCGTTTTCTGCCCATTTATTATTACATCAATAGTGAATAATAGTTTGTTATACACAATTAGTGTAATGAAAAATAGGGCACCAGGAGCTAGAACAAAACCTGCAGTGAAAGATGTTATTAGTAAAAAAAATTTTTTTAAATGTGTGTATTGTGTGTACTTGTGGGCGAGAGTGTGTGCAAGAGTGTGTGTGTTTTTGTGAATGTGTTTCTATCTGTGTGTGTGTGTGTGTGAGTCAGAATCAGTGACATCCCGGATTCCCTCAGACAGTCCCAGTTTTCAGAGGACTCTCCTGACATCTCAAAGCTTTTTCTAATTTTAAATACATGTCCCGGTGTTTGAGACAAATGTCAACTCATACTGAAAAGCAGAATTGAAACGCATGCTTGGCGCCTCTAAAGTCAAGTCAAAGGCAGGTAGTCCCTGCGTTCCAGTAGTGCTGGTTTACTTTCAGTCCCGCATTTTAAATAGCAGTGGAGAGGAGGCTTCTCTTTTACAGTCAAGGCGGTCATCAGATGCCTGGGCATCTGATATCCACTACTGACAAAACAAAATTTAAGAAAGAACTGAAAACATTTTTATTCAAACTTTAGTGATTGCAGGACTTCTGCTGTTCCTTGTTTCTCTTCTGTCTCTAGTTGCCTAAAGCCATGGGACACTCTTTGAGTAGCTGCGTTATAGAAGAACCTCTCATTCATTCATAAATAACTCACATAATTTATCTTTTTGTTTCAGGCAGCACAGGAGGAGGTCAGGTTCTCCCAGCAGAGGTAAGACAAAGTGGGAAATAGGTCAAGGGGGCACAAGGTGGAGGTCCTGCGATTGTTATGTAAACATAGTCTTGCAAATGTATGCATTTGAAAGACTACCTTTAGATCTGACCTCCTTCTGGGCTGTCTGGAGGAAAAAGATAGATCACATAAGTTATTTCAGGCATTTTTGCTTTGCAAGATGAGTTGATATATATATTTTCACTGAAAAAAACAAAGGTTACAGAGACGTTATAGTATGGCTGATATTTCACTTGTACAAAACCAGAAAAAATTCAGCAGTTATAGTTAGCTGAGCTAACTATAAATTGTGCCCCCTCAATGCACTGCTTATGACCTCACATATTACATCACTCATGACATGGTCAGTGACATCACTGATGACATCTCAAATGGCATTACTGATGACATCATCCAGTGACTATGACTTTTTAAACAGTTTATGGATGTAAAATATATATACACCAAGGTTTATTGGTGAATCAGTGAGTGAATGAGTGCCTGTATGAATGATTTAGTGGTTGCATCATTGACTGTATAAGTGAGTGATTAGGTGTCTCAGTGAATATATGGGTGAGTGACTGGTTGTGTGAATGTCTGTATCAGTATGTTAGTTGGTGTGTAAATTGCTGAATGGGTGTGTGAGGGGGTACATGAGTTGCTGTATGGCTGTGATTGGTTGTCTGAGTACCTGTATAAGTGTCTGAATGTCTGTGTGGGTGGGTGAAGGGGGTGTGACTGCCTGTATGGATGAGTGAGTGGGTGAGTCAGTGGCTGTAAGGGTTAGTGAGTGCATCTGTCAGGGGCTGTCTGGGTGAGTGAGTGTGTGTATGGTTGTGTCGGTGACTGAGTACATGTCAGTTGTATATGGGTGAGTAACTGCATATATGAAAGGCAGTATAAGTGAGTGCTAGAGTATATGAGTGACTGCATGTGTGAGTAAGTGATTGGGAGAGTGGTTGTATGGGTGAGTGTGTGTTTGTGTCAGTGACTGTATAGGTGAGTGAGTATGTGTTTGTATCTGTATGAATACGTGAGTGGGTGTGTGTATAACTGTATAGGTGAGTAAGTGGCTGTGTGATTGACTCTATGGGTGAATGAGTAGGTGTTTGAGTAACTCTATAGGTAACTGACAGTGTGTGAGTGGCTGTATGGGTGTATGAGTGGATATATCGGTGGCTGTATTAGTGAGTGAGTTGGATTATGAGTGGCTGTATGGGTAACTGAGTGGATGTGTGTGTAGACCTATGAATCAGTGAGTGGGTGTGGTATGGTTGTGTCAGTGGTTTTGAGAATGGTAGTGTGGAAGTTGAAGTGGGTGCATGAAAGGTTATATTGGGGTGTGAGTGACTGAATCAGAGATTCTGTGGATGTGGGTATTGTCTGAAGTCTTCTCATGAGTTTGCTGGTGGTGCTTGCATAGAGTGCGTTGCCGTAGTCAAGCCAGTTGGTGATGAGGGCCTGTGTCACTGTTTTTCTTGTGCTGATGGGAAGCCATTTGAAGTTTCTGCAGTGCATGCGGAGAATGTGGATGCAGGCAAAGGAGATGGCATTTACCTGTCGTTTCATTGAGAGTTCACTGTCCAGTATGATGCAGAGGTTCTGGGCGTGGTCTATCGGTGTGGGGATGGGTCCGAATTCCGATGGCCACCAGGTGCTGTTCCAGGGGGAGGTGTGGCTGCCGAAAATCCGCACTTCGGTTTTGTCTGTGTTGAGCTTCAGGCAGTTGTCCTTCATCCAGGTGGAGACATTTTTAATGCAGTTGTGGAAGTTGGACTTCATGGTGGTGTGGTCCACTGAGAGCGAGAGGGCGAGCTGGGTGTTGTCAGCGTATGAAATTATGTTGATGTCGTGGACTCTGGCGATAACTGCTAGCGACGTCATGTAGATTTTGAATAGGGTAGGTCCGAGGATGAACCTTGAGGGAAACCGCAGATGGTGCATTTGGGTTGTAAGGTGAAGGGGGGGGGGGCAGATTCTCTGGGTGCACCCAGTTAGGAAAGATGCCATCCACCTAAGGGCGTCCGCTTCCATTCCGATCGGGTGTAGTTGTTTGATGAGTGTGTGGTGGGAGATGGTGTCGAAGGCTGCGGACAGGTCAAAGAGGATCAGGGCGGCAGATTTCCCTCTGTCGAGTAGGGCGTAGATGTCGTTTTTCGCAACGATCAGGGCTGTCTCCGTGCTGTGCTTGGCTCTGAATCCTGATTGGGAGGGGTCTAGCAGGTTGTTTCTCTCCAGGTGTTCAGTGAGTCGGAGGTTGATGGCTTTGGTAAGAAACGGGTGCTGCGAGATGGGGTGGTAGTTCTGGAGATCGCTGGGGTCTGCGGAGGGTTTCTTGATGAGGGGTCTGACCTCTGAGTGTTTCCAGGCATCGGAAAAGGTGGCTGTGGAGTTGGAGGCATTGAGGATGGTGGTGAACTGGAGGCTGATCTCGTCACTTCCGTGGTTGAAGAGTCAGTGGGGGCATTGGTCGGAGGGTGCTCCCAAATGGATGGAGTTCATTAGGGCAGTAGAGTTCAGTGTGCTGAGCTGTTCCCATATGGTGAGCGGGTGGTTGCTGGCGATCTTCATGGAGGTGGGGAGGCTGAGGAGGTCGGTGGGTTGGGGATCGAGGTTTCTGTATATGGTGTCTATCTTGTTGTGGAAATGGTCTGCTAGAGCGTGGCAGAGTTCCTGTGAGGGGGGATTGAGTTCTCAGTGGCTGATGGACAGGTGAACTCTCCGATGATGGTGAAGAGTTTCTTGGTCTGGTTGGTGCTAGCCTCAATGCGATTTGCCAGGGCTCCCCTTTTCGTGTCTCTGAGTTGGTGGTGGTAGGTGTTGAGGGCCGACTTGAAGGTGGCTCGATGGGTGTCACTTCTGCTGGTGCGCCATCTTCTTTCTAGGTGTTTGCTTTTGCGTTTCAACACGCTGAGATCTGGGGTGTAGCAGCTGGTTTGTTTGGTGGGTCTGTGCATTTTGGCTATTTTGGTGCGGGCGACTCGGTTGGCAGCGAAGGTGATCCAGTCATTGAAGTTCTCTACTGCTCGATTCAGGTTGGTGGAGATGTCAGGCTGGGTGATGCTGACGGTGTCGGTCTATTGGTGGTAAGTGACTTCGGCCCAGCTGTGGAAGGGGGCACTGTGGTGGTTGGGGCTCCTGTGAGGTGGTCCAAAAATGGTGAAATGGATGATGGAGTAATCGAACCAGGCGAGTATCATGGTGTGGCTGTATCTAACTCTGTTGCTGGACGTGAAGCTGGGGTCTAGTGTGTGTCCTGCTCTGTGCGTGGGGTCTGAGACCAGCTGCATAAGGCCGATGTTGTCCATTTGTTCCAGGAGGCCTTGGAGTTGGTGTCTGTGCGGTCGGCCAGGTCGAAATTTAGGTCTCCCAGGAAGACGTGGTGTTGGGATTCGATGCAGAGTGGGGTGATTAATTCGCTAAGGCCGGTTCGAGGTCCTGGAGGTGTGTCTGCTAGGGGGCCTTTGATGGTGGTATTGTCGTTGATGTGGAGTTGGAAGTTGAGATGTTCAATGATTGGCGTGGTTTCAACTTCAGTGGTGGTGCAGATAATTAATTCCTTGCGTATGATGGTGATATCACCTATGTGTCTGTTGATGTGGTCCCGGTGCTTCATCGTGTAGCCAGTTGGTGTGGCGGTGGTGATGTCAGGGGCCTATGCGGAGGTGAGCCAAGTCTCTGTGATGAATGACACGTCGGGGGCAAGGGTGGAGATGGCGTCCCAGACTTCGGTGGCGTGTTTGCAGAGTGATCTGGCGTTAATGAGGAGGCACCGGAGAGGTTCATTAGAAGGGGTGGTCGGCGGGAGGACGTGATGCCGGTTTTGGCGGGGGTGGTCAGTCCAGGGATGGAGGTGAACTGACAGTGGAGGCAGGTGAACGGTCCCGCTGTGGAGCGAGGAGAAGCTAGGCAGCAGTTGTTGTTGTGTTGTACTAATCATGCAGTTAATATAGAACTTAAACTGTGTCAATTATTGCAATTTCTTCAGAGTGAAGCTCATGTGACAGCACTTCCTGGTGACATTTAGAGTCAAAGGTCTATGATATCACTTACTGTGATGTCATTAATGTCAAAGGGTGTGCGATGTCACTTCCGATACTCCTAGCATTTTGTTGAATCAATGTTCATGACAAAAGGTTTGCTGTGCTAGGATTACAATCTTCCCCAATTTCGGGAATAAGCACAAATGTATCAAAAAGATTTTTTTACTAAAGTTTTTGCATTTTTCTAACAGGTATTCCAGTTTTAATAATTTTTGTGGTTTGTGATGGGAACAGGTGCAAAAACCCATGGGTGATCCCAGAAAGCAATACATTCCTGAAAAGTAGACCAAATACTGAATTCAGCAAGGAGTCAATTGTGTAGACCCCTCAACGTTTTCCCAAATAAACTATTGATGGAAATAAAGGAATAATGAAAATGAGTAAGAAAAAACTGCTATTTGTGACAACATTTTCATCTGTAACTTCTTGTCATGATGGCTTATTTACGAAACCAATAAACAGTTATGCCTGACAGACCCTTCTGGTTGTGGTGATATATAGGGTTTGTAGGTTATCCAAAGACACACAATACTCAGATACAACAACCGAGCTGCACCTTGCAATGATATTTAATTGTGTGCTGACTATATAGCAATTCATATGGTAAAATGTAAAGAATAAAACATATTCGCAATAACAAATGTTCTACTGGTCTCTGTTCCCCACATCTCCCATTACAAACAGTACTCCACATGTGTGACTGGGCCTAGCGCTTGCAACACAAAATGCCCCAAAATGCAACCTTAAGATATCATATTTCACCCAGCCAAATCCACACTTTTTTTTACAGTGTGTGTAGTTGCAGATTTTGGGCATTAGCTCAGCTGCCATCCAGGGAAACCTACCATTACCAGACATTTCTGAAAACTAGGCACCCGGGGGTACCTAGACACATTTTCCTTATATTTCTGTGAGTGAAGTTTCTGGAATCTGCATGGACCCACAAATTTCCTACCACCAAGCGTTTCCTCACATCTCTCAATAAAAACAATATCCTACTTGTGCGGGTGGGCCTAACACCAGCAACAAACAAGCATTGGCATAGCCAATAGGTCTCGCCTTTGGGGCCTTATAAGTGTTTAGGCAGAGCTATTAACTTTGCCAATGTGTTTAAGCTGTGCTGTAGAGAAGTGTGTCTGCTGTGCAGCATGCTGAAAAGTTGTAATAAAAAAGTGCCAGAAGCATTTTTGTTACCTTATATATGACTAAAAAGGCATTATGTCCAACAGAACGACCATATTTAAAAATGTATGTACAATAAAAAATTTCCTTATTTTTCTTTTGTTATTGCAATGCTGGCAACTTGTTTTTGCCTATTCCAATGGTTGTTTGTTAAAGTTTTTTTTGGAGGGGGAATAAACAATTGGAGGTTGAAGGTTGTGAACTAGTACCTGTATTATAACACTAGCAGCGGCCAGACGCTAGGGGAGAATCAACAGATGGCAGATTCCGAGAGCAGGCTGAGGTGGTGTTGAGTGATGTTGAGGTGGTAGTGGTGCTGAGTGATGCTGTGGTGGTGCTGAGTGATGCTGTGGTGATGTTGAGTGATGCTGTGGTGGTGCTGTGGTGGTGCTGTGGTGGTGCTGAGTGATGCTGAGTGATGCTGTGGTAGTGCTGAGTGATGCTGTGGTGGTGCTGAGTGGTGGTGTGGTGGTGCTGAGTGGTGGTGTGGTGGTGCTGAGTGGTGGTGTGGTGGTGCTGAGAGATGCTGTGGTGATGCTGTGTGGTGATGCTGTGTGGTGGTGCTGAGTGGTGGTGCTGAGTGGTGGTGCTGAGTGGTGGTGCTGTGGTGGTGCTAAGTGGTGCTGAGTGATACTGTGGTGGTGCTGAGTGATGCTGTGGTGGTGCTGAGTGGTGCTGAGTGATGCTGTGGTGGTGCTGTGCTGGTGCTGAGTGATGCTGGGGTGGTGCTGTGGTGGTGCTGAGTGGTGGTGTGGTGGTGCTGAGTGATGCTGTGGTGATGCAGAGTGATGCTGTGGTGGTGCTGAGTGGTGCTGTGGTGGTGCTGAGTGGTGCTGAGTGTTGGTGTGTTGGTGCTGAGTGATGCTGTGGTGGTGCTGAGTGGTGGTGTGGTGGTGCTGAGAGATGCTGTGGTGATGCTGTGTGGTGATGCTGTGTGGTGGTGCTGAGTGGTGGTGCTGAGTAGTGGTGTGGTGGTTCTGTGGTGGTGCTAAGTGGTGCTTAGTGATACTGTGGTGGTGCTGAGTGATGCTGTGGTGGTGCTGAGTGATGCTGTGGTGGTGCTGAGTGATGCTGTAGTGGTGCTGTGCTGGTGCTGAGTGATGCTGGGGTGGTGCTGTGGTGGTGCTGAGTGGTGCTGAGTGATGCTGTGGTAGTGCTGAGTGATGCTGTGGTGGTGCTGTGCTGGTGCTGAGTGATGCTGGGGTGGTGCTGTGGTGGTGCTGAGTGTTGGTGTGTTGGTGCTGAGTGATGCTGTGGTGATGCTGAGAGATGCTGTGGTGGTGCTGAGTGGTGCTGAGTGATGCTGTGGTAGTGCTGAGTGATGCTGTGGTGGTGCTGAGTGATGCTGTGGTGGTGCTGTGCTGGTGCTGTGTGATGCTGGGGTGGTGCTGTGGTGGTGCTGAGTGTTGGTGTGTTGGTGCTGAGTGATGCTGTGGTGATGCTGAGAGATGCTGTGGTGGTGCTGAGTGATGCTGTGGTGGTGCTGAGTGATGCTGTGGTGGTGCTGAGTGGTGTCTGTCGAAGTCTAAGACCTCCAGCCTTATAATCGTTCCTGCTGCCCCCCACCGTCCCCCTTTGAAGGAATAAACCCCAGAATAGACCCCACTCTTTCTTCGTGTTCCCTTGATATACGATTCCAGTCCCTTCTTTCCTTTCTCAGTGTCTTTGCTCCGTCATGTGATGTTAATGGTGTCCGCATAGCGCTTAGTCTGCCACTGGTGAAGCATTGCAGCGCTTTCAATAGTCTTTCCAAGGAGGTGTGAGGGTTCTTCCCAGACTGGAGTCTGTTGTGGCTTGTGAAGGTGTGAAGCCAGCAGTGTAAATGTGTGTGTTTGTATGTTCAGTGACACTGCCCGCCTCAGTGGATAATGTGTGGGTGAAAGACCAGGGTGTTTGATGATTGAGAGGGGGGACAGCAGATCAGACCCCCAGACTGCACCCCTAAACAACCCCAGAACCCCTCGCAGAAGGATGGCTGGCTAAATTATTTCTATTATCTGCAAAAGCGAATTGTGAATGTAGGTTCTGAACCAAAAAAGTTTCATAATCGCTAAGCAGATATGTTTATCCGCTGCATTTAGTTTTTTTTATTCAAATCCCTATTTTTTGGGCAAATCGATTGTTTAAGATGCAGAGAAGGGCAGGCTGGAGGAAGAGTAAAAGAGAGGAGGGCAATGGAGACCAGGGGCAGGGAAAGGAAGAGAGGCAGGCAGAGAGGCGAGGCTGCTTCATTGAATCATTCCAGTATAAGACGGATCTCGTTATAACGTTGCTTGTTAGGTAGCTGTGTGCTTGGGAGCTGTGTGATTAGAGGGCTCTACGTGCGCATGTGCCGCGGCATGAAGAAATGTGCAACGCCTTTGGCTTCTAGATCATTTCCCAAATTCGAGGGCAGTTCAAAGGGTGTCCGATTTCTGTGGTTTGTGGCGCATGGCGAGGTATGCGAGCCTGGAGGCCACCCTCCAAGCAAGAGCGACAGGGCCAGAGGTATGCAGAGACGATACCTACGTTTCGCGTTGGCTCTTTGTTTTTGTTTTTTAAAGCGAGTTTACAAACAGCAGGGGTGGGTAGGTGATAGGAGGTACAAACAGTGGGAAGGGTAAAGCAGCAGCATGAGGGAGCTGAGGGCAGGGAGAGTGCAAGCCCCAACAAGACGCGCGGCCGCGAGACGCGCTCTGTGGTGGGGGAGGGGCGAGCAAGACAGAGAGGCAGACCGAGGCGCGCGCGCGGGAGAGCGAGAGGAAAGCCAGATGGCACCTCTGCTCGTGCCTGTGCACGTAACCGCACGCAGAATGCCATACAAAAAGCTGTGGTCGCATTTCTGAAAGCCCACTGACTAAATGTCTCACCCAGACCAGCGCAAGCGCTGGCTCAGGGCAAGACCTAAAAAGGGCCCAGGACACAACATGGACAGATAACATTTTCCCATTCAAAACTGACCCTTTATTACAATGTTGGTGGATGCAGAATTTGGGCCCTAGCTAAGCCAGCATCCTGGGAAACGTACCAAACCTAAGCATTTCTGAAAACTAGACACCCAGGGAAATGCAGGATGGCATGACTTGCGTGGATTTCGCAAGGTTTTCTTAACCAGATGCCCAGGGGCGTAGGAGACACTAAATTTCTGGGGAAGACAGGGACAAGCTTGTGGACTTTCCAGTGACCCTATACAAATCGCCCGTTACGTGAGGCCGTACACCCGTTGAATGAATAAAATTGCATTGTTTTTAAGTGAAATATTGAGAAAGGCAGGTATGTACTCACAGTTTCCAAGTATGCTTTATTGTTATTTACATTCACAAAGTAATTAGACCAAATGTGGAAAAATCATGTATTTTTTTTATAGTGCTACTCATAGTTCCCTCACACTCAGTTCTGTGATCTGCATGGTACACGTTTTTTGCAGCAGGCACATTAACTCTTTGCGCTACTTTACGATGAGCCAAAACTTCCACTAGACAAAATTCCGAACGCTCACTAGTAGGAACATTAATCACCAGAGTTATCTTGACATTTTTATTGTTGCCTGAAAACTGCCTTATGCACAAGGAAGTTCATGTGCTTTTAAACCACAAATTATTTTTAAAAAAAGTACCCCCCACCAAAGTCAACGCCAGGTGCGGCTGCCAGTCCAGTCCTGTTCCCACAATGGGACAGGACAAACATTTCCAGAAATGGGGTCAGAGCTAACCTCTAGCCAGTATATGAGGAAACAGATCTATGTAAGTGGTGGGGTGTAATACTTCCCCCAAATTCCAGCAGGCAAAACAATTGAACAGATTTCTTGTAGATGATTTAAGGGAGAGTAGACCTCTCCCCTGAGAATTTTGTGAAATTTTTGGGATCAAATTTCTAAAAACTGCAGACCCTTAAAGGGCATTAATGAAATAGTTCAGTACTTTCATGGTGCACCAGGGAAACCTGGCTTTTCCTAGGAGTAGATCAGATATTTTTCAAATGTCTTAAGTCAGAAATAACTTCCACTATACCAAGGTCCTCATTTTTTCATGGGTGAGCCCCTTATGCCAAGGAGTACATTCAATATGACAGTGCCAGAAATGTAGCATGGATACTTTAGACACAGTCATGGGTACCTCTAAATATTCCCTCCGGTATACAAGGATCAGCATTTTGCCATTGACACCCCTTATAAAATGAGTACAGGAAATCTTATGACAAGAGTTACCTTAAATATCAGTTCCAACATTTTGCTATGGATTCACCCCATATGCTAAGAATTACGTACATCATGTCAGGGCCTTCGACCAGGTGTGGTGGCGCGTGTTCAGTGTCCCTGCCGCTGCGTATGGTTGGGTTAGCAGCTTTCTCAGTTAGACAGCTCTAGTCCCTTCAGCCAATGATGGTGTCTTCATAGACGCATCTCAGGGCCTACAATTTGGCATAGGTAACACCTCCCATCCATATGCAATTAGTGCCCTTGTCCATAAGATGAGAGTAACCTCCAGTATGCCAAACCAGCAGCACGCATAGCACACATACACACACACACTCTCACACACACATTCTCACTATATCTCTTGCACTCTTTCATACCTAAGTACTCTGTCACACTCACTCACAGACACAGTGCCACTCACACTTCCATTAGTCAATTTGCTTTTTTTGTGTTAGAAAAGCTTGCCTTGCTGCTTCTGCTACACCTGCCTTGTCTTTTAGTGAAACTTAATAAAAAACATTCTGTATACGCTATTCAAAAATAATAATATATTACCTTGTCGATGTTTGTTACAAGTATGATGTGAATGAAAAGTGCACTTCCTTAAAATAGCAGTGCGGGGCTTATATTTGATTTCACACGTGGATCAAGCATTTACAGTATTGAAAATGAACTAATCCATGTTCTAACATGTAATATCACAGCATCCAGCTGACCCTGTGAAGTGGTTGACTTCTTCAGCAACCATGGATTTCATACAGTAACACTTCACATTTCTGGGTTTTTGAGACCCAACTTGCAATATAAAAAAAAATGTGTCTCCCGGAAAAAAGCATCGTGGTGAATGGAAAGCTAGGAATGGCTGAAGATGTCACACGATCCTCAATCAGGCACCATACCCCAAAGCCTCAGCCCTAGTCTCCCTCCTTGTGCCATTCCACATTCTGAGCCCACTCTCCCCTCTTGCACCAGCCCCGTTGTTGAAGATGAAATTAAGTAGGCATCTCGTACCAAGGAAAGAGCAGGTATTCTGTGGGTGCTTTTGTAGAAATATGTGTAGATTTATGAAAGTTGGGTAATTTTTATATGTGGAGAGTAAGAGGTGTGCTCATGTAATTGCTTTAAGTGAATTTAAGTACTTACAGCAAGTCACAGAGCCAGCAATGCACAGGCTCCACGGCAGGTCCACTAACAGGACTACAGAGGACCGGTAATCAGTGCGCTGCCACCATTCACCAGGGGGTTTAAGCTGAGCTGGGGATCTAGAAGATCTTCTGGCCCATGAATAGGGTGGACAGGTCCCTGAGTGTGAACGCCACCATGGCGAGTCTCTTGTGTATTAAGAAGGTGATGAGCTCCTGGTACAGGCCATAGGTTACCAGCAGGCCCAGGAAGGCGGGCCGCCATCTTGTCGTGCAGGCATCCCATTGCCCTAGGTCAGACGTGGCAGCAGCAGAAGCCCTTTGGTCAGGTTACCTCCCCCTCTGTAGTGATGCATGGAGCTTACCAGCACACTGCCGAGGCTGCGCACGGATGCAGTGCCTTAGAGCCCTCTCCATCTCAGGAGAGCAGACCCATGAAGCATAGGGTGAAAAGTGGGCCACAGTGCGGGCCCTCAACAAGCTCCGCTAGGCAGCTCGCTTAGCAGCACATGACAGAAGGATAAAGGCACAAGACATGGCGTTTAGGTATCACATTTTAAAGATATATACATTTTGCGACAAAATAGCATTGTGATGTAGGTAGTTGACTTTCCATTAAAACACAATGTATGAATAAGAATCTGATAGTTTGATTTTTTTTTTTAAGTATGTTATGAATTTTGAGAAACTGACACAGTGATTTTGAATGGATGGTTTGGAAAGGTTACATTCTAAAATGATTATTGCGTTACAAAGGCCCCATTCTGTCAGCGGGTTCGGCTACACCATAAAGCGAAACTGGATTTCAGTGGTTCAAACCAAACATGACTGCCTGAGAAAAGAAATCCATGAAGTCGGAAGTGGCATTGGAAAGTGAGATGTAGTATTAAAGGTCTCCTTCTGGTAGCCGAAACCTGTACCGCAGTACCCACTTGCAACTCCGGAATGTTGCAAGCCACTGTACTTGGCTGTGCAGGATAAGAATGACTATGGCGAGGAAGGAAAACATAAAATACCCAAACTCTGCTCCTAGCATCCCCGGGACATCTCTGCAACCTTTCCTAAGTCAGCGCCAGTAAAAAAGGCCGCTGGATCAGGAACCACCTGACATCATCACTGTGAGAGGCTGGCCTGGTATATGATTTCCACTAATGTAAGTGGGCACCTTGCACCAGTCCAGACAACCGTTATGGTGATTTAAGAGGTCTTGATTTAAGAGGAGTATAAAGCAGCTTGTTTTACCAGAATGCAATCTTATAGTATAGATTAAGTGAAAAGAACCACACCAAGTATTTATAAAAATATGTATTTATTATATAATACTCTCTAGAATGTTCAAGTATCTCCAACACGGAGATAAACACATACTTTTAAAAAAAAAAAAGGTTTTTATTATATATATATATTTTTTTGAAAACAAAAGAAAACAAACCATAACAAAAATTCAGCTACAGTCATGCGGTATCGTACATTAGTAAACCATGTATCAAACAGTACACCTTTATAGCTATTTTGGGCCTGTTGAAAACACATCTTTATAAAGCCCACATAGTTGTATCGCAGTTCCATTGGGTTTTACTTTCCCTTAGATGCTAAGGGCCCTTTACTTGTCATTGAGCCTGAGAGGAACATCCCTCTGGGATCCAGCTAATCATCTCCCACTGTGACATCAAAGCCATAATATTTTCTCCACTTGCCCCATACCTTGTGGAATTTCTTCGGGCATCCCCTCGCCTTATAAGTGACCCTTTCAGCTGCCATATACATGTCCATCCCTGCTTTCCATTTTCAAAGTAATGGTACGTTTATGGTTCCCCAATTTCTCGCCACATCCCTCTTCGCCACTACCAGTGCTAGTGTGATAATGATAATTTGCGGCCGACCCAAGTCCACATCGCCCGGAATTCCCGGCAGTATAAATTTAGGGTCTGAGGGTATAACGACTTCTAGTACTTTACTCAATTCCTGCAATATCCCCCCCCAATAGGCCTGTATTTTGGTGCACTCCCAAATGTTGTGATAAAAGTCGCCCTCCCCATGTCCACATCTCTGGCAGTTAGGTTCACTTGCTCGTCCTATTTTGTGTAGTCTGGCTCGGTCATAATAGGCTCTGTGGAGTATTTTGTATTGAATGAGGCGAAGGCGCGATTTAATCGCCACCTCTCTAGGGTGCATTAAGGCTGCCTCCCAGTCTATAGTTTCTAGTGTGCCCAAATTTCCTTCCCATGTAGATTGCAACTTGCCCAGTCTGTCCGGTGCGTTATTATTTAGGGTCCGGTATGTAAGTGACACAGCCTTGGTGAGAATATGTTCTTGGAGCAGTCTCCCCTCCAATGGTGCATAATCCGGCAGTGGGGAATGGTCTATGTTCTCTGTCTGCCATGCATGTCTAATTTGAGCATATTTGAGGAACTGGGAAGTCTGTAGTGCAAAGTCAGTCTGAAGGGTATGGAAACTTTTAAGTTTACCCTTGTCCATGATATCACCTATGGTGGAGATACCTATGTCATCCCAACCTCCAAAGCCTCTTAACTTCTGTATTTCTTTTAGCCAGGTGCAGTGCCATAGGGGCGTCTTTTTAGTAAGTTTCCGATCCCACCCCATTACCTTCGTTGCTCTCCCCCACGCCTCTATCGTAGCTTGGGTAGCCGGGAGAAGTCTCCCCTTGCCTTTGCCTCCGTATAGATAGTGCAGATATGTACGTCTGGCCATGGTTTCTCTCTCTAATCTGTAGGTGGGATGATCTCCTGGTGCATGTATCCATTCATTTACTGGGGTCAGTTGTTCCGCCCAGTAGTAGGCCTCTATGTCAGGGAGCGATATCCCTCCATTATATTGATTGCGTTGTAAGGTACATAGCGCAATTCTTGGTTGTTTCCCTAGCCACAGGAGTGAGCGTAGCTCAGCCTCTATTTCTCGGAAAGTCAATCGTGATAGGGGGAAGTACGTGTTTTGTAGTGCACACAGAAATCGGGGCAGAGTAATCATTTTAAACATAGCGGCCCGACCTAGAATGGTAAGTGGTAGCGATTTCCATCGCTGCTTATCTTCTGTAAAATTCGTGATTATGCGTTTAATGTTTTTCCGGTAACAAAGGTCCCTCTCAGTGGTGAGATAAATTCCCAGGTAGGTGTACCCGTTGTGGGCTATCTGGAGATCTCCGGGGAGTGTGGGCCATGTGGTCAAGATACCTGGGCTATATATTACTGATTTGTGCCAATTTATTGTGTACCCCGAGTTGTGCCCGTATCTATCTATAGTGTGAAACAGGGTGGGAATCGTTGTAGTCGGGTGCGTAATATATAGAAGTATGTTGTCTGCATACAGGGAGATCTTTTCTTCCAAAGTATCTTCTGGGTTAGTTCGAAACCCCTGTATCTCAGGATGTTGTCGGACCGCACAAGCCAGAGTCTCTATCGTGAGGGCAAAAAGTAGCGGGGACAAAGGGCAGCCCTGTCTGGTACCACGTCTTATGGGAAAGTCTCCAGAGTTCTTACCATTTACCCTAACCCTAGCCCCGGGATCTTTATACAAGAGTCCCACCCATTTTCTGAAGTTGGGACCTATACCAAATGTAATCAGGGTGGCCTTGAGAAAGGGCCAGTGGACTGCGTCGAACGCCTTTTCTGCATCCAATGACAAGAGTAAGTGGGTGGTGTCACGATCCCTGACCTCCATCATCCAGTTATGGGTCCTACGCAGATTCAGTCTGGTCGCCCGTCCGGGCAGGAATCCCGACTGGTCCTGATGAACCAGGGTCGTTATTACTTGACGGAGTCTCGTGGCAAGGATAGTTGCCAGTATCTTCACCTCCGTATTGAGTAGGGATTTTGGGGTTTCCCTTGTTTATGCATAGGGATGATAGTGGCCATACGGAGAGCTAATGGGAGGACTCCCTCCTGGCATGCTTCTTCGAAGAGAGTTAAAAGGTGGGGACTGAAGAGATCTGTACATCTCTTGTAAAGTTCTGCTGGTAGGCCGTTTGGTCCCGGGGTCTTACCTGGACGTAGTTGGGCTATAGCTAATTTAAGTTCTTCGATCGTAATGTCAGAGTCTAGCCCCTCCCTATCGGCATCTCCTAATAATGGGGTATGTATCTCCGCTAAATAGTCTGTGATGTCAGGGGTCAGACACAGGGGGCAGGCGTCATAAAAGTCTTTGTAGAAGGGCGTGAAGGTCTGCACTATCTGCTCGTCGTTCGTCTGTGGTATCCCTTGTGGATCTATAATGCTCACTACCCATCGGGCCTCTACTTCCTTTCGGCTAAGCCATGCCAGTAGCTTTCCCAACTTGTCCCCTACATCGTAGAGTTTATGTAAGGTCACCTGGGCCTGCGCCTTGGCCGTCTGGGTAGCCAGTGCCTTGTATTGATGTTGTATGTCCGTCAATTGCCTTAGTATCTGGGGTCTGTCTGTGTTATATTTCGTATCTCAAGGGTTAGGATCTCAGCTTCTAGTTTGGTTAACTCTTCCTGATCTTTTCTCCTCTCCCATGCTACTCGGTTTTGTGCCCTGTCCCGCAGGACCGTTTTATGTGTTTCCCAGATTACGACCCCTGATTGTACAGATCCTAAGTTTTCGTCAAAGAAAATTTTTGTGTCAGCTCTAATGCCCTTTAGCACTGTCACATTCTGTAGGTCCCATGCAGACAACCTCCAACATGTGTGCCTCGCTCGTTGCCGGTCTCCTATTCGTACATACAGAGGGAAATGATCCGACAAACCCCTGGCCATGTACTCCGCCTCGTGTATGTCCTGTATTTCACCACTCGGGAGGAACACATAGTCCAATCGCGAGTAGACCCTATGCGCGCCCGAGTAGTTCCTGTGCCCCTGGATGCAGGTGTCTCCAGACATCTACTAGACCCAGTGTCTCAGCAAGACGTGCCAATGGTGTGGTAGAGGGCGTCTGCATATGATCCCCTGTACGGTCGATGGGTGTGTGCATGACGTCATTGAAGTCCCCCCGATAATGTGTATCGAACCCTGTGTCTCTAGCAGTATTTCTGTCACTTTGTTTAGCGTCCTAGTTTGTAGTTTCGGCGGGGCATAAACTGAGAGGATTGTAACATTCCTCCTGCCCCATTTCCCCGTCACCCCAACAAATGTGCCCTGGGGGTCTAGCCATGTGCGTGTCACACAGAAGGGGGGCGACTTATTAATCAGGATTGCCACTCCTCTAGAGCCGGAAGTGTACCCCGCATGGGCCAAGACGGTATATGCCCCCCTCGCTATGAATCCACATTTTGTGCCTTTGAGATGGGTTTCCTGCACCATCACCACATCCGGGTGGATACACTTTATAAAGGACGTCACCAGCCATCTTTTAATTTTATCCCCAAGGCCATTGACATTCCAGGTCAAAGCAGTGAAGGGTTCACTCTCAGAACTCATCATGGTTGGCTATGGTGCATTTGTGGTGTACGTGTGTGTATGGAGTAAAGCAAAGCCCAGACATATGAATGTGTCTGGTCATGTGTTTCATGTAGATCCCATGACTGAACCATAACTGGAACCTAAACAACGGCAACTTCGCAGGTGATTTAGACCCAACCCCGTCCCCCCCTCCCCAACTCCCCCACCCATAGTGTCACATCTTCACCCAGGGTAGTACCTCCAGGGCTGTGATTAAGGGCAGTAGAGGTCTGTTGCCCACCCCAACCCGAAACTTACGTTACAAGTCCCAACTCTTGCAGCGCATTGAACGACCAAGGAAAGAACATAAAGAAAAGAGCGTTTCCAAAGGGTGAAAAAGAGGGAGTGCAAAGGGGAAAAGAAGTAGGGAGGAAGAAAAAACAGTGGGGAAAAAACAAGTATCAAAGTCTTAGGCCTCTTCTGGCCTGTCACCTGCTCTTGATCGCGACACTTCTGTCACTGTGCAGGTCCAGGAGGTGTTGTTGGGGGGTGGCAGATATCGAGCTCGGCCTTACTAATCTGATTCTATGGCAAGTCTTTGAGGCCCTTGTTCAGGAGTTCGAGTCGGGAGCCTCCCCCTGTGTATCAGGTTTCCCTGTCTCAGCGTCTTGTTCCATTGCTACTATTTCAGTGATCAGGGGGTGTTGCGTGGTGTCATCTTCTTCTTCTCCGGACGTGCTCTCTCTGGTGTCTGTCTCAGCGTAGGGTTCACGCTGTCGGAGGACATGAGTGTCATGTGAGTTCTCAGGCCGCTGTGAGTCTTGCGACCGTATAATTCTCCGTAGGCGACCACTCCCTCTTGTGACATACGGAGTTGCCCCTTGTAGACGTGCCCTCCGGTGGCCCTGGGATCTCTGTGTTTTCTGGAAGCCGACTACTTTAGGATCTTTCACTTTTTGTGTCTGGTTGGTCCGTGGCGAGTCTTCCATCCTCCTCAGAACAGGACGTTCCTCTATCCACTGCCACGCCTCCTCCAGTGTCTGGAAGAAGTGGGTCTTTCCCATAAAGAGTACCTTTATTTTCACAGGAAACAGGAGCATGTACTGGATTTTGTGTTCTCTGAGTTTTGCCTTCACGGAGTCGTAGCTGCGCCTTTGTCGTTGGACCTCCCTGCTGTAGTCTGGGAAGATCATTATACGGGCATTCTCGTGTCTGATATCTCCAAGTTTTCTGGCCTCCCCTAGGATCACGTCCCTGTCCAAAAAATTCAGAAATCGCGCTATGATGGGTCTCGGTTGCGCATCAGGGGGGGGTCTTGCCGCCAGCGCTCTTTCTATCACGAAACAGGTAGAGAATTTGTCTGTCTGGAAGGTTCGGTGAAGCCATGAATAGAGGAAGTCCAATGTACTAAATCCTTCGATGCCCTCTCTAAGTCCCACAAAGCGTAGGTTGTTTCACCTCGCTCTGTTTTCTGCATCGTCAACGCGCCACTGGAGGTCTTTGTTCGATGCTTGTAGGTCGGCCATTCCTTTACGAAGATCCTGCAGCGTGTCCTCAGCCTCGCCCAACCGGGTTTCTAATTCCGTGACTCTTTTGGCCAAGTTGCGGAGGTCCTGCCTCAATAATGTCACCTCTGCGCCTACTTCTCCTATTTTCCCTTCCAATGCCAGCCTAGAGGCTTGAATTGCTTGGAGGAGAGTATCTGTGTCTGTGCGACTAGGTGGTTGTTCCTCCGGAGGGTGTGTGATCACTTTAGTGTATCGGTCCATCTTCCCTTGTCTGGGTGGCTTGGGGTCTTTGTCTTTGCCCATTGTGATGGTTGCAATGTTAGCCCACAGAGATGATTGCTGAGGGGCAGGAACCAGTCGTCCCTTCACACGGGATATCTCTCCCCCTCCTACGCATTGCCGGATCCGGGGTTTTCAGCCTGGGGGAGTCAGAGCCTTGGCAAAAGAGTTGATAGGCTCCTGGGCGGTGTCCGTGTAGAGTCAGGCACGGAGGGTAAATGTCCCGGAGCCAACCCGTAGTCCGCCCCTATCCGAACCGCCACAGGCCAGTGCAGAGTCCACGGCCATCCTAGTATGCCTGCCAAAGGGGTCTCTCTTCAGGTGACTTCTTCCCTCGTGGGTGCGCTCCCATAGGCCCATACGTGGCCTGGAAGCATCCACGGCCCCCTCGGTGTCTCCGTCAGGATGGGCCAGCCGCTACCCAGGCTCAATCTCGTGATCCCGGAGAGCGGGGAGGGGGGGAACGTAGTTCCACCCAGGGCGGTCTCTGTGGTTTTCGGTGGTATCTATGCCCCGCAAGTCGCGGCATTCAGCGGGTGCCATGAAGAGCATCACCCCCTCATATGGCAGCAACAGCCTGGCAGTCTATCTCCTTGTGTCCTCCGTAGCCGGGCTCACCGCCTATCACATCCCGGGGTCTCTCAGGAGTGCGGCCTTGTCTCTGGTCCGGCTCCAAGGACCCAGCGGGGCGCCAAGTGCAGGGCACGAAATCCCGGCTGGGCCAGTCCGGGCCCGATTGTGTCACCAGTTGTCCGCTTGCAGGCTAGATTCACACCCCCAGGTGGCTCCGCCTTGGCCACGGCAGATGGGAACGTCTCCGGGGAGTCCGTTCGTAGAGAATCCGGCCCGGGAGGCTCCCCGCCTAGCAGCTTCCACAGCCAGGCGGCCGGCCTGCCCACCGCAACGTCCCCCACGGCACGGACTCACCGTCTTCCTGATCACCGGGGCCTTTTCAGCAGTCCTGTGCACACAGCACCGGGTGGGGTGACAAGGGGAGCGCCGTCATCCACGGCTCGTCGGGCGAGAGTTCTGTCCCTGGGGGTTGCCTCGGCTCCGCAGGGTCAGCCTCACTCCGTCATTCCCGGCAGGGCGCCATCTTGGACGGGTCCCCGTGGGTCTCCTCGGCGCAGGAATCAGCGTTGGATTGGTGAGTGGGACTCTCAATGGCCCCCAAACAGTATCGCCAGGGGGTCCGTGTCACTCCGGCTGCAGGAGTATTTCAATCCGGGCCTCGTGACTGCCGGATAATGGTCGGATTTAAGCTTTCAGCCGGAGTTCGGCGAAAGCACGTCTTAAGCGGCCATGTCGCTGGCCACGCCCCCCCAATGCACACAATACTTTAGCAAAGAAACACAATAAGTAGCACGAAATACACAGTGGCCCCGGGGGGGGGGGACCAAACCATATACTAAGAAAGTGGCATAAGAACCACAACTCGAGTCAGGACAATGTCGAGAGGACGTGGAATTTCTGGGGATCCACAGAACCACCCAAGGTAAGTAGATAGGAATCCCACGGAGAGCGTGAGCAGTGTGGGAACACAACCGCGTGCTCCGTACAAGTCTATGTGCAAGTCACGGTTGGATTTTTAAGGATTAGAGACCCTTCCCAATGGACCCTGAAGAAACCCCATGGAAGACAGAAGGTTGGAGAGCCACCCCACCCGTGAATACCCTAGTACCCATGTTACCTATACCAGGGAAGCCGGGTGCATACGTGTGATGTGGTGTCGGAAACCGCAGTCGAACCCAATGGAGGACTTCAGGAAAGTGCCGCTGCTGGAAGAGGAGAAAGTGTCCATGGGAATCCAAACATGGATTCTTGAAGAGGAGTACCTGAAAGCAGAGGGGACAGTGTCTATGTCACTCGGAGGTGACCAGGAGACTTGAAAGACGAATGCCCTCCGATGTCAGGTGCTTCAGGGAAGATGACGATGACCTTGACTCTGCAGCTGCGAGGACCAGGCGATGCAGAGGATGACCAGCACCTGGATACGAGCTGTCACACAAAGGTTGTCGAGTGCTGAGGGGTCGGTGTCCGGCGGGGGCACCAACAAGCCCTGGCAAATGCAGCCCACGCAGGAAGTCAAGAAGGTGCAAAGTTGGGACCAGCAAGATCCAGGGGACTCACCACAAGCAGGGGAGTCAAGGCAGGCCCCAAGCAATCAGGGGAGCCCAAAGGAAACAAAGGGGACCCTCAAATGGACCCACAGGCCAGAGGCACTGGAGTCGCGAGAGTACCTCAAGCAGCTCACCAAAGGAGCAGGCCACGAGGCCCACGAGGCGATGTGGCTGAAGTTCTTGGTGGAAGAAGTTGCCAGAGGTTGGGGCTACTTGGAGCCCAATGCACTTGTTGCAAAGTTGCCAACAAGCCTTTGCACTTGCAAAAGAACGCGGTGCACAGGGGTTCTGTTATTGCAGCCCCCACGAGGGATACTGGCCTCAAACTCGGTGAGAGGACAGCTCGGGCCTCGAGGGACATCAGAAACTACTGAACCCTTCGGACTCCGCAGGAGCTCGGGATCAGCAGACCGGTCAGCGGTGTTGAGGTGCCTGCGTATGCAGGGAAGTGACTCCTTCAATTCAAGGGAGATTCTTTCAAGTGTCTTTGATGCTCCACTGGTCCTGCACGGATTCTGTATGGTGCACAGGCACAGACAATGCATCAGACTGGAAGGGAGATGAAGTCAGGCAAAAACGAAGTTCAGCGAAGTCCAGAGTGCCCAGACGGTAGAAGTGCAGTGGTGTCAGTTCTGAATCTTATCCCTCGACAAATCTAGGAACTTACACCAAGGTAAGCCCTTAAGTACCCTAGGGAAAGGGTTGGGAAGATTCAGGGGACCCTCCCAGGGGAGGGTCTGGACAGGGGGAGGTTACTCCCATGTCCTTTGTCCAGTTTCGTGCCAGAGCGGGAGACAACGGCTCCCAGAACTGGTTTGAACTGGACTATGCACAGGGACACCAAGTGTGCCCCTCATGCAGACTTTCAGGTTCTGGCAAGCGCACCCACCCGGTCCCAATACACTAAATCCTGTCTGGGAGGTGGTCACACCTCCCTGTGACAGGATGCCTATTGTTCCACCTTCCTCTGCTCGAGCTTGGCTCAGCAGCAGGAGGGCAGAAATGTGTCTCTGGTCGGCAGCAACCATTTTGTGCTGTCCGGGACTAGAAGGTTGGCACTGTGAACACTGAGAGCCCAACGGAGGGCTCTTCCAGTGCTTGGAATCATACCTCCCACCAGTGGCGGATGGTGACATTTGAAAGTGGTGTGGCGTAAAATAATTGTCATACTGCACCGTAGCGAGCGAGCGTAGCGTGCGAGCTCGAACACCATAAGGGGGGTTCGGGGGGGTTCTCTCCCCGAGAAAATTTTGAAAAAAGAGTGGAAAAATGGTGCATTTTCAAGCAAATTTGAGAAAGCAGGAAGGTTAATAAAACAATTGTGAAAGTGCAGTTATTACATTAATAAAGAGATGTCATATAACATAGGTAGCTGCTTATTCAGTATAACCATAGAGCTTCATAACAGACTTTGAGATATAATGCATTTCTGAGTACCTCACAGATGATTTTTATTTAACAAACAACTAAACAGGTCGCAAACTAGCAGCATTCAACATATTGTTTACTTTTTGTATCTAAAATCAGCACGTCTGTCTTTAAGAGCAGCAAACTTTTCAATAACTTGAACGTTAAAGTCTGGGATTTTTTAACTAGCTTGCTCTCTATAGAGAGCATTGCCAAAGCATTTAGTCTTTCCTCAAGCATGGTGTTCCTCAGGAATGTCTTAATCCTCTTTAAGGTTGAAAAACATCGTTCTGACTCTGCTGTTGTCATAGGAGTGGTAATGACAATTTTTAGTAAAGCCACTGTCTCTGTAAGTGACTTTTCCATATTAAGTTTATGAATTAAAGCCAGCAAAGACCTGGCACCTTTGGCCTTCCGGTACACAGGCATTGAGTACAGTACAGTCAACTCAGTTTTCAGGTCCTCTTGGTTGAGCATAGGATAGGCTTCCACAGCCTCATTCAGAGCATGCTCAGGGAAGGATTCATCATATTTTGCAAAGTTTTCACTTTCCAATAATGCGGCACTCACCAAATGTTTTGTGAAAGCAAAACGTTCTTGCGCATGCACAATTACAATGTCACATATCTCCTTTGCATTTCGGACCAGACTGGTGATGTTTTTCCTGTGGTTTGCAAAAGTAGAAGCCTCTGGCAGTTTGCTGTCTAAATTGTCAACCTCATCTCTCACTTTGCTTATGCTTTCGACAAACATAGTGGTATATCTTTTCACAGAGACAGTATCTATCTCTCGTGCTTGTAACTGATTGTATAAATTCTCGACAGCTAACATTATGTCATGAAATAAAAACAGAAAGAACTGAAACTCTCTGTCTTTTAGTGTTCTAGCAAAGCCACGGGCTTCACTGTGAGTTTTGAAATCAAAGGTTTCATTGGCTTCTATGGCTTCAAAACATTTCACAAGGTCCTCCCTATATTGATATATTAGTTTGACTGTACGTATGTTAAAGTTCCAACGAGTTGAGGATCCCCTTGGAACCCTTTTGTCCACAATCTCCTGAAGTGCTTCCGTTCTTTTTGGGGAACGTGAGAAGAATGCTGCCATGCCTCCTACATCCCGAAAGAAAATTCGTGTCTCAGAGATCTTTGATACTGCCTGTTGCATAATAAGATTAAGTTGGTGGGCGTAACAGTGCACATAATGAGCATTAGGGTACACATCTCTAATTCTTTTCTGTACTCCACCAAGGCTTCCACTCATTACGGATGCACCATCATAGCTTTGTGCAATAAGTTTTTTTTTTTTTGAGGCACCTCTGGAAAAATTAAGCTCAGTTGACGCAGTATAGCTGCAGTAATGGTTTCTGCACTAGAGTCTCTTAAATGTGTGAAACCATAGAACCTCTCCACAACATTATTGTCATTGTCCAGGTACCGAAAGACTAATACGGACTGTGTTTGTGTGGCCACATCAGTGGTGTCATCAGCCTGAATAGCCACAAAGTCTGTGTTTTGCAACTCTTGGACAATATGGCTTCTCATAATTTCTAGCATACACTCAAGCAGTTCATTTTGTATCGTTTTAGAGGTGCCCTTAAAGACTGTAGCACTTGCTAAATGTGCTTCCATTTCCTTGTCTATGCTTGCTATTAAATCCACAAGCCCTCTGAATATTCCAGGATTTGGGGAACCTTCTGATTCATCATGGCCTCGCAATGCCAGTTCGAAAGCACCACAGAAACGAATGCAATCAATTATTTTTGATAGTATGTGTCTATTCCTATCAACTGCTTCATTGTGTTTCTGTATTGTTTGGCGGTATGCATCGTTTATGTGCTGCTCAATCGGTGTGTCTCCAAACATTCCTAGTCTCGTCAGGTTTTCCATATGCTTTCTTGTGTGTGCATGCTTCTTTATTTTTTCAGAGAAATGCTTCAAGTCTTTTACTCCTTCTCTTGTCCAAGGAAAGTCACCATGAAACAGCAAGCAGGGGAAGCAGAACAGTTTGTTTCTTGACGGGCACCCTGTAAGCCAATCAGCTTTTGTGTACCAGGTGTTTGAGAATGTACGTTTGTAAGATTTTCCTCTGTCCTGGGTAACTTGTTGTAGTTGTAGGTCAGGCCGATCAGGTCCTAATCTCTTTATATGTAGTTTCTGTTCTAGTGGCCGTGCTTGGAATGACATTGTAATTAGCTGTTCTACTGTATTCATCATGTCGATGCTGTCCTTACCAATATGAAAGAAACCTGTCAATAGTCAAAGTACAACGTATAAGATTTGGTACAATAATATCAAATTTCAGTATAAATACATATATCTTGTGCATTATCGCAATATATCTCCAACAGCTCCCCTTTGGACAACATGACTGCTAAAAATACAGCCTTACTGCCTGCTGCCTCTGTGTGCCATAGTGGTTGCTGAAGGCACTGAAACAGACACTGCTTGAGGGCCTTGAACAAGGCAAGGAATAGATAGTAACAAACAAACATAGGGAAAGTTTATAGACCTTAAACGGATTGAATCCCCTATTCCATTACTCACAAAAACATCCATATAATCCGTGGTCTCTTATGCTAACTGTTTATCCCCATATATGGATCATTAATATGGAGTACTGTGCTCAATATTTTTAAACCTAAGTGTCACTAAAAGGAATGTGAATAGTTATAAGATGAAATAACCCTTCAGGATTATAGGAATCCCATCACACACTGAAGTGAGCCTTTATCATCATTTGGGTTCCCAACCAACCTTCCATTTATCCTCTTGAACATCGAGGAATACTGGATAGATTGTCTCCTTTATTAGGTCTTTCAGAAAAGAAGGAGAACACAATAGAAGGTAAGAGAATAATCTCCAGTAGAAAGAGTGCAGTGCAAGAAATAAAATACGTGATTAAAATAGGATTTGCAAAAGAAAAAGAACTTAATCTTCACACCAATATCTGATGCAATCCTAATCTCGGAAAGTGAAGTTGCGTATGTTGGAGCATAAAAGTACGTTCAGATGTAAGAAAACAACATCCAAATTAACAAGACACTTTGTTGATCAAGCTCATAATGCAGAAGATTTCGTCTGGACAGTACTAGAAAAACCTTATATTCCTTCACATATTAGCGATATATCCAACTTTCTATTTCTACGAGAGCAGAAATGGGTATACAAACTTTCTAGTGACACATTGGGCTTGAATGATGCGATACCTTGGGTTTCGCTACATAGATAGAGATGTCAGCAACAGATAAGAGATGTATGGACCAGTGTTTGTAGTTTAACAAGTGAAACTACACAATATACTAGATCATACCTGAGAGTGGTTCCACTACATACAAAAGATTTGGATTAATACAGATAAACTTAACAATTGTGGCTATTGATATTTATTGGGAGTTAATTCAGTTCCTTACAATCAAAACATCTTTAGATTGCTGTCTAGGTGCTGTAATTTTCCATTACAAGAAGAGATCGAAGTATAGACATATACAATACTGATTGGCCAGTTTAGATATTTTAATAAGAACTTATCGTTGTGTCGTTTTTTGCACCGAATCTGATATTTAAAAGGAAGGTAAGAAGTTTAGAAACTACCACTTCCTGGCAAGTGACGGCATGTTGTAGTCAACAGCGACGAGGTACATCGCGCCGCTCAGGCAACTTATGCCACTGACAAATGATCTCTAATTCAGTTGATTGTGTCTTGGCATGAGCAGGACCACAAGGGTAAATAGATCATTAGTTGTTCATACTGTTAGTACGGAGAAGTGACGCTGAATGAGGTGTATAAAACTATAGAACTACACTTCCCATTTGCGGTGACGCTAATGTGTAGTCCTGTATGACGCGATTTAAATGCGTAGCCTATAATTATGAATGCGCTGACGAAAATACTACGGTTCCCATCAGCACTGACGTAAAGGTGTAGTCCTGTAAGAAAAAACTACGGTTCCCATCAGCACTGACGTAAAGGTGTAGTTCTGCATGATGTGATTGAATCGCGACGTACTAACACCAACACATTTCACCTGCAAGACGTGCACATTATAAAAGAGCCTTGTCTGTCCTGGTCTCGTTACCTCCATTCCTAGCTCAGTCAGAGCACGAGGCAACGACGGACAGGTAAGGCTTGACTAAGAAATCCTTCGTTAATACTTAGTCGCAGTACATTTTGAGAATTTTTGATCGTTTATGTAGGGATACATGGCGAAAAGTGAACTGATGATAGGTTCAATAAGGTTGAGAAAGTTCCCTTCATTTGTTCTTCAGGTTAGATTAATTTTGGAAGTTACAGAAGGGCAAGGTCCAAACAGCATAAACATATGTAGTCAACTATACATGACGATTGCATTTGCTATAGACACAAGTAGAAACGCTATTCGTTTTAGCGTTTTAGCGGTATCTGTTTTAGATACGAACAGAAGTGGAATATGTGTGATTACTTCTGTGTAATAAGTGACAGTTAGATAAAGAACAGCGATGATTTTTAACATCTTTCAAAATGGTTTTTATATTGGCCTTATGCTATTCAGTATCGAGTTATAGAAGGAAAGTTTTTTTGAAAGTCCACCCTACATGACAGCATGAAGCGCAGTTATGAGTGAGATTGTGTAAGCTAGCTGCTCATTAATATGTTCTTTCCTGAGCCTGCCATTGAGCAATAATGTTTTTTTTACCCAATGTGTATACTTATAAGATACACTTTCTCAGACATACAATGTAAGAGAGAAAATGGGATCCATGTGATTATAACATATGTCGACATACCAAGCATGTTCTAAACAAAACCTCCCCCCTTACCTTCTCCCCCCCGTTTTTTTCATGTTGGGCTCTGGGGCTACGCCTGGTAGAGCGGGGCCTCTCTGACTGGAGTTGGTGCCGGGTGAGGTGAGGTCAAGTCCTCGTATTCTACGGGTGAGAATATGTGTCTATATATTAGATATACATGAAAAAAGGTTTTAGATCTATGAGCTGACTGTTTGATGTGAATCATTTGATTATGTTGTCACTACTAACGTTATCCTTTGTGCTTTGCAGATGTCCTACACATCTGGTAGATACAGAGGATCAGTATAAAATATCAGAGGTTGTATTAAATTCAACCAGTATGTATGTATAAATTATGTTCTCATTTTTTCACTTTTTGGAATAATGCAGTAGCAAATAAGTTTATGGTGAGGTCCTGACGAAAGCCGTGGACCGAATGTCCAATTGGCTGAAACATGTCGACCGTTTGAAAGCAGTAATTTGTTTGAACTGCTAAAACAATTCCCCCACTTTTTTTCACTGGTTTTAATTAGGATTGCATCAGATATTGGTGTGAAGATTAAGTTCTTTTTCTTTTGCAAATCCTATTTTAATCACGTATTTTATTTCTTGCACTGCACTCTTTCTACTGGAGATTATTCTCTTACCTTCTATTGTGTTCTCCTTCTTTTCTGAAAGACCTAATAAAGGAGACAATCTATCCAGTATTCCTCGATGTTCAAGAGGATAAATGGAAGGTTGGTTGGGAACCCAAATGATGATAAAGGCTCACTTCAGTGTGTGATGGGATTCCTATAATCCTGAAGGGTTATTTCATCTTATAACTATTCACATTCCTTTTAGTGACACTTAGGTTTAAAAATATTGAGCACAGTACTCCATATTAATGATCCATATATGGGGATAAACAGTTAGCATAAGAGACCACGGATTATATGGATGTTTTTGTGAGTAAAGGAATAGATAGTGCCTTTAACAACCGTTATTGCCCAGGGCTAAGGCTCAGTATTAGTAAATTCCATCCACTGAGGGTACAATGTTCAGAATGTGCACCCACCCCAACCACCATGTAGAGTGACCACATACATAGCCCTAACTCCAATCTAAAAAAAAATAGCATCAGTTTCCTTACCTTTAACACTGGTGTTTGCTGGGTCGTAGCCGGGATGAAAGAGCAGCAAAGGAGGTTGGGGCCTCTTGTTCTTCGTCCAAAAATTGGCCAAAATTTAGGTAATGGTTCAGGTTGTCAGGCTTTACCAGGTGCTGAAAATAAAAATATAACAATTTATTTTTGAAATATTAGGGTAATCAAACAAAGACTGGGGGGAAAAAACATAACGCTCCAATTTTTACCTTGCAGTTTGCATGCAGCTCTTAGATGACAGTTAATAGCTCACTGTTGTATGTTAGGATTTTAACTTACAAACTGCAACTAACAAAAGGATCTCTCTGACAAAAGCACTGACTCACTGAACTCTTCTTCTTCCTCTAATAGTTCCCATCGTTTACAAATGATTCTTTTGATCTGACTCAATACCGTTGAATATTTAGATATGCACGAGATATTGATCTGGACACACTGACATGGTGCCAGAGTGACGTATATTTAATGACAGTATTGCTGTGTATTTGACCACAAATGAGCACATGTAGCTGATATTGTGTTTTATTGACAGGTGTTGCCCCTGACGAAATGCATTGGGCGAAGATTCACAAGCATTTATATACCGGCTGTTTAATTGTGAAATGCTTTATAACTGGTTGTCAAACCGAATTGTAACCTTTAATGATTATGTTTTGATGATTATTTGACATAAATAGTATGAGATTAAATACTGTTGAACAGTTGATTTAAACATGGTGTAATTGTTCATATAAATGAAGTATATCATTTAAGCTGTGCATGCTTGTGTCCAGGTGACTGAAAACCTGGCCACAATAATTTTGTTTTAGTATTACCTCATTATTTTGGGTATTTTTACACATTAATAGTTTTTGGGCAAACGTTTCAGCTCATTAGTACCCCTTTAACACCCAAATACATAAATAAGTAACAGCAAGGTAACCAGGCAACCTTTGCAAAGGGCTTTCCACTGCACAGAAATACGTTGCTGAATTTTTAGTAACTTTTGATTAATTTGGGTCAGAAACATTTTTTTTCTTTGCTGAAATTTGCAGATTATGCAACAGAAGATAGATTATGTGGCACATGCGGCAAATTCATAGCTATGCAGAAAACGGCACATAATTGCAGTGGCTCTGGTTAAGAGCTACAAAATAGTGAAGGAGGTTTTGCCATTAGTGTTTTTTTCCTCCAAGCTGGAACATCCACAGAAGACACTTGACACGCATTTTCTACAAATGTAATTTCCTTTAATATTTTGTTTTCAGGTGTGTCAGCTGAATAGGGTGAATTGAAGTCCACCAAGAATACAAATCCTAGAAGGCACTAATTTGTTATATAAAAGCCAAGAACAAGAAGTTGAAACCCAATACCTCGGAGTGAGTGATAGGCTAACCATATTTATTTCAGCACTGTAGCGTGTGCAAGTAGCACCAGCACTCCCTAGGCCCTGGTCATGGAACCTATGAAGACTGTCCAGGTTCACAGAGTGCATCTTAAACAGCTGCTCTGTGGAGGCACTCTGTGTTTAGCTTACAAGCAGGGTGTTCTCTGGTCCTGGGTGCACAGCTTAGCCACTAGGCGCACCATCATTCCCAGGCCCTGGCTGAGCAAGCAGCCAACATACTGGTATGTGGCCTGAAAACTGTCTCTGCCCAGGCCTAGGAATGCAAACCTAAACACGGACTCGACACAGACCCTGCCAGTTACCTCACACCCTGATTTTGCCCAGGCCCGGAAAGGAAAGGTGCCTGCACACTGGCCTAGTGCTTAATTTGTAGTAAAAAAAAAAAAAAAAGAAGGGGGCCCAGAGTTGTAATTACACACCGCCACATGTGCTGTCACTACACACACTAATGAAAGTTGTGCGCTATACAAATAACATCATACCTCCCTCTATTTAGAGCCTATGTACCCTACATGCTACCTCTGCCCAGGTCTAGAAAGGGTAAACCACCAACCAACACTCCCTAGCCCCTGCCGGGCAGCCTTCAGACACACTATGGTAGGCATATGTAAAGTAGCCTACACACTGGCTCCCACCACGCTCTGGGCAGCCTACAGGCTGCTTCTGTCTCGAGCAAAGTACAAGCCAGTGCAGCGAGCATCAGGGACCAGCGCTATAACCATAACTGCAAATATGCAGCAGTGGAGTACCAATTATGCTGCAGGGTTGAATAAATATGTGGCAATAAAAGGTCAATTATGCGGCATAATATGGCATCATTTTTTATAGCATTACTTTATTAATACTGTAATTTGTACACTTTAACAGTGTCTCGATAAACGTTTTACCTCATTGGTACCTCATTAACACCCAAATACAACAACAATCAACTGAAAGGTGGCAAGACAACGTTTGCGAAGGGCTTTGCACTGCGTGGCAACACGTGTCACCGCGTTTAGTAACTCTTGACCTGTTTGACCTAGAAATTATTTATTGTCAAAATCTGCAGAATATGCAGCAGATGATGGATAATGTCACACATACATATATATTAGTGCGGAAAACTATGCGACCATAGAATCGCATAACTCCAGTGGCCTTCATAAATAACAGCAGCCACGGGCCCGGCTGGGCCATAAGTCTTTTGAGTGTGCAGCTTGCACCTGAAGGAAAAAGGTGCCCGGATAGGAAGCGGGCTATAACTAAGGTGACCACAGGGGCCCAGGAAGGACCAGGGCTAAGGGGGGAGGGGTCGTCTAGAAATGTTTAACAGGCAATCATTCAAGTTTGTTGATATTCCTTTTACTTAAAGTCTTGACATGATTGAGGACTACTATGGCACACCTGCCACCAGGAGAATCTTTCATCGATACAACTGCGACCTCTTAACTCCATCAAGTCGATCCGCTGAATTCTTGCGAAATAAATTAGCGGGGGAGAGGGTTCAAAGAGGGCCGGTGAGGCGAGTGCCTCAGTCATTGCATGCGGCCTCCACGCTCCCTCGGCCCACGTCTAGGCACAGGAGGCTACGGAGGGCTCTCTCCAGGTCCTGGGAAGATTAATCGCTGCAGCGCCCAAGGCTCTAACCTGACACTGCTCAGGCCTGCGCACGCGGACGGCGAATTGCCTCCATATGGCTCGAGCCAGGATATGGGCCAGGTCTGCTCCCCCTGACAGGTCCCGGCCAGGGGGCACGTGTCTATGGGGTCCGGAAGCTCGCAGCTTGGCTGCCTCCAGCCCCAGACACAGCCCGTCAGGCCCCGCAGCACTATTTGTTCAGTCACCCCTGAGAGAACTTCACTGTTTAATGGCGACCATATCAGTGTACACTGCACCGGACCAGACCCCACTACTGTCCCCGGCCCTCAGACATATCCCCCACACCCGGGACCTCACAACAAAGTCAAATGAAAATCATATATATTATCACATTACATAATTTATGTGTACAATATACGAGGGCCGGCCAGAGGCTGCGCCGGCCCGGATCACACAGAGGGGTCCCCCGCCCGACTCTTACTTAGTTGTTTTCACTTTTCAACGAACAGATTAGCACGACAAGTAGACACCGGTCCGGCACGAGGTCCGTCTGTGTGGTGTCGTGTCTGACTCGTGTGGCGCGTTGCTGCGCTGCGAGGACAGCGTAGGAACGAAATGGCCAATCACTACTGCATGGCTTCACATAAGCCACAGTGATTGGCCATACAAGTGCGGCAGTGCCACCACCCACGCGCGGCACCCATACATACAGGCTGCGCACTCTCAGCCAATCCTGGTGCTGCATTAGCAGCGCTACTGCGCTGCAGCGCCAGGATTGGCTACGAGCAGTGTTACTCCCCGCCCATTATGAGACCAGCGGGGCTGCGGTATGAAGCAGCACCCTCGGGTGACGTCGGGTCCCTCGCCAGTCGCAACTGTAAGGGAAGGTAATACTGTGCGCATGTTCGGGCTGGTCATAAAAATGACCAGCCCAAAAACGGACATGCGCTCTGCTGCTGCACTGCTGCGCTATTATTGCCGCGCTCACTCAAGCTGCCGCAGCCCCGCCCCCACCCTCTTCGGCGCCGGCCCGTCCGATTGAGTCGGGCTTGTCCCGGTAGAGAGACTGCGCTGCCAGATAACTTTTGTTTTACTTTAGTTTAATTAAATTTTAGCGTGACGGTCGTCCATGTGGCTTAGTGGGGCAACGCCCCAACGCCCCCAATGGACGCACCGCCACTGCCTCCCACACCGTTTATGGTGTGGGGGTATGATTCCAATATGTTTGATACCAAACATGATAGGATTTGTTGCAGCAGTTTTCGAGATGGTCATCGCGTAATTACGCGGTGCCTCTCTATATCGTATATGGCTGCTTCACTGACAACCCAGGAGAATGGATTCCGTAGGCTGCAGGGGTGTCCTGCTCATGCAGGGGCACCCTCTCACTTAGAACCAAGCACCCTGCCTTCAGGATTGCAAAGGCCTGCTATAGGGGTGACATAGGTTTTAAGTGCAGTGAACCAAGATATAGTAAACCTATATCTTTAGTAAGTGGTGTAAGCACCAACTTACACAGGCTGCAATGGCAGGCCTGTAGTTCCATTTTGAATGGTCTCTCATGGGTGGCATAATACATGCTTAAGCCCATGGGAGACCTCTGGGGTACCTATGCCCTGGGTAAATGGGTACCATATACTAGGGACTGACAAGGGTACCCCAGTATCCAATCTGGGATGTACCTAAGTACAGAACACGACAGTTTAGGGTGAAAGCAGATAGACTGGGGTCCTGATTAGCAGGATCCCAGTCAGACTAGTCACAAACCAGCATAGCACCAGGCAAAAGGTGGGGGTAACCATGCAGAAGGATCCTACCTTCCTACAATCACATTATGGCCTTCTCTCTGCCATGGACTCCTTTACCACGTCTTTGACTTGACTATCAGACTGTGATTAATTTTTCGGAAAGATAACAGTTTGAAAGTTGTTTCTCTCTTTGTTTGACAGCAAGGCAAACTTTATGCAGTTCGCTCAATAGGAGAGAGAGAGAGTTTGCCTTTGAGCAATATAATGGTGTGCTGTATATGTTGATATTCAATATAATGTATTTCTTTTTGTATGATATTTGCAAGCGTTTTTGCGTCATCTTATATACACATTAGAGACAAGACCCAGGGGGTACTGAAACCAATGAACAAATCAAACAAAGCCTCCATAACCAGTTACAAAGGGATTTAAATGGTCTTTTAAAGACCTGTGAAAAACTCAGGTGTGAAGATAATGTCCCAGCCCAGCCCACAGCAGCTCAAGCTACAGCAGCCCTGAGCACAGGACGGAAGAGGGGGGTAAAACCCTTTTAGTCCTATGGGCGTTGCACACTTGAACGCAGGCAACTGGAGGCAGGTCACTGGTCAAGTGAACGGCCATTCTAGGTAGCGCTTTTGTGCGCTAACGGCCCTGCGAATCATAGAAGGGAGATGGGGAAATTCTTTTGTCCCCTTGTCTCCCCACCCTTGTCCCCTGTGTCCCCTCCACTCCAAAATCTGGGGGGGATATATCCCCCACATCCCTCACACTTCCTACGCCCATGCAGATGCCGTTGCAAACCTCAAACTTTGGCTAAAAACACACATTTCCCCCAATTTTTATGTGAGGGAAAGTTCACCCATAGTTTCCCCATGCCTTCCAATACAAATGGTGGTGGATGTGTAGGTGGGCCTAGTGCCTGCGAAAGGATAGGTCCCAACAGGGACAGGTCACATTTTTCCACTCACAACTGACCTTTTTTTGCACTGTTGGTGGCTGAAGATTTTGGGCCCTAGCTCTGCCGGCACCCATGGAAACCTATCAAATCAGACAATTCTGAAAACTATTCATCTGGGGGAGGTAACTTGCATGGATCTCGCAAAGTTTTCTTACCTAAAAGCCTTGCAGACCCCAAACTTTGGCTAAAACACACACATGTTTCTCACATTTCAGTGAGGGAAAGTTTTGAAATCTGTGGGGAGCCACGAATTTCCAATCAACCAGAGTTTCCCCACATCACACAATAAAAATGGCACCTTACTTGTGAGGGTGAGCCTAGCACCTGCAACGGGAAAGCCCAAAACGCAATCTGGACAGATCAAATTTCTCCTATCAAAACCAACCTTTTTTGCAATTTGGATAGCTGTGGATTTTGGGCCCTAGCTCAGCCATCACCCAGGGACCCGTACCAAACCTACACATTTCTGAAAACTAGACATCCAGGGATTCCAGGGTGGTGTATCCTCCGTGTATCTCACAAGGTTTTCTTACCCAAATGCCCTTGCAAACCTCAAACTTTGGCAAAAATACAAATACACATTTCCTCACATTTCTGTAAAGAAAAGTTCTGGAATTTGCAGGGATCCACAAATGTCCTACCACTTAGAGTTTCGCCATGTCTTCTGATAAAAATGGTACCGCGCCTGCAATAGGAAATGTCCCAAAACGCAACATGAAGAGATCAAATGTTTCCACTCAAAACGGACCCTTTATTGCAGTGTTAGTGGCTGCATATTTTGGGCACTTACTCAGCCGGCACTCAGAGAAACCTACCAAAACATACATTTCTGAAAACAAGTTGGCCAGGCTAATCCAGGGTGATGTGCCTTGCATGGATCTCACAAGTGTTTTCATAACCGAAAAGCCCTTGCAGAGCTCAAACTCGGCTAAAAACACTAATTTTCATCACATTTTAGTGAGGGGAAAGTTCTGCAGCCTGTGGAGAGCCACATATTTCCAACTGGCCAGAGTTCCCCACATCTCGCGAGTAGTAATGAGGGATACCTTTCACATTAAGCAAAAAGTGACAGTTGTCACGCCCCAAAAGTGACGTCACTTCCATTACCGGGACTTCAGGGCTCCTGGGGGGTCACGTGACCCTGTTGGGTCAGATGTGTTGTGACATCAACCTGGTCACATGCTAGTCATGTGCTCATGGTCCCAAAATGTTGTAAGGATGCTTTCTGTCTAGGGCTTTGTCACAGGCAAAATTGCAACTCTCTCGGGCTGCACAGTATGTGAGTCTCTAACAAAGCAAGTCCCGGAATGTTCAGCCGCAGTCGTGAATCGTTGATGAGACAGATGGAGGGCTCCTCAACAAAAGGCTCGGAAAATACACAGACGGAACTCCCAACCCCACTGTCTCCCGAAGATATCTGTCTTATCTTGGACGGTGCATATTTGACTTAAAAAGGTCTTATGTTAGAAACATCCACACAAATTCATAATTGAATCAAGACTGCTATGGAATGGAACCCAAACGCAGATGGCTGATACTCACCCTCACCAAAGTGGGCCCATCGCATAATTAAGCAAGCTCTACTAAGTACAAAATGTCGCCTCAAGGCCACACACACAATCAGAAGCAGCCATCTGCTCTGAAATGGAACCCAAACGCAGATGGCTGCCCAACCTCCCCAAAGTGTGCCCATCACATAATTAGCAGGCTCTACTAAGTATAAAATGGTGCCCCATGGTCACACACACAATCAGAAGCAGCCGCGAAATGCTTATTTTTTCAGTCTGTTGACAGAGGGGACCGAGCAACATGGAGAAAAGCTTTGAGCTGAATTGCGGGGAGCAACCGGGCGATAAAGGCCAATTTCTGCTGCAGGTAAAAACAATGAACGCTTATAACATTTTAATTATTTTTTTTTCATTCAATTTGTTGCATAGTGAAGTCCAGTTTCTGATTTTCATGGTCTGAAAATGTCTGCTTTTATTTATAGTTTGAAAAAAAAACGTGTGTCAGCTTGTAGTTGGTAGTTGTGAAAATGTAAAGGAAAGCGTTGCCTGCCAGGACTTCAGTGACCAGCAGCCCCTTGACTCTGAGGTAAGGTCTGCTGCAGCCCACACCTGTCTTTACTTTGCTGGAGCTATAAAGCACATTTGGGTGTCCCACAGCGCAGGGAGAGTGTTGCCTGCCAGGACTTCAGTGACCTGCAGCCCCTTGACTCTGAGGCAGGGTCCGCTGCAGCCCGCACCTGTCTTTACTTTGCTGGCGTTATAAAGCACATTTGAACGTCCGCAGCGCAGTGAGAGCGTTGCCTACCAGGACTTCAGTGACCAGCAGCCCCTTGACTCTGAGGCCGGGTCCGATGCAGCCTGCACTTGTTTTTACTTTGCTGGCACTATTAAGCGCATTTGGCGTCCCGCATCACGGGACACGTCCGGGCCAAGCCCAAGCCAAGGACGAGCCCATCTGTGCCTGTCTGCGTCCGTCCGCGGTTGGACAAGGCTGGGCAGGGCCACCCCCCTAGCGTGGAGCTATTAGACCTACCCCACACAGTGAGATCTTTCCTTTTACTGGTTACAACTTTTGTTTGCTAAATGGGGAAGCGCAAAGCAACGGGACCACCAGGAGGCTCTATGGCCCTGCGCAAGCTCATGAGTATTGATGCTATGTCGGAGCGAGTCATTGGGGTAGTGGCAAATTAAATTGACTTGACTGAACGTAGGCTGTCTGTGGACCATGCTGGCAGCCCAGGGGACATTACTAATAGCGCTAAGCTATTCTGTGTGGGTGATGGTGATCAGGTGGAAGAATCCTCTACTTCTAGGAGTGGAGCGTTACTAGCTCCCAATGGGATACAGCACTCACATGATACTCCCTCGTCTGAATTTAATGGAAGGTCTTCTTTGATATCTCTGAGACAGGAGAGGATAATATCACCTGTTGAACCGGCCCCTAAATGGAAGAAACGGAGTAGGCGTTGTGACGCTGGGTAACGCAGCCAGCTCCATCTGGCCACTGTAAGGAGTCAGTACCCCTAGGTATGGGAGAGTGTGAGTTGGAGGAAATTTTTAAGCGGATGGAAGGGGAAATAGACGCCCAGTTGGCCCCTATCAGAACTCGCTTGGTCGCGATAGAGTTATGATTGGAGTATCTAAAGAAAACACAATGCGACCTAGCTAAGGGGGAGGAAGTCTCTTCTTCCAGTGTAATTCTGGTTGTGTCAGGGGAGAGACATGTTCAGAACCAGAGTATCTGCCTGAGAGGTACTCAGCCCCCATTCCCGGTCCCTTTGAATTTGCTGCATCCTTTTCACAGAGGAAGGAATAACTCGGTGGTGGTGCGGAGGATAGATGGCGCCTGCCAGGGAGATAGCCATACCTTTGGTAGTACTGTTATTCAACAGCCTATTGTGGCAATCTCTCAAGGGGCTGAGTTCAGAAGGCATGGGGTCGGAATCCCAACATCTCTTGCCTGTAGGCAGCAGAGATTGTCAGCCCATAGACTCCATCTCCCTCCAGATTGTACTCCTTTTGTGGGCATTTTGGTGAATGCTCTAAGATTGTCTGCAGGGGTAGAGGAGACTACAAGCGTACATATTCGTAAAGCCTCACACAGGTGCTCATCAAAGGGGGGGTTTGCCTGGATGTGACAGTGAGAACATCATTATGGCTAGGCGAGTGGCTTGGTTGGGTTTTGGCCAGAAACAGTTTGAAGGAGATTGTATTGTATTAAATTGTAGACAGCCGTATATTGCAAGACAATTGATTTTTGGCAATTCTGTGAAGGGAGGGTTTGGCTTGGGATCCAAGTGGTTCCATTCGGTTTCTTCTATCCTCCAGTTTCGGAGCTCAAAATAACCGGGTGTAGGAATACACTCCCTAGAAACTTGGGCAGACCAGTTTCCCAACATACAGGTCAAGTGCCACCATTGCAGTTGAGGACTAGATTTCAGGTGTTGGGAGACATGGAGGGTAACGAATGACTCTGAGCAGAAATGAGCCAACCCAAACAAAGTTTAGCGCCACCCTCTGATATGGTTCAGGTTAAGCCTCCCTCTTATCTTAATATTTGTTGCTGGAATATTGCGGGGATAAGAGCAAAAAGGATAACATGACTTGGTTAGAAAAAATTTAAGAATTTGATATAGTGGGTTTTCAAGAATCCTGGGTAACTGAACAACATATTTATTTAGATGGGTACTCCTCCTTTCTGCCGGAAAAACCTTTGCTGGCAGGGAGAGCAAAAGCGGGTCTGTTCACATTGATTTCTCTGGGGATTAGGTGCACACCTACACAGATTGCCACTGGTACGGAAAATGTATTTGTTGTCAGATTAGATTTTGTGGGGTCTCCAAGCATATTTCTGCAGAATTTTTATAATTTGTTTGATCGGATAACCCCCACGGAACACCATGGCTTTATACGATCCATTTTACAGTCCATTGAGGGAAAATTTAAAGCTCCCCATTTAGTGGTTTTAATGGGTGATTTTAATATTCACCCATGTCGTTTGGGTTGCTCAATACTGAAACTACATCTGAGGGAGATTTTAAACAAGGAAGGCATTATAAACACTCCACGGAGGGTGGTGGGCTAGATGAGTTGTTAGCTGATTTTAACTTGGTTGATTCCGGAGAGGACTGGAAGGAGCAAATCGTTCCCACCTATAAGGGTAGAGGGGCCAGCACGATCATTGAGTATGTGTTGGTCTTAGCTGTTTTCGTTCAGTTTGTGCACAGATTTCCTGTGCAGTGGTCTAAATTTAGTGACCCCAACCCACTTATCTTCTCCTTGGTTTGGGGTAACTCAAAGGTTGAGATGCCAAATTGAGGACCCATTAATACAGAGATTATTTCTAAGGACCAAGGTCGACGTCTAAAATGGGGCAAGGCTTCACATGATACATTTTTTAATTCTCTTTATGATAAATGTAATTCTGATTTTCAATTGTGACTGAGTGAAGCAGGGAATGATGAGGCACTTTTGGACGCATATGGGAGAATTTGCCTGCAAATTAAGGATAAACCTAGGGCCATCAGTAGCCATGGACATCATACAGGGGAGAGACGGTTTGATTCTAACTGCTCTAAGTCCCTCCATAACCTGAAACTGGCACTAAAAAAAACTCCGAGAGATAGGTTAGAGGTAGCAAAGAGACGGAAGTACTATAAGCTAGCCAAGACAGTGCCCAAGAAAGAGATAAGGGAGAAAGCTTGGGAGGACCTTGTTATTCCTTTCACCCTAAGTAATAGCGCTCTATTCTGGAAAATCATTAATCACCCTTTTTTACAGGAGAGGCCAACAGAGTTATAAATTGCACTATTACTGAGGAATTGTGGGTAAACACTTTAAGGCGATTTATGAAAGTTTAGGTGATGTTGCTCAGACTAAGTTAGTAGGTACTTCCAGACAGGATATTGTTGTCCACTTTACAGAGGAGGACACTGAGGCCGCTATTGCCTCAACGGGGTTCCGTATCATTTATTTAATGACAACAAGGCAGCCTGGGTTAAAATCTTGACACTGGTATTTAATGCAGCCTGGAGATCGGGCCCCCTATATCTTAGCGGAGATGTGTCATTAAACCTGTATTTAAGAAGGGAGACAGGTCATATCCTAGATTAGATGTTATAGGCCAATCTCCCTGATTGATTCCTCCGTTAAGATCTTGGAGCGGGTAATTCTGGTGAGGCTAGCTGATTGGTTAGAACAAAAAAATGTCATCTCTCCTTTACAGTATGGATTTAGACAGAGGAAAGGGACAATTGATCAGTGCCTGCTTAATTTTGCATTTGATAATTGGAAAGTATACAGTGGCTAAAAGAGGTCAGATGTACTTAGCCTTCATGGACCTATGATTGCCTTTGATCGAGTTAATAGGGCAAAATTATGGAAAATGCTAATTGATATAGGCCTGGATAGGAGCTTGGTGAGTTTTTACATGAGCTCCATCTGGATCTAACTGCTTCAGTAAGATATAATCTTGATGGGTCATTAACAGCACCTATAACAATACATAAAGGGGTAAGGCAGGGCTGCATTTTGGCCCCATTACTGTTCTCCCTGTATATTAGCAACTTGAGCACGGCTCTCTGTGGCATTACCAAGGAAATACCTCAGGCGGGGTCATTGCAAATTCCAGCACAAATATATGCAGACTATACTGTTTTATTAGCTAGAACCACGGTGGGCCTCCAGAGACTCTTGAATTCTTTTACAGAGTTCATGACGTTGCTTGACATGGATATGAATTATTCCAAATCCCATACTATGGTGATTGAACAATTAAACAAGCCTAACAAGAAAATCTTTGGGGGAGAAAGGGAGCTAACCAGAGTGGCAACTTTCCCATCTCTAGGGGTTATTTTTGACGAGAGAGGAACATGGGCTCCCCAAAGAAAGATTAAGCAACATTTGATGGCTAGATCAGTGGCCTTTGATTTGATTTTGTGAGAAGGTTGGGGGCGAGACCGAATGAGGCCTTGGTGAAAATTTACCAATCCAAATGCCTGTCAATTGCAAGATCTGGAAGTGAACTATGGGGCTATAAGGACTGTGGTGAGATACGGTTAGTGGAAAATAATTCCATTAGGAGGTTGCTGTCTCTCCCGCAATCAGTTTTCAATTTTATTATGCATGAAGAAGTGGGTCTGGAGTTCATATCGGATAAGCTAGCCCTTTCCCTTATAGTGAGGTGGTTTAAAATCTGGGCAGGTCCTGACTTGGAGCTGTACCAGAGAATTATAAAAGATTGTCTTGCCATGGACAAAGGTCTTACCATCACATGGTTGCATTACATCAAAGTCTCCTTGGAAAAGTTGGGTTGTGCAGCCCATTTCGGGGCTCCTGAACAAATCAAGAAAGAAGATTTGGCCTGGGTTAAAAATCATTTCATGGCAAGAATCAAACGTGAAAGAGGAGAAAGGGAACTGCAAAAATGTACTGCAAGGTCTTATATTCTTTTGAAAACAGCCCCAAGAATGGAACCCTTCCTACGGGTGGTGTCCTCACCTCATCATCGTTTTTTATTAACACGTTTTAGATAAATTATTTTGCAATGGCTCTTAGCAGAACCCGGGGACCACCATAATGTGGAAAATCAAGGGCCGTGGTTGTGTGACAATTTTTCAATGCAAGAAACAACCCATATTATCTTTTTTTTATCATTATAGCACTCTGAGGTAGCATTATATTTTCCCATTTCTCAGAGGCAAAGGGGTGTTTCAGGTCAAACCCGCCCTGATTTACTTGCAGATGTTGCAGTCTCCTGTAGTTTATTTTAGTGTGGCCTGTTTTTTGTCAGTAGCATTGAGACAGAGAAGAAAACGCTCGCCCCTTTGAGGGCTGAGATGCCCTGGCTGTTTTAATTGGTAATTGGAGACAAAGTTAGATTGAACATTAGTTATTATAATGTTGACTTGGTGGAATGCCTGTGGTTATTGGTATCGTTTCTAGGATAATTTTATTTGTTTTTAGAAAGTTTTTTAAGATGGATGTTTTATATGGTTATGTATTTTTTAGTCAAACTATTTTTTTTTTTACGGAGTTTTATATAGCGCGAACTTGACCCAAAGGTATTGGGTATCAGAGCGCTTTACATAGCACCAGTTGCGTTACATGAGGACACATTCATTTTTTGTTAGGCACGGGAGATTAAGTGATTTGCCCAGAATCACAGGATGTTCAGCGTCATTGCCGAGACTCGAACCCGGTTCCCCAGATTCGAGGTCGACTGCCCTAGCCATTATGCCAACTCCTCTCGCCTAACGGTTAATTATGATTTTATTGTAAAGATGGTGCTTTGCTGGTTATTGATGAATTGTATTTTATTATTTTACTTTTTGCACCTTTTGGAAGTAATGCTTGATTGCTTTGTATGCTTTTTATGGATTATTGTTTAATCCAAATAAAGACTTTGATGATGTAAAGGTGTTACAGTGTCTCCCCCAAAGCCGGTCGACGAAACGTCCAGAATAAAAGCTATTGTGTGCTATCCCACGCTGTTTACAGGGGTTTATTTTCAATAAGTGGGAATGGTCTGTACCAGTCTAATGTAAAACTGTACATGTCGACAAGGCAGCCTCTAGTAAAATCCTGTAATTATTAAAATGTGTATGTAAAATAGGGGTGTCAGAGGGACAGCTATTTCTTTTTACTGTGAGGGCTCAAGGACATCTGTTGCAGTTTAGGGAACAATAGCTGAAGCATGTCGTTTGTTTCATTGTGTTGCATTTGCTTAGGAGGCTGCATGCCACGTGGCAATCTGCATTTACAAAATGTATAAAATAAAATATGTTGTCTAAACCACGGTTTGCCAGGAGTTAAAAGTCAGCAGCGGCTTTGAACTGGGCTGCAATGCAGGCTGCGACAGGCCATGACCTGAGGCATTGGTTGTGACAAAGGCCTTAGCGTGGTGGTGAACAGGATAGAAACAGGGGGGCTGAAGGATAGAGTTGAGGGGGAGCTGACTCTATAGGCATAGCTGCAATAGTTCCAAGGGTTGGAGACAATGTGGTTGAGAAACAGCAACTTGTATGTACCATTCCCAAACAGCTGCAACTGTAAGAATTTCAAAAGTGAAAGGACTGTGTTGTTATATTTTTTGCATAGAAGACTCTAGCTCTTCAATATTTACTTGTAAATGTTTAATGATCTATGTAATAGCACAAATTGTTCTGAAGTAAAATGTGTTTTGATTTTGAATATGCTTTGTGCAATTCTGTACGGGGAGTTGAAGATCCAGATCAGGCCCTGGGCTTAGAAGTTGGAACTGCTTAGCGCCGGTTCAAAACCCCTGCGTTTAATGCTGGCTACAAAGCTTGTTAAGCATGCCTGTTCCAACAACTGCAAACTATTTTATTATATTGTGAACAACACATGTCTAGAATTTTTTTTAAATGACTCAGTCAACTACGACAGGCAATGTTTGTTAGAGCTGTTTTAAACCAACTCTGTCTTCTCTTCCAGAATTAACATGGAGACATGAGGAAACAGTTGAATTTCAGCAAGGTAAAGATATTTAGAGTGCTAAAGTTCTGAGACCTATGCTAACCTTATTGTCTCAACAGCGCAGACTTTTTAAAAACAAATGTATTCTTGTGTGCATGTTTTTACAGGTTATGAGATTGTATTTTATTTTATGTTTGTGTTTTATAGAGCGCGAACTTGACCCGTTAGGGTATCAGAGCGCTTTACAGGATTAATAGGATGTACACAAAAGACATAGGAGGGGGGAGGAAGCATTTGGGAATAAAGACAGGTATATACATTTTACAAGAGCGAGAAGTCCAAGGGCTCAAGGGTGGGATGCCCGACGGTGCTGGGTGGGTAGCATCCGGTAAATCCAAGGTGAGGTAGTCATAGGATATAAAACAAAGTCACTGAGGGGAGTGCAATGCAGGAATGTGAGGAATTAGGTGAGGAATTTGCCCATCAGGAAGGTTTTGGCCTCCTTTTTAAAGCGTGCTAGAGACGGAATTCTTCGAATAGCAGGCGGGAGTGAGTTCCATATTCTTGGTGCTGCCCCAGAGAAAGCCCGATTGTAAGTTTTTTCCTTTCACAAGCGCGGAGGCTGGAGCAAGAGGTCTTTGGCGGACCGGGAGTTCCTGGCTCCTCCGGATATCACGAGTTTCGTGGCGAGAAAGGCAGGGGATTTGGTGTAAAGAGCCTTGTGAGTGATGCAAGCCAGTTTAAGTTGGATTCTGGCCTCCAGAGGGAGCCAGTTCAGAGCTTTCAGGTGTGGGGAGATGTGGTCGAATTTCTTTGAGCCTGTTAGGAGTCTGGCGGCAGCGTTGAGGCAGGCTTTTAAGGGAGCCAGGGAGATCTTGGGTAGGCCCGAGAGGGTAGAGCATCCGTATTCGAGTCTGGAGATGACTAGTGCCTGGACTGCCATTTTTAGGTCGGGAGTGTCGAGGAAAGGTTTCAGTTTTCTTAGATAGCTCAGGTGAAATTTGGCGGTTTTGGCCATCAAGTTGATGTGGTCACGCAAATTCAGGCTGCAGTCTAGGGTTATTCCAAGGGATTTGGCTGAGTCCACTATGGTCGGTGGGCAGTTTAACGCTGTGATCGCCTTAGTCCACTCCTGAATGTCAGGGTTGGTTTTGGGTGGGGAGATTAGAAGAAATTCAGTTTTTTTAGCGTTCAGCTTGAGCTGGTTAGAGGTGAGCCATTGGACCGTTAGCTTCAAGGCCTCGTTCAGGGAAAGAATCTCCTCAGGAGAAGAGATTTTGATGTAGATCTGGGTGTCGTCGGCATACATGTGGTAGGAGATATTGGCGGCGCGTAGAACTTCTGCTAGCGGTTCGAGGTAAAGATTGAAGAGGGTAGGGGACAGGGTTGATCCTTGGGGGACTCCGACCATGATCGGAGAGGGAGCGGACAAGTTACCGTTGATTAGGAATCTCTGAGAGTGGTTCTGGAGGAAGGACCTAAACCATTCGATAACGGGGCCGTCCAGTCCCATCCTGAGTTTAAGGCGCTCGAGGAGTACTTCGTGGTTGACCGTATCGAAAGCTGAGGATAGATCTAAGAGGATAAGGAGACAGGTTTTGCCTTGGTCAAGGGCTTGGAGGGCATCATCCACGATGTGGAGAATGGTGGTTTCAGTGCTGTGCCCAGGCCTGAAACCGGATTGGAAGTCGTCTAGCAGGTGGAAGTTGGTGATGTGTTGGCTTAACTGCTGTTGCACACATTTCTCCAGAACTTTGGCTAGGAGTGGGATATTGGATATAGGTCTAAAGTTGTCAGGGGAAGCAGGGTTAAACGTAGGTTTTTTTAAGATGGGGTGACTTGACCGGCTTTTAGAGAGTCGGGTATCGACCCCCGAAGAAGGGAGGCGTTGATTATTGCTGTCCAACTAGGAGTGATAGATTGGGAGGCAGCGGCTAAGCAGTTTGAGGGGAGTGGGTCGTTGAAGTGGTTGTTTGGGTTTAGGGAGGATAGAATTTTCGAGACAGAATGGTCGTCATAAACTTTGAAGTTGGACCAGTGCGCTAGGTTTTTGGGTGAAATCTGGGGGGGCAACGCGGAGAGATGAGTTTCGGAGGGGGTTGGGAGTAGGAAGCGGATCTGAGTTCGTTTCCTAGGGCAGTAATTTTGTCAGAGAAGAAGGAGGAAAATTCCTCGCATGTTATTAGAGATTTGGGGGTTTCCTTGGAGGTTTTTGCCAATTTCTTAGATTGGTGTTTGACCATTTCGAAGAGCTTGCGAGGTCTGTTCTTGGCGTTCCCCAGTTCTGATCTGAAGAATTCTTTTTTTGAATTGAGGATGTTCCTATTATAGGCATTTCTGGTCTGGCGGAGAAGTTTTAAATGGGAGGCTGAGGGGTGCTGTCTCCAGTTTCTTTCTGTCTGCCGGAGGGTTCTCCTTTCATTGTTGAGGGATCCGTTGAACCAGGGGTTTCTGTCTTTGATTTGGGTTCTTTTTAGCTTTAGCGGAGCAAGATCATCCAGAATGTTAGACATAGTAGTGGTATAGTGATTTGTGAGGTTGTTGACCGTTGTGATATGAAGGGGGGGGGAGGGACGGTCAATCTCGCAGCGTGCAGCCAGTTTCCCGAGATCAAGGTTCTTAGTGTCTCTAACCCAACGTTTGGGAATCGCAGGTTGCGGTGCCCTTGTCTTGTGGGTGCCAGGTAAGTGGAAGGTAATAGCGTGGTGATCAGACCAGTCGCATGGGTCTATCGAGATAAGCTTGACCGCTGATTCTTTAGCGATGATCCAGTCAAGAGTGGCGCCTTTCGAGTGTGTTGGGAGTGTGCAGGCTTGAGTAAGGGCTAGGTCGGCCAGGAAGTCTTTGATGGCATTGACCTGAGGGTCCTTGAGGTCATTCCAGTGCAGATTGAAGTCACCCAGGAAAATGTCTTTGGAATTGGGGGAAACCTTGGCTGTGATGATTTCCATGAGGTGGTCAGTGAAGGTGTCCTTCATGCCTGGGGGGTGATAAAAGATGCGCAGTCTGCACAGTTGAGTGGCGTTGCTGCATATGAGAGTGCAAGGTATTCGCAAGAGTCTGTGGGATCTGCCAGAAGTTCGGATACGAGGAGGTTAGAGCGGTAGATGCAGGCAATGCCTCCCCCTTTTTTTTTTTGAGTGCCTGTCCAGCCTTGCGATATTATAGTTAGGAGGGAATAGGAGGTCTAGGCAGGGAGATGAGAATTCATTGAACCAAGATTCGGTCAGGATTGCTATGTCAGATTTTTGGCTCAGGATGAGATCGGCGACATTGGCGGCATGCTTTACAGCGGAGCGGCAGTTGATTAAGAGGCCGGACAGAGGGGGGTCAGGGTGTGTGTCGTGAGTAGGGGCGGAAATGGGAACTTGCGCTAGGTTGTTATTAATAACTCCTCTGTTGCGGAGAGTAGCTGGTCTGTTGGAGTTGATTGCAACCGTATGGATAGCGTGTTCGTCACTCAAGTCAAGAGGACTTGGGGTTTCGGGGGCTGATTTGTAGGTGAGGAGGAGGGCTAGAATTTCCTCCTCCGAGAGGTGGCAGGGCTGCTTGCGCGGGCGAAGGTGTCTCAGGGATAGTGGTAACGGGTGATGGAGGGGCTCGGTGAGGGGGGAGTAAAGTTCTGCGGGAGCTTGAGGTTCGAGAAGGAGAGTTTGGTGAGGTTAAGGATGCCCTTTAGTTCCAGAATGGAGTTATCCTTACCCTTTGGGCTGCGTTGGACGGAGCGAGGGAGGGGGTCGGGTGGCGAAAGTTGGTGTAGGGGGAGCATGGAAGGATGGGGGTTGTGCACATGTTTTTTGAGGAGGGTGAAAAGGTCTGCAAATTTATTGAGGTCTTTAGTTGGAGCTTGGATCAGGACGATGCCGTTTTTGTATAAGGTAATGGTAAGGTCAGCTCGCAAGTTTGAGGAGAGCACGATCGTGAGCTTAGTGCCGTACGGAATGTTCCTGGTTTCGTGTATGTTAAGGAGGTTCGAGAGGGTGTCGCGCCATAGAGATGTTTTTCTGGAGTAGAAGATGAGGTCATTAATGATTGTGCTCTTATCAGCGCTATAACGTAGGTCAGAGATCAGGGTCTCAGGGTGTCTTTTCAGAATGGAGTGTTTGAAGGTTTTGGCGGCGGTTTTGGAGAGATTAGGAGGATAAACAATGGTGCAGGAGTTCTCCCCTGTGGAGTTCAGGCAAGGCCCTGCCATACTGGCAGGAGATGGGGAAAACTTTAGGGCCCGGGGAGAGCTAAGGAGGTTGCCGGTGTGGCTAATCAGTGAGGATCCCTGCTCCGGGGTACAGACCAGGGTAGAGCAGGGCTCTGGTAGTGAGGGATACTGCTCCAGGGCAAAAGTAGGAGGTCCGCAGAGTAGCAGGGCGTAGAGAGTAAAGGGAGCGAGCATAAGATCATGTGGCCAGACTGTATGCGTGTGGGTAGGGTGGGCTGGGGAGGACGGCCTCACTCCAGATGGCTCCGTTGGTGGTAATAGAGGGAAAATCTCAGTGGATCACTGCTCTGACATGGAGGCAAGTCTCCGCATCAGGAGGGTAGCCAAGCACAAGGATCGCTCCATTTGGATCCCGATAACGATTGCCATGAAGGAGCAGCATCTGCCAAAGCACTGAGGACAAGTCCAAGGCCCCACTCGAGGTGGGCCGAAGTGAGGTGTTTTAAATTTACTTTACATCAATAGCCAACCATCAGAGAGGACGCAGCCGGCGCAGCCTGGCTCCGGCCCGCCGGGTCTCGGCAGGGACGCACAACATCCGGTGTCTAGGCGAGATGGAAGTGCAGGTAGCTGTTGAAGAGTTAAAACAAATCTTAGAGTCTAAAGATGCATCGAACAACGTCCAGCATCATCCTGCTATATAAGGGATGTGTAATGATTAGCCTGTACAGTCCAAAACCCCCAAGATTCCATCGTGCCCTCAAAGAGTGTGATAAATCAGTGTATTATATTGGAAATGTGACAGTAATTCTTTTTCTTCACAGTTCCACTGCAAGCACACAGTTATGTCAGACCTCAGCAAAAGGTAGGCCCCGGAACAAAAGTGGTGTCCAGAGCCTCAACGAGTCCTGGTAGTGTTCGCGACCTCATTCAAAAAAAGGAAGTCTTCACAGCCTATAGACAGCCCGGATACAAAGAAAGGGCATCCACCTAGGGGCAAAGCAGGTGTGTTTTACAAAATGTAGCGCCAAAAGAACCCTGATGTATTTTTGTCTCAATCATCGTGTTCCTCCAGCATCTAGTAAGGGATATAAAAATGTAAAGCAATAGTTAGACAGGGGGTTACAATCATAAAGTTTTAAAGAGTTGTTCAGACTATTTTTTTTACTAATATGTATTTTTTTTTTGTTTCCATCATAGAGGCAACACAAAAGACTGGCACCAGAGTACCACGAAATAAGATTAAGCATACGTCGATGCCACTAAAGGACATCACACAGATCCGTCATAATGACCCTACGCCAGCAACCGGTAAGAGATGCCCAGTGCGTCATAACAAACCATGTGCAGACTCTACAAGCGCAGGCCTTAGAGACACTTGTTACTCTAACCACTACACTGCTTTACCAGCATAACCCACAACCAGTACAGTGAACACGCATACAGGAAGGCCATTTTTGGCTAGCGTTGTAGACCTCAAAGGATACACACTTCCAGCCACAGCCAGGGTCATGAAAAAAACAGAATGTACATCTCACGCTAAATTAACCAAAATTGAGTCGCCTTTCCTTAAAGAAGAAGAAGAAACCCACAGTCCTGGACCTACAAACCGTCCTTTTAGGTCTATCCTTAAAAAACACAGTTACCGGTCAGCCATGTCCCCATAATCTTCATGCAGGCAAATGTTCACTGTCTGAGAGGGTGAATGTTGGTGTGCTCCCCAGAGGATCCCCAAAGCTGACTATAAATATCTCACATAGCATTTGGGATGAAGGGCTTGCAAACAGTGGCGTAGCAAGGGGGGAAATCCCCCAACCCCCCTGCTCTTACGGCCACCGTGGGGTGGGAAATGATGGGACCTCCATGGGCGGCAAAAGGCCTTGCTACGCCACTGCTTGCAAACGATCATCCAAAAGCGGACACACCTATAAAAATCACACATACTCTAATTGATAAAGGGCTTGAAAATGATCATCCAGACCTAGACCAGTATTCTGTATGTATGGGGCTTCCCAAGGGGCTAACCGGTGAGCCACAACGGCATATAAAGATCTCATGAACTCTAGTTGATGAAGGCTTGAAAACGACTATTCCCAAATGGACACATCTTATGTAGGTGCAGGGTTTCTAAAGGGCCTGACAGGGTTGCAATCGAGTTCTGAAACACTAGCCTGTGCCACAGCTGTTCACAGTGTTCCTTCTAATGTAAACTCGAGGGGCAGCAGCCATCTGTTCCCAGCCTCTGCACTTCCTACTCCTCTACTGCGCAGAGCTATAATGACCAACATTTAAATTCATCATATCCTATGTCACTGATTACACCTCCAGGCACGTACGATCCCACCAGCCCCGGGTCAAGTGTAAAATCTCTATCACCCACCTCAACATACCCCGACAGCAGAAGAGGATGGAGCGGATGTCATAGTCAGAACTTTGAAGCAGAGTATAGCGGCAAGGCATCTTCAGGAGCAGCCGGCGGATACTCCACTGGATGTTCAGATTGGGAACCGCTCTGTTTGATCCCCCCAATTCCAGACCTTCAGAACGGTGCTAGTGGAGGTAGCTAGTCAGAGAGCGGTGCTCAGGGACATTCAGGGTGATATTTGACCCACCCCTACTGTCACAGATAACACCCCGGAATATGGATTTTTAGCCCAAAAAGCTGTACTATGGTCATATGTGAAAGACATGCACCAGGTTATCAGAAAACTAAAATCCAATCTGAACTCTAAGGCCTTAAAACTGTGGAAGACAGAAACTGAAAACCGACCCTTGAGGGATGTACAGAGGGATATAATCAAGGGGGTACAAAGGTGTAGAAGAGAGGTGTGACAATCATGCAAATCAGCTGTTGCAGACGTAGAGGTTATTTCATCTTGACAAGGTCTGCACGCTCCCTAAAGAGCATGGGTTCCAGCTTTATTAATAACTCAGTCCAAAGTTCCAAATATAAAAAGACGGTATAAGAGATCCTTACTAAAGCACGAAGGTTCTTACGAGTCTTCACGGCCAAAAATAAGTTAAAGCCCTGCAGACAGGGCCTAAAAGTTCCAGATACCATGACAGCGCAACCTAAAATGGCATGGATTAGACCCCCAAACACAAATTTAGGAGGTGCTTCAGGCGCTTCAAGCATTCACGGGGCAAAGCGGAGAGACACCGAACAAAGTAAAGGCTGTAGCCGGGGAATCAAGAAGGGCATCTTCAGCAAATACTCTGAGACCATTCAAACCAGCTCTGGGGGCTGCGTGAAAACGGGTGGGCCGGTAAGAAACAAAAGTGGTCTAATAGAGCCAAGCAGCATAGGCTTTTAATCAGTAAATTAAAGAAAGCCTGAATTTGTGCTACAAGGAGGCTTAAAAATACACTGCCTCAGAATCAGAGTCAGCCCACCCCCCCAAAAAAAATGATTCGCCGGAGAGCTCAACATCCAGCACAAACCCCCAATCTGAGGATTCAAAGAAGGTGTTTTTAGAGATAGTCCGAAGGTACTTGCAAAATGTAGAGAGATTTAACGCTACAAAGTATTACGAAGAATTCCATTTTTTTTAACTTATAATGCATAAACTCATCTGATCCTGGGCTTTCAGCTATTCACCAGGCCGACAAATGCTTGTAGAGCGGTTGTTACACGACGTGGTGCGAATGATTTCTTTCAGCTCCGCTTCCAAAGGCATGGTATTGACAGCTCCTTGTTCACCAGACGAACGCCCTGAGATGTGTTTGATACTGTGGAATGTTTAGAAAACCTCTCTAAACGTTTGCAGAGTAAAGAAGAAATAGCAGCATTTGGGAGCTTCAGAATAGTCCCCCTCGTTGTTCGGGGTCATGAGGGGGGCGTTTCCAGACCTTTAAAGAGTTTTTTGTACAGCGGTGGTTGCTCACCTTTAACACCTGCGCAACCAACACATGTCTGGCGGCTAGCATCTCTGTGTTACTAATGGATCACAGCACTATTGACGCAGTCGACCTGTCTAGAGTGGTTGAAGCCCATGCTGCGCTTGAAATACCTCCAGACAGACTGGTAGGCTTTGGAGAACCGGGTCTTTTTGAGAACTATTTTTCCGTCACAGTAAAAGTTCTTTACTACAGCGGATCATGGAAGTACTTCACATCTGGAGAGCCTGTGAAAAGTAAAACAGATTACATTCTCCATCATGATGTGTGCGCCCATTGCGATCACATCTACAACACACAGACAGCTCCTCAGTGTATTAAATCCCCCCCACATCCACAGACCATGCACTAATCTCGGCATCATCTTGGACTCCTCGCTCACCATGAACCACTAGATCAACGCCGTCTTATCAACCTGCTTCCACACGCTATGCCTGCTCCAAAAGATCTTCAAGTGGACCCCCACTGAGTCCAGAAAGACGGTCATCCACGCATTCATCAGCAGCAGACTCGACTACGCAATCCACTCTGCGCTAGCATCACCCAGAAACTCCTTAAGAAACTGCAAAGCATCCAGAACGCCTCTGCCAGACTCATCCTCAATATCCCCAGCTGCAGCCACATCACCAGCCACCTGAGAGACCTCCACTGGCTCCCAGTCAACAAAAGAATCACCTTCAAGCTCCTGACACACGCCTACAAAGCCCTACATGATGCAGGACCTGCATACCTCAACCAGCGCCTCACATTCCACGCACCCACCAGAGACCTCCGCTTCGTCCAACTTGCCCTGGCCGCCATCCCACAAATCCACAAGGGGAAGATCCTTCTCCTAACTCGCCTCAAAGACCTGAGACATCCTGCCTCTTCACCTAAGGCAATCTCTCTCATTGCCCCAATTCAGGAAGGACCTCAAGACCTGGCTCTTCGACTAAACCACAGTGCCTGTGACAGATCAGCAGTCCCTCCCTCTGCCCCCCCCCCATTGCCTTGAGACTCTTACGGGTGAGTAGTCACGCTTTACAAGTCATTTGATTGATTGAGTGTGAAATGCATTGTAAAATTTGTCAAAGTGACGGTTGCATTGTAGTCGCAGTTTATAAGGTGAGATGTCCTAGATGTAATCTATTCTGTCACTCGTAAAACTGCTAGAGCATACACGCCGGTGTTATTCAGTGCATCCCTAAAACAGATTGTGCGGGGTGCGGGCGCTATACAGCCAACGATCACGAATGCAAAGGTATGAAATGCCCCTGGTGTAAGGCATCTTTTCATCCGGGAACAGAACACATGTGTTACATGACTAAAGGCTGGCCCCAGACCAAAACATAAGACTACATAGTGTTCGATATAGGGTGTACCCAAGAGACCGCAGTGCACCAGCCTAACTATATTTTCACACACCATCTAACTTCTGATGAAAACTGGGAGTTTGAAGGCCCTTCATGCGTGAACGAATTCATTAATACATTCCTGCAGACAAAATTCAAAAGGTATACCCCGATGGCTCATAACTCAAAAGCGTATGACACGTTCTTTATTTTGCAAAATATGATTCGTGAAAATATGCCTGTAGAACTCATCACCAAGGGCTTCAAACTGATGCTGTTAACGACTGTACCATTACATATAAAGTTCATAAATGAATTTTCTGCCCATGAAATTGAGCAACTTGCTAAAAGCCTTTGGTTTTCCAGGTTGTAAAGGTTATTTCTCCCACTCTTCTGGCACCTTGGCGAATCATAAAATTATGTGGGTACAGTTACGGTGTTGAGTATATGATGCCGGAGGAGAAACAGAGTTTTCTACAGTGGTATGGTGAAACCCCCCAAAAGAAGCTTCATTTTCAAACTGAGTTGGAAGCTTACTGTCAGGCAGATGTAATGATCTTGAGAAAAGCTTGTAATCTCTTCAGAGGCGTTTTTGTAGAGATAAAAAAACAAGAAAAGGTTCTGAAACTCAATACCGCCAAGATGACAAAATCCATAGAGAACATCAACCCTTTTCAACATGTCACGCTGACTTCCATGTGTATGTCTATCTACAAGCATATGTTTTTACAACCTGAAAGCATAGCTCTAGTGCCGCCTGAAAGCTATAATGGTAAACAGAAGAGTTATTCTACCCCTTCTATTCAATGACTCATGTACGTCTCTGACAAGAAAAACATCTTCACCCAACACGCCTTGCAGGGTGGGGAATACCGTGTGCGCCCTTACTTCCTAGACGGGTACGCTGTGATTAACGGCGTGACAACGGCCTTTTAATACAATAGTTGCTTTTACCACAGTTGTCCCCACTGCTAGAAACCCCACGAGTTTAATAAGCTGTTGGGTACCAAATTTGAACACTTGCACAGGTGTACTCTGTTAAAGGCGCAATATGTTGAAAACTGTGGGTTTTTTCTGAGATCTCTTTAGGAGCACGAGTGGCTAGATATGTTAACAGCAGATGCAGAGCTATGCTCCTTCATTAAGAGCAATGAGTTACCCGAACCTTTGGAACCCCACAATGCCTTATTTGGGCGTCGTACAAATGCTATACAGTTTTACTGGGTCGTGGGAGAGCTTGAGAAAATAAATTACTACGATTTCATAAGTCTGTATCCAGTTGTGAACAAGATGAAGTTATACCCCTTAGTGCACCACAGAATCATATATAGGGACTTTAAAGCCATAGACAAATACTTTGGGTTAGTTAAATGTCAAGTCTACCCACCCCAGAGGCTTTACTTCCCTGTACTTCCGTACAGAGTCGATGGTAAGCTAATCTTCCCCTTGTGTCGAACATGCGCTGAAAGTAAAGAGACTAGGGAGTGCAGACACACTGACAAGCAAACGGTGCTCACTGGGACCTAGTGTAGCACTGAGGTACAGGCGGCCATAGAGAAAGAATACCGACCTGAAAAAATACACGAAATTGGGCACTTTGGGAGGACCACAACCCAACTCTTTTCTGAGTATATCAACTTATTTCTCAGAGACAAGCAGGAGGCATCTGGTTTTCCAGAATGGTGCATTAACGAGGCCTCAAAGCAAAAATACATCGATGATTACTATGCTCACGAGGGTATATGCTTGAGACCCGAGTTCATTGAAGTCAACCCTGCCAGACAACAGCTAGCCAAGCAGTGCCTCAATTCCTTTTGGGAAAATTCGCACAGCCTACAAACTTGTCAAATACAACCATCATCACAGATCCTGATGAACTGTTTAAATATAATTTGCGCTGTGTTACGAGGTGTCCAGCTGCGAGTCTATCGATGACAAACCGCAGCGCCGTGTTGGAGTACTCCACAACTTGTAACAATATAAACTTTCAAAACCTATGTCACAACATCTCACACTCGTTTAGAGCTTTACAATGTGATGGCTAAACTTCAGGAACAGTGCCTGTATCACGATACAAACTCTGTTATTTTTGTGAGCATATTAGGGGATGAAGATCTCCAACTTGGTGATTATCCAGGTGATTTGACCAGCGAACTAGAAAAGAATGAGTATATAGTCAAGTTCATGTCTTCTAACAATACAGTATGTATGACAGGCAAAGGCATCACCTTAAATGTAAACAACAGTGTTAAAAGTTAATTTTGACAGTCTAAATGATCTGGTGAGCGAATACTCTACCTCGAGCGACCGTGAAAATGATAAAACAATGATTGTAAAACAACCTACCATAGTCCGGTCCAAAAACCGGTGGGAAATTATAACCCTGCCAATGCCTTAAACCTTGTGCATAGTGTTTGATAAAAGGGTCCTGACTGAAGACCACAAAACTCTACCGTATGGTTATTGAAGGTACATTAGAGTCTCGCAACCCCGACTATGGACACCAGGTTGCAGCACCCATTCCCCTGCGTTTTAGCAGGCTCCTCAAATTGCGGTAAAAGCTATTTTATAAAGAAACTATTCGAAAATACTTCCGGTGTTTTATCCCAAACCCCAAACAATATTGTTAGGCTTTATTCGTGCTAGCAAGATCTTTATATGGAACTATCCGTAAGGTTCCCACACATCAAATTTTTAGAAGGCATACCAAATAATCTCAACGACGATGCATTGTTATCTACAGGCCTTGTAAACATGGTGATTGTAGACGACCTTATGAGCGAAGGTGGAGATCACCCTAGGATAGAGAAAGCTTTAACTCAATATTCCCACCATCACAATCTAAGCACATGTTACATCGTGCAGAACTTGTTTTACAAGGGTAAGAGCAGTCGGTCTATAGCTCTCAATGCCTCATCCCTGGTTTTATTTAAACCCCTCAAGACAAACAACAGATATCCATTATAGCTAAACTGATGTACCCAGAAAACACCCAGTTTTTCTTGGAAGCCTTTAACGACACTACAGAGAAACCCCACAGTTACTTACTTGAAGACTTAAAACTCAATATTCTACAAGACTACAGACTGTGTGCTGGTATTTTCCCACCTGATCTCCCCATCGTTTACACACTTACAACCAAGCCCAAAGCCTATAAAAAGAATCATTAAAAAGTCTTCAGTAACATTTACACTCTAGACCTTATAATACCCGATATTGAACATGCCGGATGCGTCTAAGCCGTAATCTAGCCCTCTTAAAAATGCCAGTCACAGCTAGCCCCCAGCAAAGAAAGGCCATCCTGTGTGTGGCTTCGGATGATTTAGTGGCTGCCATTTCAGAAATCGCACTAAACACCCTAAAAGGTAATGTCCCTACATCAAAGCACCAGTTCCTTGTTTTGAAGAAGAAGTGCCACTTTATCAAGAAGCTCAGTAATTAAAGGACTTCCCTCATTTCTAAGAAGAAACTGGTAAAGCAGTCGGGAAGTTTATAGGTTCTTTGTTGGACATAGCTATACCGCTAATTACCAGCCTCCTAACCATGAACTGATGGATTATGCCCAATCGATGTACTTGGTACCACGGCAGCAGCTGGAACAGTTGGAGACGTCTACGGGCAACGCCTGAAATATCCAGAAAAATGAGATGCAGTGCCTGGATGCCTAGATTAATGACATTTTGAACCGCACTGTTTTAAAACCTTACGACAAAGCAGGTCTTTTCTCCAGCACTCCTCAAAACCTTTTAAAATATTACAGGCAAGGAAATGCTGAAAAAAACAGGTTGACTCTATATGTCCCTGACTCTGAACAGCCTCCACCATTCCCTTCAATGTCTCACAAACGACCACCATCCTCAGACAACATTGTTGAAGAACTTCAAAAAAATATAAGTCAAAGGTACAGAGGGAGCGCACAAATATTGCTAAGTAAGATGTCAGCTTCTAAAGATCTGTCCTCATGGAATGAGAGAGGTGAATTCCTCTACAAAGGTCAACCGGTTGTTGGATCCCACATGTACGACCTAATCAAAGGTCTTACGCACCCCAAAAAACTATCGCTCCAGAAAACGCCTAGAAATCAGGAACAGTTTCTGCGGGCCTCTGCGTAACTCTACATTCATTCGACGATCATCGGTAATGCTGAACACAGGCGGCTGCTTGACAGTTTGAAAGATCTGACTTACAGCCCCCTAAGTACTCCAACAACTGTTTTTAACCCCCTCCCTAAGATTCCAACGTCCCCTTTCTTTTCACGGGTATCACCCTCTTGGAGCAACGAGGCTCTCTTCTGGAACCTAAAAAAACAGACATTGTCCAAAATCAACACGTGGTTAAATGTCTGATGTTTCTTTTGGCTTTTGAACCTATGTATATGTGTGCCTGTGTTTGCGTGTATAGTTTTGCCATAGATAACATATTGATGTTGTTCTTTTTTTTTATTTCTTTAGAAAGTTTATCAGTGTGATGGTTGTACTCTGAAAAAATTGTTGTGTAAATAAGTGTTTCTGTCATGTTTTAAAAACACTTTAAATGTGTGTCCTTGCGTGAGAATAAAGAAACTGAGTCTGAATTCAAGTTTTTATTCTTTTATTTTAGACAGTCAACATTACACATAAGAGGTGTTACACGACCTTACACTTTTGACAAACTGCGAATTCTGTTTTAAAAGCCCTTAATGTAGACCTAGAGTTTTCTTTCACATATTTCATAACAATACTGTCATTGTTAACTAGGTCATTCGAATACAGATTTAAATAAATTCTAAACATCATACCCTCAGACATTTTAACAATAAAATATATACAATGCTCCCAGAATGTGACGGCGAGAGAATCCTGTAACTGTATTTTGTTATACTCCACCCTCGCAGCAGCTTTTTTTACATACTTGAATATAGGTTTTGTATAGCTGTCAATCACTGTAACCTTGTCTTTATCTAAAAACAGGACCACACAGTGTAGTGCGGATCTGTGTTAAAGACGAGTGTGCAGGGTCCTTCGGACCCTATTTCACCAGGTACAGTGTCGCTTGGAAAAACACCTAAAAAGCATTTCTTAGCGTATTTATGGTGGCTTAAGAAATCCTGAATATGAACAGTGTCCATTTTACAATATTTTGAAGATAGTCAAACAAAATCTGCCGGGCATGGTTGATCTGAATGACGTTGTTGAATACAGAGAATACAACCATGTTCACATTTGTAGCCAAAGCCTGACTAAAACACATTTTTGCTTTTAGATTTCCATTTTTGATCAAGCTGCAGTGGTTGCCGTCTTCCATGTCAGGGGTCACATGGAAAGCGAACAGCATGTAGCCTGCCCCATATCCTTCTCTTGACATGACGACTCCCGAGTCACGCAGGTGCTTCCTGGTTATCAAAACCAAGCCCAGATATTCCCTGATAAAATTAGTGTCTCCAAAGCTGGGTGTGTACGGTTTTACAGGAATCACAGCCCCCTCATGGAACAGCGCAGCGGAGTTGATGTCGTAGTGTTTGAAATTAAAAAGGTTTTAGGTATAGAGACCGCCAAAAGCTGTGTTGTCGACAAAACCTATGATAATAAGTTTAGTTAGTTGCCCCCAAAATATTTTTTCTGCTGGGTTAATCCGGTACTGGCTGGGATGCTGAATATCTTCAGGGTTACTCTTTCAACAGTGTACTTGGCGTTCAATAGCTGTAAGGCTTCGGCGTGAGCCAATCTGACGTTTGGGGACACTTTCACTCTCTTTACAAACAAACTAGCGGACAGTATGAACAGTTTATACAAGTCCATGTTGTGGTTAAGTTTGAGCTTAAGATCAATACCATCTTGGAAGAAACGGTCTCAATTCATACGCCCGAGGAGGTCAAACTGTCTACTGCCGGCGGCAAAGTTTGCTCTTTTTACAAAACTTTGATTGTCACCGTCCGGCTCCTTGTCTTCAAACTGTGCATAAGTATCCTTGTAGAAGAGCTCTGCTGAAAGCTGTGTGTCCAGGGCATCGCGGTTGCAATTTAGAATATTCTTGATATAGGCTCTGTAGGCATACATGTTAACACTTTGCGTGATGAGCAGATCGGTGAGGGTAATGTCCACCTCATTAAAAATGGTCGCGAGGGGTAAGCGATCGTCACCACTTTAGCAGTGGCCAGTGTGTTGGCACCGTCTGCTTTTACAATTTTACAAACAAGATGCAGCAGAGTATTGTTGAGATCTAGATACATATCCGTGGACCCTGAATCAAAAAACTCTATCAGCGCCAACGGCGTCAGAGCGGCTAGAGGCGATACTTCCATACAAAGTCTGTTTTTGATACTGATCTGAGTGGGCTTTAGAGAAAACAAGTCTAACTCTGATTTGGAATATTCTCCTGATGCGTAATGTACGAAGACCCAGTGGCGGCTGGCAGGGAATGGGGGTGGCAGGCGGGGAGGGGGGGTTTGAATAAAAAAAAGCAACAAAAAAACCCACTTACCTTTCAGCTGTCGCCGTCTTTCCATCGTTCCTTCTCTTCCTGGCAATTCCGGAACCAGGAAGCACCTGGGCTCCCCTGAGCCAGTCACAGGCGACCCCAGCCCTGCCCTGCCCTAACCCAGCCCCGTAGCAATGAAAAATAAAATGATAATAACAAAGTTATTATCATTTTCTTTTTCTTTTTTTTCTGCTCTTAGAGCAGTGAGGCGACGCTCCTCCGCCTTAGTGGAGGAGCCGCCCCTGCGAAGACCATGTGTGAGAAAGTGCCCTCTTTCTGCATGGTATGCCCCCACTTTTTGCTGAATTGCTGATGTTCTTTGACTGAGTGTGCCCTGGGCTCCTGCTAATCAGGTACCCAGGGCCTATGCTCCTTCCCTAAAAGCGCATTGAAGCCTAAACCCAATTGGCATCCCTGGCCACAGGTAGGCCCCTGGTAAATGGTACCACAGGTACCCAGGGCTCTGTGACCAGGGAAGGCCCCTAAGGGCTGCAGCACTTATTGTGCCACCCTTAGAGTCCCTGCACCTTTTCACTCACACACTGCCTTTGCAGGCTGCATGTCTTGGTGCAAAACAAAGTGAAGAGTCGACATGGCACACATCCCTGTGTGCCATGCCTACAAACCACTGCCCTGGCCTAGATCAGTCACCCCTCTAGCTGGGTGCACTATACCAGTGGTGAGGGTACAGGTGCATGAGCCCTGTGCCCCTACAGTGTCTAAGTCCATTCTTAGACACTGTAAGTGCAGTGCTGCCATTAAGAGTATATGGTGCTGGGAGTTTGTCATTACGAACTCCACAGCACCATAATGGCTACACTGAAAACTGGGAAGTTTGGTATCAAACTTCTCAGCACGTTAAACCCACACTGATGCCAGCGTGGGATTTAATGTAAAATGCATGACAGAGGGCATCTTAGAGATGCCCCCTGAAACTCGACCAACTTCTAGTGTCCCGACTGAGTGGCTGCTTAGGCTGCCACCAACAGACATGTTTCTGGACCCCTGGGTTGAGAGCCTGCTGCTCTCGGGGGCCTGAAACAATTCACATCCTGGGACGAGGTGCCAAGTCCTCCCCCAGGATGGGCAGGGTTCACGAAAGGGGAAGCTTCAAAGGCATGCTGCCTTTGTGAGCCTCCCCAGACCATTTGCTGCTTTCAGCAACTGGTCCCCACTGGTTCTACCCCCCACTTTGGGCGGGAGAACCGGCGGGAAAAACAAGTGAGGGAGAGAGGTGTGCCCACCTCTGCCAACTCCACCCCTCAGGTGGGGGAGGCGAGGTGAAGCACAACTCAGAGTCCCCGCCATCTTGAGGATGGGTGGACCCAACCAACCAGGGACAGGCTCCGGTCCCCCTCCCACTGGAGGGTGGCACGATAGGGGGTGTACCCACCCCAGGGAAGGGACCCATTGGTCCCTGCCCTCTACCTACCTGTAATGCCCCATAATCTAGTATTTACCGGGCACCCTGAACCTTGCTTCCTCAGATCCAGCCAAGAAACCAGAAGAAAAGAAGAAGAAGGACCGAACAGCCGTGCAGCCAGCTAACAAGAGGAAGACGCCCACTGACTTGGCCCCAGCCCTACCGGCCTGTCTCCCCTCGAACCTGCTCCTGCGAAATCCCGGTGTGTCCTGCAGCCAGCAATCTCAAAAACCTCGGCGGACCTGCCTGCCTTCACTTCCAAAGACTGCTTCTCCCGTGAACACCGGATTTGTTCAAACTGCAACCTCTGGCAGCAGCCGGAGACCGCGAATCTGCCCCACTCTGCACCCGCCGTCCACGGCCCGAGCTCGAGTGGGCAAACACCACGAGGAGGTCACCCCGGCGATCCTGAACAGATATCCGGCGACCCCTGACCTGCCTCAAGCCTCCAGCCGACGCCTGCAGTCGAAATCCAGAAGGCCCCTCTAACCGCGACCCGGAGCTTGTAAGCCGATCCTACCCCAAAAGGCACCCCTGCACCCGACGCCCCACAGCCTTGTGTGCCCAAACCAACGGTGCCTCACCAACCCTTAACTTCCCAGCTTACCTCTCGAAGTGGTGGTCGCACCCAGAAGTCCTTCGTCTCCCTGCCTGCAGCGCCTTTGCCTACCGGAGGTTCTCCATTGAAAACAACAGGGCGCCCGACGTCGAAACAGCACTCTGCACCCGGCCGCCTCAGTGCCGCTGAGGGTGCACCTTTTGTGCTACTTTGTTTCCCCATTTGCACTGACCTAAACCCTAGGAGCTTTGCTCCCACAACCCAGTGGCCTGCTTGCCAGCAGCCACCAACCGGAGGCCCCCTATCCCCCATTGGATAACATTGGGCCTCAACATTCTGCACCCGGCCGCCCTAGTGCCGCTGAGGGTGTAACAAGAGTGCATCACTGACCCTGGGGGACCCCTGAGTCTAACCCCAGAACCTTAACTCCCACAGTCGATAACTTACCTGTGAACCGATAACCTGTTTTTCCTCCATAGGATAACATTGACACTTTTTCTCCAAAAAGTTTCTAAGTGTGGGGTTTTGAAATCTAAAAATATTCTTTAAAAATCGCACGAATAACCAAAACGTATTTACTTACCTGTTTGCAGGAAATGTCCCAGTGCTGAATCTAGGTATCCAGCACTGAGTTAGAAAAGTAACGTGAAAAGTAACTTACCTGTAATTTACTGAAAAAGCCTATTCATTTCAAAGTACTGTATTTGCTAAGTATTGCAACCTACTGCATCCCCTGTAAATCAAACAAAGTACAATTACTATTGCATTTTCAAACTGTTCTACAATCAGCAACTTATTACTGTAAAGTATTTAATGCTGACCTGTGCCAGGCTTGCTTGGTTCTAAAAATAAAACAACAGTATATTTTTTATACAAAAACAATTGGTCTAGAGTTCAGTCCGTGAGTGTGTGAATTCATTTGCTGACTGGGTGTGTACATCAAATGCTTAACACTGTCCTCTGATACTGCCTTACTGCTCGACCACTCTACCACAAATAGAGAGTAAGGTTCTATCTAACTTTAACCTCTGCCTACCTCTGGGGTCACACTATACCTCATTTTGGTATAGTATATATAGAGCCAGTTTCCTACACCATGTTTCAGGTTGTTTAAAAAATATTTATGCTAGTGGGTGTTCTCTTGATCTTCAAGGCTCTCTTCCGCCTTACGGATCTTCTTTTGTAAGCGCTTTTTGAAAAGCACCTCCTTATTTTATAGGGAGCCGGGGGACCCCTACTCCTCAAAGACCTTTGCTTCCTTTTAATACTTGTGGTTGGCCTGCACACAAGTACCGCTCCTTCTTGGCGTTGTTTAGTCATGCGTTCAGGGACAGCAGAAGTCACAGATCCTACCACATCCTGGGCAGTGTTCAAGGCCACTGCTTTAACGTGGGGTTTTGCAATTTCATAGCCTCTTCTCAAGAAAGGCATAGCTCTTCTAAACAAACTACGGAAAAAAACCTCCAAGTCCCATCCCGTACATAACAGGGGCCCCTTGAAATAATGGTGTCCCTCCATATCCGGCCTGGTGTCTGTAATAGTCCCTGTACAGAGTGGAGTCGCCATATGTTTTCATGATCACCAAGACGACTTCTTAATATTCGCTGTTACTTTGCGGTCTTAAATGAAGCTTAACAATAACTTTCCCATATTTAAAGGACCACGGCTCAGATTGATTATCGAAGATCATGACCGACATAGTGTCAAAAATGGTTTTTAGAAATTGCTACATAGTCAGGTTTGATATATTGAATGATTGGCGGCTGGTGAAATCTGAAAGTGGTGGGGTGTAAACTTTCCAGATGTAGGTAACCCAGGATCTGGACCAACATCCCCGTACCCACAGGACCGCTCCCACGCAGCTTCAATTTAGGTAAGAGTTGAAGATTCACCTCTCTAAAGAGCACTACATCATGGTGCATTTACTGTCCATAAACCAGCTTCTTCGCCGATCACTCATTGGCTTTATGACTGTCATTGACCCTGAACTGAGCTCTGCAGCTTTTTGGCTAGGGTTTCGCTATAGAAATAATGCATACATATGCATACCGATAGGTCTGGCTTATTTCAGGTATATCTTGTGTGACATGATAAACCCTATAAAATGTGCGTGGCCAAAGAAGAGTAACTAGAAATCCTTTCCCGGAGACGTGGCCTATGTAATTAAAGGCATGACTTAAGCATGTAAACTAAAATCTTGTGTATTTGGATGCTTGTGAGGTTTGTTATTTTATCCAGAAAATAACAAACCTCACAAGCATCCAAATACACAGGATTTTAGTTTACATGCTTAAGTCATGCCGTTAATTACATAGGCCACGTCTCCGGGAAAGGATTTCTAGTTACTCTTCTTTGGCCACGCCCATTTTATAGGGCCCTGCCACACCCTTTGCATCCCCCTTGAAGCACTACTGCTATTGAGGCACTATTGTGACCAGGCTACAGTGGCTTCCATGTCAGCTCCAGTACTGCCCAGTAACCACCTGAGACGTGCTCATAAACAAGCCTCATGCACAAATCTTCTCTGCTGGCACTACCCAGCGTTCTGGGCTAAGTTGTGGGTTGTGGCATTTCTGTTCAGCGAGTAATGGGGTCTTTGAATCTCAGCCTCTAGGCGCCTTCTCAGCACCCCCGCCCGCTGCCGTCTCCTGCAGCTGGTAGGCGCTTTATGGCTTCTCATCCTTCTTAGTTTATGAACTCAGCCAGTTTTCACCAACAGCTGGAAAACCTGGACTGGATTTCTTCAATGCATCGCATGGGTGATGCGGCTGGTTATGTCATTGGTAGACAGCTGCACTGATTTTTTGGGCATCTTTATGGATTCTGCAGACTGCTTTTGTGGTGCCTTGAAACCAAGAAAAGGGTGTTTCTGCAGACACATTCAGGCATATGCCATGGGTTTTGTTTACTATCGGAGGCATTTATTCACGTAACCCTCACACATAGACCACCTTTTTGCAGTTTATTTCCTTAGTGCCAGGGGTGGAGAACAGATTTCCGAGCCGCTGTCCATCATGCATGAAGAGCGTGTGATAAACTAGCCGGGCAGTGCCTGGCTGTGTCTGCCAACAGATCACTAAGGTTTCACCGTTGTCGGAGCAAGAGTGGCTTGGGTCTTAATGCAAGCATCAGGAAAGGCCCCTGCTGCTCCCTTTTCGGTAGTTAAAATATCTGTAACGGGTGTAGGATCAGTGGCGGTTGGCGCCAAATATTGAATAGGAAGGGGGCAAAAAAACTATTTACAAAAAAAAAAGAAAATAAGTAAACATTTTCACTTACCTAACACTGCACGTCCTCGCTGTCTACCTCGATGTTCCTGGCTCCAGCCAGAGTGCGAGGTCAAACAGCCAACGCCTCCCTTAGCCAATCAATACACTTCACTCATACTATTGGAGTGAAGCGTCTTGATTGGCTGGAGCGGGCATGCTCTACGCTCCTAAAGGCTCTGTAGGTCTGTGCCTGCTCTCCAACCTGGCTATCTAAGACAGCGGGTTGGAGAGGTTTGAATTGCGCATGTCCGTAGCAAGGTAGCCGACCAAACAAACATGCGCAATGCAAACTTTAAGTGGCCACTCCTCACTGCTGCCAATCAGCAGCAGTGACGCACTGGCCCCGTCCCCACACTGCATTTGCTGGCAGAGAGTGAAAAATAAAATGGTAATAAAATCATTTTATTACCATTTTATTTTTCACTTTCTGCGCAGCAGTGTGGGGGGGGGCAATGCTCCTCCACTCATATGGAGGAACCGCCGCTGTATTGAATATTAATCACCATGTTATTTTCCCCCTTCACCTGGACCCATATTAACAATGGTGAATAACTATCCCCGATCCTCTGCGGCTCTACAATGTCACTGTTAATAACGGGGCACGTAGGGTCAGACTCTACCTGGCTTTTTATATATTGTACTGTTCCTAAAACTCTTCTCAATTTACCCATACAGCTAAACTCTGTATCGCAGTTTGGAGCTTTAAGAAACACCTTCCTTGTAATGTTATTTAATACTAGCTGAATATTCAAATATGTTTTGATGCTGGCTATGCATTTATTGATGGCCTCAACAACCGTTGTGACGCTGGGGTAATAGCCGTGAGGAAAACCAGTGTGGATGCTCAATGGTTCCTGATCACGCTTTATAGGAAATTTGGCCTCGTGCATTGTAAATGTATTCCATGTTCTTGGGCACTGGATTTCGGTTAGGGCTACCTCCTAGTCCCCTTTTAGGTCCACAGGTTTAGCCAGTTTCACGGTATAATTTGAAATTTGATTGTCAGGGAACATGTCCTTCGAGGCGTTGGATGGCACTGTAATAAAAAATGACATTGTCTCCATATTGTTGCTTTCAGAGAGCTCCCATACTAACACACCCTGCAGGGAGCTAACCAGCACCCAACTGTTAAATTTCTTGGGCCACCCCCTCCATTTGACAAAGGCCTGTCTGTTAGCACTGCTACCTTTCCATTTCAGAATCTTTTCAACCCTCTACGTACACCCGGTGTGGATCCTTTGGTACCTTTTATAACTCTTCGTTGTAAAAGGTACCCAACACCGTTTCGCCATCGTAGTCCCTTAACCTGTAAATATATATACCTTCTTTAAGCTCTCCACTTTAAAGATTTAATCGCTAAAAGTGTACTGGTAGCCCTTCATAGAGGCCCCTTTCAACTTTGAAACCCTAACATGATCACCTTCTTTTAAAAGAGACTTCTTTACCTTTGCAGCAAAACAGCTTCCATACAACATTCCTCACACCTCTAAGGAATTATCAGTCATTACATCTACAGGAGACGTTTTGATGGTTCTGTGATAACTGGCGTTATAAGTATCTATAAACAACTGTAGAACATCCACATATCAGTAGGTGTTATAGGCTGAGAAATATCTCCACATCTCAGATTTTAAACTTCTGTTAAAACGCTCTATAACAGCAGCTTTTACCTCTGTGTGCATTACAAAATGATAAACAGCATGCTGTTTTAATAATTTCTGAAACAAATTGTTTACAAATTCTTTTCCTGTGTTTGTTTGCAGTTTTTGAGGGGTTTGCCCTTTCCTGAAGGTGGCTTTAAAGGCTGTGGTGCACAGTACCACTTTTATCGCTTAGCGCTTCTACAAAGGCGTACTTGGGCAATTTAATTGAGCTCTGTAATTTTGCGTGGCTATACCTTGAAGACTGATTATGTCCACCTGCCATTGATAATCTAGCTGTGCATTAATGATGGTCGGTGTCCTCTTAAACCGCTTGCAGGCTAGCTTGTGGATTGAATACGCCTCTTCCCCAGCTAACCAGGTCTTCACCTGCGCTCTGTTTACCTACTCGTTTTCAACTAGAGCCCTTCTAAACAGAGCTTTGGCACTTCGGAAGCTTCAGATCCCACTTGTATCGTAATAAAGCTTCCTTAACCCGTCCTTCGACATGTTATTAGCCACTGCATCTCATGAAATGAAAGATAATGGTTTTGTGTAAGGGCATTTTATTAAAAATAAAGAATGTTAGCAACACATAAACAGGGCATACTTTACAGTTTTATGGTACACATCTTGTTATTGTTGTTGAACAGTTTTCTGACTTTTCACTACGTATTCATATGAAACATACTACATGCATTACTAGGGGCCTGGCAGATAATTTGCCTCAGCGTCACAAGTTTTTATATTTTTACAGCTATAAACACAACGTCTCTAGACAGGACATCCTGCGCACCCCGCCTACAACTTTGTACCCTCAGGATTCTGACGGCATTCAAAAGATCGTCTAATTCCCTGTTGTACAATATAAAACCTTTATTTCTGAAATAATCTTCGGTCAGAAGCTCCAAGGCAATTTGTAAGCTGGTTGTCGGTGATAGTATTAACCCCCACATACGGCATTTGTACGCACTCCAGTATTCATCCATTGTAGGTAGCCACACATTTATACACCAGTTGGCTATGCACGTAGGACTGTCACAATGCATTGACATGGACGGCTCATCAAGCTTCAGATAGCACAGAGTTACAGGTTGTATTTCAGCTATTCTCTCTTTAAGCAACACATATGCCAATCTGGCAATATATATGTATCCTGGATGTAACTCAGAAGTATCTTCCGCATCCACATTCTGATGCTTGTCCTAAAAGTGAGTAAGTATGTAACGTTAAAAATACAATAATGACATGCTACCGGGGGACTCTTCATTTTTAAAAACAGTTTTTGTGGGGCTAAAGAGCTGCTCATCTATTTTTAAAATAAAAATTGCACATATGTTTTATATAGCCCTTTCTGCCATCCTTCTAACAAAATATGTACACAAACCTTGAATACAACAGAGTTTTGAGCGTGGCTCACTCGAGCAACGGATCTCTTTGAACGTGGTTGACAAGACCATAATCATATCAGGGTGGACATTTTTCTTTTCCACAGACAAACTATACACCAACCATAACAGTTTATATACTTTGTGCGTGTCTAGCAAGTTACAAATATGAAGGATTGTTCTTAAAGTGAAGAGTCGTATAGACACTTGTGAGCCTTCTGCTGTGGATCATTAATTTTATGACCGTAACAGAGGTTATAATAGTCACGTTTGACACACGCATTCTAAACAATTGCAGCAAAACCTTTAACAGACCATATGGCGTCGTAGGGTACGCCTGGAGTTTTTTTTTCAAAATCTGCAATATTATAGGTACAAACACATTTCTTACGTGCCTCTTTGTTCTGGATTGTGGAACTTTCAGTCTGTTTTGAACTGCATAAGCAGTAAACATTTACGGCGTTAACCTCTGGCGGCATCCACTCTACCACTGCTCTTTTTGCTGATGCTTTCTACGGTTAAAAAAAGAAAGAAAGACTGACTAGTAGTTAAAAATAAAATGTTGCTGTATATACGGTATATGTAGGTGTCTGTAGTGATTCACTCCGAGGCAGTCTGGTTGAAGAGTGAGTTTATTGAAAGGTAGACTACACAGCAGTTGATCAGCACCTCCCAGTGCAGACAAGCAGTAGCCAGTACAGTTCCAGAGTTCCTTCTTCAAACCATAACATTCTTAGCATGCACATGACATTATGACATCACAGCATCAGCAGAGCAACATAGTAGAATACAACATACCTCCCTTTCTCCTACAACAAACAGAAGTGGAAAACGAAGAAAAGATCAGAAAAGAAAACAAGAAACACCAGAAAGTAAAACTAAGAAATAAAATACAAACAAATTATTCACGAAACCTTTTAGGAGTAACAATGACTCTGGAACTCCTTCTACGTTCAAAAGGAACAGGTGGAACAAGCTCATCTTGGTCATTCAACAACGGGCTTGACCTTGTCTTAACTACTTTAGACAGGTTCCACCAATGACCACCTTCCACCTGAACTGCATTGTTACCAATCTTGATAACTTTGCTAGGTTCACCATATTTACGCTTCCCTTTCTTGGTATGCACGGGAATCTTGATACGAACAAAATCACCCACATTAAGAGGAACAACCTTGACACCCTTTTTCTTGTCAAACCATACCTTTTGTTTACTCTGCACACATTCAGAATTAAACTTGACAATTTCCATAAGGGAATGGACATTGGACTCAGATTGTAACCATTTGCTCATCCATCCAGGCCTGAAACAAGTATTGGCCCTCCTACCCCTTAGAAGCTCAAACGGGGAAACCTTGGTAGATGAGTGGGGAGTGGTCCTATAAAACCAAAGCATGCTTTCTAAAGACTTTATAACATCATGGTTACCACCCACCGCCCACTTAACACACTCACCCACCACCCGATTCATTCTTTCTACGAGACCATTTGTCTGTGGGTGATAGAGGGAACTTTTTAAATGTTTCACACCGCTGGAAGTCAGGAAAAATTCGAATTCTTCACTAAGAAATTGAGTTCCATTATCTGAGACAAGGAACTGAGGAAACCCTTCCCTCAGAAAAACTTCTTTCAAGAAAGCAATAACGCTAGTAGAGCTAGCTTCCTTGACAACCTTAATCTCAAGCCATTTAGATGCATAGTCCATCAAAACTAGAATGTACTTCTTACCCAAAGGTAATACCTCGTATGGACCCATGATGTCAACTCCTACCTTTACCCAGGGACCAGAAGGACATTCGATGCGTAAAAGGGGAGGAGTGGAAACCTTAAAGGTTTTCTCTGCCGAGCAGCACACAGAACAATTTTCCACCAGCACACCAATCTCAGTATCCATGTTCGGCCACCAGAAGTCCTGACGAACACGACGTTTGGTGAGCGTGACATCTAAATGTCCCTCGTGAGCTTTTTTGACAATGGTGGGCCTAATAGAGTGAGGAGGTATAAGTTTGTTGCATCTCATGAGTATACGATCCTCTAAAGAGATTTCAGACTCAACTTTCCAATAGGGCTGCAAGAGGGGAGACAATCCCTTTTCCTTAGGCCAGCCTTCTTTGACTAATACACACACTTGTTGAAGAAGACTATCCTCTAACAAAGCTGCTCTCCAATCCTCTTCCGACCCAACAGCCAGATCAGAGATGTCTATGGCAGCCACAAAGCAATCTTCAGCATCTTCCTCACACATTTCTTGAAAACCAGTACCTTCATATCCATCACTGTTTTGAGGGAAATGGGAAAGAAAATCTGGCCTTCCATTCCTACCGCCAGGAATGTGTGAAACATCAAATTGGTATTGAAGCAGCTTGCTAACCATCCTTGTTATCCTGGGTGTGCAACACTTACTAGGACCAGAACCAAGGATGGAAACAAGAGGTTTGTGGTCTGTAACTAGTTTAAAACGTCTTCCCCACACATAGGGACGAAACTTTTCAATAGCCCATAAACAAGCAAGTAATTCTTTTTCGATTACGGAATATTGGACCTCAGCGTTCCTAAGCATCCTAGACGCAAAGGCAACAGTGTTTTCTCTGTCTCCGCAATTTTGTGTGAGGATGGCGCCTAAACCCACTTGACTAGCATCTACAGCTATACAGCAGGGCAAATCAGGGTCAAATGGGGTGAGAGCCTCACTGTTCTTCAAAGAAGACTTGACCACATTGAACGCACGATCACACTCCTCAGACCAATCAAATTTGACTCCTAACTTGAGCATATTGCTAATGGGCCGAACAATTGAAGCATAATTAGGGATAAATCTTGAATAGTATTCAAACAAACCTAGCAAGGACTTGACGCCAGTCTTGTCTTTGGGTACAGAAGCATTGGAAATGGCATCCATAAGCCCTTGCCTAGGCTTAATTCCTTCGTGTGATAGTAAATGACAAAGAAATTCAATCTCTTTGCAAAGAAACTTACACTTTTCGGACTTAAGAACAATACCATTTTTTTTTTAAATGTTGAGTACTTTTCTGAGGATGGTGTCATGTGAATCATTATCTTTGGCATAGATCAGCACATCCTCCTCAAAGACAAGCACCCCATCAACCTCCCTCAAAAGATTTTGCATGACCCTCTGGAACACCGACACAGCGGAGGCAAGCCCAAAAGGCATTCTTCGATATCGGAATGTTCCAAGAGGGGACACAAATGCCGTGAGAGAACGAGAGTCGGGGTGTAGTTCAATCTGGTGATATGCGCTAGCCAGATCCAACTTCGAGAATACTTGTGCACCTTTAATACTCGTGAACAGATCGTTAATTCTAGGCAAAGGGTGGGAGTCAACCCAGATCTCTTTGTTGAGAGATCTGAGGTCGACACACACGCGCAATTGTCCATCCCGTTTGCGAGCCACAACCAAAGGTGACAACCATAGAGATGATTCTGTTGGTTCGATGATGCCCCTGTCACACAAGTCTTTGAGTTCTTTGTTAAGGTCATCTCTAATGCTAAAAGGGACGCCTCTAAGTTTGTGCTTTACAGGAATAGCACCATCCCTTACAATAATTTTGTGTTTGAAACCTGATATTTTTTCAAGCGTATTACCAAAAACAGAAGGAAATTCGATTTTCCATTTACTTCCCTCATCTTCACAGGTCACTAGCATAACTTGCTCCTTAGTGCCTGGTTTGAGTACCATCCCAAACAATCCCTGGTGAAACCACCCGAGAATGTTGAGCCCCTTGACGGCAACGTAAATTTTCCCTCTGATCCTTCTATCTTTGAACATCAGAATATCTTCAATGAAACCTAATAGTTAAATTTTGCGTCCCTCATAAGAGACAGGAGAGCGGTCAGGAGGAAATAACTCTCTGTCACCCCATTTTTTGGTGAACAATTTTTGAGTTATCATGGTAATCCTAGCACCAGAGTCAACTAATAGTTGGAGTTTTTTATCCCCAACAAGTATTACAACAATCGGGTCAACACATAGAGAAGGATTACCTGATACGGGCTCACTTAACACATCACTAGAGGAAAAATCATCATGAACAACAGAAATGATCTCAGGGTCAGAGTCAGTGCTTTAAATGGGCCGGCACTTCTCTACTGCAGAGGAGAGTACCGGTACTCATGAAAAGGTAGGCTCATTGGCTGTGAGTGCTGGTGAGCAGGAGTGGAACGTGTCTCTGGCAGCCAAGGCGCCGCTTCTGTATCCCCGATCTGAGCCCCAGCTGAGCTATTCAGCAGGGCTCATTTGAATAATGTCCGGGTGCTCACCATCACGCTGTGTTTGACAGAGCAGGGTCCGTTCAGGCCCTGTGCTGTCAATCACAGTCACACTATCGTGTGCATTTGTGCAAACACAGGAATCATGGCAGTCCCCCAACAGTGGCAATCAGGCTACGGCCAGTCCGGCCCTGGTGGCAATTAAAAAAGCCAATGTAGGTGAAGAGTATAACATGGCTTTTATCATGCTCGAGTCTTTTGAGTGTCTGCTTATGTTTGTGTGTTTGCCTGCACTTGTATGCCTGTTTTTTGTAAGAAAAAAATGAGAGAAAGAGAGAGAGAATTTAAACACTCTCAGGAGGTATTTTAAAGAAAATGGGTGGCACTTTGTATGTACATGTCTGCTCGGCGACAAAGATTAATAAATAACGTAGTAGGGAGGGTTGGTGGGTGGGTGAGTGAGTGGATGGATGAGTGAGCAAGGGTGGATGTATAGATGGATGGATGAATAGATGGATGGATGAGTGAAAGCATGGATGGATGGGTGAAAGAGGGTGGATGATTGGATAAAAGGGCGGATGATGGGTGGATAAGTGAAAGATTGGATGGATCAATGAAAGGGAGGGAGGATGGATTAAAGGGTGGATGATGGATGAGTGAAAGGCGGGATTGAGTGAAAGGGTGGATGGAATGAAAGGGTGGATGGAATAAAGGAGTGAAAGGGTTGATGTATAGATGAGCGAAAGGATTGATGGATGAGCGAAAGGGTGGATAAAGAGATGGATGAGTGAAAGGATGAATGGATAGGTTTGGAGATGGATGGATGGATAGGTTTGGATATGAAGGGTGGACAGACGGAATGGTGAAAAACTGAATGATGGATGAAAGACTGAATAGACGACAGAATGTAAAGGTTAAATGGTGGACATCAGTATGTAAATGGTAGGATGAAAGGATGAATGGATAGATCGATGGAAGAGACAAGAGATATCTTCTGGGGAGGGTCATGATGATTTGCTTAATTTGCTTTGTGCCATAAGAGCTTTGGTTCGAAGTGGGGGTATTTTCAGTTTCTTCCTACTCACGTGCTGAAAAATATATAGTATTGTGCCAAACAACAGCAATTAACAGTATGGCATTAAGAAGGTGCAACTATTGCAAAAAAGGAAATGTTAACATATTATCGCATTTCTCTTTCAGTTTGTGTAATGAGTTAACCTGCTTTGTTTATATAAACACATTTCTCATGTGTTTTGGTATGTGCTGCAACTAATATAGAAGTCGTTAAGTATCATCATGTCTTGCCCTTAGCCCCGCCCCCTCACTACACCTCTAGCTCATTTTAATGAGTACCTGCACTTATTTTTTCCCATTTAAAGCACTGGTCAGAGTCGTCATCAGATTCTATAACACAAGCAACACTCTTTTTCTTAAATTTCCTCTTGAGGCACACTTTAGCATAGTGACCCATTTTTTTACAAAAATTACACATAACATTCGTAGGCGGGCATCTACTCCCTTTCGAATGAGGAGAGCTACCACAACGGATACACACATTGTTAGGAAGGGTAAAATCAGATTTAGGTTTGGTGGTATTGTTGCTACTGCTTTTGACAGATTTAAGTTTGACATTATTGGCTACTCCAACAGCATTGACACTTTCAAGAGGTTTTTCATCAAGCTCTTTCAATGAAACTTGTGAGATTTCAATGCTTTTTGCAACCTTAATTGTTTCTTCGAGTGACAAGTTCCCCATAGCCAGCAGTTTCTGCCTAATATACTTATCTTTACACTGGCAAACGAACTGATCTCTAATAAGTTGATCAGTAAAGTTTTCGAAAATGCAAACAGAAGCCAACCTCCTAAGAACAGAAATGTAGGCATCAACGTCTTCACCATCGGTTTGTTTCCTCTTGAAGAACTTGTGCCTCAGAACCATCAAACTCGGTTGTTTGCCAAAACGTATCTTGAGTTTGCGCTCGGCTTCTTGATATTCATCGATGACTTCATTGTCGTCTAAAATCAGTTCTGGTAAATATTTGAAAATGGACCTGCCCTCAAAACCTAAAGAGTGAAGGAGTAAACATTTCTTTCTTTCAGCACCAAACCTTAAAGCTCCAATTGCACCTAAGTATGTTTCGAATGCATCGAACCAGACATCCCATTTGACAGGTGGTTGTCCTGGGGTGTCTAGGAAAGCTGGAGGTGGAGAAACGGCTTGCATTGTACACATGGCAGAAAACAAGTTTCAAACAAGGACAATTGAAGCGATGTTGATTAAAAAAAAAATGCAGATAAAGTAAACAAAATGTAAGATTGAAGAAATAATGTGTTAAGCACTGTGATCCACGTAGAAAAGGCAGTGCACAACGAAGTAAAGAAAACAAAGTAAAAAGTGTGCGAATCACTGTAATCCACACGTAAATCAAATTATTTGAAAAACATTGAAGTTCTGTGAAAAGTGTGCGAATCACTGTAATCCACACGTAAATCAAATTATTTGAAAAATATTGAAGTTCTGTGAAAAGTGTGTGAATCACTGAAATCCACAACTGACAGTAGAAGGCAGAAGGCAGGACAATAAAATGGATATGGTGTGCGAATCACCGCAATTCGCAATGCTCAAGTGCAAGGAGAGCATAAAAGAAGGTCAATGCTGGGAAAACGCTGTAAGTAAGGAAGATTCATCTGAAGAAAACAGCACATTGTCAAATAAACAGTGTGGAGCAGGAGGCGTCTTGAACAATGAATATGGTTGTCCAGGCAACGCACAGACGATTGAAGCACGTGACATAAATAAACACATGCGCAAGTGTTCTCTCGTGCGTGCGTGTAAAGTCTAATGCGCATGTACCAGTGCGTGAGTATGCTCGCGCAGAGCGCTCGTGCTTCGCAACTGTAGAAAGGTGGAAAAAGGGGACAAAACAACCAAAATAGACCCACCAGCAAATAGAGAAAAGCGGGACCAGGCGGGAGACGTTCACAGCAGGCAGCGGCAGGACGGCGAAACCTCAAAGCAGGCAGCGGCCGAACAGAACGGAGACAGCTCGCCGACGGAGCACTTCCTCACAGATCTCTCTTCCCGTCACGCCGCACCTCGCTCTTGCTGTCGGGGAAGTCAAATAGCAGCTTGGACCAACAGGTAAGGTTGAGGGGAGTCTACAACCTTATGTCCATAGGTAGGCAAGGAGACTTGGTGATTCATCCGCCAGAAATGTAGTGGCAATGTTGAAGATGGCCAGGAAAGTTGAGACAGGATTGAAGAACTCATGCTGTGGGTTCCGCTGTGTAGTCCAGACCGTCGCCAGAAAATCTGTAGTGATTCACTCCGAGGCAGGTTGAAGAGTGAGCTTATTGAAAGGTAGACTACACAGCAGTTGATCAGCACCTCCCAGTGCTGACAAGCAGTAGCCAGTACAGTTACAGAGTTCCTTCTTCAAACCATAACATTCTTAGCATGCACATGACACTATGACATCACAGCATCAGCAGAGCAACATAGTAGAATACAACAGTGTCTATAATGATTTTTACTAACCTCGTCATTTTCATGGAACTCGGTGGCGGCTCTGAAATCTTGAAAGTTCCTGACGTCCATCGAGGCATAACCGGTGTCGAAGTTTGCGAGCGGCTGTTGCACAACGATAGCCTCCAGAGCCAGTTCCTCAAGAAATCCCATATCTTCATTGACCGATGAGTTAGGAGCTGTTATAGATTCTTCACCATCTTCCATTTCGATGAAATTATTTCCTGCATTTGCTTCATTACTCAAGGCTTCGCTGCAGCTGCTGAAGCCCTTATTGGGCATATCAGTTGCGGCAAATTCTTGAGGCTGAGCCTTTCTGACCGCCGGCAGAGCTCCTTGTCAAAACCGATGATGTTGTGACCACCCTCATTAAGGTTGCTCTGCTGCGCGTTCTGCTGCATTGCCGCTGGTGTCGGGCTACAATAATATCTATTGATAGTGTTAAAACCACCTCAGAGGGCTTCTTTTTGATGAGGTGGCTGTATCTCTTCATAATGACCGAGCGATCTCTTTCTGGAGGGCGGCTCCTGGGTGTGGCATAGGGTACTTAGGGGCGCCTTAAATGTATTCTGAGCATCAAAAAAGGCCATACTCCTCTATATCACATCATAGTCACCTGATCTCCAGGAGGACTGGTTCATTGAGGGCTACTGCATAGCCCTAACCGCGTGGTAGAACCATGAGCACGTGGCCAGGATGATGTCACAATACATGTGACCCAACACGGTCATGTGACCCCCGGAAGTGTTGCCACTTCCAGGGAGGGTCCACAGGGGCCCAGAGGTCCCAGTAACAGAAGTGATGTCACTTCCGGGAAGGACAACTGTCACTTTTTACTTGATGGGAAAGGTATGCCTCATTACTACTCTTGTGATAAAAATGGCACCCCACATGCATGAGTGGGCCTAGCACCCTCAGCAGGAAAGGGCCCAAAATGCAACATGGACAGATCAAATTTCTCTTACGAAAACAAACCTTTTTTTTGCAATTTGAGGAGCTGTGGATTTTGGGCCCTAGCTCAGCTGTTACCCAGGGAAACCTAAAAAAAAATAAAAACACACATTTCTGTAAACTAGACACCCAGGGGAATCTAGGGTGGCATGACTTGCATGGATTAAACAAGCTTGCCTTTCACCCTTACAAACCTCAAACTTTGGATAAAACCACACATTTGCCTCTTATTTCTGTGAGGGTAAAGTGCTGGAATCTGTGGGAACCACTAATTTAATCCCACCCAGCATTCCTCCATGTCTTCCGATAAAGAAGGTACCTTACTTGTGTGTGCTGGCCTAGCTTCTGTGTCAGGAAAGGGCCCAAAACACAACATTGTCAGAACACATTTTTGCACTCAAAAACTACCCTTTTTTTGCAATTTGGGTAGCTGTGAATTTTGGGCCTTAGCTCAGCCGGAACCCAGGGAAACCAAACGCACACATTTCTGAAAACTAGACACTCGGGGGAATTCGGGGTGGTGTGATATCTGTGGATTTTCTTACCCAGAAGCCTTTGCAAACATCAAACTTTGGCTAAAAACACACATTTAACTCACATTTCTGTGAGGGAAATATGGAATCTGCAGATGGCCACAAATTTCCTACCACCCAGCAATCCATCTCTCTCAATAAAAATGGTACCTCAATTGTGAGAGTAGGTCTATTGTCCATGTCAAGAAAGGCCCAAATCACAATGTGGAGACCTCAACATTTCCTATTAAAAAAAGAGCTGATTTGGCAATGGAGGCAGGCACCCAAAAAAGTAGACACCCATAGGAGTCCATGGAGGAGTGAATTGCGTAGATCTCACAAGGCTTGCTTACCCAGAAGGATTTAGCCCCACTCTCTTGGCCCATATGTAAAAACAGCACCCAAAACAATCAAAATTTTACCTCGCTTCCCATTTGGATGGGGTTGCTTTAGTCCACAGGGGAGCAGAAAGACTGTTAAGGCTTCAGGGATGAGGGTGTGGTCAGATGTCAGAATGAGCCAGACACCAACCCATTATTTCATAATAAAGTTCCTGCCATCCAGTGGGCTCCCCCTGCCCCACGGGACAAACTGGGGACAAACCCATCTCTGGCGCCCATGGGGGCAGACTAACTTGCCCCTTTTGGTGTGGGGGTATGGCCCGATGCCAGAGTGAGATGCTCGCACCCCTTTGTTTTGCCCCAAATACAAAATCCTCATTGTCCCTGCCTGACCCCTGAAAGGCAGATTTGGGAAAACCTCCCCAATTGGGACAAACCTCCTATCTACCCCCAGGGGAGCAGAAAGACACTATTCCCCATCTGGGATTGGTGTATGGCTCAATGCCAGGGTCAGCCGCTCTGTCCTTTTGTTTGTTTTGACGCCATTTTGAAATCCATGGTGTCTAGTGGGCTTTCTGTCCCCCGAGGTAAATTAGTAGCAAACCCACTATCTGCCCCCCATGGGGGGGAACTGGTTCCTCCATTTTCGGATAGGGATATGGCAAATGCCATAGTGGGACTCCTGCATCCTTTCTTTTGCCCCATATGCAAAATCCATGTTCTCGAGTGGGCTTTCTGCCCCAATGGACAGATTGGGGCAAATCTTCTGATCTGCCCCACAGGAGGGACAGAAAGACTGTAGTGCTTTTTTTGGGCTTGGTGACTAGCCCTGTGAATGGTGGACATTGCCCACCCCTTTGTTGTTTTATTATTCATGCGAGGTGTTAGTGGGCTATTTGCCCTCTCCCCTCAGGGAGGAGATGGGGGGCAAAACCCTCAATCTGCCTCGTGGGTGTGGTAAAAGATTGTATGCCTTTTTTAGGGCAGGGCATGGCCATCCGCCATCCCTCCAGGTGGGCAGAATGACTTGTTCTTTTGGGGGACGAGAGGTGCACAGACCTTGTTCAAGGTGCAGCTCCCACTCCTAAAAATGCCTGGTGTCTAGGGTGAACGTAAGCCAATCACATCTGACTCGGAGCTCCTGGCGCTTTGCAGCTTTCAAATGACACCTCCCTTACAGCAAAATTCCCTGGTAGTTTGGGGAATGGGGCTGTTTTCAGCCCCCTCCATGCTCTCAGGGAAACCAGGAAGTGTTTACAAGGGTGCTAGCCAAACAATTACATAATCATGTCTCCCGCTCCAACTCGGTGGGGAGTCACCAGGCGCGGGCACTGGAGCAGCATACAGAAGCTGATGTTCTGGTGCTTGACCTATGGATGTGACCTCTACCTCCATAGCGCCCAATTGGGAGCACTTTGAACATGAAAGTCACATCCATAGTGTTGAAGAATTTAACAATTTGGATGTTTTTCAGTATTTTGTCACTCCTTTTCAAGAAGGCTTTGCAGGATTTTATGCATACAGCAAGCTTCTTCTAGGTATCATTTGTCCCTTCTCTAGCCTCTGGGCTCTAAAATGGGACAGACCTACCTCCTTTTGTTATATTCCATATAGGTACCCTATATAGGCGCAGGTAACATCGCAACCTTTCACCTACATCATTCCCTACATTGCATACATAACGGTTCTTAGGCACTGACCTTTTACCTAGATATGACACTGCATTCAGAACGCGGGTTTTTCCCTGGTTCGATTCTCATACATTATGCATGAGGCTTCTTGGAAGCACAGCAGGACTTACAGTAGGATTACCATCTCCTGTATAATATCTCTGTATAAAGTTCAGGCCCGACGTCATCCTTTAGGCCGACACAGTAACACAGCAAGGTAGGACCCCTGGGGAGACCTATGGGTATATATACAGCACATCTTGCTTAGGAAGATAGAGGAGACCGTGACTTCCCGGCTGACACACTGACCAGAGATGCTGAGGTTCCTGCATGCAGACGCTCCAGCTAGCAGTGGTCTAACATCCCTCGCGGGATGTCCAACTCGAGACCAGGACAGGGTCCCACATTCTCTAACTCTCAGGTAATGGGGTGGACTAGAGCCTAGAGGGATTCTTGGCATAACACCTACACAGATGCTAGGTACATTTAGGTACATCTAGTTAGGGAGACATCGTAGGAGTACGCACTTTTAGGTTGCACTTTCTATCATGTGTTTTATGTACTTGTATATATTCATGATTTCTGCAAGATGGTAGAGCTATACCATCCCTTTACTTTCATAGTACTGCTAATCCTATATCTCTGCTACTGTCTAATGGTTGTTGCAGCTCATATATTCTACACTAGAATAACAACTGTTCAATAAATACTTATTGAAACGCCCAGCCTGTTTATTCTGTGTAACTCTCTGAGACAAACTAAGTGAGCACGAGTGACTGAGCGAAAAGTAGTATATTGTTTCCACGATCCTGGGGGATCAGGGTTGTCATGTTCTGAGGTTGCCAAGAACTATTATTTCCCCGATAAGAAGAGACTCTAGTGGCACTGTGAGCTAGCTAATACAGACAGGCTAACGTATCCGGTGGGGGTGCTCGGAATCCGTCCGTCACCAATCCCACAGTTTATGTTATCCAAACGCGCAGATCCTGTACAGGTAATATAGGAACTACATGACATGGCGCCCAACGTTGGTTGGGTACTTATTTAACAGTAGAATCTGAGTAGTTCAGTCGTGCTATTCTCAGAGACCCCTACTCACAAAACACCAGAGACGTCTGGAGTGGGTGGGCACAAACTCCGCCACAGCTGAGTGGGCTAAAAAATCCTATTTATTAGCTGTTGGTTAATCAAGCTTGAAGGACACAGTGTTCCTAAATTGTGCAAAACACCTTATCTTAGTTCCCTTGGAAAACTTCTTCTTTACACAATGACTGAAGACAGAAATAACGAAGAATTAGACCCAATGCAACAGAATCTGCCCCTCACAGGCGAGGACGATGCAGGCACAGTACAAATTGCACCAAACTTTAGAAATACAGTCACCCTGAAACTACTTGCGCATGGTTTATCAGCTAGGGGTGGCATAATAGTTTTCGTGATTGAGGCACACGAATCAAACAAAACAGAGGTATTTTATTCGTGGTTACATTCCCAGCAGCAAATGCAAGAACAAAAACATTTCACTCCTACACGGAAGGAGATGCACCAGCGGAATATTATCCGTTCGAGAATATAGAGGTTCCGCTCACATACCAGGAACATTTATACTGGTTTAAAGGCGCCCTACTCCATACAAGAAGAAGAGTAAGACTCAGCCCACTCGGAAGAGAAGGGGCAACATGGCCGATATTAGCGACCTACACACCACATCCTGACATTGACACAATGCCACCAGGAGACTTACTCATACAACACAAAGATTTAATAAAAATCTATAGAAACTTGACGCAATTTGTCATGAGGACACTTACAGTCCAACCAGCAATAGTTGCAACAAATGGAACTCCAATTCAGGGTACAGCAACTAAAATCACACCACAAACATTACACGCAGTGATGGGTAAAATGCCCACAAAACGTGAACAAATACCATTCTGGGTAGCTCAGAAAATAACGCAGCTATAGGCAGTATTCCCGAATACTACCCCGTATGAAAAACACAATGCTAACAATCTGCTTGCTCATGGGGATAACACCACAATTAGAGGATTGTACCACTTGGGGTACAGTCTTTGCTGCCATTTATACCAGAACTCATGGTATCCCGTCATTAGTAGTAGTACCTGATGTGTTGAGACAGATACAAAATGAGTACGGAGCAGAACCTGCCCTAAACTTAGGGATGAAGTTACTAGGTAACTATGTCCAGGTATCAACCATAATACTAGCTAACACTAAGGGGGAAGCAGCTTCAGTGGCCATCCGGCAGCGCCTAAGGGAGTTCAGTCCTTTAGAACAGGAACACGAACTACCAAAAATAATTGAAACTGCATATGCAGAATTAGGCAGAGACAGTTTGGGTGGGAAAGCTTTAAAACCACAACTGATGGGCAGTCCTGAAAAGGACACTACTAAGCAGACACCTGCTTCAACTAAGAAGAAGTGGGACAATAAAAAACAACAAGATTTTAAGGGAAACAGATCTCAATCCCAAGTTAGATCTCCTCCACAGGAGCCCTCCGAAAAGAGGTACAACCTTAGGAATAGGGAAAATATTAGGAAACCTGACAGGTATCAGGATACTGATACATGTTCCTCTCGTTCCTTTCAGGGTTCATCAAAAAACTCCGAGAGGGAAGGACCGTCAGAAAGACAAGAAGAGCGTACAAAGTCCAGAGACAAGCAGCACGTTCAAGATTACACTTCTAAAAAAGAAGAGAAGCCAAAGCAAAAGCCACAGTTTAAAAAGAAGAAAGTTGCAGGTCTAAAGATCAGACATGCCCAGAATTCTGAGGACTCGACTACTGAACGGGGAATGGGCTCTGACGATGCTAGACAGTGCGGCAGAAATAACAATAGCTCGCTAGAACCTGATGGAATTTCTGGTGACAGCGGACTTGAATGATTATATCACGGTAGAAACACCCGATACTAGGGTAAGTGTCCCACATAAAGTATATGAAATAACGCTCCAGATGGAGGGGGACAAATGTAGAACAGTGAGAGGTCTCTTTTGGGAGAACCTAACATTTGGCTATGATATTTTATTAGCTGAACAGGATTGGCCGCCAGCATTCATCATGGATTGCCCTAAAGGAGAAACAGTAATTCTTCCAGCTTTCTCAGACCATATTCCCAGGCATCTACAACACACATATGCGCAGGAGTGGGCGGTAGCCCAGGCTCCAGCATTATACAAAAACGATGTTGGATGGGATGAGGATTCAACCCACCACTTAATTCCTTTAAAAAATACTCCAACTGCACAGAGGCAGTATCCAAAACAGGTCAGGGAGATCTTAGATCAACTTGAATACCAAGGGGTGATTGAAACTTGCAGCTCACCAATGAACAATCCTTTGTTTCCTGTCATGAAACCTGACAATTCATATCGTCTAGTTTTAGATTACAGACATTTAAACACGTGCACTAAGACATTTGCAGTCCAAAATGCACACAGTGGCGCAGTAATGAATAACATTGTGCGGAAAAAATATAAAACAACACTTGATATCTCAAATGGATTTTTCTGCCAAAATATAGCGCCTGAAAGCAGGTATCTAACAGCCTTCTCAGCGCTAGGGACCCAGCGGCAATTTTGTCTACTCCCCCAAGGGTATAAGAACAGCCCGGGGTTGTTTTCGGCCAGGGTAACAGAGTTACTTCAAAATTTGGACGAAGAGGCATTGTCCTATGTGGATGGTATTTATCTAACGGACGATGACCTAGAGGAACACTTGAGCAGAGTGAATACCATAATTTTGGGATGTGCATCTGAGGGCTACAAATTCAACTTTACAAAATCCAAAAATTGCCCACCTCAGTGTCCTGTTTTTAGGATATGAGCTTTCAAGTGAAGGAAAAAGCCTGGCAGCCAATTTTTTGGAAAACTGCGCACTGCTCCAACCTCCAAAATCATTAAAAAATTTACAGTCAATTCTGGGATTCCTAAATTTTGGTAGAACGTACATTTTAGATTACGCAGAAAGAGTAAAACCTTTCTACGATTTAATAAAACCTGATTTTTCAGTAAAACAATGGACACAGGAACATACAGATACACTTCGTTCCTTACAAGCTGACATGATAGCTTCCAAACACTTACAGACATGCGTAAACGTTCGCAACCTGGTGATCCGTATAGTTGCGGGTCAATCTGAGTACACCTATCTAACATATAATGAAGGTGAAACAGTACCAATTGCATACAAATCACATTTGTACACAAATGCTGAGATGCGCTTCGCATCTACAGAAAAGATTCTAACAGCCGTACAGACTGCTGTAGTGAGAGAAAGAGCACTGGCTCAGGGGAAACGAATAATAGTAGTGACTCCGGTTCCAGCCTTAGAGGCTGCGACAAAGGCAAGCGTTCCTAACGCTAAAGCCTTACATCCAAGATGGATACAATGGGCTAATTCTCTTACTGCAACAGATGTAGAATACAGGTACGACCCAAATTTAAAGACACAAGCATTTCTGCAATACGAACAAGAATATCCTCTCCCAAACGAAATAATGCCTCTAGATCAGTATGAATATATAATTTACACTGACAGATCAGCTCAACCGGCCATAGGGATTAAGCAACAATATAGCGCGGCATGTGCAATCGTTAAAGGTCGCATGCGGGATGGAAAATTCCACCCAAGTTGCACAAAAACGCAGTCTCTAGGAGACTGCACAGCACAGCTGGCAGAGTTAAAAGCGCTGATACTGGCACTGGTAAATACGGATTGAGAATTCCCCACACTAATTGTGTGCGATTCCTTTTACTGTGTACAGTCATATAATGAATACTTGCAATACTGGGTTCAAAACGGGTTCAAAGACGCAAAAGGTGGCACAATTAAGCATAAAATGCTATGGGAACAGGTAGTGGAGTTGAAAACCGAACTACCAAGGGCTCACGTGATACATACACTGAGTCATCAGCGTGATGGCGTTCAAGTTGAAGGGAATTCATTGGCTGATGAAGCCGCAAAGGGGGATGTACGCATGGCTTCCGTAGCTGCAATCACTCGTTCTAAAACGAGAATAGACGGTGAGATTATGGTAGCTATTAATGCAACCCGCAAAAACAGCGGAGCAGTACCAAAGAAGTTTCCACTCAAGTACTCCTACAAGTTAGATGCCAATAACATTCCATTTGCTCAGATTCCTGTAGTGGGGGATAGAGTAATTCCAAATATGGATCGTAGGTTAGGGTTAATTTTAGCAGCACACGAAGGGATAGGTTCTGCCCATGCAGGAGTTACGGCGACTGTTTCTTTATTGAAACAACGCTATTGGTGGCCTGGGTTAACAAAGCAGACTAGAGACTATGTCTTGAAATGCGACATCTGTCAGCAGATGAAAGGTTCCACCGTAACACGTCCAGTGTAGACACCATTATTAATATCTGACAAATCACTAGCGTGTGTTTATTTGGACCACTGCGGCCCCTCACAAAGAGATGGGGCTTACAGGTATATTATGGTTGCAGTGGATTCCTGCTCGTGATTCCTTTGGGTGTGGCCCCAGCGCTCGGCTGACGCTCGAACTGGTATAAAAGATTTGCGAGTCTTCATAGGGACATACGCAATTGGCACATTACATTCTGACCAGGGCCCTGCGTTTAGCTCTCGGGCTTACAAGGAGGCCATGCGAGGATTGGGTGTAGCATTGCGGTACTCATCTCCGTACCATCCCAAGGGAAATTCTGTAGTGGAGAGAAAAAACCGAGACTTAAAGCAATCTTTAACAGCTAGAGTATTAGGCACGGGTGAAAGTTGGGTAAAACATCTGTATGGAGTCCAGCGTGCTCTTAACAATATGCCAAGAAGTTCTCTAGGGGGTGTCACTCCATATGAGGTCCTATTTGGGACAAGAATTTGGGTACCTGATCTTGATTGTGAAGGCGCAGTGGCGGATAAAAAGCCTTTTGACATCCATGATCGTTTGGCTGTTTTACAGGATCTAAATGAATCCAGGACACAACGAAGTAATGTCCATCTGAAGCAGACCGCCACTGGGGAAGTCAAATCAGTCACGGCAAGACCTGTCTGGATCCCAAAAGTTGGGGATCTGGTCGGAGAGAAAATAGCAGACAAAAAAGAATTTGGGCCATCCTACAGAAAACCTGCACAGGTCCTAGCAGTTGAAGGAACAAGAACTGTACTTCTACCGCCTCTTGCCGGAAAAAAGGAGAAAAGATTTGTCTCAATTGACCTAATCAAACCACACTATGTGGCCGATACTAAACCGTAGGCCACATGGACTCCACAGTGGCAGACGCCCTGCTCTCGCTACAAACCAAGAAGTTCAAACGGAAAGACTCATCACGTTCGAAGAGTCACCTGTACAGAATGATGGACTAAGCAACAATGCTATGGAACTCATTCCTCTTGAACCTGAAGTTCAGATTCAAAATCAAATTCAAAATCAAAAACAACACGCTATTCGACCAAATACAGATGTCTACGTCAACATGCCTCGACAAGAGCAAACCACGATTTCTACAAATCCTGATGCAATTCCAACAATTGATCGAACTGCTTCTGGCTACTTCATAAACTTTGATACGTTTTCTTTGGATCCAAGTGAACCGGAAACGACGCCAGCCAAAAAAATCACGCAAACAGCAAGTTAAAGACTTTATGCACTTTCTTAAAAGACTTACCTGGTGTCACCCTGGGTAGAACTATGGATAATCACTGGGATACTTTTCTTTCTTTTCTGGGTAGGCTTGGTAATTGTTTTTATATGCTTATTAATGGGACATACATTCGGCAAAGCTCTGCAGCCCAAAAGGTGAACTTACTTTTAAAACCACACCAATCATCTCATCGGGAACAAAGAGACTTGTCATCAGTGAACATTACAGCAGTTCCTATACCGGATGGTATAGTTTGGAACAAGGTTGATTTCGATATATTTGGTCCGACCGAAATTTTAAGAATTCCTCATTTATTTAAAATATCGTTGACTGATATCATTACCTCAAGTACATTTTCCGATGAGTGGGACTTTGAAACTGTTAATAACATGTTATCCGACTTGGAAAAATCTGCTGCGTTTTCTAGTAGTGAAACATTGGAAGACACATCAGATTTTGAGAGTATGTATTGTTATCAACACTATGGTCATCACTTTTTGCATAAATCTGCTAATCCTAGAAATGTGTTCACATACCACCAGTGGGAACATTGTCCAACACCGCCGAAGGGCAGTTCAAAAACATTTACACAGAAGTTTCCATATTTTTCAGGGTTTAATATGTCTGACCCAACCTCATACTATTATAAGGTTGCACCAACATCAGCACAGAAAAATATGTTGACAAACACCAAACAGATTTACTCTGCTTCCTTTATTGCCCAGTTGTCCGAACAAGGTTTCGACTTGTGGAAAGACACCATAGACCTAAAATCAGTCTGGGGTACTAGGGACTGGCAGGTACAGGGGACAGAAGCTTTGTTTAGAGCATGCCTCATCCCTCAACAAATCATTTTTTTGAACGAGACAGTGCAACAGACGTCTTGCCTTGGACTAGCCAAGAACAAAGACTTGAACACACCTCGGCTGCCGACTCCATCACATGCCAAGGGCAACATAACATCACAGGAAGAAATTACAGTAGATGACATCATACAATACAACAGATCAGACCCCGATTGGAGGAAGTGGTTGATTTGGCCCACAGACACTAATAGTTGTCAGTTACAAAGAAAGGGTAACCCCAATTAAGCCACTGGGACCTGGGTAGGAATCAGTACAGTGGGGAATTGGTCCCAGTAGAACAATTCTTAAGAACACACAAAATTAAAACACATTAGGCATGAATACACTAATACACTATGGATATGTAGATCAATGTTATTTAATCACATTGAACATCTTTAAATACTTGTAAATCAGCAAATAACTCAGCAAAAATGACTCAAAAAGGCTGTAACAAACAAGTGCCCCACGTTAGGGGGAGAAGTGAGAGAAGGGGAAAGGTATTGTACATCAAGTGAGGGTTGGAAAAGCGTAACGGGAAAGTAGTGACATTTTATTCATCACATAATTATTTACAACGAAAAACGGCTGTTTGTTAAAGCCACACAATTGAATGATAAACATTACATAGCCATGGCACTTGGGTCAATAAATGGGGAAATTGTCCCTGTGGAACATCCAATCTGAAGTCTTGCAAGTGCATCCGTCTCTGGCCAGAGACGGATGCACTTGCAAGACTTCATATTGGAAGCTCCTCGGAAGTTGTGACCGAGTTTGACCTGTATAGATTTAGCAACAGTGTAATTGGAACCTTCCAGTCCTTTCTGATCCCAGAATATGTAAATAATCCCCTGCTTTAATGGATGTTCCACATGGACAATTTCCCCATTTATTGACCCAAGTGCCATCAATCCGCTCTCCGTCTTTTGGAGCTTACGGGCCCACCCACAACGTTACGACCATCCAGTTAAGGGTGGCTTATGGTGCCCTATTTTCAGTCCTGAGGAAGACCCCATCGTAAGGATTTAAGCAGCCTACTTTGTTTCTTGGGGGTCGAAACGTCGACTGCGTCATTGTCATATGCCAGTTGGATCAACAGTGCTTTTTCACTGTGATATAGTACTCCTAATCATGGCTATGTAATGTTTATCATTCAATTGTGTGGCTTTAACAAAAAGCCGTTTTTTGTTGTAAATAATTATGTGATGAATAAAATGTCACTACTTTCCCTTTACACTTTTCCAACCCTCACTTGATGCACAATACCTTTCCCCTTCTCTCTTCTCCCCTAACGTGGGGCACTTGTTTGGTACAGCCTTTTGAGCCATTTTTGCTGAATCATTTGCTGATTTACAAGCATTTAAAGATGTTCAATGTGATTAAATAACATTGTTCTACATATCCATAGTGTATTAGTGTATTCATGCCTAATGTCTTTTAATTTTGTGTGTTCTTAAGAATTGTTCTAGTGGGACCAATTCCCTACTGTACTGACTAATAGTTGTCAGGCAAGATTCATGGGTAGAACCGAAGGGTTTAGTATCCATAGGCCAGATCCACGTTATGTACAAAGACAACATCCAGGGGTAGTGACATCCTACAGTGTTGGGAAGTTGTGCCTCGATTGGCTAAAAACCTCAACACTCACACAGGTGAAACAACATTTATCCTTACTGTCACAGGATGTGGATCTTAGGGATTTTTTAATGGGTCTCAGGAAGCCACATCAGAAACGTTTCTATTACGCTGTCTACAATGAAATTTGGAAAATATCCCAACAAGAGGCCGCAGAGAGACTACGAGAGATAGACCGTATAAATCTAGAAAAATCTCTAGCAGTGGTAGACAATGGGTTAACTACATTGACCTCCAGGATATATTCCTTAGGCAACATTGTTTCTTCTGCGATAGACATACTAGAACAAGATTTGGCCATATTACAACACGGGCAATCACAGTTACGTTCTATTATGTTGTTAAACTGGACGCTGCAATCTTTGCGTGCAGGCTATGTGCCGTGGCGTTTTATCAACAGCACGTCTCTGTTTTCTGAATACAATCTAACAGATAAACAGATAGAAATGGTACAAAAGGGAGCAAAATATACAATGCTGCGTATCGAAAAACTGGATAGATTACCATTCACAGTGGCAGAATCACCGTCTACAGAATGGCTAATCCATGGCCACATAACTCTACCGGTCACTACTTTTCAGTTTCAGTATTGCCTTGAACAAAAGCAAGTAGGCAGATATGACGAAATGGGTAAGGAATATATTAAGGAATCATGGGTATTACCATACAGATTTCGATGCCGGAGTGGGGATCGAGAAGTGTTTCTGAGCGGTACAAACTGCGAGAATGCTTTAAGTGGATCACTCATATGCCAGGATATAATGTTGCATGGAGCTTGTAATGGTTCTGTAGCGAACCTGTTCTGTCATTTGAAGGGTGCCGCAGCTGCAGTGATAACTCCAGCATTCAGGCTACTTTCAAATGGGAGTTACTTGATGCTGAACAGTCAAGGCTGCTGTGGCATGCTCCCGGGCATCGCATATCTGGTAACAGTGAGCTCCAGGGTTACTTGTTGTATGCAAGTATTGTTTCCACCGACACATATAGTCAGGGAGGCGCCGTTATGGCCTTCACTAAATGTTTCTTCAATACGGTTTGATACTCTAAGCAGAATGAAAGCCATGCTGCTACAGAAGTCTATGCCCTTAACCTCCGCTCGAGAGACTTTTGATCTCCATATTGCAAGGTCTTCGGCAGAGATACATGCGCTCATTCATACAAACTGCCCTTTCCATTTTGCAGAAATGGTAAATCGTATCTTTAACATATCTGATACGACAGGCATTGTCCACCTATTTAAGACCATAGGTTCTGGACTTCTGAGCACCTTTCAGACGGTACTTGGAGTTATCCCAAACTTCATACACTCTGTATTTGGAAGCATCTTTGGAGGACTTCCGCTCATCCTGTTCCTAGCAGCAGGTATCCTGATTATTTTATATTTGCTACGCAATGGACGTCCCAGTCACCAAGGAGATGGAAAAAGCACTCCAGGAGCGTAAATACAGTGACCGTATGGTAGAACATCTGGGCACATCTCGCCTAAGAGAACTAAGTGCATCTTGGTTCTTGTCATTCCGACCAGTCTGGATGGACTGCATCTTACCTGTCCTCCGATGCCTGTTTTGCGAAGAAGAATGCGTGTTAGACCTGTGTTTGACACTCCCATCATGTGCGCAACCGGACGTGAATGCGTTACTGGACCTGATAACGGCCCATGTTCTGCAGTGTCCTCAGCGTATTCCAATGTTGATGGCAGCATTCCTTGAGCCACTGCAGGTAGTAACTGCACCTGATGGTATGAACACCGCCTCCTCCACTGACACCCAGGCTTTGGCCGGCGCACAGGCTGGCCCAGCACCGGCTGCGGACAGCGTGGAACATCATCTGTGCTCAATTGACATACTCTGCGAGGTGTTACAGGGGCCGTCTACTGCAGAAGCAAGCAACGGAAATGTTGCGTCTACCAGCCAGGACACATAAACAATTGACTCATTTGGCTCGTCGTGTGCTGGGACATTCCTTTCATTTTTTGGGCATTCATGGCTTTATAATGCTTATAGTGATCCGGACTATATCAATGGACATTTTAGAGCTAGGGCCTGCAAATTGTTTTTTTTTTTCAAACGTTTTTAAGTTTTTTAAAGATTTTTAGAAGTTTTTAACATTTTAGTTCAAAAGAGGTTTTTATAAATTTTGTGCGTACCACTATCTAGTAATGTTAGTAGTACAGTAATAGGTTACATATGTCGTCCATTCGGAAGAGGAGTGGGTGTTATATTCCCTATAGGTACCCTATATAGTCGCAGGTAACATCGCAACCTTTCACCTACATCATTCCCTACATTGCATACATAACGGTTCTTAGGCACTGACCTTTTACCTAGATATGACACTGCATTCAGAACGCGGGTTTTTCCCTGGTTCGATTCTCATACATTATGCAAGAGGCTTCTTGGAAGCACAGCAGGACTAACAGTAGGATTACCATCTCCTGTATAATATCTCTGTATAAAGTTCAGGCCCGACGTCATCCTTTAGGCCGACAAAGTAACACAGCAAGGTAGGACCCCTGGGGAGACCTATGAGTATATATACAGCACATCTTGCTTAGGAAGATAGAGGAGACTGTGACTTCCTGGCTGACACACTGACCAGAGACGCTGAGGTTCCTGCATGCAGAAGCTCCAGCTCGCAGTGGTCTAACATCCCTCGCGGGGTGTCCAACTCGAGACCAGGACGGGGTCCCACATTCTCTAACTCTCAGGTAATGGGGTGGACTAGAGCCTAGAGGGATTCTTGGCATAACACCTACACAGATGCTAGGTACATTTAGGTACATCTAGTTAGGGAGACATCGTAGGAGTACGCACTTTTAGGTTGCACTTTCTATCATGTGTTTTATGTACTTGTATATATTCATGATTTCTGCAATATGGTAGAGCTATACTATCCCTTTACTTTCATAGTACTGCTAATCATATATCTCTGCCACTGTCAAATGGTTGTTGCAGCTCATATATTCTACACTAGAATAACAACTGTTCAATAAATACTTATTGAAACGCCCAGCCTGTTTATTCTGTGTAACTCTCTGAGACAAACTAAGTGAGCACGAGTGACTGAGCGAAAAGTAGTATATTGTTTCCACGATCCTGGGGGATCAGGGTTGTCATGTTCTGAGGTTGCCAAGAACTATTCTTTCCCCGATAAGAGGAGACTCTAGTGGCACTGTGAGCTAGCTAATACAGACAGGCTAAAGTATCCGGTGGGGGTGCTCGGAATCCGTCCGCCACCAATCCCACAGTTTATGTTATCCAAACGTGCAGATCCTGTATAGGTAATATAGGAACTACACGACACTTTGAGATGAAAACTACCAAATGATTGAATCTGGCACAACTCTTGAGCCACTAAAACAAGAAAACATGCTTGTTTTCTATTTATCATTAATAACCACCTTTTCATTGCCAGCCTGATTGTAAAACTTGAAACAAAATGTTCTAAACTTGATTATATTTTATATCTGTAAGGGGGCGTTGCATATATTTCTTCTTCTACTTTGAAAAAGCATCACATTTTTAACCTTTTCTAGAAAAGGTGATTGCAATGCCCTTATAATAGCATGAAAGGAATTCAGTGGGCCTGCATTATATTGAGCACAAACCCTCTAGTTCAGTGAACTGATCCCCATGACGTATTAGTGGTGATGGATTTTATTTGATACTAAGCTCTGGCTGGATCTTCTTATTGGTAAATGGAAACCCACAGGTTTTTTTAATCTTCCCTTTTCGAGTTAAACAACCTGTACCTGTAGTCAGGGACACAAATAAACCTGAACATCAGAGGTGTGAGAGGGTTTAACAGGTCAACCAATGGATGTACAGACAGACGATGCTGGCTGTTAACCAAGGGCATGTTTTCTGTTTGCTTATCAGGGCATTGCAACACGTTTGCTTGAGGCCGCACACATGTACGCGTCTCAGAAAACTTAGCCCTGATTTCGGGATGAGTGACTGGCAAGTCACATGTTTGATTCCTAATGCATCTCCCATTCCTCATAAGATTGAATAAGTGAGTGTCAATCATTGGCAATATTACCTCCTGTTAATTACTCTGCCACAAATGTGTGAAAATGTTACTCAAATTAAACTAATTTTTATTAGCACCCCACATTGAGCATATCTCATATTTGATGACTGAGCTACATCCATTGAAGAAGCCACCAGGCCGAAATAACTGTCAAAAAATGTAGTTGCCTTCAAATAACTTTTCAACAAATGGTGTTCTTTCATGCAAAGTATACAAGTGTTCCTTCAAGCTCCAAAACACATATGGGCTGATGGGTAATATCCTGCATAGAGGTCACTTCAACAGAAGCAAAAATAGTGCCTTTAAGTAGCTTATATCACTATAACAACAACCATGCTTTCAATTCTGTTCTGAATTGGAGGTAACAGGATGACACAACTGCAGCAGCAGAATGCAGCAGGAGGAATTGCCACCACACTTCCTTTCATTGATGGCGGCAGTAGAGCACAAGCGGATATGTCTATAGAATTGATTTATTGAGATTAGACGACGGGAACGAAAGACATGGTGTGGCGGCCCAGGAGACATTTTTGTTTGATTAATTGCTTTTGTGATGACATCCTGGTGATGACCCTTTGAGTGTTCATATGCTTACACAGAGTGTGGTACGTTAGTCGGGTGACACAGGTCCTGATGTGAGCCAACAAGTAGCTATGTGTCAAAACCTCCCTTGGTTTCTTAGCGCTTTGGATTTCGCTCAGAGCTATTGTATACAGATAGTATCTTGATCCATAACTGTTTTGAATCATTGTTCAACCTTGGGATTTGTTCAGTGTCTTGTATGTTTTGGTGAATTTTGCTCACTGTCTGAGCATTGCGTCATCTGTACTATTATGTTATTGTAAAAATTATATCTTGTTCCTGTGGAAATATAAGAGAAAATGTGTCCTGTACTCTCTCTTTGATCGTATTCAGTACCAAATGAATGACTGAATTTTTTTAAAAAATTTTTTTGGACGCAGTGCTCATGGCACATACGCCCTGGACACTGCGTCATCTGGTGCAGGCTTTTGTGGATTTTATGGCCCTACTCGATTTGCAAACAAACTTAAAAAAATTTCACATTATGTCATGCAGACTGAAGGCTGTACCCATACCAAATATGTCGATTGGTTCTCAGCATTTGAGCCACACTAGCACTTTTCCATATATTGGCGTGATTTTTTCAGCAGGAGGGTCTTGGACGGCTAATATTGCGCACTGTAGCATGAAATTTGCAATGGCTAATGGCTCCTTGTGAAACCTCCCCCAACCTGTGGGGGGTGGGTCTTTTAAGCCTCTCTTGCAGATTTATAAGGAGCAATGTGTTTGGATTCAGGAGGAGGAGCCAACCCCATCATGGCTGCTTGAAGCTGATGCTCCTCGGTGAACCATCTTACCAGCCTCCGGATCGGCATTCCGCCACACTGCTATTCCTCCCGGAACAACGATTCAGCTTCCGGATTGCAGGCTGATCATTTGAAGATCAATATCGCCTTTCTCCGTTCCGGCTTTGCTGAGAAATGAGCCGTGACTTTCCGTGCCAATGGAGATGCAAAGATGGTGCCCAGTGCTCGGGGAGCTTTGAGAACGCTCCCGGGGCCAAAAGAAGTGCTCCAGGATGCCTCTGACCTCTGTCTTTTCCCATCTAGGAACGCCCCCAACACTCGGCCCACATGCCGGCTGACACCCCCTGGGGAGATTACCGCGCATTGTGCCACTCGTTTGCCCGCACTGCCACTGAGTTACGGGTGCGGCTGGAGGGGGAGGGGCACACGAGCCTGACTCGCAGCGTCTCATGAGACCGGTCCTTGACTGGGGTCTCAGCCCGCGCCTACCCCTGTGATACGATTTGCGGCGACTATGGACGCGGCGGCTGCAGGTACGGAAGTCTGATCTTGCTAGACTATTGACATCTTCTTAGCAGCCCCCGGCGGCAACAAGGGGACCCAGGAGCACATCGTCTTGTATAGCGAGCAGTGGAGGGGCACAGGGGAGATAGCGCCTTTGATGCAGCCACGAGTGCATTCCTGCACACACCACACGTGATGCCTGCAGTAAGCGTGCACATCAAGCACCCCCCTCTCTTAGAGAATGATTAAGTGGGGACTGGTGGTATGTAACACCATGGACATAACCCTTTACATGACCTCAAGATGGCTGCCTCAGTGGACCCTTCCGCCCTGTACTACTACTCGGGGACTAAATCTGGACTTCGAACAGAACTCGAATCATAGCCCCCATCTGGCCTACCCATCTAGTCACTGAACCTGCGAGCGACCGTGGAGACCTTGCTTTTTGGCCGAAGCCCAGTGGAGCTACATGATAGCTATAGAGGAGATGGGCCGCGGACTTCCCCTCTGCCCTCACCTACCCAGCTGGACTTTGGGCAGACTTTCCCTCGTCTCTCCGTCGTTCTCTCCCTCCTACCCCTTTCCCCTCTACTCTCCTTTTACCCTGTCCTCTTTGCTCTTTTAATGTTTTACCACAGAGACCTAGCGTTCTGGCCGTTGCTCGGTGGAGCTACCTGATAGCTAAAGAGGAGATGGGCTTTGGACTTCCCCCCCTGCCGTCACCTACCCAGCTGGACTTTGGGCAGATATTCCTTCATCTCCCTGTCCTATCTTCCCCTACCCCCCCTTCCCTGCCCCCTTACCCTTCTTCGCTTCCATGCTCTTGAAATGTTTTTCTAGCAACTGATGTTACCCGAATCTAATGTACTGTGTAATTTTGTGGAACCTTATGTAAAGCGCTCTGATACCTACGGGTCTAGCCAGCGCTATATAAAACTCATTAAATAAATAAATAAATAAATAAAATAATGTGTACCCATCGCCATGTACGATGCTGAGGTTTGGGGTTTTTTCGAATTGCAAGGCTATACAAAGCGATGAAAACAGATTTTGTAGAAAACTTTTGTCTGTTCCTATTTCTGCTTCACACTATATTTGCCATAAACAGCTTAGTCTTCCTTATCTAACTGACCATATTAGGATTTGTCCCATATTGCTGTGGTTTGCAATCTGGAGAAACTCTGAGGCCGGGCTAACAGAAGACATAATTTTGTATTGTCTCTCTCTGGATAAGGATTCACTTATTCCCTGGTTGGCCTACGTGAAAGATGAATATCGTAAAATTGGAATGGAAACTGCTTTCACTGAACCATCATCGTGTATTGATATAGATAAAAAGATAGTAGCACATACACTTTATGATTATGAGCAATCACAGCGTCTAAGGGATATGTTGGTGAAGCCAAATGTGTCTGCATATATCGGATTATGTGAATCTGATTGTTCTTCCGGTTACATTTGGCATGCACGGAATAGATGGGAGCGATCTTTACTATTTCGTTTTAGATCAGACACAATGAAATACCTGTTGTGCTTTCCCCAGGGATTTGTCAGCAATTTAGAGGCTGTACCATGCCCCTGTGATAATGTTTCAGGCCAATCAATGCTCCATTTTATCTTCTTTTGTAAATTTTATGTAAGGTATATGAGATTGTTTTTAATTTTGATTCTAAAAAAGTATTTACAGAGCACTGGACAATGCAGGCCCGCCCATAGACTTTTAATGACTCTACCTAATGAAATTGTTTTGCATGTTGGGGCCTTTTTAAAATGTGCTATGCGAGCTCGTAGGTCTATGTTGTCCTAAAATCATTTTAACACATATTGTTAAGTTTTAACTTTATAATTATTTGTGTTTATGCATTATATATTCTGACGTAATGTTGTATGTGCTATTATGGTTGTTATCATACTTCTTTTAAGTTTAAAGTGAAAGTTTATTGAAAGAATTTGCAATAATAACATTTAAATAAACAACATAATCATTGAGCAGATAATCATAAATCTTAAAAAAAGAACACAAGACAACACCATCAGGAAAAAATAAATGATAACCACTACATAGCTACAATGCAATAAACAATATAAATTCAGAAAGTAAAACATAGTAAATAGAACAATTTCATTAACCGGAACAAATCATGGAGGTTTAGATACTTCTTCAATTCGAGGATTATGAGTTTGTGCGTCATGAGCAGACTTATCCAAAAAAGAAGTAACTGGGAGCCATAAAAGGTCTCTTTTAATAGCTAATGAAACAGGGTATATGTATGTCCTATCAAGTCTATGGTGGTAACATACACCGTACCACCATGCTTGAAAGGACACTTGAGAAGTATCCTTCCAAGATTTGGTAATTTGTTGAAAAGCTACTGCAAGAAGTAAATCAATTATACAAAAATCCCTGGATTGAGATGACCAATAATCAGAAGTGCTGCCCAGAAAAAGATTAATAAAATTAAAAGGGGAATGTGAATTAAAAATAGAATTTATCTGTTCCCAAACTTTTAGCCAAAAGTCATATATAAGAGGGCACTCAAATAACATATATTAACATATATAACAAATAACGGTTGAGAACAGGACCAACAATTGGAAGATATTGTAGAATCCAATTTATGGAGCTTAACAGGTGTAATTAGTAGTCTATTATAAATAAAAAATAGTGTTTGGGTTGTGTTAGCCGCTCTAGAAGATCTTCTTATTTTGGACCAAATCTTATTCCAAAGAGATGTGGAAAAAGTGGATTGTAGATCTATTTCCCAAAGATGTTCCACTTCTGTTTTATCTCTATCTACCGGGGTTAGAGTTATATGTTTATATACTTGAGATGCAGATGGTAACGTATCTAATAGCTTGCAGATAGGAGAAGGAGAAAAAGAAGATAACTGTTCAGAAGAGACATTGTGATAAGCCACCTGTATTGCTGAGATAAGTAATCTATATTTATCTTCGTACGAAGCTGGAAGCAAAAAAAGTGATTGCGCTTCAGAAAAAGGAAGACAGGAACCATCATGATATAATTGAGAAACCCATTTCAAACCCTTAGAATACCAATCTTTCCAAAAAATAACTCTGTTGTTGATTTTAATCGAAACATTATACCAAATAGAAGAAGCTAAAAAGTGATCTTTAGGTGATTTGAAGGAAATAAAAATGGGGGAAAGTATCTTGCACGTATTTTTGAAAATTGGAAGAGATAAGAATGTAGGCCTGGATGTGAAAGACAAACATTCCAGCAGGGAAAAGGGACTGAAACAAGATTTCTCCAGATCTGCCCATAAAGGTATAGATACAACATCATTATCTTGTAATAAAAAGGTAGAATGTTTAAGACAAAATGCTAGATGATATTTACAGAAGTCCGGAAAATTAACTCCTCCCAAATGTTTTGGTCTTTTAAGTTTACAAAGAGACATCCTAGATTTTTTTCCATTCCATAAAAATGTAGACAAAATTGAGTAAACTTTTTGGTAGTAAGTTTGGGGAATATTAACAGGTATATTTGAAATATAAAATAATATTATAGGAACAAGCATCATCTTGATGGTATCAAGACGACCCAACCAGGATAAAAATAGGGGGTTCCAGCGAGATGAAAGTTCTAATAAGATCGTAGATAAGGAGTTCAAATTCAGAGTGATAGAATTCTTAACAGTGTCCGAAAACCATAGGCCAAGATATTTAATTTTATCTGGACTCCAATGAAAGGAAGATGCATTAAAGTGAGCATGGAAACATAAATTATTTAAAGGAAGGATTTCACATTTATCCGCATTTAACTTTTAACCCGAGACCGATGCAAAGCTATCTACTTCCAATAAAAACGCTGGTAAAGACGACTGTGGATGCGAAATAAATAACAGGATATCATCAGCATAAGCTGAAAGCTTAGGTTGAGAGTTTCCATAAGAGAAACCAGTAATTTGTGGATTAGAACGAATCTTTATTAAAAAGGGTTCTAAGGCGAGAATAAATAATAAAGGAGAAAGAGGGCAACCTTGTCGTACGCCTCTGCGAAGAGGAAAATAAGGAGACATCAGACCGTTAACTAAAATAGAAGATTTGGGAGAAGAATAGAGTAATGAAATAAATTGAATAAATTTGGGACCAAACCCAAACCAGGAGAGAGTGGCAAAAATAAAGGACCAATTAACTCTATCAAATGCTTTTTCCGCGTCTAAAGAGATCGCTGCTAAGGAAGACTTATAAGATTTGGATTTACTGATAACGTTAAGAAATAAGCGAATATTATCGGAGAGAAGTCTACCTTTAATAAATCCACATTGTTCTCTCCCAATTAAGTGCGGTAAAAATTCTCCAAACGCAAAGCTAAAATGTTTGCAAAAATCTTATAGTCTAAATTTATTCTAAATTAATTAAGGAAATTGGGCGATAATTCTTACATAATCTATGGTCTTTACCGTCTTTAGGAAGAAGGCATATCAATGCTTCTTGAAAAGAACCACCAGATGACTTAGATGAAATAAAATAAAGAAAGAGTTGGTGTAATTTAGGTATAAGAAAAGAAGAAAAATATGAGTAGAATTCGATAGTGAAACCGTCAGGTCCAGGAGCTTTGCCTTGTTTAATGGAACGAATAGCGGTAGAAATATCTTGTATTTGAATATCTTGCTCTAATAAAGAAAAGTCTAAGTCAGGGTGTGTAGGTGAGGGAATAGAGTATAAATAATTAGAGGAGTCATGTATGTCCGACTGGAACTCTGGGGAATAAAGCGTCTGATAAAATTTTGTAAATTCTGAAAGAATATCTTCGTTCTTATATAGATTTTGATTAGAAGGAGTTAGAATAGAATCAATAATAGTACGTTCTTTCTTGATCTTAAGGTAGTTCGCAAGAAGTTTCCCTGATTTATTTTGACCTCCATAGTACTTCGCACTGGCCTTGAGTAAATAAGAGTTAGCATTGTCTGTAGAAATGTTATTAAATTCGAATTTAGCTTTCAGAAGATCATTCAAGGTATTCGTAGAGTGAGAGTTATAGTAAGAATATTCTAATTTCTTAATATGTGAAGTGAGAGTCTTTAACTTATTAGCAGCTGATTTCCGTTTTTGAGAAACAAAATTAATAATAAAATCTCTAGAGGCGGCTTTAAAAGCATCCCAAACTACTTGAGGTGTTATCCCAGGAGACTCATTTTCCATAAAGAAAGTATGAGCAAATTGTTCAAAAGTACGTGTAAATTGTGAGTCTGACAGAAGAGAGTTATTGAACCTCCACCGTCGGGTTCCCTGAAGAGGAGGAAGGAATTCCAGATCTAAAGTTACTGGTGCATGATCAGAGATCAAAATAGACCCTATATCAGAATTAATAACTCTCTGAGCAAGATTATTGGAAATAAAAATATAATCTAACCGAGACTGAGAAAATGGGCAGGTGAAAAGAAAGTGTACTCTTGAAGAGTGGGATTACATAATCTCCATGCATCAACAAGAGATCTTTGGGATAGAGTTGTTTTAAATTGAGAATCTATATGCGAAGGTATGAATTTAGTTTTGGAGTGTCTGTCTAGGAAAGGATCAAAAACCATGTTACAATCGCCACCCACGATCAAATAGACGTCAGTATAGGTCATCAACTTAGATTATACTCCTGGCCAAAAAGATTTATCCGGAGTAGTAGGTGTATAAAGATTAACAATAGTTACTGGAATTTTATCAACAAGTAAAGAGACTGAAACCCATCTGCCATCACAATCCACATCTTGGGCAAGCATTTGTATATTGAGACGTTTATGACATAAAATTGCCACCCCATTACGTTTTCCTGAACCTGGAGAAGCAAAAACATGACCAACCCATTGACGTTTAAGCTTAGCAATTTCTTTATCTGCAATATGTATTTCTTGCATCAAAACAATATCCCCCTTTAAAGAAGAGATATGAAACAAAACCCTCTGACGCTTTATAGGGGAGCCTAAACCTTTAACATTCCATGAGATGATTCTCAAAGTCATTTATCACGTAATATTAACCTATAAACATTACAATATATAACAGTAGCTGGTGTTTTATGAGAACAATAAGAAGAGTATGATAAAAAGTAACTTTGAATCAATGAACGTATAATAGAGTAAATTGCAAATAGAATAAAGATTAGAAATAGAAGGTAAGAGAAAGAAAAGAAATGAGAAATAGAATGGTGTACAGAACTAGTGTTGAGAGGCACTAGACAAAGAAAAGGAAAGAAGAAAGATATATAAGTAATTGATGAGAACCATTGGAGAAGAAGAAAAAGAGAAGGAGGAAGAGAAGGAAAAAACACAAGAAATAGAGCTATGTAAAAAGAAAGATACCAAAACCATATATAAGATACAAAAATTGACATACCAAAAAACACACAAAAAGGTCGAGGGTAGTGGAGCCACAAAAGGGGATGGTACATCAACCGGAGCTCTTGTGACGGGCACGGGAGGAAGACAAAACGGGTATTCACATGTATGATTATTAGAAGGTTGAACCTAATGAAAAAAGAAATAGAACAAATTATAAACAAATTAACAAGTACAATATACAAACAAACAACCAGAACATTTCAGTAGAATACAAAGACATGACAAAATTAAACAGTGGATCTTGAAACGTCCATGTCCTCTTGTCTGCAATTCTCCAAAAACCGTTGAAGGAGACGGGGATCTTCGTAGGCTGTAGTCTTATTTTTATATGTGACCTTAAAAAGACAAGGATGGATGAGGCCGAATCTGGCATTGATATTCCGTAGTGCTGGTCTCATGTCCAAAAATTGCTTCCTTCTATTTGCTGTTGCTTTGGCATAACCTTGTGAGAAGAAAAGGGTAGAGCCTTGCCAAGAGATTTTACCTTTGACCTTAGCAGCTTGTAAGACTTTCAACAAATCTGTGTACTCCAAAAAATACAATATTACTCCTCTTGGTTTATTCGATGAGGCTGTCGAATGTGAGACATGACCCAAACGATGAGCTCGTTGGATGTTCAAAGGTGGAGAATCCGGGATACCCAAAAGTTTTGGGAGAAAAGATTGAAAGAAGGAGAGAGGGTTAGTTCCTTCAAGCCCCTCTATTAAACCATAAATGCGTAAATTATTGCGTCTGTTGCGATTTTCAAGGTTTTCAACCTGCTTTTGAAGACTTGAAATCTGAGACTGCATAGAGGGAACCTGCACCACAGTAGAATGAAAAGAGTCCACTTTATTCTCCAACTGAACAACCCTACTTTCCATATGAGACCATTTATCGTCTAGTTGCTGAAGACGGATATTAGTCTCTTCCATGTAAGGTTTAAGAGCTCTGATTTCTTCCAGGATTAACTCCATTGAAGTTGGAGGAGGAGACAACGTTGGTGAAGGGGGGTCTTGTTTGACCCTCTTCACAGGTGATTGCGTCGACGTGCCAGGTAACTTCGATAAAGCTTTAGAAGTAGGCAGCGAAACATTAGTCAGGGGCGAACTTAATGAGATCTGTTCAGAGTCAGCCATATTATCTTGGAGAACACTGAAAGGATTATAATCCACCACAGGAGTAGAAGACATTGCCTTGGAACGGTGAGCAGATTTTGTTCTCCCCATACATGAAAGTCACAGGATAACAGTAGCAAAAAGCGTGAGGAGAGGTGCCACAATACAATATATATCCATACAAAAACCTCCAAGAAAATAGCCAAAGGTATCAGAGGATAGTAAACATACCTAGAAAACCATTCAGGAGGTGAAGAATAAACAACCTAGAAAAAGCCAGCATTAAAATTCTTGAAGAAAAAGCAGCAAATCTTGGTTTCCCATGTTCGTGAGAAATGCCTCCTCATTCTGTGAGGAAAACGCCGCTCGCGGCAAAAACAAAATGGCGGACGCGAGTCCCGATCCACTCGCGTCAGCACAAATAAGGCAAAACAAACTGTCCGCTTACTGCGGGGACCTCACAGGACAAAGCAAACTGTGGCCGGCAGTTCCATCACTGTTGCGGCTCCTCTCCGAGCCGTTCGCCGAGGTTCCGACTGCCGAAACCCGTAAAAGTCTCCCGCACCGTCACAGAGCTCACGGGAGAGCGGCCATTCCCGACGGTGTCCAAGCCATGCCCCCCTGTTATCATACTTCTGAAGAAAGATATTTATTGATTGATTGATTGAATGAATGATTGAATTAGATCACATACCTCAAAAGTAAATGAGAAGTATGGACAAATAAGTTCCATGTGACAATTGTGTCATTATATGACCATTATCATCTTGACATCATTAAATACAGCCAGAGGGGCAATCTCAGTGCTCAAACCAGGCCTCTGTGCTCTTCAAGATGCTTAGATAGCTGGTAAGCCAGTACTTACCACTAAATTTAGTGACTACTGTTAAAGAAAGATGAGGCAATAGTTAGTTTCCACCCAAGGGTCCAAGTTTGACTTCTTTAAAAGGGGTTTGCTGACCTTTTTTCTCCATCTGCTTAGGACAGTACCAGATGAAAGCAGGTGTTAAAGATGAAGGTAAAAACATGTGTAACAACTGCAGATGGCATTTGTACAGTACTGACTGGACATATACCATCTGAGGAGCACAACGTTTGGGAGATGAACCAGGAGGAAAACCTCCTTGTTTTCCTTGAGAGAAGAGTGACAGAAAAGGGCAAAGGCTTGTACACATGCTGCATCAGACAGGATGAACCTGGAAGCTGGGCAATACAATCAGGAAAGGTCTTAAGTTCCCCCTAGAAAAAAGAGGCCATATTGTCACAAACAACTTGGGAGGGGAAAAGTCATTTTGATACAGAGCAGATTGGTGAGATAGGAGACTGCACAGAAAATTGCCTTTAAAGGATTGGAGGCCCAAAAAGTAGAATTGGAAATACAAGAGATCTTAGTAGCAGTAAAAGAAAATTTGTAATGAAAGTTGTTGATATTTAATTTGTGCTTTTAAAGTCTGATGTGTGTTTGTGTGTATGTGTGTGTTTACATACAAGTTTGTGTTTTGCTAAATTCACAATTGTATATTTTTTTTACAAAGGTGGAGAGGTTATAGCAATGTTTCTCTTCGTCTGACCTAAACTGGATCTGCTCAAAGTACCTTTGGGCTGTCCTACTCTCTAACGAACGATGTCAAACTCTCCGTTCCCCCCTCTATCTAGAGTTGGCAAAAGGGTAATGTTTACAGCCTCTACTGGCTCTGCTAGTATAAGCCGGTGACCTGGCAGCCCATCTGGCAAGTGGCCACCAAGTCACATGATGGTCATCTCACCTTGGGGTAGGGCTACCATCACTCATTTTCCATGCCAAATGCATTGTGGATACAAGTAGGGAAAATATAAATTGGCACCCACATGCATGGAGTTTTCTCCCTGCTCATCAAGCCATCTGTATTTTGTATTGAGAAAATTAACTTTCTCTTTGAGTGTTTATTTTGGTATGCCCCCTGAATATCAAATTAGCAATATCGGTGGGACAGAATATAGAGGACAAAATATAAAAAAAAATATTGAGAGGCAGTGGCGGCTGGTGACATTTGAAAGTGGTGAGGCGTAAACGTTGGGCATGATTTTTATATAGCAAGCGATGTGAACAAGTTCAATGGACAAACCTGGGGTCCAGGGGGAGTCCCTCTCCTGAGAAAGAAATTAACAAAAGATTGGCAAATGGTGCATTTTAAAGCAAATTAATGTAGGGATAAAGCAAGGCTTATTAAGCAGTGGGAACATATAGTCTTGAAATATTAAGCACATTAAAAACTGCCCCATATCTTCTTGCATTAATTTATTCAACAGTTACTGTAATGTGTAAATTGTTCTGCATGACAACTTTAGCCCTTTAAAATGTATGCTTGCCCAGTGTCTTGTACTGCATGCAGCATTAACTTTGGAAAAATATGCTCTAACCAGACTTCGAGAAGCACCCACAGATGCTAGCTGTAATCAGTCATATAGAAATATGTGCAGACAGGTCTTTAAGTGAGATGAAACAAGTGGGTGCTCTCTATAAAGAGAACATGCCAAATACATTTCTGTGATTCTCATAGTGTGCCATCAGACCGGTATTTTGGTTCCCTCTGAGATGTAATTTTATCCAGATAAATGGCACAGCAACTGACAAACGCCTAAAGCCTGTCAGTATGATTGGCTTTGTCACTGGGTGTTAGCTGTTTAAGATAGATGAGTAACAACAATGATTTCTTATAAATAGTTAACATTGGAAATGTTTAAATTCTGAAATAGTGAGTCTGTGAATTAAATAGCATTGAGGCCTGTGGAAGGAGCTTTGGCCTTCAATTATGTGTGCTTCATGTTAGATATGTATCCTATTTTTCTCTGCATATCTTGTCCATCTGCAGATCTTCAACCCCCTCTCTTTCCTCTTCAGCAACCTCTTTTCACTCTTCCCCGAATGCATTTCCCGCATCTCTGTCCCTTCACCGCCCCCAACATGTACTGCACTCCCTCAAATTTAAGCACTTTAATTTCTCTTACTTTTGCCTTGCAAATATTTTGACATCAGTGTACCACCTTCACACACATATCCACAGAATTTCAGTTGCAAATGGAATACACAAATATTGTTCTGTGTGCTCTGCAGAGAGGCCAACCCACTGACAGGCACTTTGTTTGGCTTTAGGCTTAGCGCCGTCGTGCTCAATCAAAGCCCCTCATAAACACCTGGCATGGCTCAAGCTTCAAAGTATGCACAGAAGAAAATACAGATGAACAACAGCATTATAAAATAGTTAACTCGTGGGGAATGCAAGATTAAGTAAAGCATGTGGAATAAGAGAGGAACTAAATCGTTGAAATGCATTCCCCTGACGTTGTTAACATTCATTGTTTGCAATCAATCCATGGTTTTAGCATCAGTGTTAACTTAGGGGCATGTACACAGGGCCAGTTTTAATGCCATACATCAGAGAACTGGCCACTGTAAGCACATGTTACACAGTAAGCACATATCTCTCGCCCGACTCGGATATTTGGATCAATTTCGCAAGGGAACAAGAGCAAACCCTGCTCCTTATTTGGATCCATTTTACAAGAGAGCAAATGCCGCAGCTCCACTTCTAAAGGAGCAAGCAATGTTCAGCGAGGGCCTGGGGTGTCACAGTGGGGGAGGTTAGCGTGATGACGGGTCTCGGCACAATATACAGAACACAGCATTAGCTTGCAATCACTTACCATTACTGAGAACAAGGCACCGGATCAGACGTGCTTGCATCAACTCTCACGTATGACGAAAGGGTGGGATCTACTCCTTTGAATGACAGACGTCTGAAATCACGCACGGATGAAGTCTCCTATGCCTGAAACCATGACGCTTGTTGCATCACTGGCCTACAGTGTGCATACAACCAGAGACCCCAATGGCAATGAAGGGCTTTAAAACAGAAAGCCCTGCGTAGTGCTGCACGTTAAGAAAGTTGATTTACTGCCTGTCTTCCATCTCCTGCTTCAGAGCGAGGCGGGGCAGGCAGCCTGAAACAGACAACCCAGACTTAAATACATCAATTTATTTAGAGATACGATCGTATCTCTAAATAAATCGATCTATTTTATATTTTTTTAATGTAAATATGTAGGAATTTTCAGAGGGGTGCAGCCCCACAGCCCTAATGGAGAAACCGCCCCTGTTGAGAGGTAAGTAAGCTTAGATGTTCTATACCTATCGCCACATATATAAACCTGCATTGTACATACACCTGCAAGGTACATAGATGTGGAGTTAAGAATAGTAACTCTATACTTCCCTATATGCACTTAGCTTTCAATATTTTGCCCCTAGATATTCTTTCCCTGATATTTCTATAACATGGTATTATAGTGTCGATATTCAGTAATACAATATATATTTTTTTTAATACAAAGAAGTTTGGGGAGTTGGTGCTTTAAAAATGGTGCCCACTCAGCAAGCCTGCAGTGTTCTTAATGAAGTGTTGCCAACACAGTTGCCCTCACATCACTGATATCCTGGGCAGGTAGGTGAAAATCGGATGGACAGTTCTCTGTCCAAGTAAGAAGGTCATGAGCGTATCCACCAATGGCCGATCTGCTGTCTCTCTGCCAGGTTCTAAATGATGCCCAAAGCATGGTTCAGAAAGTTATAGTAGGCAGGGCATTTGACATATCAGGTGATTCTGGTTGCCTATATGTATCATCAATGTCTTTGCATGATCTTGATTAATTATGTAATGATCATCTGTATATGATGTAAACACCATGCAAGATCAAAGGCAGAGGTGATGACTGCAGGAAAATGGAAAAAAGATGGGTCCTCTCACTTCCCCTACACCCACAAGCACACACACATACACGCCCAGCACTCTTTTATATGTCATTGTTTTTTCAGGGCAAGGACAAAGGTGGTGATTTATTAAAGGCCATGAGGTTCCAAGTGGTAGAAAAATGGGTGAGATAGGTTCATTAGGTGACCTCAAACTGAGACTAATGTATTATTAGCTATGTACATCCACACTCCCCAGCACACGTCAAATATCTTAGAAAAGTAATGTACAGTGCATCAAAATAAGCACAATTTAAACAAAGATTCCAGATTCTCTGTCTTCTTTTTTCTTTTATTCAGTAGATCTTGTCACATAGAAACAGCCGACACGTGTTTCGTCGCATACATGGGAATTGGTCCCGCAACTTTTTCAAGGCTGTATAGATTTAAACACAAGAACAGAAACTCAAGTCCTAACTCATGTTCCGTGAGTCAACAAGTCCAAATGATAGGTTGTGACATCTACCAACTAAGTCATGCACAAGATGGGAAACACTATAAAAATAGAGGCGTAAACCGGATTGATGTGATGTAATCCACTATCAAAAGAAGGATGGTGGAGAGAATCTATAGAGACACGAATGGAAAGAAGCGAATACGTGCGAGTACGTGATGACATCCGTGAAAAAGGGGGGTGTCCACACGTGAGTAAATACTTTTAAAGGTGTAAGTACAAGCCACTAAATCCACGTGAAACTGTAAAGTGCCTAAAAGCAATGGTCCTTAAGAAGCCCCACTGCGACAATAGTATCATAAATACCTCAGTCTCCTCCCTGTAAATTTCTGCAAAAATTAATAATAATGTACGGGTAAGTAATCAGCTAGAACCCTGTTTACTTCATATAGTATAGTCACCTCGGGCTAAGATACCTACTATTTCTATGGTGATAATTCCAACCCATAGAGGGTGTCTGTCATCTGCGGCGTCCTTAAACAGATTCTTATGAGTTCAGTAATCCCAATAAGGAACAGTATCATGTAGCTGAAAAAATAATCATAATCATATCCAGAACATCTAAGTGCAGGTTATATGAAAAGGTTCATCCTACAAGGCGAATTGATACAAGTACGCCGTTGCCATCACATACACCTTATATTTCTTCAATCCATTAAGTATGTCTTGGCTTCGTTAAATGTTAAAATCATATTTGAATCTTTAAAGCTCTCTTAAGGCCGTAACCCAGAAATTAAAGTGCAGCCAGAAGATATCCACATTGCCCGGGTTTCGGGTGCTTCTTCAAATAATCTTTAACAGACTCCTATTCTAGAGAATGCAAGATAGCCAATCTAAAATAATATGTGGGCCATCCTTGTCCCAAAAGAGCTCTATCCAATTTAAGGTACATCATCACGATCGTCATACACCATGTCTCCCCAATGAACCTGTATTTTCTTCACTATATGACCTCTACTAGATGAGCCCGCTTATGTCAATATTGGGTCCCATCGCCATGCAAATTGGCCGTCCTTGAATAATCTGTGGGCCATCATCATCCCAAATGAGCTCTATCAGTATTTGCACGTACATTATCACGATTGTCATATAAAATGTATCCCCAAATAGACCAACATACTCTTAACTCCTTGCCTTCTACTTGATGAACCCGCATTGCATTACAATCGGGTCCCAACGCTGCGAAAAATATATCTCTACTCATAATGTCCTTGGCTCAAAACGCAACACTTCCCAATGCAATTATCCTTACCGCATAAATAGTCTTTGGTCTTCTCGACGCCGCCAGTCTCATGTTGTCGAGTACGCAACATGTAGAGGGCCCAAACCCCTCTGTTTAAATAACCGCGCCGGACCGTAGCCGCATAGATGGTGTGTACCTCACTTCCGGTTCCCATTGGAGAGCACGTAAAAATAGTAAAAGGTCTATTACGGTCTACAATGGCAGCGGCCATCTTAGAGTGTCATAGTCGCCGGTTATAAATTAGAATGCGACATGAACTGAATCGTATTTAACCCTATGTGCAAACCCGTGACTGAAGTGCAGCGGTGAAAATGATAAGAATGAGATTTCAAATACGTGTGTCAACGCGCAAAAGTGTCTATATACTGAAAGGCACATGCTTAATATAAATCAGGATTCGTAGAGACGGCCATGAATTTATGAGTGTGAGAAGTTGGCCTGGCATATGCTGTCCACTAATTATAGTGGGCACCTTGCACCAGTCCAAACAACCCCTTATTGGAGATAGGTTAAAGACAACCTTATTGAAAGCTATCCTAGTGGTAGCTATGGAGAGCAGCCTTCAGGCTAAGTCTTGAAGGAATGTAAAGCAGCTTGTTTTACCAGTCTATAATCTCTTGAGTGACCAAATGAAAGAGCACCACACCAGGTATATATTCAAAATATATGTATTTATTGCTAAACACACCCCTCTAGTCTCTTTATGAGGCTAGAGTTCGAAGTACATAAGTTAGAAGTTATTAAATCACAGTAATAGCACAAATACACGTTTGGGCCCTAGGGGCGTACCAAACCATATACCAATAAAGTGGTATGCGAACCACGACTGAACTAGACACTAGGCCTAGAGCCTCTAGAAGTGCGTGGACCACAAGGAACCACCCAAGGTAGTGACACAGGGGACCCACGGGAGACGCGTGCAGTGTAAATACACAACCGCGATACGCCGTTGACTTCTATGGAGAAAGTCGGGATCGGGAAATTAGAGAAAGGGACACTTAAAGAGGACTAGGACAAAACCCTTTGAGATCTAGGACTTTGAAGAGTCTCTACCCACGGGAGCACCGGAGTACTCGTGTTACCTCACCCAGGGAAGCCGGGTGCATAGGTGCCTTTCGGGGTCGGGTTTTGTCGTCGATTCGAGTGGCGATCTGCTGCAAAGTGCTGCTGGCGGCCAAGAGAAAAGTGTCCGGGTGGATCCAAGAGTGGATCGGAGTTCTGAAGAACCTGAAAGCAGAGGGGACAGAGTCTGGGTCACTAGCCAGTGACCAGGAAGGCGATGGACAGATGCCCACCGATGTCGAGTGCTTCAGGTGCGTTGACAGTCGTCTTGACTCTTCAGCCACGAGGTCCAGGAGGCGTTGTCGGCGACCAGGAGCAGGATTCGGGCTGGTACACGATGTTTGTCGAGTGCTGAGGTGTCGGCGACCGGATTGGACCCAACAAGCCTTGGCAACGGCAAGTCTCGGTGAAGATGTAGATCGTCGATGGTGCAGACCAGCAAGGTCTGTGGAACTCACACAGCAAGGGTAAGTGAGGGCAGGCCTGGAGCAACCAGGATGCCAAGTTAGAAAAGGATTGGCCTTCGTTAAGGGCTACTAGCCAACGGGCTAGCGACCGCAAAGGAGCCTCGTGATGCCGCACGTGGATCTGGCTTACAGGACACTCGTGGAGTGGGGGCCAGTGATCTTCGGTGCAGGTGGTGCTGGAGGCTAGGGCTACTTGGAGCCCAAAGCACGACTTCTTGGGAGACCCAGAAGAGGATGCACTTGCAAATGTGCTTGGTGTCCAGGGGTCACGGTCTCAAGTCACCCACGATAGCCACGGGCCTCAGCTTTGCTGGGGACTCAGGGTAGCCTCGGGAAGTCTGAGAATCTACCTCTGGTGATGCGATGACTTCGGCGTCCGACGGGAGCTTCAGAAATGCGAACTGGACAGATGCTTCTTTGGTGCCTGCCAAGCAGGGAGTCACTCCTTGACCCCAAGGGAGATTCTTCTGTCCTCTAATCATGAGTAGAGCGTCGAAGGTCCAGGATTCAGTTACAGAGTTTCGTCCAGGGATAATCTAAAGTCCTAAGGACTGGGTTCCTACCTTTATACTAAAGATAGGGGTTGGACTACTCTGTGGCCCCACCTATGGGTGGGTCAGGGCAGAGGGGTGGCTACACCCTTTCCCTTTGTCCAGTTCGCGCCAAAGCAGGGGCTGCAAGCCCCTGATCCGGTTTGAACTGGGGTATGCACAGGGACACCAAATGTGCCCCCAGTGCAGGACTTCAAAGCACCCGAAAGTGCTCCCGCCCAGCCCCAATACACATTATCCTGTCTGGGAGGTGGTCACACCTCCCTGGGACAGAAACCTATTGTCCAGGCCTCCCCTGCCGGAGTTTCGTCCAGCAGCAGGAGGCCAGACTCATGTCTGTGGCAGCAGCATCCATTTTGTGATGCCAGGGCTCTGGAAAGAAGTTACCGGACTAGTCAGAGTTAACATGTCTTTCCCTCTAGAAGGGTGGAATGCTACCCCCGCCGCCAGGATTGGCGGGGGTAGTATTCCAAGATGTTTGACACCAAACACGACATGTTTAGGTGCAGCCATTCCAAAGTTAGCATTTTACCGCGAGGATATAATGCGCTTAAGAGTATATGGTCAGGCTGCACTACAAACAGCATCAGAGATGGTCTCCGAACACTGCAGAGGGCCCTGCTCATGCAGGGGCACCCTCTCACATAGGAACCATGCACTCTGCCTTTAGGATTGATAAGGCCTGCCTTAGGAGTGACTTATAGGTTTATATGTGTGTATGCATTTAGTGATATAGGTAACCTATATCACAGTAAGGAGTGCTTGCACCACCTTACCCAGGCTGCAGTAGCAGACCTGTGGTGTCAGTTTGGATGGCCTTCCAGGGGTGGCATAATACATTCTGCAGCCCCTGGCAGGCCTCTGAGGTACCTATGCCCTTGGTACATAGTATACCATATACTAGGGACTTATAAGGGCACTCCAGGTCCCAATCAGTGATGTGCCTAAGGCACATGGAAACCATTTTAGAGAGGAAGCAGCTAGGCTGGGGTTCTGATTAGCAGGGCCCCAGCCAGACTAATGTCGAAAAACAGTGAAGCATCAGCAAAAAGTGGGGGTACCCATGTGTAGGAGAGGCTTCACATGGGTACCCCCACTTTTTGCTGATGCTTCACTGTTTTTCGACATTAGTCTGGCTGGGGCCCTGCTAATCAGAACCCCAGCCTAGCTGCTTCCTCTCTAAAATGGTTTCCATGTGCCTTAGGCACATCACTGATTGGGACCTGGAGTGCCCTTATAAGTCCCTAGTATATGGTATACTATGTACCAAGGGCATAGGTACCTCAGAGGCCTGCCAGGGGCTGCAGCATGTATTATGCCACCCCTGGAAGGCCATCCAAACTGACACCACAGGTCTGCTACTGCAGCCTGGGTAAGGTGGTGCAAGCACCCCTTACTGTGATATAGGTTACCTATATCACTAAATGCATACACACATATAAACCTATAAGTCACTCCTAAGGCAGGCCTTATCAATCCTAAAGGCAGAGTGCATGGTTCCTATGTGAGAGGGTGCCCCTGCATGAGCAGGGCCCCTCTGCAGCGTTCGGAGACCATCTCTGATGCTGTTTGTAGTGCAGCCTGACCATATACTCTTAAGCGCATTATATCCTCGCGGTAAAATGCTAACTTTGGAATGGCTGCACCTAAACATGTCGTGTTTGGTGTCAAACATCTTGGAATACTACCCCCCTGCCAATCCTGGCGGCGGGTGTAGCATTCCACCCTTCTAGAGGGAAAGACATGTTAACTCTGACTAGTCCGGTAACTTCTTTCCAGAGCCCTGGCATCACAAAATGGATGCTGCTGCCACAGACACGAGTCTGGCCTCCTGCTCCTGGACGAAACTCCGGCAGGGGAGGCCTGGACAATAGGTTTCTGTCCCAGGGAGGTGTGACCACCTCCCCAGACAGGATAATGTGTATTGGGGCTGGGCGGGAGCACTTTCGGGTGCTTTGAAGTCCTGCACTGGGGGCACATTTGGTGTCCCTGTGCATACCCCAGTTCAAACCGGATCAGGGCTTGCAGCCCCTGCTTTGGCGCGAACAGGACAAAGGGAAAGGGGTGTAGCCACCCTCTGCCCTGACCCACCCATAGGTGGGGCCACAGAGTAGTCCAACCCCTATCTTTAGTATAAAGGTAGGAACCCAGTCCTTAGGACTTTAGATTATCCCTGGACGAAACTCTGTAACTGAATCCTGGACCTTCGACGCTCTACTCACGATTAGAGGACAGAAGAATCTCCCTTGGGGTCAAGGAGTGACTCCCCTGCTTGGCAGGCACCAAAGAAGCATCTGTCCGGTTCGAATTTCTGAAGCTCCGTCGGACGCCGAAGTCATCGCATCACCAGAGGTGGATTCTCAGACTTCCCCGAGGCTACCCTGAGTCCCCAGCAAAGCTGAGGCCCGTGGCTATCGTGGGTGACTTGAGACCGTGACCCTGGACACCGAGCATATTTGCAAGTGCATCCTCTTCTGGGTCTTCCAAGAAGTCGTGCTTTGGGCTCCGAGTAGCCCTAGCCTCCAGCACCACCTGCACCGAAGATCACTGGCCCCCACTCCACGAGTGTCCTGTAAGCCAGATCCACATGCGGCGTCACGAGGCTCCTTCGCGGTCGCTAGCCCGTTGGCTAGTAGCCCTTAACGAAGGCCAATCCTTTTCTAACTTGGCATCCTGGTTGCTCCAGGCCTGCCCTCACTTACCCTTGCTGGGTGAGTTCCACAGACCTTGCTGGTCTGCACCATCGACGATCTACATCTTCACTGAGACTTGCCGTTGCCAAGGCTTGTTGGGTCCAATCCGGTCGCCGACACCTCAGCACTCGACAGACATCGTGTACCAGCCCGAATCCTGCTCCTGGTCGCCGACAACGCCTCCTGGACCTCGTGGCTGAAGAGTCAAGATGACCATCAACGCACCTGAAGCACTCGACATCGGTGGGCATCTGTCCATCGCCTTCCTGGTCACTGGCTAGTGACCCAGACTCTGTCCCCTCTGCTTTCAGGTTCTTCAGAACTCCGATCCACTCTTGGTTCCACCCGGACACTTTTCTCTTGGCCGCCAGCAGCACTTTGCAGCAGATCGCCATTCGAATCGACGACGAAACCCGACCCCGAAAGGCACCTATGCACCCGGCTTCCCTGGGTGAGGTAACACGAGTACTCCGGTGCTCCCGTGGGTAGAGACTCTTCAAAGTCCTAGATCTCAAAGGGTTTTGTCCTAGTCCTCTTTAAGTGTCCCTTTCTCTAATTTCCCGATCCCGACTTTCTCCATAGAAGTCAACGGCGTATCGCGGTTGTGTATTTACACTGCACGCGTCTCCCGTGGGTCCCCTGTGTCACTACCTTGGGTGGTTCCTTGTGGTCCAAGCACTTCTAGAGGCTCTAGGCCTAGTGTCTAGTTCAGTCGTGGTTCGCATACCACTTTATTGGTATATGGTTTGATACGCCCCTAGGGCCCAAACGTGTATTTGTGCTATTACTGTGATTTAATAACTTCTAACTTATGTACTTCGAACTCTAGCCTCATAAAGAGACTAGAGGGGTGTGTTTAGCAATAAATACATATATTTTGAATATATACCTGGTGTGGTGCTCTTTCATTTGGTCACTCAAGAGATTATAGACTGGTAAAACAAGCTGCTTTACATTCCTTCAAGACTTAGCCTGAAGGCTGCTCTCCATAGCTACCACTAGGATAGCTTTCAATAAGGTTGTCTTTAACCTATCTCCAATAAGGGGTTGTTTGGACTGGTGCAAGGTGCCCACTATAATTAGTGGACAGCATATGCCAGGCCAACTTCTCACAATGAGTTAGGGTGATCTATGGACAAACGTATCCAAAATGCATAGATCATCCAGTCAACCGAAACTTATAATCGACCCAGTGAGTGAAAACTCGTGAGTGTCAATTTATGTCAGGGAATAAAATACATGTCCTGTGCCTAAGTCCATCCTTCTTGAGTAGTATCACCTGCAATAGATAGATAAATTGCAGAGCTACTAACATTGAGATTTCAGTTAGTAACGTTCCCCAATGCGCGCAATTAATCGCATTGAGGGGATTCCTGTCCACACAGGGATTCAAAGTTATAAAAGACATAGACATTTCAGTTGAGTTATGAACCGACACTTACACGGAATAGTTACATGAAAAGACATATAAATCCTAGTAGGAACAGCGTATGCAAATGTCAGAATTAGTATACACGTGTAGTGTATCAAAAAATCTCATCTTTTGTTCTTATTCAACTATTCAACTATCCTAACAAGTGTGAGTTCTGTTCTGATCGAGTAGTAATAACACATCTATCTCCCCAGAAAGTAGTGTAATTCTTGATCGATATTTAATCCTATCTCAGTGCTACGCAATTTGAGGATCCACATGGCCTCCTTCCTCCGCAGTGCAAGCTCTCTGTTACCCCCCCTGGGGTGTCGTGCTATCTGTTCTATTCCATAGAATCCAAAACATCTGTTCTGTTCTTGGGTAGGGCAAAGTGACATGTGGGCGGCCAAAGGGTATCTCATGTCACCCTGTTTGACCGCCCGCATGTGTTCGCTTATTCTGTCACGTAATGCCCTTATGGTGCTGCCAATATATCTTTTTTTGCACTTACACTCAATTACGTATACAACATATTTAGTGAGGCAATTGATATTGGACATGATCCGGTGTGTCTTTCCTCCTGGTCCTGTAAAATGCGTCTTTTTATTGCATGCCCATTTACACGCACTGCAGTGACCACAATTGTAGAAGCCTTTTGTGTATTTACTCATCCAACTTACTTGTGTGCCAGTTATGGGATAACTGGGACTAAGTATGTTTCTGAGGGAGACTCCCCGTCTCTATGTAATGATAGGCTTATCAGTGATATACTTGCTCAAAGAGTAGTCAGCTTTTAGGAGGTGCCAGTGTTTGTTAAGGCTCCGCATCAAAACCCCGACCAATTGTTGTAGTTAGTTATCATCCTTATTTTATCATCTGTCCTCTTCAATTTAGTGTGTTCTTTCAGTGTTTCGCTACGACTCAGTTTGTCTATTCGTTGTTCAGCCCTCTTCAGAGTCTTGTTATCGTAGCCTCTACACTGAAAATGTGTCATTGCATTCTTTTTGCATTCTTCAAACTCTGGTTCAAAGCTGAAGTTCCTCCTAACTCGCACAAGTTCACCATATGGAATGGAACATATCTGGTGCGATGGATGGGCACTGGATGCGTGTAGTAGTGAATTGCATGCTGTTTTCTTGCGATAAAGCCTACTGTGGATCTGCTTCTCTCTAATGTAAAATTCTACATCCAAAAAGGAGATTCTTTCTTTGCTGTTCTCAAAGGTGAAATGTATATTGTATTCATTAGCATTTAGGTATTGGAAAAATTCTGTCAGTTTCTCAGATGACCCTGTCCATATCATCAGACAGTCATCGATATATCTGCCCCAATATAATATGGCATCATTCCATCTGGATCCCATTGGGCCCCAGATCCTTCTCTCCTCGAACCAACCCATAAACAAGTTGGCATACGAGGGAGAAAATCTGGAGCCCATGGCAACCCCTTGTTTCTGTCTGTACCACTGTTCCTTAAACAAAAAGACATTGTTGTCCAAGATGAGCTCTATCATCTCGACCAACATTTCTGTGTGGCTCCATGCACTTGCTGATCTGCTGTTTAGAATCTTTCTGATAGCAGTCAGACCAATGTCTCTCCTGATGCTGGTGTAAAGGGCTGTCACATCTAGCGTGACCATGATCATATTCTCCTCCCAGCTGAGGTCACTCATGATACCCAGGATATGTTTAGTATCCCTCACATAGGATGGTAAGTTGGTCACCATTGGTTTCAGGAAGGTGTCAACGTATTCTGAAATCCTCTCTGTGGGCCCATCATTGCCAGAAATGATGGGTCTACCAGGAGGGAAGGGCTTTGTGTACCTTGGGTAAGGTGTAGATACAAGGGTACCTAGGCCTGTCGACTCTAAGATAAGATAATTCATTGTCATCAAGTAAACCCTGACCATGCCACTGTTCCAAATTCTTGTTGATATGGTCAGTTAGTGTCCAGATAGGGTTGTTGGGAAGGGGCTCATAACACTCTTGATTTTGTAGTTGTAAAAGTATCTCATTGTCATAATCAGAACTTCGCATGATGACAATGTTCCCCCCTTTGTCAGCTTCTTGTATAGTGATATCTCTATCATTTTTCAGGCTCAAGATGGCATCCCGTTCTTTAAATGTTAGATTATCTCTCTTCATCTTGGTCACAGTCCCCCTGTCCTCATGTTTGTCTAGATCTGCAATTACTTGTCTATAAAAGATGTCAATATTATTGCCTGCAAATAGTGTAGGTGTCCATCTGGACGTTTCTCTTAGGTTGCTGGAAATTCCATAATCATTGGTTATGTTGAGATCCCTCATGATCATATCTGATGTTATGACCTCGTCTTCACAATCCGTTAATGACAGTAATAGTCTTGTGTCTAATATATCTTGTATTGAATGCCCACTAGATTCAATGGCCCCAAGATTTTTCTGCAAGTCTTTATTACCATGATTAGACATTTCAAAGTGTTTCTTCAGTTTCATTTTTCTGACAAATTTAAAAAGGTCTATCTTAACATCACAGACATTTCCAATATTATTCGGACAAAAATTCATGCCTTTCGTTAAGACAGATACAGCCTCAGGTGTTAAACATTTATCTGTCAAATTCACAACATTTACAATATTCATTTTTTCTGTTGATTCCAGGACCTGGTCTTGACCCCTGGACGCTCCTCGCCCTGAGCCCCCTCTCTTGCCCCTCCTTGTTTTTCTAATGGGACTGGTCGTCTGTTTTCTCTGTTCCCTCTTTTGATTCTCCTGACCTCCTGTAAAAAACCACTCTCATTGCTAGTTGCCCCAGTCTCCGATCCTCCTTTTTCTGACTCGCTCCCACTAGTGTGTATAGTATCAAGGGAAGCCATACTAGAGCTGATTGATTTGCCTTCCCCAATGCTAGGTTGGCTGTCCTTTGGTACCAGGTGGTCATATTTACTGGCGAACGTGAAGATCCTGCCACTGGAATAGTCTTGTTCGTCCCTTTTCAATTTCCTGGTCTTACGCTGTTTGATATCCGAGACATGACGTTGTTTGACGTCATTCAGGATAGCATAATTCTTCTCGGTAGCATCTGGTAGGTTTAGGTTTTTTATCTCAATTTCTGTTAAGTCTATGTCTTTCTGCAGCTGGATAACCTTCCTTTCACAGTTTTCTATGAGAATCCCCATTAGTCGATTAGAGTTGTCTGTGAGTTCTTTTTCCCAGTCTGCTAGTAAATCTGCCTCCAGATCCTCATATGTGGGGATTATTTGAGATCTTAAACCCCTAGGGATTCTCTTAACCCGTATATATTGTTTCAATGTGGCGGCATCCCACCACCTTGACATCTCGCTTTTTCTAAGCCTTTCAAGTTTAATACATTTCTCCCTTAAACCCTCTTGTCTCGGGGGTCGTCCACCTTGTGCTGTTGACATGGTTGCTGCATTCCCTGAAATATTGTTGTAAGTTAAGACAAAACGAAAAGGTGGTATTTGTTCTAGGTAGTATGGCGCCTCTTAGGAGAGAATCACGTGGCAATTTGTAATTCGGTAACAATTAGTTTTGTCTTAACTTACAACTGGGTGGCAGCCCGGGGGACACAATGACTTCTTCTAGTGAAAGGATGACCAGAGATAGAGAGGCAGAGGACCTCTTCAACAATATTTCAGGGAATGCAGCAACCATGTCAACAGCACAAGGTGGACGACCCCAGAGACAAGAGGGTTTAAGGGAGAAATGTATTAAACTTGAAAGGCTTAGAAAAAGCGAGATGTCAAGGTGGTGGGATGCCGCCACATTGAAACAATATTATTGGGTTAAGAGAATCCCTAGGGGTTTAAGATCTCAAATAATCCCCACGTATGAGGATCTGGAGGCAGATTTACTAGCAGACTGGGAAAAAGAACTCACAGACAACTCTAATCGACTAATGGGGATTCTCATAGAAAACTGTGAAAGGAAGGTTATCCAGCTGCAGAAAGACATAGACTTTTTTTTTTTTTTTAAACACTTTCTTTTTCAAATAAAGGAGAAAATTCACATTGCATTGCATATAGTCTCTTCACCACCCAAACAAATCATGCCTGACATTTGTGGTACAATAATGGACAATATATTGACCAGTACAGTGGCAACATCCAGCAACCATCAGTTCCCAACCCTCCCCCCCACCTCCACCCACGGTCTCACTCCGAGCTGTAATGCTAGGGCAGTCAATGTATTGCAAACACCCTGAGCAGTGGCCTCGCATCGTGGTCCCGCCACGCCGTGTCGTGCAGCTGCGTGGCCAGCACCTTCCCCTCAACCCACTCCCTCCGGCACTATGCCATTATCTGCCTGTGTGCTGGAAGCCCGCTTAGCTGCGTCCAGGCGTGCCCTCAGTGGTCCCCATATGTCTTTGGGGCGGGATGTCGGTGGCATAAGACTGGCATATAATTCTGCGTTGGTGTTGCAAAATACTAAGCTGCTCAGCCAGTCTTGTAGTTTGGGGGCTGTCTTCCTGCCCCAGTGAATGGCCAACTCCCTCTTTGCTAACAATAGCCCCAGGGACGCCAATCTCCTTACTTTCTTGGGAATCTGAACTGTATAGCCCAAGAGGGCAATTTCAGGAAGGGGGACAAGTGGAATCCCAATTATTTTCCCTAGTGTCTCATGCACCGCTGCCCAGTAGGTCTGTAAACGAGGACAGGTCCAAGCCAGATGCAGAAAGTCAGCATGTGGGGAGGTGCATTTTAAACAATTGTGTGACTTAGTAGCATCAATCTTGTGGGCCATGGCTGGTGTAAAATAGGCACGTCGGAGAAATTTGAAATGTAATAACTTATGGCGGCTGTTAAGCGAGACGTCCCTGGTGACCATACAACACTTCTCCCATTGTTCGTCTGTGATCGCTCCACCCGTATCTGCCTCCCAGTCCTGTCTAATCTTGGAGTCATCTACAGGGAGCAGTTGGGCGCAGGTCTTGTACATTTTGGAAATGAGGCGTGCACCACTCGTGCTCTCCAGGACCAAACCAAGCGGGGGGAACAAATCTGGTTCAACCGGGTATGAGGGAAACGCCGCACACAATGCGGATTTCATTCTGCTCATTAGGAAGCGGGTCATAAAGCTGCAGTCAGAGAATCTGTCGTCTTCGTCTATGGAGAAAATATGACCCCCAGGGAACAGATCGCCCATCTTAACTATGTCTGCTGCTGCCAGTGTGCGCTGTACTATTCCTTCTCCAGTGAGTGGGAACCATCTAGTATTGGGTAATGGTAGGGCAGAGGAGTATAGAGATGTAGCACCCATGCGCTTTATCAGCTTGTCCCAAGCCCAGGCAGTAGTTGACACCGTCTGAATGTCCCGCCTGTCCCGTGGGAAACCACCCGGCAGTATTTCACTCAATTTGTCCGGGAGAACCAGGTCCGCCTCTGGTCTTAAAAACGGGATACGGGCGTCAGGGTGAAACCAAGCGTGCGCGTAGCGGCATTGCGCTACCAAGTAGTACAATTGGAAGTCTGGGACGTTAAAACCCCTCTGTCGTATGGCAGGGTCAGTATGGACCAGCGCACGCGGGCCGTTTACCACCCCATACCAGTCGGATCATGAGTGTCCGTAGAGAGCGAAAGAAACCGTCTGACAGGGGCACAGGGATATTATTAAAGAGATATAAGAATTTGGGGAGAACCACCATTTTTAATATGGCCACCCTGCCCACTAGTGACAAGGGTAGCCTCAACCATCTGTCTACCTGTTCTTCTAGTTTTGAAAAGGTCTGTTCATAGTTTAAGCGTATGATCTGAGTGGTGTCCAGGTGGATATGGATGCCAAGATATTTCACCGAGTCCTGGCACCATTCAAGAGGGAATTCGCAATCCCATTTGACTGTGCCCTCCGTTAGCGGAAATATGATGGACTTATGCCAGTTGATGCCCAGTCCCGAAAATCTACCAAAACGGATAATTTCACGAATCAGAGGAGCCAGGTTTAAGTGGGGCTCACGGACATACAAGATGGTGTCGTCCGCGTACAGGGAAGCTAAAAGGGGGCCCGTTTTGAATTGTAGCCCTCTATGTAGATGGCGTTCTTGGAAATGCCTAATTAGCGGGTCCATTGCTAGAATGAACGATAGAGGGGACAGGGAGCATCCCTGTCGGGTCCCACGGTATAACCGAAATGGCCTTGACAGAGTGCCATTGAAGCGGAGTCGTGCCGAGGGGCCGCTGTATAGCAAGGAAACGGTTGCGATGAAGCCATAAGGCAGACCTATTGGCTGCATCACCTCCACCAGGAACGGCCACTCCAAAGAGTCTGCGTCCAGTAATACCGCCGCCGCCGGCACCTCAGGCTGTATTCTGTGCAGCACAGTGAACAGTGTTCGGAGGTTCAAGGACGTGGAGCGTTTGGGGACAAAGCCAGACTGCATTGGGGAAATGATATACTCCATCAGCTGTGAAAGCTTGTTGGCGAGTACTTTTGCCAAGATTTTGTAGTCCAAGTTCAATAAGGACAGCGGCCGGTAAGAGCCGCATTGTTTGTGGTCTTTGCCTGGCTTCGGAAGGAGGATAATCACAGCTTCACGCATTGTGGGGGGGAGACTTTGCTTTTCCAATGCCTCCGCATACACCTCAATTAACTGGGGGGCCAAAATGTCTTTGAACTCTTTATAGAAGTCCCCGGTAAAACCATCTAATCCCGGGGCAGTAGAACCCCGCAGAGTGTCTATGGCTAGAATGACATCAGCGACGGATATTGGTTCTGCCATAAAGTATAACATGTATTTCTCCAAGAATACCAATGCGATTTCATCTAGGTATGCAGTCTGGGCCGTGCCGTCGGGGTCTACTCTAGATGTGTAAAGTGTAGTATAATAATCTAAGAATTCATCCCGGATATCCACCGTGGAAGTGAGAGTGGTGCTGGCTGCGGAGTGCAATTCGGTGATATAATTTTTAGTGTAAGGTGGTCTCAGCATTTGCGCCAGGACTCTGCCAGGTCGTTCGCCCTCCCCGTAACGTCTTGCCGTGTGGTATTTACCCATGTACAGAATCTCGCGATCTGCTGTGTCCCTGTATTCAGTCAGTAGGGCAAGTCTCGCAGCCTGAGCCGTTGTGTCAGGGAGGGTCGCCAATTGGGAGTCTATCACAGCTATTTCACGCTCAATGCGGGTCATTGTCTGTCTAAGCTCTTTAAGCACCCCCGCCTGTTTGGAGATGCACACTCCCCTGATAACGGCCTTAAACCCCTCCCACAGGACAGCCACTGTGTCCACCGAGCCGGCATTAAGTTCAAAATAGTCCTCTATCGCTTCCCGAACCTCAGCCTTGAACAGGTCGTCTTCGAGGGCTCTCCCAGGGAAACGCCACTGCCTCTCGTACCATTCCGGTTGTGGGAGCATTAAATGTAAAACTATCGGTGAGTGGTCAGAATATGTGCAAGGGAGCGTAGTATGGGAGTCAAACCAGTTCGCAACCACGGGAGAAATCAGCCAACAGTCTATCCTGGACCAGGTTCCGTGTGGGCCAGAGTGATGGGTGTATTTGGTGAGGGTGGGGTTGTGTTTTCGACAAATGTCGATTAAAGTGTGGTGCTCACAGAGGTCCCTCAGGGCGCGCCGCGCTCGCGGCTTGGTGTCTGGTGCCTTAGAAGTGCCGTCCAGGCCGGGGTGTATTAGTAAATTGAGGTCCCCACCCAGGAGTAGTGCGAGGGGGTCGTGTTTTGTGATCCACGCATTTAGGTCATGGAAAAACTCGGGGGCATCGATATTGGGAACATAAACATTTGCTAAGGTGACTTTGTGGCCATAGAGGTTACCCGTGACTATCACATATCTGCCCTCAGGGTCCAGGGTCGCATCTATGAGTGTAAAAGGGACTCTCCTGTGGACCAATATAGCTGTGCCCCTAGCGTAGTTGCTGTAATTGGCGAAGAATCTGTGTGTGCCCCAGCTAGTGCCAAAGCGGGCCAAATCTGTAATGGGGAGGTGTGTCTCTTGTAAGTACGCGATGTCGACCTTATGACGAATAAGATAATGGATCACCTGCCTCCTCTTACAGGTATTATTGAGCCCTCTAACATTCCAGGACATGAAGGTGACGGCCCCTGTATGTTACCTAACCGTGACATCTGACCAGTGTGTAAACCCTTGCCTGTCAGGACTTGTATGCAATGGCGATGCGATAAGCAATGCTACAATAAAGTGTAAACAACAACTCAAACAATACGTAAGTCTGATCCCTACCCCCTCCCCCACCCAGCCGCCTTCCAACCCGAAGGTGGCCATCACCCTCAAAAGTCTCCAGCCCGTGGGTCATAGGGACCGTAAGGCTAACAATCGAGGCCCAAGAAGTGGACCCCAAGAATGCAGTGAACCAAACACAGAGGATACACCCGGGGGGGGGTGGCAGCCCGCAATCAGACCGGCCAAGTGATATATCAGATAATTAAATTAATCAATACGAAGTCCCCAGAGCAAAGTAGCCATACAAACAAATATGATCAAACCATCATCCAGTTCCGGAGTTTGAGAAAAGTTCCGCGCTAGCGTCCGATCCGCTGTGTGGCGGGGAGGCGAGCGCGCTCCCTGCCGAGTTCTGCGTGCTCCGCATCTTATACGTGTGACAAAATTCCTGGGCTTCCGTAGGAGTGTCGAATATTCTGGACCTGCCGCCGAAGTCAACTTTCAGTCTCGCTGGATATAACATTCCGTATTTAAGTCCAAGGTTGCGGAGTGTGGCCTTCACCCCTGAAATTTCCGTCTTGCCTCCTGGACCATTGGAGTAAAGTCTGGATAGAAGGACAGTTTCGATCCCTGCCACTCAATTGCTCCTCGTTCTCTCGCCAGTCTCAACGCTGTGTCGCGGTCTCGGAAATTCAGGAGTCTCGCAATGATGAGTCTCGGGGGGTGGCCAGGATTCGGTCTGGGGCCAAGCGACCGGTGTGCTCTTTCAACAACAAAGCCCGGAGTGAAGGCTTCGCTGCCGAACAGTTCTGTAAATAGCTTCTCTACGAAGAGGTCCATCCGGCCTTTGGACGCTGTCTCCGGGACACCCATTATGCGAACATTATTGCGTCGCCCACGTGCCTCCAAGTCCTCGTTCTTAATGGCGACCTCTTTTAGCAGGCGTTCCGTCCGTTCCAGTCTCTTCAAAGATTGGGCAGTCCCATCTTCCAGGTCCGACACACGTGCTTCCACCACATCCAGCCGGCGGTCGTGGGCCTGGACTTTGGCGCCCAAGGACGCGATAGTTTGATCCAGAGAGTCAAAGCGGGAGTCCAGCGCCTTGAAGCCTGCCCTCATCTCAAGTAGTAGTGACGCAACCGAGGCCTCGGGAGGCTCCGGCGCCTCCGCATCGGGCGCCCTCTCCGCCATCCCAGGGGGGAGTGTCGAAGTTCCCTCAGTCGTCTTCCCGAAAGGTAGGGTGCTCTGCTTAGGATCTTTGCGACCCATTTCTTCAAGGTGGCGCCGTTTGGAAAGTAGGCCCAGATAATCCCGTGAGTACCAGATGCTGCGTGGGCCAATGAAACCGGCTATGCACGCCACAAGCCACTTGGGTACACCGGGACTGAAGGCAATAGCTGTGTGCAGACAGATATAGGTAATGGCCCCCGGCAGCAGAGGAGCTCAGGAGGCCTGCAGGAGCAATCTCCTTGGCATCTGGACAGGTGGATCGCACTCAAATTCCTGCCAGGGCCGGACTGCCGATCTGTGCTGTGCAGCAGGCGGCGCCGGCGATGTGCAGGCAACGTGGGGGGTCTTAAGGCCCCATGCCGGGTGTTTCAGGCTTTGCACACCTCGCGGCGATGTTGTGGCACTTCAGGAGGGCCCCCCCGGGCGTGCGGTGACGGCGCAGTAAGGGGCAACAGGCGGACGCACCAACCCTCCCTGCCGGGCCCGCACGCCACCACAGGCCGGCGCCCCAGCCCCTAACGACACCGGCGCGTGGGCCCTATCCCCACGGCGCCGGGTGTTATCTCGCTGTACCTACGGGGGCAGGGCAGCCGGCCCAAGCGCAGACCGCGGGCGTCGGCAACTGGGGAGGAGGGGGAACCACAGCGCGCCGCCCGACTCACCCGGGGCCTCTCCGATGCAGCTCTCGACCTCGGCGAGTCTTCGCGGGGCGTCGCGCCGTGCGGGCCCGCCCGGCGCTCGATGCAGCAGCGCCGGCAGGCCCGGTCCCCTCGTCGCTCGGTGTTACTACGGGTCAAGTTCAAACTGGAGCGTTTTGATCGGCCCTGCAGAGTCAGCGCCGCCTCCGCTGTCCACGACGTTGGAAGTGGTGCAGGCTACCTCGCAGCTTACGGGGAAAATCGCCGCTGGGCCAGGCTGATGTTGAGAGCCTCTCTAGCTGGCGGCCATCTTCGCCGCCGGCTTGGCCACGCCCCCCAGAAAGACATAGACTTAACAGAAATTGAGATAAAAAAAACTAAACCTACCAGATGCTACCAAGAAGAATTATGCTATCCTGAATGACGTGATACAACGTCATGTCTCTGATATCAAACAGCGTAAGACCAGGAAATTGAAAAGGGACGAACAAGACTATTCCAGTGGCAGGATCTTCACGTTCGCCAGTAAATATGACCACCTGGTACCAAAGGACAGCCAACCTAGCATTGGGGAAGGCAAATCAATCAGCTCTAGTATGACTTCCCTTGATACTATACACACTAGTGGGAGCGAGTCAGAAAAAGGAGGATCGGAGACTGGGGCAACTAGCAATGAGAGTGGTTTTTTACAGGAGGTCAGGAGAATCAAAAGAGGGAACAGAGAAAACAGACGACCAGTCCCATTAGAAAAACAAGGAGGGGCAAGAGAGGGGGCTCAGGGCGAGGAGCATCCAAGGGTCAAGACCAGGTCCTGGAATCAACAGAAAAAATGAATATTGTAAATGTTGTGAATTTGACAGATAAATGTTTAACACCTGAGGCTGTATCTGTCTTAACGAAAGGCATGAATTTTTGTCCGAATAATATTGGAAATGTCTGTGATGTTAAGATAGACCTTTTTAAATTTGTCAGAAAAATGAAATTGAAGAAACACTTTGAAATGTCTAATCATGGTAATAAAGACTTGCAGAAAAATCTTGGGGCCATTGAATCTAGTGGGCATTCAATACAAGATATATTAGACACAAGACTATTACTGTCATTAACGGATTGTGAAGACGAGGTCATAACATCAGATATGATCATGAGGGATCTCAACATAACCAATGATTATGGAATTTCCAGCAACCTAAGAGAAACGTCCAGATGGATACCTACACTATTTGCAGGCAATAATATTGACATCTTTTATAGACAAGTAATTGCAGATCTAGACAAACATGAGGACAGGGGGACTGTGACCAAGATGAAGAGAGATAATCTAACATTTAAAGAACGGGATGCCATCTTGAGCCTGAAAAATGATAGAGATATCACTATACGGGAAGCTGACAAAGGGGGGAACATTGTCATCATGCGAAGTTCTGATTATGACAACGAGATACTTTTACAACTACAAAATCAAGAGTGTTATGAGCCCCTTCCCAACAACCCTATCTGGACACTAACTGACCATATCAACAAGAATTTGGAACAGTGGCATGGTCAGGGTTTACTTGATGACAATGAATTATCTTATCTTAGAGTCGACAGGCCTAGGTACCCTTGTATCTACACATTACCCAAGGTACACAAAGCCCTTCCCTTTCCTCCTGGTAGACCCATCATTTCTGGCAATGATGGGCCCACAGAGAGGATTTCAGAATACGTTGACACCTTCCTGAAACCAATGGTGACCAACTTACCATCCTATGTGAGGGATACTAAACATATCCTGGGTATCATGAGTGACCTCAGCTGGGAGGAGAATATGATCATGGTCACGCTAGATGTGACAGCCCTTTACACCAGCATCAGGAGAGACATTGGTCTGACTGCTATCAGAAAGATTCTAAACAGCAGATCAGCAAGTGCAAGGAGCCACACAGAAATGTTGGTCGAGATGATAGAGCTCATCTTGGACAACAATGTCTTTTTGTTTAAGGAACAGTGGTACAGACAGAAACAAGGGGTTGCCATGGGCTCCAGATTTTCTCCCTCGTATGCCAACTTGTTTATGGGTTGGCTCGAGGAGAGAAAGATCTGGGGCCCAATGGGATCCAGATGGAATGATGCCATATTATATTGGGGCAGATATATCGATGACTGTCTGATGATATGGACAGGGTCATCTGAGAAACTGACAGAATTTTTCCAATACCTAAATGCTAATGAATACAATATACATTTCACCTTTGAGTACAGCAAAGAAAGAATCTCCTTTTTGGATGTAGAATTTTACATTAGAGAGAAGCAGATCCACAGTAGGCTTTATCGCAAGAAAACAGCATGCAATTCTACTACACGCATCCAGTGCCCATCCATCGCACCAGATATGTTCCATTCCATATGGTGAACTTGTGCGAGTTAGGAGGAACTGCAGCTTTGAACCAGAGTTTGAAGAATGCAAAAAGAATGCAATGACACGTTTTCAGTGTAGAGGCTACGATAGCAAGACTCTGAAGAGGGCTGAGCAACGAATAGACAAACTGAGTCGTAGCGAAACACTGAAAGAACACTCTAAATTGAAGAGGACAGATGATAAAATAAGGATGATAACTAACTACAACAATTGGTCGGGGGTTTTGATGCGGAGCCTTAACAAACACTGGCACCTCCTAAAAGCTGACTACTCTTTGAGCAAGTATATCACTGATAAGCCTAACATTACATATAGACGGGGAGTCTCCCTCAGAAACATATGTCCCAGTTATCCCATAACTGGCACACAAGTAAGTTGGATGAGTAAACACATGAAAGGCTTCTACAATTGTGGTCACTGCAGTGCGTGTAAATGGGCATGCAATAAAAAGACGCATTTTACAGGACCAGGAGGAAAGACACACCGGATCATGTCCAATATCAATTGCCTCACTAAATACGTTGTATACGTAATTGAGTGTAAGTGCAAAAAAGATATATTGGCAGCACCATAAGGGCATTACGTGACAGAATAAGCGAACACATGCGGGCGGTCAAACAGGGTGACATGAGATACCCTTTGGCCACCCACATGTCACTTTGCCCTACACAAGAACAGAAAAGATGTTTTGGATTCTATGGAATCGGTCAGATAGCACGACACCCCAGGGGGGGTAACAGAGAGCTTGCACTGCGGAGGAAGGAGGCCATGTGGATCCTCAAATTGCGTAGCACTGAGATAGGATTAAATATCGATCAAGAATTACACTACTTCTGGGGAGATAGATGTGTTATTATTACTCGATCAGAACAGAACTCACACTTGTTAGGATAGTTGAATAGTTGAATAAGAACCAAAGATGAGATTTTTTGATACACTACACGTGTATACTAATTCTGACATTTGCACACGCTGTTCCTACTAGGATTTATATGTCTTTTCATGTAACTATTCCGTGTAAGTGTCGGTTCATAACTCAACTGAAATGTCTATGTCTTTTATTACTTTGAATCCCTGTGTGGACAGGAATCCCCTCAATGCGATTAATTGCGCGCATTGGGGAACGTTACTAACTGAAATCTCAATGTTAGTAGCTCTGCAATTTATCTATCTATTGCAGGTGATACTACTCAAGAAGGATGGACTTAGGCACAGGACATGTATTTTATTCCCTTACATAAATTGACACTCACGAGTTTTCACTCACTGGGTCGATTATAAGTTTCGGTTGACTGGATGATCTATGCATTTTGGATACGTTTGTCCATAGATCACCCTAACTCATAAATTCATGGCTGTCTCTACGAATCCCGATTTATATTAAGCATGTGCCTTTCAGTATATAGACACGTTTGCGCGTTGACACACGTATTTGAAAACTCATTCTTACAATTTTCACTGCTGCACTTCAGTCACGGGTTTGCACATAGGGTTAAATACGATTCAGTTCATGTCGCATTCTAATTTATAACCGGCGACTATGACACTCTAAGATGGCCGCTGCCATTGTAGACCGTAATAGTCCTTTTACTATTTTTACGTGCTCTCCAATGGGAACCGGAAGTGAGGTACACACCATCTATGCGACTACGGTCCGGCGCGGTTATTTAAACAGAGGGGTTTGGGCCCTCTACATGTTGCGTACTCGACAACATGAGACTGGCGGCGTCGAGAAGACCAAAGACTATTTATGCGGTAAGGATAATTGCATTGGGAAGTGTTGCGTTTTGAGGCAAGGACATTATGAGTAGAGATATATTTTTCGCAGCGTTGGGACCCGATTGTAATGCAATGCGGGTTCATCAAGTAGAAGGCAAGGAGTTAAGAGTATGTTGGTCTATTTGGGGATACATTTTATATGACAATCGTGATAATGTACGTGCAAATACTGATAGAGCTCATTTGGGATGATGATGGCCCACAGATTATTCAAGGACGGCCAATTTGCATTGCGATGGGACCCAATATTGACATAAGCGGGCTCATCTAGTAGAGGTCATATAGTGAAGAAAATACAGGTTCATTGGGGAGACATGGTGTATGATGATCGTGATGATGTACCTTAAATTTGGATAGAGCTCTTTTGGGACAAGGATGGCCCACATATTATTTTAGATTGGCTATCTTGCATTCTCTAGAATAGGAGTCTGTTAAAGATTATTTGAAGAAGCACCCGAAACCCGGGCAATGTGGATATCTTCTGGCTGCACTTTAACTTCTGGGTTACGGCCTTAAGAGAGCTTTAAAGATTCAAATATGATTTTAACATTTAACGAAGCCAAGACATACTTAATGGATTGAAGAAATATAAGGTGTATGTGATGGCAACGGCGTACTTGTATCAATTCGCCTTGTAGGATGAACCTTTTCATATAACCTGCACTTAGATGTTCTGGATATGATTATGATTATTTTTTCAGCTACATGATACTGTTCCTTATTGGGATTACTGAACTCATAAGAATCTGTTTAAGGACGCCGCAGACGACAGACACCCTCTATGGGTTGGAATTATCACCATAGAAATAGTAGGTATCCTAGCCCGAGGTGACTATACTATATGAAGTAAACAGGGTTCTAGCTGATTACTTACCCGTACGTTATTATTGATTTTTGCAGAAATTTACAGGGAGGAGACTGAGGTATTTATGATACTATTGTCGCGGTGGGGCTTCTTAAGGACCATTGCTTTTAGGCACTTTACAGTTTCACGTGGATTTAGTGGCTTGTACTTACACCTTTAAAAGTATTTACTCACGTGTGGACACCCCCCTTTTTCAGGGACGTCATCACGTACTTGCACGTATTCGCTTCTTTCCATTCGTGTCTCTATAGATTCTCTCCACCATCCTTCTTTTGATAGTGGATTACATCACATCAATCCGGTTTACGCCTCTATTTTTATAGTGTTTCCCATCTTGTGCATGACTTAGTTGGGAGATGTCACAACCTATCACTTGGACTTGTTGACTCACGATACATGAGTTAGGACTTGAGTTTCTGTTCTTGTGTTTAAATCTATACAGCCTTGAAAAAGTTGCGGGACCAATTCCTATGTATGCGACGAAACACGTGTCGGCTGTTTCTATGTGACAAGATCTACTGAATAAAAGAAAAAAGAAGACAGAGAGAATCTCGAATCTTTGTTTAAATTGTGCTTATTTTGATGCACTGTACATTACTTTTCTAAGATATTTGACGTGTGCTGGGGAGTGTGGATGTACTATGTTAGCTTAGGCTAGTGATTTGGGGAAATTGGTGGTTCTCCTCACCTTGCAGCACCGTCCCACAAATAGTTACCGAATTACAAATTGCCACGTGATTCTCTCCTAAGAGGCGCCATACTACCTAGAACAAATACCACCTTTTCGTTTTTTCTTTGTTAGCTATGTAGTTGTATAGATAGCATCATTATAAAAACACAAGGACAGATTTAGAGACTAAGGCCATGGTTCCAAGTTATGCAGAATTCTGATGATAATTGGTGCACACAGTATATACCTCTACCCTGGTGTCGGGTATGTAATCAGTAGTATAATTTACTTCTTCTGAGTCCACAAAATGAATCCTACCATTTGTTTACCATACCAATAACTGCATGTTTTGCAAATATGTCTTAGCATTTTATCCTGATAGATTTCCTCAGGCTTTTACTGGTGAAATCTGTTAGGAGATAATTGCAGAACGTGGCAACTGTTGCATAACACAAAATTTCATTCTGTGTACAAATATCCATTTGTACGTGGATCAAAATATAAAACACAGCTTTGAATCAGTATCTATGTGAAGTCTGTGTGTTTATAGAAGGCTGGGATAGGTTATGTCTAGCTCTGTATTGCCCTAAAAAAGGCAATACAGAACTTTGAGTATGGCAGTACAGTGTTTGAGTATGTTGTATTGTGTTGTAGTTGTATTTATATGGTGATTCATACTCCTAATGAGGAGCTAAAGAGCATTTGTGAAGGGGTAGCACGCTACTCTGTGGAGTGCCATTAATGGAACAGTACATGTTTGTTGTGTGGTCTGTATGGGGAGATTTTTCATGTCATGTGTCAGGATCAGAATTATGCTTCTAATATGTTTTGCTGTTATGCCTCAATGGGAATTTGAAGAAAAAATGAGTGAAGAGGTGGACTGCTTAAGCATTCAATTGTAATTGATGGACAGAAGTGTGTTAATACAGTCTGGCCTATGGTTGAAGGATTTTGGTGTGTCGCTATGGCTGAAACTGCTGAAACTGTGTCATAAACCAGTGTGAAGCTGCGTTTACTCATGGGTGTAGGAGAGTAGTGTGAGGATAGACAAAACTACACGAGGCAATATCTGCCACCTATTGAGTGGCCTGCGTATATGCAGTTTGAACCACATAGTTTACAAAGCTAAAAGTGCACAGAGATGACAGGAGCTACCCTTGGATGGTGAAAACTCAGGGACTCAAGCAGCTATGAGGCCCGAGAGTGCATCCAATCAACCCCAAAACAGCCTCTGTTGAAGGAAAAAGCCACATGAACTTCACAGTACAACAGGGCCTACAGCACCCACTATACACTCTGCTTACAATGATCTAAAGTTATGAATGAGTTTAAAGACTTAAAACTTTAGAAAAAATAAAACAAAGCAACATTTCTTCAAAATCTGCACTGCGTGCCTCTCAGGGGTTAGGAAAGTGCTAAACAATGGCAACACAGAACAATATCACTTCCTCTCTCTATAATTCTGACAGAATCTTGTAGTCACTATAGTTTTTCTCTACGTTAAAGTGTAATGAATTAAGGAAATATACAATTTTACGACTCCATTTATTCACAAAACAAAAAATAAATATGGATAAATACCAATAAAATGGGCAAAAAGGAAATATGTATAAATACAGATGGAAATGTTAAAAAAATAAATACCATAAAACCAGGAGCCCTATTTATGAATGTGTCATTAATATAAAATACAACATAAATGTCTCATTTGGATCCACATATTCTAGGGTGCTGACATAACGTTTGAAAGTGGTGTGGAGTTTGTAATACAATACTTGCACTAAATCGTACAGAGCGAAGCGAATGAACCAGAGCTCCTTTTAATGGATTCAGGGTGAAGGGGGTCTCCCCACAAGAAAATTGTTTAGAAATGGGTCAAGGAGTGCATTTTAAAGCAACATTTTCATATAAATCTAAAAAAAAGCCATGGGCTATGAAATAGCACTTGTTAAATATATGTCTATTCATGGTGTGCCAAGCCAATGAAACCCGGCGTTCCACAGGAGGTGACCCCCTTTTTTCAGAATTTGCTATGGGTGCCCCATATGCCAAAAATAACCTCCATTGTGCCATGTACAGAATTTCCCTCTAATACATGTGTGCCACCTTATGCCAACAATTACATATATATACATATATGGCGTATACATATGCCAGTCCCAGAATTTGCCATCAATGTTACCCATGTACCATGGGTGACCCTTATGTCAAAAGTTACCTCTAGTATAATAGGGCCATCATTTTGTCATGTGTGCCCCCCTATATGCCATAACTGTCATCCTTTATGCCAAGAACGCCTCCAACGTGCTAACGCCAGCATTTTGCCATGTCCCATACCAATAATTACTTACAGCATGCCTGCGCCAGCCTTTTGCCATGGATGTCCCATTTATCAAGTATTATCTCTAGTACGCCAGATCCCCGACTGTTAATAACTGCCTCCACTATGCCAACACCAGCATTTTGCAAGGGCCAAAAGCAGGCCCGCAAGCAGAACACCACATTCTTGCTCTTGCTTATTTACATTCACTAACTCACACTCATTTTCACCTACTCACTCTTTCAATCACCCTCTCTTGTACTCAATCTTACACTCACTCCCATATTGACACTCATTCTTACACTGATTAATTCACAGCTACTCGCTCGCACTGACTTGCAATTAAACTTACCCTTACTCCATCATTCTGACCCACCCTGACTCACACATACCCACTGGCATTTAGTCTCATTTCTAGCTGCTTCGATCACTGACTGTCACTTTTACTTACACACAAATGCTCAGATATACACACATGTTCACACAGAAACACTACCTGTCTCACACAAACACACTCTCACCCACAAGCATATACACAACATATATTTTAAAACCAGGGGTGGCCCTTCTATTAAGGTGCAGCGGTGTTGCCCACCATTTATGTTGCCCCCCCCCCGAACCCTAATATTAAACTTAAATATAGATTTTTTTTCTTTCGGCCACAGCTGTGTGTGTTTTCAGCTATGGGCTGGACTCCTGCAAGATGACATGTAAGGAGGGCAGGGCGTGTGGGCATGGCTTAAAAATGATTAGCAGCACAGATTGATGGCAGCTCAACTGGGTTGACACTCACTTCAGAGTGGGCCTGACAGGTTGGACGGCTGACTTTCAGCGACCAGCCCAACATGCACACTAAATGCGTCTCCCTATCTACTCAGTTAATGAAGCCAGGTGCAATACAGCTGCAGCCTCCCAGACTCCTAATGAGCGTTAGGTTCACCTGCCCGGGCCATTCCTGGCACTGCTCTCAAGCTGTAATATAACAGTCTGGATTGGCTCAGGACACACCGTTGGGCCTCTGCTCCAGTGGTTGGAACATGGCCAATCACTGCATGACTTCTTATGAAGCCATGCAGTGATTGGCTATTTCTGCCCCTTTCTTTCCCTCTTTGCATGCGCAGTGCCTCTATCGGCATTGTGCATGATGTTGGAGATGAGACTGGGGGGACTGGTAACCCGTTTGATGCCATAACTTCCTGGTGAAGAGCCAGTAGCACTGCCTTAGGAGTCTGTAGAATCTGGCAAGTTCTTCTTCCTGTGGCCCTACAATTGTGAGATAAGTGTAACTTTTGATTTTTTTGATCTACCACATCAAGGTGGTTTGTCAGTCATAACAAATGACTGACTGAAAGTCTATGCGAACAGAGAGGAGTGTAAAAATAAAGCAGAGTAAAACGCTTTGTATATTTTGCAAACTAATAGGTCATGTGACGTTACATATTTACAGTTCTTAACTGCCTGCAACACATATAACTCTTTAGAACAGTGGTTCCCAACATTTTTTGACCCACAGCTCCCTTGTTCTATTGGCCGTAGGCCACGGCTCCCCATTATGTTACTTTTTTTTGATGGGTCAGGGTCTGTTAGCCCGGCCTCGGGAGAACTTCCTTTTTTCTCCTTGAAAATATTTGGCATGAAGCCAGTGAAGGTATTATAAACATAGACGTAACAAAATAAAAAATATAACATTTGTTTAATAAAATACTTTTATTGGTTTAGTCACAGTGCATTCAAAATAAAGTGACCCTTACAGGCTAGTGCAGGCCATGAATTGTGATGACTGCCCAGCAGGTGGCTCAATAATAGACAGTGTACAACCCTGCCTGTTCATAGGTAGCAGGAAATTAACCGGGGCTCTTTGTTATTTAATTATATAAAATATTTGTATTTAACTGCACCAACAGGTAAAGTTCAAGACTGAGGAGACCTAAACCCAAAAGATGTTGAGGAAAGCCATGTCAATGACCTCTTAAACTTGTACTGCATTCTACTGCCAAAGGCTACATTATCCACTATACATGCCATTCCTCAAAATTACCAAAATATTGAAGGTAAAAAGAGACAAACATCTGAATATCTTCCACACTACTTCTGGACCCCACTTGCAACTCTTAGATTTAGTTATCCACCACTTGGAACAGTTGGACCCCCCACCCCCCCATTGTTAATTGGTTTACTAGGAATATTTCATTTTTGGAATAAACTGCATTTTTAGGCCAATTCAAAATTCCCTATAGATTTCTGTTAAGACTGGGATATTCCCCAATCAGCACAAAATGTAGTTGATCTTTTCCCGACATTGCTCCAGAGAGGGAAAAAGGCCAGTGATCACTGACATGCTCTGAATATGGTGGGACTAGTTTCGAGTAATGTTAAGACATTTACATTTCAGCAATTAATTAGGAACATGTTCAGTATTGGAGCCTTGAGGTTTATTTATCCTAATAAGCTCAGATTGCTCACATCGATCACCTCAGATTTTGTCATCTTTTTATGTTGTAAAAATGCAGAACTCCTGTTCAGAGAGACCGTGATTTCTGTGTTTAAGAGCTATGTTCAAATCTGCACAGAACTGTAATTGAAAATACAGGGCACAAAATTAATCTCCCAGAAATATTGCATCTCGAAAGAACATCTCTATAAAATGCCAAAGTAAAGAATGAAACCTGTAGGGAGCTGCAATAAAGCTTCAATATTCTTACCACGTGAAAAAGAAATTTACTTGCCAACTTTTAAAATCCCTGAAAGAAGGATTACCTAAGGATCAGCAACCGAACACTAACCGAAGTGGCTACACTACCGGATCACCAGACATCGACCAGAAGATTTGACTCCAGACCGGTCCGTTCTTCGTCTGAACTTCCTTCCTGGCATTTCGAGCCAAGAACAGAAGTAAAAGAGAGATAGGAAGCGGACTGAAAGAGATACTGCATGAATTATCCCGTTTATACATGGTTTCCCCACATGCTTCCAGGAATCAGAAGGTGCCATGGAAACCTTCTCTCTGTGCCATTTTTGAATGGGGCAGGTTAACTTTGCAGGGAAGTATCCCCCACGTGCTCTTATACCACACCACTTTTACACCAGATTCGGGCACTGGGGAGTTTACGCCTGAATCAGAATTTGCACGATAATAGGAATGATTGGCTAAATATTAAGTCTGGGCGGTGAATTCCGCTCCGCTCGTGGATTTTGCTGAGTTTTCCGCACTCCGCGTTACGCGGAGCTCGCGGAGTTCCGAAAAACTTCTCCTCGATCGCGTTCGTCAACGTCAAGTTGGCGAGCGCGAGCGAGGAAAATCCAACTCCCGGCGAGATTTTTCCTCGTTAGTGATCGTCAACATCAAGTTGACGAGTGCGAGCGTGGAAAATCAACCTCCCGGCGAGATTTCTCAACATGGGCGGTCAGACTTCTCATTGCGAGTGGTCGCGACCGCTCGCCTTAAGAAACCATCCGTTCGCGTTGAGAAAGCTGCCGCTCGAGTAAAAATCTACTCGAGCGCAGAAAGGAAGCAGTGCCTACTTGCGCTGTGCATGGTGCTGTTTGCGATGATTGCACAGTGCGGACAAGCAACTGGCACTGAAAATCACCGCGAACTGCATTTATCTAACGCACTCCACTGCTCGCAGAGCTCCGCGTAGCGCGGCGGTATTCTTTTTGCACTTCGCGGAGTTCGCGTACTCCGCCCAGGCTTACTAATATCGGAATTGTGATTGTTTTCCAACAGATTCTAAACCTGTCATTATAAGTGCAATAACATTTCTGCTTCCTTGGATATCCTATCTTCAAACCGATCTATGTAATGTGTTTAATTGACAGGGTTTAGAAAGCTTTTAGGTTATGATAAATGAGTTTTTGAGTCCGACATGGAAAATTTCCGGATTGGCCTGCAAGATTGTGCTTTTAACTCTCTAAATGGTTGGGTTGTCTGGACTGCAGTTTGGCTGTAGCAGCAACTTGATACTTGGTCTTCAGGGCTGCAACTGAAAGCGATGGCATTGCCAAAAACATCTACAAACTGGTATTGTTTTTTTAAAGACCATGTTTATGACAGGCCTGTAACGTGAGGGAAAAACAACATACCTTTTGGGACGAGATAGATAATATTGATTGAAAACAAGGGTCGCAGCCAAGAAGTTATCAACAGAATTAGGGGTGGTGGGGGGGAGTCTGCATCGTAAGACTTTTTTACTGCAAGATGCATGTCTCGGGCAGTCCGACTTATTCAGCTTCTTGTTTGTGGAGAGACGAAAAAAATGCTAATGGATGATCAGAGGGTGTCCTAATGTTGCTGCCCGCTGAGTTCTGATGCGGGGGCGAAGATGGCAGGGTTAGGACTCGCCATCTGCCCCTGTGTGCACAGCTCTGATTTTTCCCCCTTGTCGTAATGATTTGCAGCCATGATGTGTTTTGCTGTGTTCGCCCTAAGTTGGCAGGGTATGCCCAGACGTGGGTCCCTTGCTCACTTTACCACTGGATTCAAGATAGCCTGGCTGATGATGGCTGTAAGCCAGAAACCGGTCCCAGGATGCTTGTTTCCGGTCCAGGGAAGACATGGCTTGGCAGTTCGGGCTGGACTGTTCCCATGAGGCACAGGGTCAGACTGATTTGCATATGGCCATGTCTGAACTGGGGGGGCGGAGTGAGCTAAAGAATGATGATGCATTAAACCCAGATCAGTTGACTGGGGTTGAGTGCTTGCAATGTTCAACACTCTGTCCATCATCCCCTTTGGTTTTGCTGTGTTCGCCCTAAGTTGGCAGGGTATGCCCAGACGTGGGTCCCTTGCTCACTTTGCCACTGGATTCAAGATAGCCTGGCTGATGACGGCTGAAAGCCAGAAACTGGACCCAGGATGCTTGTTTCCGGTCCAGGGAAGACATGGCTTGGCAGTTCGGGCTGGACTGTTCCCATGAGGCACAGGGTCAGACTGATTTGCATATGGCCATGTCTGAACTGGGGTGGCGGAGTGAGCTCAAGAATGATGATGGATTAAACCCAGATCAGTTGACTGGGGGTGAGTGCTTACAATGTTCAACACTCCGTCCGTCATCCCCTTTGGTTTTGCTGTGTTCGCCCTAAGTTGGCAGGGTATGCCCAGACGTGGGTCCCTTGCTCACTTTGCCACTGGATTCAAGATAGCCTGGCTGATGACGGCTGTAAGCCAGAAACCGGTCCCAGAATGCTTGTTTCCGGTCCAGGGAAGACATGGCTTGGCAGTTCGGGCTTGACTGTTCCCATGAGGCACAGGGTCAGACTGATTTGCATATGGCCATGTCTGAACTGGGGTGGCGGAGTGAGCTAAAGAAGGATGATGGATTAAACCCAGATCAGTTGACTGGGGGTGAGTGCTTGCAATGTTCAACACTCCGTCCATCATCCCCTTTGGTTTTGCTGTGTTCGCCCTAAGTTGGCAGGGTATGCCCAGACGTGGGTCCCTTGCTCACTTTGCCACTGGATTCAAGATAGCCTGGCTGATGACGGCTGTAAGCCAGAAACCGGTCCCAGGATGCTTGTTTCCGGTCCAGGGAAGACATGGCTTGGCAGTTCGGGCTGGACTGTTCCCATGAGGCACAGGGTCAGACTGATTTGCATATGGCCATGTCTGAACTGGGGTGGCGGAGTGAGCTAAAGAATGATGATGGATTAAACCCAGATCAGTTGACTGGGGGTGAGTGCTTGCAATGTTCAACACTCTGTCCATCATCCCCTTTGGTTTTGCTGTGTTCGCCCTAAGTTGGCAGGGTATGCCCAGACGTGGGTCCCTTGCTCACTTTGCCACTGGATTCAAGATAGCCTGGCTGATGACGGCTGTAAGCCAGAAACCGGTCCCAGGACGCTTGTTTCCGGTCCAGGGAAGACATGGCTTGGCAGTTCGGGCTGGACTGTTCCCATGAGGCACAGGGTCAGACTGATTTGCATATGGCCATGTCTGAACTGGGGTGGCGGAGTGAGCTAAAGAATGATGATGGATTAAACCCAGATCAGTTGACTGGGGGTGAGTGCTTGCAATGTTCAACCCTCCGTCCATCATCCCCTTTGGTTTTGCTGTGTTCGCCCTAAGTTGGCAGGGTATGCCCAGACGTGGGTCCCTTGCTCACTTTGCCTCTGGATTCAAGATAGCCTGGCTGATGACGGCTGTAAGCCAGAAACCGGTCCCAGGATGCTTGTTTCCGGTCCAGGGAAGACATGGCTTGGCAGTTCGGGCTGGACTGTTCCCATGAGGCACAGGGTCAGACTGATTTGCATATGGCCATGTCTGAACTGGGGTGGCGGAGTGAGCTAAAGAATGATGATGGATTAAACCCAGATCAGTTGACTGGGGGTGAGTGCTTGCAATGTTCAACACTCCGTCCATCATCCCCTTTGGTTTTGCTGTGTTTGCCCTAAGTTGGCAGGGTATGCCCAGACGTGGGTCCATTGCTCACTTTGCCACTGGATTCAAGATAGCCTGGCTGATGACGGCTGTAAGCCAGAAACCGGTCCCAGGATGCTTGTTTTCGGTCCAGGGAAGACATGGCTTGGCAGTTCGGGCTGGACTGTTCCCATGAGGCACAGGGTCAGACTGATTTGCATATGGCCATGTCTGAACTGGGGTGGCGGAGTGAGCTAAAGAATGATGATGGATTAAACCCAGATCAGTTGACTGGGGGTGAGTGCTTGCAATGTTCAACACTCCGTCCATCATCCCCTTTGGTTTTGCTATGATGTGCGTATTGGCAGTGCATTGAAAAGATCTTTATTGATTGTTTTCTGTTGAAGTCCTTATCACCTCAGGCTTTGGTAGCAGGGGGCTCTACAGTTCTGAAGAAAAGGTCAAAGGCCTTGCACAGTGGTTCCCAAACTGTGTTTGCGGCGCCCCTGGCTAGTTTTGATGGCGCACTTGGGTGCCGCGGCGTACAGATTGGGAACCACTGCTTTAGAATATTTTTTGAGAAATCTTGATAGAGATCTTTTCAAAGAATACTTACAGAGGGTACAGCCCTCGGACGGAGGGTACGTCCAGCCTAGCATACCACAAAACTATTATAATATTCTATCTACTGTGCCTTCATAACCTCTATATTTGTAGTCAATAAACATGAAAAGTGTACTGTAAAATGAACCAATTGGCCCTGGTTTTTACAAAATTTCCTGGGTGGGAAGATGAAGGGCAATCGCTGACCTTCGGCCCTGAACAAACAGAAAGGAAGTTGGATCACTGGCTGTGCTCATTTAGACCATTATGAGGCAGGTATTTACGCTCACCACTTTTAAAGTCCACCAGCCACCACTGTTTAAAACATTTTTTTCTTACCTGATGCTACAGTTTTTATTACACTAATAGTGAATTATATACAATTATTCACTGTTAGTGCAATAAAAAAAATGAGCTTGAAAGAAGGATGGCGAAACTGCCCCAGGCTTCCTGGCACTGAGTTTGCCACCTATGAGGCCAGGGTACTGTCAGAGGTCACAGGGAGCAACTAGGGGTCACAGCTGTGATCCATGGCGACCCCTAAATGACATCCATGAACTCTGGCCATGCTACTCAGCATCAGGAGTGCTGTGCGGTGTGGCTAAAAAACATTGGGCTAGCCAGTAGGTCACAAAGGCGAGACCTATTGGATTTGCCAATGCTTGTTAATTTAAGGTGTGCGCATTACATTTTATATGTATTCATCTGAAGGTGAAAGGCCAATAAAAAAGTTGCTGAATATTTTGTTCATTTTCAGCAATGTCTCGTCCCCTTTACACTTAGGATCAGAGTTCCATAAAAAATGTTGTGCGTGTCAGCTCCTGAATGACTTGTGAAACACTTTGTACCGAGGTAATCATTGAGGCCCCACCTCCTGCTCCGTCCAGCACATATCATTTAAAGAACTGTGGGGCATATATTACAAGGTGGCGTTAAGCCACGTTAAGTGGCTTAGCGGCACCGTGCAAATATGGGGAATTGCACAAAGCCACCAGAGCGTCAGAAAAAGTGACGCACCGGTGGCGCAAGGGGCTTGTAAATAAGCCCCTGTGTGTTTTCTGAACTCTGCAATTTCTTTTAATGTCTTGTTGCACCGCTTTAATGGATAACATAAGATTGTCATCCTTCATGCTTTCCGAAGCTTTTTATTTCTTTATTTTTTCCACAGACTATGCATTGAGACTCCTTAACCCACTAGTTTGCTAGCACTGCTGATGTTTCTGCCAAACGCCCTCTTTCTTAATGGAGCTCTCAAATGCTGTCCAGTGTGGGCTCAAGTAAACACGGATAGCTACATTAGAAAGGCTCTTTCATAAGGGCCAGTTTTCCTGATGACTTCAGTGGCTAATACGTTTTTTTCTTCCTTCTAACTGGTTTCTTTGTAACTGCTGGGCGGGTAGACCGGTAACAAAGTGTCAGATACATAAAGTGAGCTGTCTGAGGCTTTCTGTGAGACTGACTTGTGCTATTTTTGCACGGAATGGAAAGTAAAAAAAGTATTTGATAAACTACCAGTATGAAGGCTTGTTCGCTCCTTCTTTTTCAACACTGCCCGAACGCCAGCATCTACCCTGCTTGTAAAGAGAACTCTAAGTACTGCAATTGAGAGGAATTTCTTTATCTCTCATTTGCATGCAATAGGCAGTGCTTACTTAGTAGAAAAAGAAGTGTCAGGGCTCTCCTCAGGAGGCCACTGCAGTTTGCAACACATTGTCTACAGTGTTCAGACTAAATCCCAGGAAAGAACAGAATGCGAAAACAACAGCAGGTTCTGTGTGAAAGTACAGTGTGGCACAAAGCAAAATAAGTTTGTATAGTAACGTGCCCAAAGCAGAAAGCAGTTTGCTACGTGCTCATGCTAACATAGGGAAAACGACAACGGGCCGGCAGGGGACATATGATAAAACATTCTTATCATTTATCCAAGTGCTTCCAAACAACTTAGTTTTTCACAAAGCAAAAACCATGCCTTTGTTTAAAAAGTAGTTTATGATCCTCAAACAGTCTTTGAGCAATAAATGCCCTATTGTAAGGATAGAGGTTACGAATACAAGATTTCGGAGTACGTCATCCGAGCGAATTGGGAAACATTTTCAAGAATATACCGAGTCCTATTAGCAACACTTTATATTGCCAATGTCAGGCCATAATATTGTATTATAACAGCCAAATAATCGAGCTATATAAAAATCAATGTGCCAAACGATACTTGGTACCACTTATATAGAGTGCACGGCAGGCTACAGCATCATAAGCAATGCAGTGTTGTGATTATTCGGAGTGCACTAGTTCGGCGCTCAGACAGGGAATAGGAGCCTGGGCATGTTCTCCACCCAGACTGTAATGCCGCCTGGGTGGAGAACATGCAAAGTGCGCATGACTGTTTCAGTCATGGGCACTTAGAGGGTGCTTCCACTCCTCCCACATGCGCTGCCTAGCCGAGCCCCGCAAAACTGCCTCAGCACCAAAAAAATAAAATTATAATAACCTCAGGCTATTATCATTTTATTTGTCCTTTTTGCTGTGCTGGAAGGCAGTGGGGTGATGTTCTTCCGCCTTAGCGGAGGATCCGCCCCTGGGCTGGGAGGCACTGTGAGTTTTCTGTTCATGGTGACCTCTGAATTGTCTGGGCACCTCGCCATGGGGCTCTTTTATTTGATTCTGACAGTGAAATGGTTGCACCATTGTGGTGCATGTATTTGCAAACCATGGGCACAAACAGGGCCGGCTTTAGGGTGGTGCAAACGGTGAGGCTGCACTGGACGATGACCTGAGGGGGGGGGGGTACTGATTTGGGGGGCTGTGTTTAGCAATAACATAGGATTTAAAAGCCCTTGCTGCAGAGTTCCTTGTGTGTCCAGCTTCCAGGCAGTAATAAAAATGTCATGATAACTCTTGTGATTAATGTTCCTGCTAGACAGAGAGATCTGAGTTTGGTCTAGTGGCAGTTTTGACTCGCCATAAAGTTGCTCAGAGGGTTAATATGCCTGCTGCAAAGCACAGATCTGTAGTTTATGGGGATATCTGAGTGGATTTGTAAAGCCATCCTTTTCCAGCGCTTAAAAACAAATGAAATGTATTTGAGAGAGGGGCTATGGAGAGATGAGGGGCACTTTTGCTGGGTGGCAGTGAGGGAATCTGAGAAGGAGGTCATGGGGGAGGTGGCGTCAAAAAAGATTGTCGGACCGGGCGCCACCAGTGCTAAAGCCGGCCCTGGGCAAAAAGGATAGTGATGTTTCCTCAGGGTTTGTTTTAACAGCACATTCTAACAACATGTAGTGTATGATTGTGCTTAGTTCTGAAAGAGTGATACTCTGCTTGAGGCTGTCTCTACTGTGTGCTTACAGGTTGGGTATAGAATGACGTCACTCCCTGCGTAGTTGGTTGCTCTTTCGCAGCAATGCTCATGGTCATCTCTTCTGTGTGCAGAAGTCAAGTAGGGGTTGAGTGTGACTGGTGCAGAAGACCCCCAGGAGATGGAAAAGAGGCAAGAGGGAGCAGCATTTGAGCATGCTACTTCACAGCCTCTTGCCTATTTTAAGTACCTTGATAGTGTTATCTCAGTGAATTTTGGGGAAAGGTTGAATGGTTGACAACTTGAACATGGTTGATATTGGTAGCCATCTTACCAAACAACTGAGCTATGTATTCAGATATACATAGCGTTTGTGAAGCACAGTTGTAAGTTATAGCAATGTGCAGGAACACTATCTCAAAGCTGGATGGCTTGTTAATTATGGACCTTCAAAGGTGGTTGGAATTCAGAGCCATGTAGCTCGTTTACACCAGTATGCTTTCTTGCAGACTTGCGGGCAAAAACCTACCCAAATGTAACCAGACCTTCTAATTTACTACAGTCAGTGATGCTGCAATCTTATTATGTAAGGTCACTATCATGGAGTTGAACCACATTTTCTGCAGTTTGCAGGTTAATGTGAGATAATAGGGCACTCTGAATCTAGCATATTTGAATTTGTGTCCCATCCTTCCTAGTCAGCCCAGGCTTGGCCAATTAGCTCACAGAACAGAGCTGGATTAGGCATTCTTTGCAGTAATCAGGATGTGAGTTATAGGGACCTTAAGCTCTGATGATACAAATGCCCCAACCCATGTCACTGTTTCCTATCATAGAAATACTAAAGGAAGTGGATATAGGTTTCCAACAAAAATTCAGCCCTGAAATCCCTGAATTTTGGAGTTCCACTCCTTCTAGTGGATGGTTTGAAAGGACCTATTACTGTCACTATCCTGGCTTCTTTCCTGCCTTTATTTAAATATGATCAAGATATGCACATTGAGCTTTTGCAAGGCTTGACCTCCAGTGCGGGCACCCCTCCTGCTGTGTGGCAGGATGTAGTCAAACATGATAGGAACTATCTTGCTCCTTTTTGCAAAGGTAATTGAGGGTCCGAGGTTGAGAATGGAGAAGCGTAAGGCTGCAATAGTCCCAAAAGCATTGTGAATTTACTGTTTCAGAGTCGTCGTAAGTGTAGCACAGACAAAATATGGACCAGAATCTCTGCATAAGGCTGACATCTCTCACCAATGGAGGACAGGAAGGAGGATCAGGTAGTCCTGGGTGGGTCTTGTTGTCATGAGGATTATGGACCACCAAGTGGGCAACCACCTACAACACAGAATGATTTTACATGTATCTGCAGAGGTGCAGTGGATGCAGATGCTGCCGATGCAGTGAGTGCACAAGGTTAAAGACTACCCTCGTACTTTGGGCACTGTGGGGCATATTATCAAGGAATAGCGATATTTATCGCTAACCGCGCTTAGCGAGAATTTTTTTAACGCCGTCTATCGCTGGAAAATATCACTGAGATAACACCCTATTAACAAGGTTTATCTCCATAGCGATAAAATTTCCAGCGATAGCGGCAAAATGTGAGAATATCGCTGGAAAAGCAGCGATATTCTCGCATTAACGCAAGGATGGATTCAGCCTGACAATCCACCTCCTATACTTTAAACAGGTAAGTCATCCTCAGTAGCAGGTGTTAAAATCTAGCGATAAACGCGCTTAGCGCGATTTATTTTATCGCTTCGCCTTCCTTGTTAATAGGGGTTAGTTGTGTTAGCGACTGTTTTCAGTCACTTTTGGTGGGGAACGCCTACCTTGCATGTCATTAGCGATAATTATTGCTGGCATGCAAGGCGATGGTAAAACCGGCCGCTAACGCCTGAAAGCTGTCGCTAACGCCTGTTAGCGACAGCTTGCTGATAGGGCGATAAAGTATCGCCGCTTTAGCGGTAAAAGTGCCGCTAAAGCGGCGATAAAGCCCTTGATAATATGCCCCTGTATTACTCCCATCATTGTAAAAGGTACGTAAGATGGCATTTTTGGGAGCTGGTGTCTGGGGCTGATAGGTAGTGGGCATAGCATGCAACAACTTTAGTAGGCAGTGGTAATGAGCTGTACACAGGGGGAAGGAATAACAAGAAGATGACAAAACGTTGAACTGAACTTCATTATAAAGTCCAATAGTTCATCTCAAACACATTGCTGCACAAATGGGCATCTCATTTCATACCATGAAATGTCAGAAGAAAGGAATAGAGTGATTGTTCAGGATGTTCTGTACAAAGAATGTCAGACAAAAGAAACAAGTGACCATCATCAGCTTTACCTTCTGTAGATGTCTTAGTAGCATCCATTGCGTCCAGAAGGAAAGAGGAGATGGAGGAAAAACCAAAGCACAAGTATATTGTGAAGAATTCATTGCCAAAGATGTTTCCCAATGTCAATGACCATATGAATATTTTAGAATGAAAGATACCAAGCGAATCCGATGTGTTGATGCAGTGGAAGAATCCAAGGAGGCAGTTAAGATTTCAATGTCAAGTTTCATGCCCAACAGTTTCTTTTTTTGGGAGTGGAGGACTTAATTGCCAGGAAGAGTAGTAGAAATTGACTCTTTGTTAACTCATCTAATAAAAAGATCATCTATGTCTGCAAAGCATTCAACAATCAAGCACTGTTTAAACCAAGTGCTGCAACAATTATATGTTAGTTCTAATTTGTCTTTGAGTGAATAAATACACAAACCATATAATCCAATCCCTCCTAAAAGATATTGGGACCTTGTTTAAGGTTAATAAGTGGAAAATGGTTGACAATATTGTGTGTGGTTGAAAGCCATTGAAAAACGTACGACATTGATGTACAATCTAGTGCTTGATGGGGAGATAGAATCAGCATTGGCTATTTGAGCATCCATAGCAGACAGACTTCATCTGTATTTGAGGTTTCAGTTTCTAGAGGCAACTCATAAGACAGCAACTTTGAAAATGTGAGTATAAGGGGTCAAGTTATTTGGTAACTGACCACCACGAGGACAAAATCCATAAAGTCTTCGAAATGAAAAAACATACATCGGTACAAAGTCACAGGGCTGAAGCTTTATTTTTCACAGCACACAGGGGTGGTTGCTCCGTAGCAGCATAGGAGCATTGCCTCCCTGCCTGCGAGCCATTACATAGTCATAGTCACACACCCTTTATTTATTTTCCCAGGCCCATTATTTCCCCACATACCGTACAGAGAGCAGCATTTATTTATTTGTCCTTTATGGGGGGTGCTACCACGAAGCTGTACTCATAAGCGTGTGATTGAGGTGAACAGCTGGAGCTGTCTAACTGAACTGGGCATGTCAGATTGACTGGTATTTTGCTTGCAGCCAGCCTGACATGCGAGGTTCAGGCTTCCCCAATCGGTGCTGTCAGGAAGCTGAGGAAGTAGAGACACAGACCCTTTGGACAGAGCGCTGGGTTCGCTTGCCCTAGCCAATCCTCGCACTGCACTTATGCTGTTTACTAGTATAAACAGCGTGAGAACAGAGCTTGCATCAGCATGCCCTTCAACACAGTCAGGCAGCATGGTGATGTAGTGAAAAGGTACTCTAGTATAGAGAGGAAAATCCTGTTAGGCAATCAATTCACATTTAAAAACCGTCTGCATAGTGTGTGGGAAAATTTCATGAGTATCCACCCCTGATGGGCCACAGTATACTCTGGGAATTGATCCATAAGTTTAAGGCAAGTTACTTAGCTTCTTGCCGAATGTGATGCAATAAAAATAAGACACATTTTTACAGAGCACAGGCGAAGGTGCTGATAGAAACAAAAAAGCTTCTGGATGGAATCAGGATAGTGTGCTGCTTCCAGATGACTGCTGCATAAAGAACAATTGATGGATGGAATGCTGAACAATGTTAAACATTCAACCCTAGTACAGAGATCTGGGCCTAAATCCATTGTTTTTTTTCTCACCATGCCATTCCAGTTTGGACCCAGCCATGTGCAAATCAGTCTTGACCCTGCTCCCCATGGGAACAGTCCAGCTTGAACTGCCAGGCAAGGTCCTCTCTGGACCGGAAACAAGCATACTGGGACCGGTTGCGGGGTATCAGGCCCTCAACAGCCAGGCTAGTTTGACTCCAGTGGCATGGCGAGCATGGGACCTACATCTGAGCATACCCGTTCCACTTAGGGCGACAATTGCATAAAGAACAATTGATAGATGGAATGCTAAATAATGTTAAATATTCACCCCAGTACAGATATCTGGACCTAAATCCATTGTTTGTTTGCTCACCACGCCATTCCCGTTTGGACCCAGCCATATGCAAATCAGTCTTGACCCTGCTCCCCATTGGAACAGTCCAGACCGAACTGCCAGGCCAGGTCCTCCCTGGACCAGAAGCAGGCATCCTGGGACCTGTTTTGGGTTATCACCCCATATCAGCCAGTCTAGCTTGACTCCAGTGGCATGGCGAGCACGGGACCCATGTCTGGGCATACCTGTTCCACTTAGGGTGACAATTGCAAAAAAAATAATTGATAGATGGAATGCTGAACAATGTAAAACAGTCACTCCCAGTACAGAGATCTGGGCCTAAATCCATTGGTTTTTTGCTTACCATGCCATTCCAATTTGGACCCAGCCATATGACATTGTTAAGCATTTCGTCCACAAATTTGTTTTGCATTTGTTGTCCTAAGTGGGACTAGTATGCCCAGATGTGAGTCCTGTGCTGGCCATGGCACTGGATTCAAGCTATCCTGGCTGATGAGGGTTGAGACCCCGAAACCGGTCCTAGGATGCATGTTTACAGCAAGGGAGGACCTGAACTGGTAGTTCTAGCTGGACCGTTCCCATGGGGAGCAGGGTCAAAACTGATTTGCATATGGCTGGGTCCCATTTGAGACACAATGGAGGGTATGATGGTGGGAGGTTTGTCTTCATCAGTGGTCAAGAAGACATCATCTATGATGTCTAAGGTAGTGATCCCCATGCTGCAGTATGCTCTGAAGCCAGACTGGTAGTCATGCAAGAGATGGTTAGCAGTGATGTGATCTTGGAGCTGAACAAAGACTTCTTTTTCTTTTTTTTTTCTTTTTTTTTAAAAACTTCACAGTGAGTACAGCTTCATTAGCATATCAACAGTATACATTGAACTTTAATACCAAAGAAAAAAAGGAAAAGAAAAGAAAAGAGAATATGATTATAGCAACACCTACTTAAACGCTTCTAGCCAGTTGGTAATAGGAGACCACATTTTTAGCCCCCAGGCTCGTTTCCTAGGCCCCCGCATTTTATAAACAGAAGATTCCGTGTTATATAGCGCTAATATCCTTGATCTCCAGTTGATAAAAGTCGGAGCATCAGGACTAATCCACTGAGATGTTATACTTAATCTTAGAACTGCCATGGCAATGAAAAGAAAATTAGTCTCAGCCCTACCACGAAGTTTTCTGTCCTCATCACTTTCTACCCCCAGGATTATTAATTCGGAAGAAAATTTTATAGGGATAGCAAGAATCAAATTAAAAAATAATTTATGTCCTTCAAAAAGATTCCAGCCCCGGACAGGTATAAAACATGTGTAGGGTATCTGCTCCCCAGAGCCCACATCTACTACATGAATTTCCGGGGAGCGAGTCCACTTCGAGATCTTGGCAGGAGTATAATATAAATCAAAAGCGGACATAAAATGCTGCGTTTTCAGGCTCCCAGATATAAGCACACTGTTGGCTAGTTCCAACGATGTCTCCAGATTGGACCCTTTATCCCCTAACTTCCTCTCCCAGTTAGCTTTTTGAAGTGTTAGATCATCAGGGGACTCTGCCAATAGTGCTTGAAAAATTGCTCCAATCCGTGATGATCTCCTCAATAATTCTATAAACCCATTGGTACCCACATTGACATTATCTCCTTGCAAACTTGAGCCTAGAAAACTCAGAATCTGTAAAAACTTGAAAAAGTCCTCCTTGGGGAGTCCAAATCTTTTTTGTAGAAACGAAAATGAGACTAATTGTCCTTCGCAATATAAATCCCCTAAGACAATGATTCCGGCGTTGCCCCAGCCGAATGTAATTCTATCCTGGAATATAATTGGTAAAAGAGCACTCGCAGAAAAGGGGGTATATGCTTTAATATTAGGTATCCGTAATCTACGACGAATTTTCCTCCAAACTGAGTAAGCCGATTGTACTGTTTTAAATTTTGTCTTCTTATAATAACTTGGTTCCAAAGTTTTAACTAACCTTTGCCTCGCTTCATCTCCTAAAAGCATTTCATATATAGTGGGATCAACAGCTTCTAACCTAGCGGAATTACCAGTCACTAATATTCCCATGTGCTGCAATAATGCAGCCCAGTGATATAGTAAGAAATTTGGCACCCCAAATCCACCCCTTAATCTAGGAAGAGTCATCCACTTGATAGCCCTTCTGGGCCGCCGATAACCCCATAAAAACCTGAAACAGACCCTTTCAATTTTTGTAATACAGAGCGTTGAAAATATCAATGGAATTGTTCGAAAAAATATAAAAATTTTGGAAAAATTGACATTTTGATTACATTACAACGACCATGTAGTGTTAAATGTAAGTGATCCAGTCTCTCCAAAAACCTACTAACTGTATGGATCACCGGTAAAATATTAAGTTCCGGAATACGTTCCACTGCTGCAGTTAATCTGACCCCCAAATAGATGGCCTCGGTTACCGTTGGCATGTCTGCTGGAGGGGAGCTGTCAGATTGTAAACATTGAGTCTTATCTATGTTTAGTTTATAACCGGATACAGCACCATACTGTTTCGCCAGGTCTTCAACTACTGGAAGAGCTGCCCTTAAGTTGCTTGTAAAGATCGCGATATCGTCGGCATATGCCAATGATTTATAACTAATGTTATTAACCTTAACCGGCTCGATGTTGATTTCCGCTTCCAACTTAGTTAAAAAAGGATCTATGTATAATGAAAATAACAATGGGGAGCAGGGGCACCCCTGCCTTGTCCCTCTGCTAATACTAAATGCTTGCGAAACTTGTCCAGATATACGAATTACAGCTTCCGGTGTTGCATAAAGTACCTGAACAGCTTGAATAAATTCTGTAGTAAATCCCTTCCAGTATAAGACAGACCAAAGGAATCGCCAGGAGACCCTGTCAAACGCTTTCTCTGCGTCTAACAGGATCATCCCGAGCGGTGATCCAGTGGCCTGCGCCCAGTCAAGAAGAGCTATTGCTCTCTTGACATGGTCTGTAGTATCCCGGCCCGGAATAAATCCGTGTTGTCGGATAGACACTAAAGGAGTTATAACTGTGCCCAGCCTAGAGGCAATTATTTTCGAATAAATCTTACTATCCGCCGTAATAAGTGTAATCGGTCTGTAAGATGCCGGATTAAATTCGGGTTTACCCTTTTTCTTAAACACTACAATGATAGTCTTCTGCCATGATTTAGGGGTCTGACTCCGTTGAGCAAGTTGAAATAAAGATAGTAGCATGGGACTCAGCAGTTGCCGAAATGTCCTGAAGAACTCCAGAGGAATTCCGTCTGGCCCAACTGCTTTGCCAGTGGCTAAGGACACTATTGCTTTCTCAACCTCCTCCCTAGTAATTGGGGCGGTGAGAGCCTCATTTTGAACAGGCGTAACTCTCCCCGTATTTAGCTCACTTAAAAATGCCCTGATGTTTCCCGTGGTAGCTTCCCTTCTGCAGTGTATAACTGATGATAGAAGTTTTGAAATACACTTAGAATTCCCAATGGGGTATCTTGCATCTGATCCGATAAATCTAAAATCTTATTTATTCTATTCGCAGCTGCCCTCTGTTGAATACGTTTGGCCAATAATTTCCCTGTGTTCTCTCCGAATTCGTAAATGTCAGACCTATGCTGTATATATTTAGCAGCAAGCTCTTCCGAAAAATTTTGATGTATTTTAGATTTAATAGCTGCGATAAGATGTTGACACTCTTCTATATTTTGAGCTGCACTAATTTTCCTTACAAGATCAACTTCTGCAAGCCTTAAATCATTGATCCATCCCTTAATCTTTGCCTTAGCCATCTTTTGATGATACAGAGAAAAGCTGAGAGTCTCCCCGTAAAGCGGCTTTGAACGCATCCCACACTATTATTTCAGAAGCGGTGCCCTTATTGATATTAAAAATTCAGTAATCCATTTGGCCATGTGTTTACAGTAGGCTTCGTCTAATAAAAGTTTCCTATCAAATGTCCATTTTGATGGAATTCTGTAAAGCCCACTTAATGATAATTCCATTATTAGCGGATTATGATCTGACAATATTCTGGGATATAATTCAATACTGGCATCTTCAACTATCTGATATGAGCCGAAAAATAATCCAGCCGAACCAATCTGTTATGAGGTACAGAAAAAAGGTGAATCCCGGATCCTCAGATTTGTGTCTATGCCATACATCCACTAATCCGTATTCCCTAACTAACCCCTGCAATGCTTTAAAAGTCTTGCTCTTTCGACCTGGGTAAGGAGTATTATCTGCAAGATTAAAGCTATTCTTTAAATGAATATTAAAGTCTCCGCATAGAATCAGCGGAGATGGCCACGCAGCTAATTCAATACTGATATGGTTCAAAACTTCAGGATCATCTAAATTTGGACCATACAGGGAACAGATTGTAAAAAGAGCGCCACTGATGTCTGCTTCCAAGATCACCCAACGCCCCAATTGATCCTCTTTCTTACGTTTACAGGTTATAACTCCATGCTTTGCTAAAATTGCTACCCCCGTGTTGTAGTGCCCTGTCGTGTACACGCCAATAAATCAAAACCAGTATCCCTAAGCCAGTTCCGTTTACTCCAGGCTATATGTGTTTCCTGTATACATAAAACCTCTAGTTGCATATGCTTAATCATTTTGGCAAATAAATTCCTTTTTTGCGATCGTTAAGGCCACATATATTTATAGAACATATACGTAATTTATCACTAACCATGATCCTTATTGAATTCCAATCCCTTTCCTAAGCTAATAGCATGATAAGCACATTTCAAATTGTCTATGAAAACAAAGCAATTCATTATTTCCCGTATTTTCCTATTGAAATGAAGATGTACCCACTTAATGTTCCAATTGACCAATAATTGTGCTACCCACCACCACCCACCCACCCTACCCCTCCCCATGAGTCCCCTCCCTCTACCCCTGGAACCTCCACCCCCCCTCCAACACCCCCAACTCTCGAGGCATGGGAACCACCGGTCCCTGGTGATGTTGAGCAAGGACTCCATACCCCCTCCGCCAAGCTAACCCTCCCCCTCCGTATGACATACATTCTATTAAAAAAAAAAAAGGGTCAAGCGGAGGTATTAAGCAAGGAAAAATCAAAAGAAAGAGGAAAAGAAAAAAAAAAAGAAGGAAGAGAAGATTTTTTGGAAGTCCATGAGACAGGGAGACAGAGAGAAAGCTAGAGTCACATATCTCATAACTTATAATATCCAGCTTATTCTCCCTTTACCGATAAGATACAGAGTTTAACTATTACAACTATTACAACTGCCTATAATAAAGACAAAAATTCCTTCGCTTGGATCTCAGATTGAAAGAAGTGCGTTTGCCCATGGGAGATCACCTTCAATTTAGCGGGGTTAAGTAAAAAGACCTGTGCTCCCTTTGCCTGAAATGCCGGCATTAATTGCCGCATGAGCCATCTATTTTCGACTGTCACCTGACAGAAGTCAGGCCTCACGAAAAATCACAACCCTTGCCCATCCGCCTCCTATTTGGTCTAGCCAAATCATAAAGGGCTTCTCTAGCCAGAAAATTATTAAGGCAGATGAGAATAGCGCGTGGCCGGCTATCAGCCTGTCCTCCAGGCTTCTTGCGAATGTTAAAAGGAAATCGATGAGCCCTCTGGAGCTGTATTTTCCAGTCCCAGTGTTGCAGTTCTGGGAACGCCTCCTCGAAAAGTTCGATCACAAACTGTCGGACATCTGCGCCTTCTTTGCCCTCAGGAACACCAAGTATGCGAAGATTGTTTCTCCTCGATCGATTTTCCATTTCCGTCAGTTTCCATACTGTATCATCCTTTAAAGATTTCAAAGATTCTGTTAGATTTTTCTGCTTGGTTAATTCATCTTCTAGCTGAGAAATTCGGGTCTCTGCTTCCCCCATTCTTGTCGCAAATTCGGTGCATGACTTAGCTACCCTACGGATAGAATTATGGAGCTTTCGATAAGCCCCTTGAGTACGGGAGCTCTCTGCTCTGGTTTCCTCCCGAAGAGCCATGATGGTTTGATATATTGTGGAGAGTGTAATCCCTTCTGATTCCTTATCGCTGCCACTGGTCATATCTGCCGATAGACTTTCCTCCGGAGCCTCCTTCCCCGCCAAATTGGATGAGAAGGAGTAATCCCAGGTCATAGACCCCGCCGCGCCCTTTACCTGGTCCGAAAGAGTACCTGGCTCTTGCAGTCTGGACTCCGTGCCATGTTTTATCAGCGTTTTATCACTCTCCTCTTCCCAGTGCAGACTGCTACTATCGCTTCCATCTGCTGCCCAATCATTACCAGGATGATCGTCACCTGAGGAGTTAGAGTAATCTGATAGTGAATAAAATTTATCTACGGCATCCTCCTCCATAGAAATTAATGGTCTCTCCCCCACATAATTAGTGTCCCTAGCGGTGAAAGGCAGTTCCTTAGTTTCGGTCTCTTTGCCCTGGTCTTCACCAAGAGGGACTTCAACTCCCACAATGCACCCTTCTTGTGGTCGAGCCCCCGTACTGTCTACGGTCATCAGAGCATCCACTATGGAGGGTATGCTTGTTGTACTTCCAGATTCCCCACTGCCTCCAGGGAGAATGGCTATATGCATAGTTGTCAAATCCACTGCACATAATGGTGGTCCCCTAATCGTTTCTTGAGCGAGAGACTCACCCAGCTGAGGCTTCGTACCTTGAATGTCATCGTCTTGAGATAATAGAGCAGACACTGCCAGCTTAGGTAGAGAAGCATCAGTCTTACTGCTCCGTTTAAGGCTGGCTGCCAGGTCACATGTTGATTTACTTTTGTCGGTTTGTGCTTTGAACAGAGCAGGGACCGTCTGCTTTCCTCGTGTTGCACCATTTTTCCCCTTCTCCTTTTGCTGGTCCCCGGAGCCGGGCAGCCCAGCCAGCACAGCAGAAACAGAAGCGGAGCGTCGTCCTCTCTGATCAGAGTTTTCCCCATCTCGGTCCGGGATGGACTGCTGAGAGTTTCCAAAGTGTACCGGCGGCCCCCGTCCTCTAGTGCTTTTCGTGCCGGCTTTTGGTGGCATTTTTAAGTCGGTATAAGTGCAGCGAGCAAGCAGGGAGAAAATGCTGGAGGTTTTCCACGCTAGCAGTCTGCAAGGCAGCGGGACCCCCAGTAACCAGCACCAGGAACGCCAGATCATCCGGAGGAATACAGAAGCGTAAGTTCCGTTTTTAATTCTCTGTCATTTCAAAAGCGTCCAGAAGCGAGGAGGGAGAGTTTTAGCGGGGAGGTAATTGGGGAGCCAGCTCACTCCGCCACCGTAGCGGCTGCCATCTTGCCTCACAAAGACTTCTTTTTCAATGATTTTGCCAACGAATGGTAAGTCGATGGGCCAGAAGATGGAAAGGCCATCAGGGTGCAGTATAGGTTTCTTTAGGAGTGGAAGGATCTGGCCTGTCTTGAGAGCTTCTGTGATGATGCCTTGAGTGATGGAGGCATTGACAATGGTAAGAAGGGGTAAGAGAACATCCCCAGAGAGAGCTTTGATGAAAGACATCATCTTCATAAGAAGTGGCTTTGAGGGAGTTGAGTTTGTCTGCCAGATCTGGGAGAGATAGGCTTTCTAAGGGAAGGAGTGGGTGTAAGAGATGAAGCAGGTATGGTATTATTGATGTGCAGCCGGATCTTTTATATTTCTTTCACTGAAGAAGAGGTTAATGGCTTTGCACCTTTCTGTGGAGTAAGGAATAGGTAGGCCCAGCAGAGGGTTCATGTCATGTAGTGCTTGATTGTCTTGAACAGTGCTCTGCTTCTGCTGGTGGCTTCATGATGATATTGGTATAGTACTTTGCTTTAGCTGATGTGATGAGCTGTCTGCATGTTTCACGGAGAGACTTCAATATCCAGAGATCCTCAGGAGTTATGTTTTTCCTTTGATATACTTTCCTGTCTGCAGAAATATCATTTATTGTCAGGACGGTCTTTAGAATACCAGGGTGCTGAATGCTTTAGCTTGCACTTTTGTGCTGTAATTGGGTCATGGATGTTGACTTAGCTTCCCAAAACACTATTGAAGTTGTTTAAAAAAGTGTTGGATGTGGAGTTCGTATGGTGAGAGATGAGTTCAAGGATTAGGTTGTCTTTAAAGATTTGACGGTTTGATGTTCTAATTTGTGTTGCCCTTGCTTTGTTGGTAGTACGCTGAGCAGGGAAAAAGAGGTGGTAAAGTGATCAATCCAGTCCAGGGGTTTATGTGGCTTCCATTGGATTTTTGGTGATGTTAAGAAGACAAGGTCAAGGATGTGGCCTTTGGAGTGTGTCGGTTGTGTGACATGATGTACCACGTTGAGTGCATCGATAAGGCTGGTGAGGGTGTTTCTTGTTTTTTCTTATACCTTTTCTGTCTGGGAGGTTGAAGTCACCTAAGAGGGTGGTGTGGGTATGTTGGATGGGCAAGCTGGTGAGGGGATCTTAGAGTTCATCAATGAAATTGTTTTTCTACCTAGGAGGCCTGTAGGTGAGATGGACAGTGGCAGTCTGAGTTTCAGAGAGTGGGAATGGCATGTCAACAGTTCCATGGAGTTGAGTGTTACTTGTTTGTCTAAGGTGCAGGACCAGGAGGCCTTATGAATGATAATGAGGCCTCCACCCTTCTTGTGTGCGTGGTTCACATGATAGATGGTGGTGTAGCCGGTGGGAAGAAGGGCATCTAGGATGTGCGAAGATGTAGGGGGGACTATTTTTCGATGATGAGAGGACATCAAGCTTATAATAGGTCATGAGGTCTTCAATGTCTGGTGCATTAAGTCATGCAGAGCGAGTGCTAATAAGCCTGAGTTGGAAAGTCTGTCTTGTAGTTTGAGAGCGTGTGGTAGTTAATGGGATGGGTACCAGGTTGGGTATGATTGTGGGGATTGACAGTATAGCGTGCTGGGTGATGAACATTTTTTATCTTACCCTGTAGGTTTTACTGGAACAGGCGCAGGCCCAAATAACCAATGTCCTTGTCTGTGTCCACCCTTTGCTGGGGATGAGTGGTCAATGAGGAGCTGATTGAAGTAGGGGGAAGGCAGGAAATTATGTCACTTTTTGAGCATATGGATGATGGGAAATGCAGCAATGTTACTTTCTGTGCAGTTGTCTGATGGAAAAGGAAGTCCTTTTGTTTGGCTTCTTCTTTTAAAGACAGTTCTGGTGGGAAACCAGTGACATCCTGTGCAGATAGATGATGAGAAATGCCCTGTTACCACTTCCTGTGCAGATAAATCATGGGGAAATCTTATAAAGTCCTTTGTTTGATGATTTAATAATAAGGAGTTATAACAAATGGACTTATAAACAATGGATTTATGCGACTTGAACTTTATTGCTAATACTTAAATAAAAACGTTTGTAACTTTGATTACAAGACTAGTGTAATACTGTACTGTATCTAACATATTATCTGAGTATGATCACCCCTAAACAGCTTAATGAGCAAGACAATAATTTACAATTTCCTGTCCCACAACTTGGTCTTAAATTGATACAAAGTATTCATAAAGCTACTGGCTCCAGTGGTTAGGCTCTTGCATTAGGAAGAGAGATCTCTCTTTTGTGCACCTAGAGGGTTCACTGATTCAAGCTCCTTCTCTATAGCCACACGCCTAGGACGTGGGGTACTGAACTCTTCACCAGTTTGGGTTTTTAATCAGTCTACCCAGATTTTGGATGGATCATTCCCAGGCCTGCCCTTGACATTTATCAGACCCAGCTTTGTACTCACAATTTCACAATGGATTAGTGATCCTTGTGGAGGAAGTCAGGCTCTAGGCTCAGAACTCAACATCTGAGTCAGAAAATCCTAGTGAGAATGAGGGCAAGAACAAATATGGCCCATGGATGCATGGCACTGAGCCCCTATCTCCACACCAGGCCACTAACAGACCACCTCAACAGTTATCTCATTCCTAAGACATTGCTGTTTTATAATGATTTAATACAGCATTAACAATTGCCGTAGCCATTTTGTATGTCTATGTTTTACCTGTCTAATTCTTCAGGTTTCTCAGTTTCAATGTGTCCTAGACTTGCTTTCATAGCTAGCACTTCAAAGCACAACTATAACCTGTAGTTAGCTCAGCAAGGAAGCTCCCTCCATGTAACTTAGTTTCAAGGTATTTTTGCACACTTCTCCTGAGAAAGCCTAGCACCTGCTTACTCCTACTTTTTAAGTTTCAGTGTCTGTCATGTGAAACTTCTTACTGTTGTGTTTGTGAAGAACATGTATAAAAGTGGGACAATGAGCAGGAGAGGTATCATTTGATGCTCAACTGCTTGGGAGGTGTAGCTCCGACTCTCTGTACTGCAAAATCACTATTTTGGCTTATGTTTTGCATAGTAAACATGTTTTAGACTTCAAATAGGCTCAAAGCTACTGTTTCTCTTTCACAGAATTTGTCAGGAACTGCCTACTTTCAGCCTGAGGTGGAAAGACAGCTGGACTAGACTCCACATGATGACTCCAAGTGCCAAAGGTAAGGGAGAGATTTCTCCAGAGGAACTGGGGTGGTGTGCAGGCACTAGACACGCTGATCGGGTTGGATAGTATTAGTTCAGCTAAATTAAAAAGGTGAAGTGTCTAAAAATGCTTATTTTTCTATTGCTATTCCTGTTTAGTTGGGTATTTTAAAGGTGCTCATTTGTAATCTGGGTGGAAGACGAATAGTTTAGGCTAGGTGGGTAGGTAGATACGACCTTGGAGTAAACAATGGAATGTGTGTTCCAAGGTGTAGGGCGATTGGACTTTAGAGACTAGAATAGTGCGGAAAAGGGAAGATAGACAGGAGTGCCAGAACCCTAGCACAGACCCCATAAGGATCAATGTGTATGTGAAAGAGGCTCGCTCATCACTTATGACATGAGGCTCACTCCACCACCCTGCAGTCCTGCACTAGATCCGGAGTCCATTCCATTTGTGCTAGACATTGCATGGACCGGACCCGTAACCTGACCATTACTGGAGATGGCATGAGACGCACTATAGGGTGTTCAGCCAGAGAATTGGATAGGAACAGCCATGATGATCAAGACCCCTCACCTTCTTGTAATGCAATGATGAGGAACCCCACCCAGGGTCAGTTCAATGCTATTCTCCCTTTGAGAGACTACCCAGTCCCAGAAGCAGAATAACAGAATGTTGCTTGGTCCCCTGCTGAATTGATTGCTATAAAGAAACTGGTTCCGAACATACACAATAACCCAACAAAGTTCCATGAAGAATTGCAAATGGTATTGGAGCTTAATAAGTTGAATTGGGCAGATGTAAATCAATTGTTGCTATTGGTAGTGCCAAGTGAAATAAGAGATTTGTTGCTAGAGAAGAGTGAATGGCTGTGACAGACCCCTGCGGATGCTGATACTTTAGCGGCATGGGCGGAAAAATATGTGTTGTTGAATGCTACAATGGAAGTGTGACCATTCAAAATGACTGCACCAAAATTTCTAATTGTAAGCAAAACAAAGAAGAGTCTCTAGATGATCATTTGGACAGGTTGAATGATGTGTTTGACAGTTACTTGGCCATAGACCGTCTCACATAATTTGCTCAGTAAGGAAAAGGTGTGGCCTTTGTTACAAAATGTACAGAATTAACTGCATACCATGTGTATTTGAAGGCAAACTAAGAATTTAGCAGAGGGGCGTGGCCTGCGGAGCATGGAGGCAGTGATGCAACACTTATCCATTTATCCTGCGATAAACCGCTCCCCAAACGGCGGTAACCTGGCCCTCGAACAGCAGAAGGGGCACCCCGTCTGCCGCAGCAAAAACAAACCTGGGCACGGCATAACTCAGGGACAATGAGCGCTTCACCGCCATGGCTGGGGGAAGCAACATGGTGCCAAGGCCGTAAAGGAGAAGGGCATGGCGGAGAGACGGGCTGCGCAGAGCAGATCGTGCTCCCGAGCGGCGCCAGTGGAGTGTGAGGTGGAGACCGACTACCAGAGACCAGCCTCGGATTGGTAAGGGGGGCAATCGGGCATCGGCCAATGGGCCTCTGGCTGAGGCCAGTTGGTGGGCCGGTTTTTTGTACTCCACCCCTGGTGCCCAGCGTGAAAGGCTTAACAAACATGACCCCATGTAGCTGAAGTCAGGCCAGCGGGCTAATTTCAGCGGCAGAATTACAATAGGTGGCTCCGACTGTCACAGCATGAGGTGTGCCTGCGTCCCTCCGGGTGTGACAGACGCCTCAAAGAGCTGCTGATGGGAAGCCACTAGCACTTACTTTTCAGGGGCTTGCAGCAGGGGAGAGGGCTGGAGCATCGAGAGGTGGGGGTTTCATCATTTAGCTCGATTAACCTAACCAAGCAGTGTATTATGAAAGGTCGCAATCTACCAATCTGGGCCACTTTATTTGGCTGCCCGGGCCGAATTGTGGCCCCAATCCAACCCTGCCAGAGAGACTTGGCAGCGGGGGTACAGATCCGCCCGCCCAGAGTTTGCCTGATTTTGGCATTGGCGCAGGGTAAGGCCTACCACCCCGGGGAAATGGACTCAGCCTTCCATAAAGGACGTGAGGCAGGAGGGGAGTAGTGGTGGACAGGCCAAACCCCCATACCGATTATTGACCTCCAGGGACCACAGGAGGAAAAAGGGCACTGTTCCCATACAACCTTCCATATAAATTTAACTATTTGTGTATGGGAACCTTGTCAGCATTCGAGGGAAACACTGATCAGCCCGAACGACCAGACATGTGAAGCACTTCCCTCCACTTGTTCTCCGGGCCACCGGGGGTGCTAAATGGAGGACATCTGGTGGACACCAATGCCATGGGTGCATTGTTGGGTAGAAGCACTCTCATAGCTCTAAAGACACAAGCAGAAGCTGCTTCTAGACCCCAGGGGAGCAAGGGGACAGTAGGACCACCATAGATGCCCCTCCCACTACGACAAGAGACAGGGCTGTGTGCGACGCCCTGCATACAGGTTACGGCCGCCAAAAGAGATCTGGTCACAGACAGACACCCATGCTGCCCCGGGGGGCCCTACCATTATGAAGAGGGCTAACCAGTGCTAATAGCAGCGTGCTCATGCCCGAGGAGCAGTGGTCATAGGGGAGATAATGGCCTGTAACCCCGTAAACACACACCAGCCCTGTCGGAGGCAGCACTAAGTACACAAGGCCCACACTGTTCCACCAAGGACACTGGAACACTCAATTATCAAGTGGATAATACCCAGGGCTTAAGGGTAAATAGAGACTTTGGTCCCCCCGACGGGGGAGGGGAGAAGCAGGATGGTGCACACCAAAACTACACACCCACCATGGAGAGAGGACGGGCAGGTGGGACTGGGGCGGTAGCTTCGCACCCACCACCGATGGCAGAGAAAGGGCTGGAATCAAATACAGTAATAATTCTGGCAGCTAATAAAGACACTAAAGAGGTGCTGGAGAGAAAGATTGAGACAGTAGAGCATTATGTGAACCTCCTTAGGAACGATCATTAGAAATTGGTAGATAGGGTGGCGGAGACAGAATCGACTTTGGCACAAACACGACCGTCAGTCCTGATCCACGGTGATCGGCTATCCCAGCTCAAAAGGAAGTTTTGTAGTTAAGGGGGAAAGTAGATGATGCTGAAGGACGATTGTGGATAAACAATATCCGAGTGGTGGGCCTCCGGGAACGAGTGAAAGGATCGATGGAGCTGTTTTTGGAGGACTGGTTAGCCACAGTGGTGCTAGAGGGGAAGCCCTCCAAATGGTTCACAGTGGAGAAGGTCTACCATATACTGTGTAAGCCACCACAGCCCGAGGCTCCCCCTAGGGTAGCGGTGGTCAGGCTCCTGAATTACAGAGACAGTGCGATATTGCAGAGAGCTCAATCCCATGGGTTCTGGTAGGTGGAAGGAGCCTCAGTACCCCTCTACCCAGACTATACCACAATGATACAAAGACAGTGAGAGACATTCATAGGGGCAAAGAGACACCCACGGACCTTGAACATACAATAGGCTCTGTTTTTCCCAGCTAGACTCTGCATCATTTTAAACAATGACATGTACTTCTTCCCGACCCTGGTGAAGGTTTGGGAGTGGCTTGAGCACCAGGGATATCCCCCAGGGTGGCCAGGAGGGGCACCCCACATCAGAATGTCGAGAAGCAAAGAGGCAATGCAAAACGTGGAAGACACTGACCCAGAAACCTTCTCAGGAGTAGCCTGAGAGCAAGGGTGGGGGGGGGCACTACATCAAAAGCGGATTGTGCAAGCGGGCCCAAGATGGGATGCTCTCCAGGAGGCAGGTGGGAATCAGGGGATGGGAGATCGGAGTCTGGAGCCTCTGGAACTGAGACACCACCACCAGTGGTGACAACAATGACCTCAGGGGAAATAATGAGAGAACTTTTTAGGGATTAGTTGGCCTGATCAGACTTGGGGAACACACTCAGATACCTCACAGAACCGTTCTTGCTGCTGCAGACTTTGGGTTGGGCCACAAAATCAAACTGGGCCTGGTAGCAAAAGCCCTATTAAGAAACTCTGCTGATATATAGTGTTTTTGCAGGAAACTCATATGAGAGGTAAATATAACCTGGCGGGACACGCCAGGTACATCACGGGATCTAGGGAAGTGGCACTTCTGGTTAAAAAATCCCTCCTTTTTAAGACAACCAGGATGTGGACAGATTCTTTGGGTGGACAGACTCTTTGGGTCGATACATATTGATTGTGGGACAATGGGAGGGCGAGGTATTTGCACTGGTTAATGTATATTTCCTACCTGAACTCCAGATAGAAACACTACAGGTGTTAAGTCGAATATTAGTGGAGATCTCACAGGCCACGACACTAGTGGGGGGGTGACGTCAATATGATTATGGAACCCAGAGTGGATGGGACATATGTTAGACCCGTATAGACAGCCCAAGAGGGGAGATTAAGTGACTTTATTTGGGCACTAGGGATGGTGGATCTCTAGTGATCCCTCCATGAACAGGTTAGGGGCTGCTATTATTATTCAGGAGCCCATAACACACACTCCCGAATAAATCATGTCTTTACACACCCACTGTCACTCCAGATGTTCTGAGGTGAAATTGAGAGCAAGGGGAATATCAGATCATTCCCCTTTGGAAGTTACACTGCAGGACCCACGTGTGAGAGGGATGAGAGAATGGTACATGGTAGCGTGCCGATTTACCTTCCCAAGGGCAGTAGAAAGGCTTTCTAAAATTGCAGACCTCTATTTTCAGGAGAATGCGGAAATGGCTAAAGACGAGATCATTCTCTGGGAGGATTATAAAGCTACAGTTATTCTCAGGCGAAGTAGTGGATAAAAGGAATAGAGAGAGGGAGTGCAAAAAACTACAACGGAAATCTGACAACTGAAGGATAAACAGGCCCATACCCCATCAGAAGAGACGACTCAACACTTGGTATGGAAGCGGGTAGAGTATAGAATGATGGCGACTAATGAGGTAAAATTGATGTACCTAGCCCGACTGCGTGTAAACTCTTATCATGGCTGGCAGCCAGGAGAGCAGCAAGATCACACATAACTGAGTTAGTCGATCCCTTGAGGGAAAGAGTGCACAGAAGTGACAATATTGCGCTGGTCGTGGTGAGGTATTTAAGAGAGTTCTATGTGGGGAGCCCCATGGGGAGGAAGCAGAGATGAAGAACTTTGTCAGTGACTGTCCCTGTGGGAAATTGGATGGAGGGAAAGTGCTGGAATTGAAGGTGGATTTGACAGAGGGGGAGATCCGTTTTGTGGTCTCCAAATTACAGACTGGGAAGGTGCAGTGGTCGAATGGCCTCCCGGTACAGCTTCTGCGCTGATTGCTCACCAAACTTTTACCCTCACGACACAAGATGTATACCATGGCCCATGAAAACGGCAAATTCCCTAGAGTCGTGCGGATGGTGACAGTGGTCTCCGTTCTGAAATCAATATAAGGCACTCCTACAGACCCATTTTACTTCCGAATGTAGATGTGAAAATTCTGGCAAAAGCTCTAGCGAACAGATTGAGGGGAGTGATTCTAGATTTTTTTATTTAACATTTTTTATTGTATTTTATACAACTGAACAATCAGCACTAAGGAAGTCATGTATGGTATAGTAACAGAAGTAGAACTCAAATCGTTGCGAATATAATCATTAGACCAATTTCCCCCTCCCGACCAATGAGCCATTGAAAGCCAGTATATGCCGGTAGCAACTGTCCTCGTTGTGAGGGGACTGTGTCTTGGACCAAGAAACGGTTGTCGGCAAGTTGGTGGAATAGTCTTATGAGACGTTATAGATTCAGGTCTCTGTCGAAGTCTCCTGCGTCGTATGACCGGTGGACTGCTGCGTCTCGTCCCCTGTATCCAGCCCAAAGTGTTTTCTCCATGAGTCCCATATTCTGTGAAATTTCTTCGGGCACCCCCTGCTATGATATGTGACTTGCTCAGCCGTCATGTACATGTCCATCCCCTTAGTCCATTCCTGTATGGACGGTCTGTCTGCCACTCCCCAGTTCCTAGCTATGTCCCGTTTGGCCACCACCAACCCCAAAGAAGCAAAGATCAACTGGGTCCTAGTTACGTCCACTTCGCTAGGGATCCCCAGGAGCACAAATTTGGGTTCCATTGGTAATGTCACCCCCAAGACCGTTCCCAATAAGCCAATCACCTGCGTCCAGTATGGCTTGAGTGTGGGGCAAGCCCAGATCGTATGGTAGAAATCACTGTTAGTGATCTTGCACATCAGACACAGCGGCGACTCTGCTCTCCCCATCCTATGGAGTCTTTCCCTGTCATAATACGTTCGATGCAATATTTTGAATTGAATTAATCGAAGCCGAGCCTTTCATGGCCACCTCTCTGGGATGCATCAATGCCGCCTCCCAATCGATATCCTCTAGGGACCCCACGTCCCTCTCCCATCTTGTGCGGAGACCTAGCAAGCCGTCGGGAAGATTATTATTGATGGTTTTATATGTGAAGGAGACCGCTTTACCAATAGGTTCCTCCTGTAGGACCCTACCTTCTAGGGGAGCGTATTCCGGGAGTTGCTCATGGGGGATGCTTTCCGCCTGCCACACGTGTCGCAATTGTGCATACTTAAGGAATTGAGAATCAGCCATATTATATTATTGCTTAAATTTGGTCCATGTTTTAAGTTCCCCTTTTTCAACTATGTCCCCTATCGTGGAGATTCCAAGGAGGTCCCAGATCTCGAACCCGGTAAGTTTACGGAATTCTCTAAGCCAGTCAATCAATCAGGGACGGGGCAGACGGGCTTGCCTTTGGCGCATCCGCTGCGTGACCGCGCAGCGGCCGCCATTAAGTAGGGGAGGTGAGAGGGAGGAGAGGCTGGGAAGCGGGAGCAGGGGAATTCCGGGGAATTCCGGGGAAATTCGGAGGGGAAGTTCCGGGGGAATTCCGGGGGAATTCGGGGGAGGGGCCGCAGGGGCAGCAGCGGCGAAAGGCAAAGGAACAGGCAGGCACGAGAAAATAAAAACAGTGGTGGAATTAGAGCAAGACACAGATGGGCACAATAACAGTGGCACAACAAGGAAAAAAATTAAGAAAAAAGCGTCTGAGAAAGGTTACGGTGGTTGGAGGCAGTCTGGTCCCAGTTGGAGCGGGCAGCAGGCGCAGGAGCGGGCAGCAGCCTCGAACCTCCCAAGGAGGAGGTCGGGGTCTGGAGGCAAGAGACGGCACAGTGGAGCAGTGGGGAGAGAGTGGACCTAGACCGAGGGCCAGGCCCCCTCCCAGAGCGGTGTGGAACGCGTAATCCACTTCGTCCAACCCAGGGTCCTGCTAGCCCTCTTCCACGCCAATAGTGTCACTTGAGTCGCCGGTAGCAGTCTTGAGCTGCCCTTTCCCCCGTATAGAGAGTGATGAGTCGAGTACGATGCCGAGGTTCTTGGCGTGGTCTGAGGGGGTAGGTGGGCTTCCGAGGGCGGTCGGCCACCAGGTGCTGTCCCATGCAGAAGGGGTGGTACCGAGGACGAGGACTTCTGTCTTCTCGGCGTTGAGCTTCAGTCAGCTGTTGGTCATCCAGACTGCGACATCTTGCATTCCTTTCTGGAAGTTGAGTTTGGCAGTGGTGGGGTCTTTGGGTGTCGTCGGCGTAGGATACAATGTTGAGGCCTTGTTGTCGGACGATGGCTGCGAGGGGGGCCATGTAAATGTTGAAGAGGGTGGGGCTCAGTGATGAACCCTGTGGGACGCTGCAGGTGATTTTCGTGGGGTCGGAGAGGAAGGGTGGGAGTCTGATCCTTTGGCTTCTTCCGGTGAGGAATGATCGGATCCAGTCCAGGGCTGTTCCTTGTATGCCTGCGTCGTGTAGTCTGGACGACTAGTGTGCGATGGGAGACGGTGTCGAAGGCCGCTGATAGGTCGAGTAGGATGAGGGCTGCGGAGTGGCCTTGGTCCAGGAGGGTGTGGATGTCGTCTGTGGCGGTGAGTAGGGCGGTCTCTGTGCTGTGGTTGCTTCGAATCCGGATTGGGACGGGTCGAGGACGGCGTTTTCTTCAATGAATCGTGTCAGTTTCCTGTTGACTGTTTTCTCTGCAACTTTGGCTGCGAAGGAGAGGAGCGAGATGGGCCAATAGTTCTTGAGGTCGGTGGGGTCAGCTGTGGGCTTCTTGAGCAGGGGTCTGACTTCTGCGCGCTTCCAGTCGTCTGGGAAGGTGCCTGTTTTGAAGGTGGTGTTGATGGTGCGTTGTAGTTCGGGTGCGATGGCGGCCACGGCTCTGTGGTAGATGTGAGGGGGCAGGGGTCGGTGGGGGCCCCGAGTGGATGCTTTTCATGGTCGAGGCGGTGTCTTCGGCCGTGATCGGTGTCCAGTTGGAGATGGTGGGCTGGCTGGTGTTTCTGGGGCGGGGGCCGTCTGTGCCGCCTGGTGGATGGTTGATGAAGTTGTCGTAGAGGTTTTTGATCTTGAGGTGGAAATAGGTTCCAAGCTTGTCGCAGAGGTCTTGGGATGGGGTGATGTCTGTGGCTTCGCTGCGTGGGTTGATGAATTCTTGAATGACACTGAAAAGTTCCTTGGAGTTGGTGGAGTTGGCCAGGATTTTGTTGTGGATGAAGTTCCTTTGGTGGCTCTGATCTGGTTGTGGTAGTCCGTCATGGCGTCCTTGTAGGTGGTGTGGTTTTCGGTTGTCTTGGTGTTTCTCCAGTTCTTCTCCAGGTGTCTGCAGGTGCGTCTGGCTTCTTGGAGAGCGGTTGTGAACCAGGCGGCTTTCCTGGGGCGTTGTCTGTCGGGGTTGCGTAGCGGGTTGAGCTCATCTGCGCAGTTGGAGATCCAGGTGTGGAGTTCTCTGGCTGCGTCGTTTGCGTCGGGTGCCCAGGTGTGGTTGTCTCGGTTGAGGGTGGAGTTAAGTTGCTCGTCGGTAATCTTGCTCCAGTTCTTTCGTGGTGGGCGTGGGGCTGGTTTGGGTGCCTTGGGTTTGTTGATGGCGAAGTGTACGCAGTGGTGGTCGGTCCATGGCGGCTGCGTTGTGTGGCTGAAATGGACGCTGTTTCCTGCCGCGAAGATGGGGTCGAGGGTGTGTCCTGCTCTGTGGGTCGGTGTGTTGATGAGTTGTTTAAGTCCGATGCTGGTGATGTTGTCACGAAGGATAGTGGAGTTGGGGTCGCTGGGGTTGTCGAGGTGGAAGTTCAGGTCTCCAATGAGTATGTAGTTTGTTGAGGCGATCGCGTGGGGTGCGATGAAGTCGGTGATGGTGGCAGCGAAGGGTGTTCGGGGGCCGGGGGTCTGTAGACGAGGGTTCCTCGGAGTGTGGCTTTGGGAGTGGTCTGGATCTTGAAGTGCAGGTGTTCGGCGGAGGGAAGGTTTCGCTGGAGGTGGTGAGGCGGAGGGTGCTCTTGTGGGCGATGGCAAGGCCCCCTCCTGGGTGGTTGGGGCGGTCTTTCCTCTGGATCTTGTATCCGTCTGGGATGGCGGTGCTGATGTCGGGGGCGGAGGATGCGTTGGTCCAGGTCTCTGTGAAGAAGGCGATGTCGGGCGAAAGAGAGTCGAGTAGGTTCCAGATTTCCATGGCGTGTTTGTGTACGGAGCGTACGTTGAGGAGGATGCATTTTAGGGTGACGCCGGTGCTGGCGTCGGCGGTGTTGGAGGCCGGGGTGGCGGTGAGGGTCTGGCGGCAGTGGAGGCAGGAGAACTGGCCGTGGGTCGTGTTCGGCGAGGCCTGTTGGCATTCTCTAAGTCTTCCAGGGTTGAGTGTGAGGAGGGTGGTGGTGTTGTAGCGATGGGTAGTGGGAGGGCCAGGGTTCCTGGCGCTGGCCGCGGTTGGGTCGCGGACGGGGGCAGACGGGCTTGCCTTTGGCGCGTCCGCTGCGTGACGCGCAGCGGCCGCCATTAAGTAGGGAGGTGAGAGGGAGGAGAGGCTGGGAAGCGGAGCAGGGGAATTCCGGGGGAATTCCGGGGAGAAATTCGGAGGGGAAATTCCGGGGGAATTCCGGGGGAGGGGCCGCAGGGGCAGCAGCGGCGAAAGGCAAAAGGAACAGGCAGGCACGAGAAAATAAAAACAGTGGTGGAATTAGAGCAAGACACAGATGGGCACAATAACAGTGGCACAACAAGGAAAAAAATTAAGAAAAAAAGCGTCTGAGAAAGGTTACGGTGGTTGGAGGCAGTCTGGTCCCAGTTGGAGCGGGCAGCAGGCGCAGGAGCGGGCAGCAGCCTCGAACCTCCCAAGGAGGAGGTCGGGGTCTGGAGGCAAGAGACGGCACAGTGGAGCAGTGGGGAGAGAGTGGACCTAGACCGAGGGCCAGGCCCCCTCCCAGAGCGGTGTGGAACGCGTAATCCACTTCGTCCAACCCAGGGTCCTGCTAGCCCTCTTCCACGCCAATAGTGTCACTTGAGTCGCCGGTAGCAGTCTTGAGCTGCCCTTTCCCCCGTATAGATAATGTAGGTGTGTGTGAGGTTGCATTGTCTTCCTTTCAAGACAGTATGTGGGGTGGTCTCTATGTTTGTGCGCCCATTTGTTGATGGAGATCAGGTGGGATGCCCAATAGTAGGCCTCTACATCAGGGAGTGCAATCCCTCCATTGTAGGGGTTGCGCCTCAGTGTCTGTAGCGCGATTCTGGGGTGTCCATCCTGCCATACTAGAGATCTAATTTTGCCGTCCATCTCAGTGAAAATAGCCCTAGGCAAAAGATGGTATGTGTTTTGGAGGGCGTATAAGAGTTGTGGCAAGGTGATCATTTTAAAAAGAGCAGCGCGACCCATCAAGGTGAGAGGAAGGTCCTTCCATCTCTCTATATCGGCCTTAAAGTTGCCCAGGACGACATTCAGATTCTCACGTCTGCACACCTCCGCGTGGGGCGTAACAAAGATACCTAGATACTTGAAACCCCTCAACACCACTCGCAATTCTCCAGGCAAAGGACAATCTAGGGGTGCGTCAGACGGACAGTATATCGTGGATTTATTCCAATTGATTTTATAGCCTGAGTGTTGTACGTATTCGGTAATCAAATCAAAGAGGACCGGTATCGTCGTCTCAGGGTACGTGATGTATAGCAGGATGTCATCCGCGTAAAGGGAGATTTTCTCCTCTTCCGCGTCTGCGGGTGTGATATGGAAGCCCCGGATCGAAGGATGTATTCTAATAGTGCAGGCAAGGGACTCCAGGGTAAGCGCAAGGAGGAGGGGTGATAGGGGGCAGCCCTGTCTCGTCCCTCTCTCGATAGGGAAGTAGCCATCGGACGATTATATAAAAGTGCCACCCAACCTCGGAATTTCGGCCCTAGTCCAAATTTGGCCAAAGTGGCGTCCAGGAATTGCCAGTTAACGGCGTTGAACGCCTTTTCTGCGTCCAGTGACAAAAACACCTGAGGGTCAGATGGTTACGTACCTCCATAAGCCAATTGTGAGTGCGTCTGAGGTTCAGTCGGGTGGATCTACCCGGCATGAAACCGGATTGGTCTTCGTGAATCAGACTCCCAATCACACCCATGAGGCGCGTTGCTAGCAGGGTGGCCAAAATCTTGACCTCCGAGTTCAGTAGAGAGATGGGTCTATAAGACCCACACTACCCTCCTTATATATGACCACGATAGTGGCCATCCGCAGGTCCGGGGGGAGAAGCGTTCGGGCGTCAAGAAAGAGCCGGAGGAGGTTGGGACAGAGAGTGGTTGCATATCTTCTGTAAAATTCCGCGGGCAACCCATTAGTAGCAGGGGTGTTCCCGGGGCGCAGTTTTGCCACCGATTCTTGGACCTCTGTTAGTGTTAGGTCTTCATCTAAAGCCTGAGTGTCTGCCTCCTCCAACGTTGGAGTGGGGATTACCTCTAGATATTCCTGCGTCTCAGCCATCGATTTTTGTGGCCGTGCCCTATAAAGATCTCTGTAGTATTCAGCAAAAGCCGTGGCCACTCCCTCATCTGTGCATTGAGTGTTCCCTTGGAGGTCCATCACTGTTGCTACCCACCTGTTTTGAACTTCACGTCTGTTAAGCCAGGCCAGAAGCTTCCCAGCCTTATCGCCCACTTCGTAAAGGCGATGTAAGGTCACCAGGTGAAGTTTCCTAGCGGCGTCAGAGGCCAGCTCCTTGTATTCCCTTCGTAGGGTTGCAAGTTTACGGGACTGTTCAGTATCATTATGCTGAACAACCTGTGTATCTAAATCGTTTATTTTTTGTTCTAGATCCATCAGGCACTTGTCTTTTTCTCGCTTTTCCCACGCAATACGATTCTGGGCCCTGTCACGTAGCACCGTTTTGTAAGCCTCCCAGACCGTCACACCAGATGGGAGGGAGTCTTTGTTTTCTAGGAAGTATATGTCAGTGTCTGCCTTGATACCCTTTGCAATTTTGGTATTCTGCAGGTCCCATGGGTTCAGTCTCCAACCCCGAACCCCGCCTCGCTCTCTCAAGCCTAACTCCACCAAAAGTGGGGAGTGATCCGAAAGGTCCCTGGCTGTATATTCAGCGCGACCTGCACCGTAAACTTCCCCTCTGGGAACAAATATGTAGTCCAGTCTGGAATGTGAGTCATGGGCCCCCGAGTGGAAGGAATATTGTCTGGTTTGGGGGTGTTTTGCCCGCCAGATGTCCGTCAGTCCCATCGTCATGGAGAAGCGTTGTAGTGGTGTGGTCGTTGTGGATCTGACCCCACCCCCAGAGCGGTCGATGGCCGGATCCATTACATCATTAAAGTCCCCTTCTACTATATGTAGTGCGGAAGGTGTCTCGATCAGTACATCAATTACCTTCGTCATGGTGGGGGCCTGCAATCTGGGGGGTGCATATATGCATATCAGGAGGGCCTCTACCCGGCCCCACATCCCCAGAACTCCTACGTATCTGCCTAGGGAGTCGTGCCAAATGCGTGTTGTTTGAAAGGGAATATTCTTCTTGATCAGGATTACTACTCCCCGTGCCCCAGTGGTGAACCCCGAATGTGCCAGAACCCTGTAAGCCCCACGAGCGATAAACCCGCACTGTGTTCCCCTGAGATGCGTTTCCTGTAGCATCACCACTTCTGGGTGGAGTCGTTTTATGTGTTGTGACACAAGTCCACGTTTGATCTTGTCTCCCAGTCCATTAACGTTCCAAGTCAGGACCGTCAGGGTGGGACTCCCGGCCATGGTATCGCTGGTGACATTACATCGGGGAAGTTAAGATGGGGAGCGTGAACGTCCCCCGGTTTTCTCCTGCTATGCAATAGTCTCGGTTTCGTTATCCTAGTGCTTGGCAAACAAACATAGAAACTTCTAACATCAAACTGTATAAAACCCCTCCCAACCCCCCACCCCACCTCCCTCAATCCCCTTCGAACCTCCTGCCCCCCCCATCTCTGGAAATGGCCTTTGGTCGGTGTGGATAGGTCGGTCTGTCGATCCCTCCCTCCCCCTCCCGTTCACAAGCCCAGAATCCCCAACTCTTACAGTTTTTGCTGTGCTGGTGGCCTGTCCAGCTGCTGTACAGGATCCAGCACTTCTTCGAAGAAGAGGCAGGGACAGAAAGTATAAGACAGCGAATAGACAGAAGAGAGAAAAATAAAGAAGCAGAGAGGAAAGAGAAAAGAGAGAGAAGGGGGGGTGGGAGACAGCAGGCGGGTCTTCCCCGCCGGAGTTTAGCTTGCAGCATCCTGGTCGGTGGGCCTGCCACTCGTGGGCAAAGTGTCCTCGTTCAGCTCTTCGTCTCTCCCACTCTGTTCGAGCTCCAAGATTGCCTTTTCTAGTGGATGTCTTGATGCTGTGCCAGAAGACCTGTCGGTATCGTCTGAGTCCGATTGCTGGTTGGGGGAGCCGACGCCCTGTGCCATGTCTGTTTCAGATGGAGTGTCATCCTCTTTGCGACCATCTTGACTCCTTGTGAGAGGCGTAAGTCGTTTTCTAGCATATGGTGTGCCTTTACGGACTCTCAGTGGTCGCCCCGTAACTGTGCGGTTCCGTCTCCACGGAGACCCTTCCTCATTAGTTCTAGCCCCTCTTCGTCGGGCGTCTGGAGACGTCTCCTTCCAAGGCTGGAGCGCCGGTCTTTCCTCCACCCATGCCCATGTTTCTTCCGGAGTCTGAAAGAAGAAAGCCTTCCCCTGGAATAGAACTTTTAACTTTGCCGGAAACAAGAGCATATACTGAAGCTGGAGGGCTCGCAATTTAGTCTTAACCGAATCAAAGGTGCAGCGCTGTCTTTGCACCTCGCGGCTGTAATCTGGAAACGTCATGATCTTCGAGCTTTCAAAGCGGACTTCCCCCTTGCGGCGCATTTCTCTGAGGATCATGTCCCTATCTAGAAAATTCAACAGTTTCGCAATAATGGGTCTCGGCGGAGCTCCGGAAGGAGGTTTAGCACTTAAGGCGCGGTGAGCACGTTCTATGATGAAGCACTGGGAGAACTGCTCTGGTGGGATGACATCGGTCAACCATTTAGTCAGGAAAGTTGCAACGTTGGATCCCTCCACGCCCTCCGGAAAACCCACGAAGCTGAGGTTGTTTCTTCGGGCCCGGTTTTCCGCATCGTCGATCCTCCACAGCATATCCGCAGTGGTATTGCGGACCTCTTTCATCCCCTTCTGGAGGTCCTTGACTGCGTCCTCCACTTCTGAGACCAGGGTCTCAGCCTCTGTCACCCGCTCTGACTCCTAACGAAGATCCTGGCGGAGCAACGAGACCTCGGAGCACACCTCGCCGATCTTCCCCTCCAACACCTCCCTGGAGATTTGGATGGCCTGAAGGAGGAGGGTCGTGTCTGAGGGAGGCTGCGCAGCCTCCACCCCCTCCGGGTGTGCCGGGAGCACTTTAGTGTATTTGTCCAACTTGCCCTGTCTTGAGGCCTTCAGATCTTTATCTTTGGCCATGTTTCCGTCCCACCTCTATCTCCCCACGTTTGTTGGGGTTAGCGCTATTGTTTCCCTCTGGAGCTTGTCTGGGGGCAGGATATTCCTCGGTGTTCTCTTAGTGCGTGAGCCTAACCGCTGACTTAGTGATAGGCTGGCACTGTCTCTCCGTCAACTCAGGCTGGGGCAGGGGAAAAGGCCTTTCTTTGTTAGTATTTAGGTACTGTGTTTTCGTCCTCAGCGCACTTTTCAACTCACTTGGAATAACCGCCGCTCTCAGTCCGGCGTGTCGTGTCATCAGGTTCTGCGTCACTATGGCCAGGCCGGTCGTCTGTGGAGTCAATGTAGATCTTCACCCACTGGGGCACACTAGATCGCGACAGCCACTCCGGCCCGAGTGGCTCCTGGAATCTTCAGCGGTGGGTAGGATTTCCGCTCTCTCATGCAGCAGTCACGGGAGATGTAGATCACAGCAGGGGCTGCAACCTGATCATCTGCGCGGCGTCCCCCGAGGCCCAGGATCATGCAGTCACCATCGTCTCTAGTGTCCTGTGTGCAATGAAAGCATCTGCGGGGGGGTGTGGAGGATCCTGTCCACGACCGCAATGCGGGATCAGGTGTCAGCTAACGGTGTCCTTTCAGTTCTTGCACCTCACAGTAGGGGCGATATAGTTCCAGGCCACTGGGGAATTCAGAGCAGGTCGCCTGTGGAGGATTATTGCTTCAATTGACCCTGAGACTGTCATTTAAAGCGGGGCCCAGCCAGGCAGGCCCCATGCATCCAGGGTCCCGGCCAAGACCAACAGTTCCAGGGACCACACGTGTCCCAACTCAGCCTCCGGCCCCAGGCTGCAGCCGCTCCGCACAAGTGCCCAAATCTCTTCCTGCTCAGGGAGAGTGCAGAGGGGGGCCGCCTGAGCCCATGCGCAGTGTCCTTTTCACCCGGTAATCATCGGGTCGAGCGCGGCCCAATACAGGGCCGGATGTGCAGGCAGCACCGTCCCCACCCCCGCTGCGCTTCCATCGACACTGCGCCGCGGGGAGTTATACTGCCTCCGAAAGGGGTCGGGCTCTGTGTTCCGGTTCGGCGGTGAAGGCTCCACTCGCTCTCTCGCCCCGCCCTCTGGAATGGACGGGTAGATTCCACTAATCGGTCTCCCACTGCCGCGGAGCACGATCACTCACCGAGCGGAGGAGCCGGGAAGCACAGGTCACCGCGGCCAGGATCAGCACCCTCCGTGGGCCCCGTAGAGGATCCTGGAATCGTCACTGCCAGCCACAGCATCGACGGCCGCCATCTTATCTAGGCCACTGGGTCCGGGACCCAGCCGCAATATCGTCGCCTCGCACCTATTCAGGCGCAATCAAGTGAGTCTGCCGGTCAGCGGTGTGTGGGGTGGCACCCAATCCGTCTTTTAGAGCTGTAGTAGTCAGGTTATGCTGCAGGATTTAGTCAGGATTCCGGAATCCGGTGGGAGCTCGCACCCGATGTGACTCACTCGGACATAAGCTTGGCCACGCCCCGAGTGATTCTAGATTTGATACACCTAGACCAAAGTGGGTTTATGCCCCATGGATTCACAAGGTTTAACATTAGAAGGCAATAGAACAATATAGCCACAGCTAGAGAGCTGGGGGTACCACTGGCTGCATCCTCCCATGATGCCCACAAAGCATTTGACTCCATGGAGTGGCCCTATATGTTTGTGGTCTTAGAGTAAATGGGTTTTGGACTGAAATTCCTGGTCAGGGTTCACTTGCTATATACGAAACCTCAAAGGTGACTGAAGGTGAATGGGATCCTCTCTGCAGCATTCCCGTTGGGAGAGCCATGCGACAGGGCTGCCCCCTCTCACCGATGTTATGCGCAGTAGCACTAGAGCCATTAGCGGAATGGGTATGAATGGATGCACATATTGAGGGCTGGAGATGGGACCCCCATGGGAGGATTGTATCTCGCTTTTTGAGGATGACGTGGTACTATATCTGGCCAACTCCGATAAGATCCTGGAAAAGAGTAGGCAAAATATTTGCACTTTTCGGGAAATGCTCTGGGCGCTAAATCAGTTGGGGGAAATCTTTAATCTTCCCAATGGGTACATGGATGGTGGGGGCTAACCTTTCAATGCCACTGCGTATTGAAAGAACACACTTTAAATGCTTGAGGATATGGATTTCCCAAGGGGCGACCTCACATTTTGAGGACAATCTCGTACCACTACTGCAGAACCTGGAAACTGATGTAAAAAAAACTGGGGAGCCATGCCCCTCTCCTTACTGGGGAAGGTCGCATTTTTCAAAATAGTCATCCTCCCACGCTTCACTTATAAACTACAACATAGCCCTCATAGAATTCTGAAGCAATCTTTCACAGAAGTAGATGCTATACTAAAGAAATTATTGTGTCGGGGGGCGCCCCAAGAATAGTGTTCTTCCCTCTACAATGCTCCACCTAAGAGGGAGGGATAGCATTGCCTAATGTGAGATGGTACTACAAGGCGTCACATTTGAGCGTAATAATTGATTGGGCACATGCACCATTGGAGAACCCACCATGCAGATTGGACAGGGTGATGCTGGGAGAGAAAGGGTGCCTACATGTTCTCTATGTTGGGAAGCTAAAAGAAGACGCCCTTCCCGCTACGAAGGTGACTGTAACATCATGGCATGAGCTACACAGAGACTTGGGTGGAGGGGACACCTTACTCCGGGGACTCCCTTATGGTTGGGCACACGGTTGAAGGAGGTGGCAGGCCTTAGTGGTATCCGACAATGGGATATCATAGGACTTAGTACCCTGGCGTATGTATGGGACGCTAATGGGATGGTGCTCTTCACACGTTTTCAGACAGATTATGAGATGGCACCCACTCAGATATTCAAATATTTGCAATTGCACCATGCACTGCAGGCATCACACCAGAGGAGGAAATTATGGAAGCCTCGCCTCTTGAAAATAGATTATTAGAGGGGCGAGTGCTTACAAAAATTATTTCTATCACCTTTCAAACCTTAATGAGAAATACCCAAAGAGACTTAGAACCATTAGGTGTGAGATGGCAGAGAAACATTGGAGACCTTGAGGATAAGGGCTGGGGAGACGCGTTGCAATTTTCCAGACAGATAGCGATTAAGGCCTGTTACAGATTAATACAACTAAAAATCCTACATAGGGTCTACAACACTAGAGTCCTACTTAATAAAATGGGGAAGTGTAGGACGATTACTGTGTGAGAGGCTGTGGACACCAGTGAACCTTCCTACATACACTTTGGGATTGACCGGTCTTGCGTGATTTCTCAGAAGGGGTGACTCACAGATTGGAGGCTGCTACTGACATTCAGATAATCCTAGAGGCCCCACTAGTCCTATAAGGGATTTGGTGGGAATCAGATGAAATCTTATTGGAGAGTCTAGATATTAAGCACTAGGACCCTCGCGGTTCTGGGTGGATTTTAAACAGGAATTACGCAAGCTGCTGGGAGGTGTTATGGTGTGGTTATTAAAGTCATGACGCAATGCATGCGGTTGTGTGATCGTATGTTGAAGAATAAACATGCAAGTTGCAGAGCCCCGTGTGTGGCATGTTTCATTTGCATGCACCCGGGCTGGGGAGGACGCTACACTCATATCAGCGCATATTATACAATCTGGGGTTCCTCTTGCAAAAAGAGAAATAGCACATATATAGGGCTCCTCAGTGGCTTCCAGGGTCAGAGACTGGGAAATGGAGATGAATATAAGCCAGGCACAGGAAAGATGATTTACGTAGGGAGGGGGTGCCCAAAGAAATTTGATAAGATCTGGAAAGGGTGGATGAGTAATGAGTAGGGTATTTGTTTCAGCCGGTGACCTCAATGGGTGGGAAGGGTGGTGAGGGGGAGATTGCTGATTGTTTGACTGGTAAGTACATGTTGTATGATTTGGAAAATCAATAACATGCTATAACAAAGCAAAAACAAAAAAGAATTTAGCAGAACTGGTCATAGTGGCTAACCTGTGTGTAGCTGTGCAGCAACGGAAGAAAGAATCAAATGAACCTATGCTTGTGACATTACTAATGCAACCATATCAGCAAACCATAAAAGGGAAGGCATGAGGACTTTCAAACAGGGGAGGGGAGCAAGGTGGTATGGGATACAAGGTGGTGGAATAGCAGGTCAAAATAATGAAAGAGGAAGAGGCGCATGCAAGCCCCTTTAGGTGGGTCCCGTTTAAATTGTGGTCAGGACATTGGAAAAAAGATTGCCTAAACCAAAATCAGGTATTCCCCCCCCCAACCCAATCTTCCCCTCCTTAGTATACCCATATTTCGCAAAATCAGTATCCAGACTCCTAGGACAGTCCGAGAGGTGCCTACTTTACAATGAATATCCTATTCCCTATTAATCAAAAGGGTGTAGTGTGGTTTGTGGACTCATGGTCTGCATTGCTAAGTTAGCTTAGGCCTGGCTGCCATGATGCCTCTTTGCGCACGTTACTTTGTGCCTTTGTTTTTCCAGCCTCTGCTATTTTAGAACTGTTTGCCTTTCACCTTTCCTCCTGTTCCCTTTGGGTTGCGTCTGCACATCATGTACAAGGTCGAAAAACAATGTCCCTTGTTCTTGCTGATCTGGTCAGCCCCTCGCACTTAGACATAACACTGAATGCAGCTGCAGTGGAGAAATTCGTGTGCTTTTAATATTGTGATTTCAATGTTAGAGACACTTGGAGAAAAACCTTTCCAGAGAGAAGAGCTGTGCTTGTCTGATGATGTAAACCTTGCATCTAGATATTGAGGTATGAGGGTCTGCCTGACAATGCCCAGAGGTCTTCTATTTTTATAATAAACTAGCTACTAGCACGGGGAGGGTGGTATGGTCATTTAGCCCTATATCCACTATTTTATTAAATGCTTTCCCCGTTTGTATTCTATGGAATTGTAACTATGCTTATTGTTTTATTCTTATGCATTATGCTGATAGTACTGGCACGTGTACTGTATTTTAGAGCACGATAGTTGAAATAAACATTTAAACTATACAGTGACTCTTATTACGCACATTGTGGACAGGTATGAGTGAGTTATGAAAGGGTGTCCTTGCTCCCGCGAGTCCTGAGATAGAGAGACCGTGTTCTGGGTTGTCTAATCATTGGTAGCATCGTTGCTAATGAGACGCTAAAGCTAGTCGGATTGGGATTGTGGGTACTAAGGGGCATGGTTGGCTCACCACTATACTCCGAGGTCCTATTATCCTGTGCATAGCTCTGTGTATGTGCAGAATCCCTACAACATGGCGCCACCAACGAAGTGGGCTGCTTATCTGCGAGACGCTTGAGTAGTTCTTGTGCTTGTCCACAACTCCCTTCACGGACGCTTCCGGAGGCGTGTGTGAAGGTGGTACCTCCTATATTGATGTTTTTATAGGTTCTTTCAAGCTTGAAGTTATTAAAAGGTGTTTAAATAAAACCCTATATTGTGCTGCCTTCTACTAGGTTGTCGAATATTTTTGGCCTTAAATGGCTGTCCAAATTGCGGCACATAGCCGCGCAGCGCTCCGGGCTCACTTGACAGTGTATGGAGTGCCTGACGCGGGTGTCGATCTGATCTTTGTGGTACAAGTGGATCCTGCTTACCACTTTGAGGTATTTTACTCTTGGATCACCTTTCCGGCGGTGGATGGGACTGATAATTTGTTCCATGAATATACAGAAACCACACTTCCTAATGTCTATAGACCTTATAGGAATATTGAAGTACCGCTCACGGCATGGCAACACTGTGTTTGGTTTGATGGCGCCCTCCCCCAACCTATTACCTTGGTTCGTTTAGGCCCCTTATCGATTGAAGGGGCCACTTGGCCTGTTTTGGCCGGGTATACCCAACATCCGTGTTATATGACGCTTCCAGTCGCTGACCTGCGTAATTTGCATTCGTCTTTGATACGTGTGCATAGAGCTTTAGTACAGTATGTTACAGGCAACATCCAGGCAGCCCCGCCTGGAGTTGCAGCGCATCCAGCTGGACCAGGCGGCGTAACCATAAGTCCCGTCATGGTTAATTCGGTGATGGGCAAGCGCCCACAAAATAAGGACAATTTACCTTATTGGCTTGCAGAGAAATTTGACCAGCTGGAGGCAGTTTTTCCAAATACTTCTCCTGTGGAAAAACACAGGATTTTGACGATTAGTTTGCCAAAAGACTTGATCCCCGAGTTGGCAGAATGCAACAACTGGGGTAAGGTATTCACAGCAGTATATGCGAAGTGTTTCGGCACTCCTTCCATGACAGTTCTCCCCTCTGTAATTAAACGAGTACAGGATGAGCATGGCCCTGAAGCGGCTGTGGAATTAGGGATGAGACTGGTGGGAGTGTTCGATGTAGTGGCTGATTTGATCCTTGCAAATGTCAAGGGCGATGCCGTTAACTTTCAAGTAGCTAATGCTTTGGCTTTCGTCCCAGAACCGGACAGGCCGCGCGAATTACCGAAAATTATTGCACAGGCTTACAAAACCATAGGCCGCAATAGCCTGGGAGTCAAGCCTTTTGCTAAAACGCAAACACAATCGCAGCCACAACCAAAAACTCAATCTGAGAAAGATGAGAAACCGTTCTTTACTAAAAAGAGCTGGAGGTTGAAAAAACAGGGTAAGCAACAGAAGAAGCCGGGGTCGCGAGGCGCTTCCCCAGTTTCCGTCTCTTCTGAACGCACATATGATTTGCGCGATAGAGCGAGAATAAAATCTCCAGAGAGATTTCAAGTTCCTGATCCGCGTTCTCCTCGTTCTCCACAGGCACCGTCAACCTCCCAGACAGGTGGAGGAGATCGCCAGGATAAAGGTCGGGGTCGAGAGGCTACACAGGGACGAGACCAACCTCGACAACAAGTCAGAGGGAAACCAGAAGAATTTCAACGTTCTCGCCCACAATTTCAGAAGAAAAAAGTTGCAGCTGTAACAGCGAGATATGCCACAGACGGTGAGAACGAGACTCCTGAATTGGACGTGGGAAGTGACGCTCCTAGACAGCGCCGCGGAAGTTACCATAGTGCGGGAGGCACTACGTCCTCATGTGGAGGCGACAGCAACTGATACATTCATTACTGTCGAGACAGCAGACACCAGAGTGGCACCCCCTGATAGACTATATAAGATTGTCATTCAAATTGAGGGTGACATACAGCGTGTTATTAAAGGGATTTTTTGGGAGAATCTGACCTCTTCTTACGGCATTTTGTTAGCTGAGGCGGATTGGCCGCCCCCATTCGTACTTTCTGTGCATAGAGGGGAGGAGGTAATCCTTCCGAGCTTTTCTCGTCATGTCCCCAAGGACAAAGCGGAGGCTCTCGCAGCTGAGTGGGCTGTGTCCCTGGCTCCGGCGTTATACCGCAACCACGTGGGCTGGGATGAAGACTCTCCCCCATGATATTCCTTTGCGGTCGCTGCCACAGCCACAACCCCAATATCCCATCAAGCGGGAAGCTAAAGGTCCCGTTTCCGAAATTCTGACACAGTTAGAATATCAAGGAGTAATTGAAACATGCGTGTCACCTATGAATAATCCCCTTTTCGCGGTTTCTAAACCCGATGGATCGTACCGCCTAGTTTTGGATTACCGGCATTTGAACTCTCATTGTCGGACCTTTGCGGTGCAAAATACCCATAGTTCTGCGCTTGTAGACAGTCTTGTTCGTAAAAAATATAAAACGACACGACCTATCCAATGGATTTTACATGCACAACTTAGCCAATGGAGCACTTTCACTTCCGGTGGTAAACAATCAAATTCCGGCGTTTACCCATGGGCTACAAGAACAGTCCGGGTGTATTCGCCACCCGTGTTGTCTCTTTGTTGGACAACATAGACCCAGATGCGTGTTCGTACGTCGACGATATCTATCTGACAGACGACGAGTTATGGCCGCATCTTTCCCGAGTGGACCGCATTATTCTTGAATTTGCGGTCTTAGGATACAAATTTAATTTTGCCAAATCTCACATTGCTGAATTTACCGTTTTGTTTTTGGGCTATGAGCTCAATAATGAAGGTAAGGGCTTAGCACCCCATTTCTTGGAGAAGTGCACACATTTGAGCCATCCATCCACACTGAAAAAGCTTCAGTCATTACTGGGTTTCCTAAACTTCGGGCGTACTTACATTCCCGAATATGCCCAGCATATCAAGCCTCTTTATGCCTTGATACAACCTACCTTTTCGAAGTCATGCTGGCTTCCAGAGCATTCAACTATACTGCAGTCTTTGCAGTCTGATCTACTTGAATCTAAATTCTTGTAGACTCGTGACAACCACACAAACCTGGTGATTAGAATCGTTCCAGGGGCAGTGGGTTTCACATACTTAACATTTAACGAAGGTGACACAGTACCGATTGCATACAAGTCACATCTGTACACTTCTGCAGAAATGCGGTTTTCCTCTGTGGAGAAAGTTTTGACTGCAGTGCAAATGGCGATTCTAAAGGAACGTGCACTGGCACAAGGAAAACGCATTTTGGTGGTAACACCATATCCTGCCCTTGAGGCAGTGATGAAAGCAAGTGTACCGAACTCTAAGGCTTTGCACCCCCGTTGGATACAATGGGCTACATCTCTGACATCTCCGGATGTCACGTTTATCTTTGATTCTTCACTTCAGACACAGGAGTTTTTACAGTATGAATTTGTTCATCCTCCTCCTCTGTCTTTGCTACCGCTTGAGGAGTACGAATGTATTATCTATACCGATGGTTCGGCACAACCGGCCACGGGTTCCAAGCATGCTTATTCAGCAGCATGTGCTATTGTTGCAGGTACAATGGTGAACGGTGAGTTCAAACAGACTGTAGTGCACACTCAGGCACTAGGAGACAGTACTGCACAATTGGCCGAGCTGCGCGCTTTGGTGCTTGCACTTGAGTTCGCTAATCCAGACGTGACTACCCTTATTGTATGCGATTCTTACTACTGTGTTCAGTCTTTCAATGACAATCTATTCTTTTGGTCACAAAATGACTATAGAGATGCTAAAGGCAGTACAATTAAGCATAAAATGCTTTGGGTTCGAGTGGCAGATCTGAAACAACGTCTGCCTCTCACACAGGTGATACACACTCTTGGCCACCAGCGTGTGGGCGCATACGCTGTCGGTAACGGTTTGGCAGATGAAGCTGTCAAATCAGCAGTAGCCACGTGCACAGTCGCAGCAGTTACAAGATCTATGACTAAAATCGATAATGATATTTTGGCAGCTATTGCTGCGACCAAGGAAGGTGCTAATTACCCACGGGGTTTCCCTTCCAAATACTCTTATCAACTAGGTCCCGAACAGGCTCCTTACGTAAGAATTCCAGACGTTGGTGATCGGCTGATTCCCAACGCGGACCGCAGACTTTCCTTGATAACAGCCGCACACGAAGGCATGGCTTCGGCTCATGCTGGCGTGTCTGCGACGGTTTCCATCTTGCAGCAGCGTTACTGGTGGCGTGGTTTATATAAACAAACCCGTACTTATGTGCTTTCTTGTGACGTTTGTCAGCAAATTAAGCCTTCCACGGTTACGAGGCCACCACAGACACCGCTCTGCATTTCTAACAGACCTTTTGGGTGTGTTTACCTGGATCACTGCAGTCCATTTTCTTCTGACACTGCATATAAGTACATCTTGGTTGCAGTAGATTCGTGCACCCGTTTCATCTGGGTCTGGCCACAACGGAGTGCTGACGCTCGAAATGTCATCAGGGATTTGCGTGTCTTTGTGGGAATTTTCGCCTGCGGCACCTTCCATTCTGACCAAGGTCCAGCGTTCGCCTCTAAGGCCTACAAGGACGCAATGGGTTCACTGGGGGTGCAGGTGAAATTTTCGTCTCCATATCGGCCTGAGGGCAATTCGATTGTTGAACGAATGAACTGTGACTTAAAGCAATCCTTGACAGCTAGAGTCTTAGGTACTGGCAGGAACTGGCTGGCCCACTTGTATACCGTACAACGTGCACTTAATAATCTCCCTAGAAGACCTCTGGGTGGGCGTACCCCATACGAAATGCTCTTTGGCATACGAATGTTTGTGCCTGACCTTGATGGTCTAGACATGGCGGCGCAATCCGCAATCTTTGACGTAGATAACCATTCTACTATGTTACAGGACTTACAAGAAGCCCGAGACAAGCTTGCTATCGAACATTTACCTTCAGCCACAGACGCTGCTCTGCAGATTCCGGTTGCCGGCTGGCTTCCGAAAGTTGGAGACCTGGTCCGAGAAAAGGTGGAGAACAAAAAAGAATTTGGCCCCTCTTATCGTGCACCGGTTCCAGTCCTTGGCTTGAAGGGTACTCGTACAGTCATCTTACCACCGCTTCCTGGTCGCAAGGAAAACAGACACATCTCAGTGGAAAATGTCAAGTTACAACATCTGGCCGATCCTGAATAGTGTAACACCAGCGGTCTCTTGTCCAGTCATTTCCAGGACAAATGTTTGTGGCCCTCCAGCCCGAATGGTCACTGATGTTGCCATTGAGATGGTAGATTTGCCTGATCGCCTGCTCGACTACCCGGATTCCCCCTGCAACGAGGAGACCGAGTATACCTACCCCGCCACCGAGTCCGTGGCTCATCTACCAACAACGCCACTGAACCCAACACGTTATTCCTTTGACTCGGATTCCACCTCAGCACTTATCCCGTCCAGATTCAGTATTTTTGTATCCTGGTTCAGAGACAATTTTTTAATACCACCATGGACATACATCTGGTTGGTACTATTTCTGATTTTTCTGTTCATGTCCATTGGCTTTGTCACAGTATTTTTTCTAATCATTAATGGTCACAATTTACCAGAACGCTCTGCTGTAAACTGTGTCGCTGGAACTTTAGCTCCGCATTCTTCATCTCACATCATGAAGCGTGACCACACATTTGTGAACATTTCAGCTTTTCCAGTCGCTGATGGCATCGTATGGGATGCGGTAAATTTCCAAATTCATGGACCAACCGAGATTATTAATGTACCAAATGTCCTCCGTGTTTCAATGGGTGATGTCGTTAAAAGTAATATTCATTCTGACGATTGGGATGTGCATGCAGTTGAATCGTTATTTACTGATTTGAAATATTATGCTGCTTTTAATGCTGAAGATTTGTACATGAATTCTGCAAGTTATGCCGATTTATATTGTTACCAGCATTGGGGCAACCACTTTCTCCATAAACCCAGTACCCTTCGGGGTCCTTTTAATTACACCCAATGGGAACATTGTCCGACCCCTTTGCCAGGTAGCTCCCAGACTCTTAGAAATAAGTTTACTTATTTTACCGACTTTGATAGATCGAACCCTGGGTCCTATTATTTTAAATTGAACACTTCGTCCACTCAGAAAATCATGTTGACCCACACCAAATTGCTGTATTTGGGTTCCTTTTTGAACGCCTAAGCTGTGGGTGGGTATGAACATTGGCGGGACACCATTGACTTAAAATCTATCTGGGGCTCCAAAGCATGGCAGGTACAAGGCACAGAAGCCTTGCACCGTGCTTGCCTCATCCCGGCCCAGATTTTATTTTTAAATCAAACCATCTATCAAACAACGTGTTGGGGTTTGGCTACTTCCAAACAATTAAATGCACCTTCCATTCCTGTATTGTCTTCCACTCCCAACGAAAGCTTGCTTTTCAATATTTCCATTGTAAATTTGCAAGCTTTGATCCAGAACAATTCGTTTAATATGTCTACGTTTGTTCAGTCACCCTGGTTGGCTTGGCCCATAGCATCTAATGCCTGCCAACAGCGTTTTCATGACACTGATCCTGGTTATAAACAGGATAGGCAGGACCCCAGGTTTTCTGACTCTCGTACTGTTACTACATATTCTGTTGGTAAATTGTGTAAACAGTGGTTGCAGCACTCTTCCTTAGATTCTGTTAAACAACATTTATCCCTCCTCTCAGGCAACATTGATCTGTCCGACTTTGTGCTGGGGCCTCGTAGTCCTCGACCTAAGAGATTCATTTATGAAACTTATAATGAACTCTGGAAGCTTTTGCAAATTGAAGCTGCTTCCCGTCTTCGGGAAATCGATCAAGCAAATTTAGAAAAGGTGCTTGCTGTTGTTGACAATAGTATTAATACCCTGTCTTCCCGCATTTACACATTAGAGAATATTATTTCCTCTGTTGTTGATATTGTGCAAGATGATGTTTCTGGGTTATATCATGGTCAAAATCAATTGCGTTCAGTAATGCAGTTTGCATGGACTTTGCAAACACTTAAAATGGGGAAAGTTCCTTGGCACTTTTTGAACACCTCTGCCCTATTCTTACCTTTTAATTTGACTGAGAAGCAGTGGTTCATGTCCATGAAAGATGCAGCATACACTCTGTTACATATCGAAAAAATCGAGCCCTTACCATTCTCTGTTGCGGAATTAGATTCTGCTGTGTGGCTAGTACACGGGGTTATCGCTTTGCCTTTTTCTTTATTTGAGTTCAGTTCCTGCATGAAACATTATCCTGTTGGCCGCTTTCAGCCTTTAGGCAGTGCTTTCCTGCATGAACTTTGGTCCCTGCCTTTCATGTATAAATGTCTTAGGGACGGGAAGGAAGTTTTTCTCACGGGGAGTCATGCGATTCTACTGTGGGTCATTCTCTTGTTTGCAAACACATTAGAGTGCACGGGGCCTGTAATGTTTCGGCTCCGAATCTTGCTTGTGTTTTAAAAGGCATTCCTGCTCCTGCTATATCTCCTACCTTCACTGTGCTTGCAAATGGTAGCTATCTCCTTCTGAATAATCAGGACTGCTGTGGCATGCTTGCCGGTATACCCTATATTGTAACAGTTTCCCACAGAGTTGTCTGCTGCAAAAATGTGCTTTTTCCTCCCCCGCTTGGCATCGTAGATAGTTCCATTTGGCCTTCCATTCCGACTTTGAAGGCGGATTTCAATAAATTGAGCAGAATAAAGGCACTATTATTAAATCAGGAGGTTATGCTCACATCCGCCCGGGAGACATTAATTCTCCAGGTGGCGAGTACCCACAGTGAAATACAGGCCCTGTTGAACACTAACCTCCCACAACATTTCGGTGAACTGATTCACCGTGTTTTCAATGCTTCACGCACCGAAGGTCTTGTGCACTTTTTTAAAGTTGTGGGTTCTGGCCTTGTTACCTCCTTTCAAACTATATTTGGTGTAATACCAGCTTTTATTCATTCCATTTTTTCCAGCGTCTTTGGTGGCTTTCCGTTGATCCTCGCCTTGGCGGCTGGTGTATTGCTTTTGGTCTGTTTGCTACGCAATGGCTGCACTTCATGGAGCCCTCCTCGACCACGGTCGCCTTCGGGTGCTCCGTGAGCGCATCCTCGCCGGCTTCGGCGTCCTGCCATTGGCGACACTTGGTGTGTCCTACAGACTTTCTTTTCACTTTGCGTATTTCACTTGCGTGCAACCTGTTATCTCTTGCATCCGATGTCCTTTCTCATGGTCCATGGACTACTGCCTCTCCAATACGTCTCTGTCTCGCCCGGATTTTGTCCAGTTGGTGGGTCCCTTAGAGGCCCATGAACGTGACTGTTCCGGTGCTGGCTACATGGCGCGTGCAGCTGCACTTGGCATTTTGGCACAATGGGATGTCTGGGCGGCTGCTCAGGCTCTCCTACAACAAAGTTATATTGAGTATCACGCAAGTTGTCCCGCAATGCTGATCACTGCTCCCTATTATGAGGAACATGAATGCAGTTTTGATTTGTTGGACTGGATGGCGTCTCTTTTTTCTGGCGATTCCAACGATGTCCTCTTGGAAGGAGTGGCGTTTTTCTGCACTTACACTCTTTTTGATTAGGGGGTCTCCACGTTCCGCGTCCTGCCCCCACTGAACTTTTTATTATGTGTTTTTATTTTTTCTGTCCCTATCGTTGTCCTTTATTGGGGACTGTTCCGAAACGGACGTTGCCGTTCTGCTCCATCTATTTGAACTCTGTCTTCGTCCTATGTCTTCGCCAATGGACTGACCAGGGGAGGGTGTAGTGTGGTTTGTGGACTCATGGTCTGCATTGCTAAGTTAGCTTAGGCCTGGCTGCCATGATGCCTCTTTGCGCACGTTACTTTGTGCCTTTGTTTTTCCAGCCTCTGCTATTTTAGAACTGTTTGCCTTTCACCTTTCCTCCTGTTCCCTTTGGGTTGCGTCTGCACATCATGTACAAGGTCGAAAAACAATGTCCCTTGTTCTTGCTGATCTGGTCAGCCCCTCGCACTTAGACATAACACTGAATGCAGCTGCACTGGAGAAATTTGTGTGCTTTTAATATTGTGATTTCAATGTTAGAGACACTTGGAGAAAAACCTTTCCAGAGAGAAGAGCTGTGCTTGTCTGATGATGTAAACCTTGCATCTAGATATTGAGGTATGAGGGTCTGCCTGACAATGCCCAGAGGTCTTCTATTTTTATAATAAACTAGCTACTAGCACGGGGAGGGTGGTATGGTCATTTAGCCCTATATCCACTATTTTATGAAATGCTTTCCCCGTTTGTATTCTATGGAATTGTAACTATGCTTATTGTTTTATTCTTATGCATTATGCTGATAGTACTGGCACGTGTACTGTATTTTAGAGCACGATAGTTGAAATAAACATTTAAACTATACAGTGACTCTTATTACGCACATTGTGGACAGGTATGAGTGAGTTATGAAAGGGTGTCCTTGCTCCCGTGAGTCCTGAGATAGAGAGACCGTGTTCTGGGTTGTCTAATCATTGGTAGCATCGTTGCTAATGAGACGCTAAAGCTAGTCGGATTGGGATTGTGGGTACTAAGGGGCATGGTTGGCTCACCACTATACTCCGAGGTCCTATTATCCTGTGCATAGCTCTGTGTATGTGCAGAATCCCTACAACAAGGGCCCTCATGTGAAATGTATGATTAATAATAAAAACACTTTTTACCTTATTGATACAGGAACCAGTTGGCTGGCCTTCAAAACCTCTGAGTTCCCTTCAATACTCTCTTGGGCTTGTCAGTCGATGCAGTTGGCATCTCAATTCAAGCATTCCTTAACACATTACTGATCCTGTCTCCATCACATTAGGTCCTATTACTGACAAACATGCCTTCTTATTGAGCACTATTTCACCTCCAAATTGGTTATGTAATGTTAACTGAATTGCATGGTCTTTTGTACTAGCAATGGGGTGTTTTGTAAATATTCCACAAACAAACGAAAATGAATTCCTTGCTGTGTTGTATGAATCAGATAATCAAAATACTAAATGTAATTCTCACATTCCTGAAGATTTAACTAGGTTGTCTGAACAAGCTCTCTCTACTCTGTGTTATGCCCTTTGAAATGAGTAGGATGTATATTCTCTATTGATCCTGTTCAGATCCAGGTAAATTCTATGAAGAAATGACCCTGTACTCCACAATAGCCTTTACATACTGAAGCAGAAGCTGGAATTCGACTTGTTATTGCTGATCTTCCTAAAAAAAAAGGTTGTCTTGGTGCCTGCTGTGAGCAGATGAAATATGCCTATATTTCCTATCAAAGAGGCAGGCAAGACCAATGTGTAAAGGTTCATCCAAGAACTCTGTGCAATCAAGAGCGCGATGATTTCCAGTTCCCTGTAGTGCCCAACCCTGACACTATCTTTTCTTGTATCTCAGTCACTGCCCGATGGTACACAGTGGTAGATTTATGTTCTTCTTTCTTCTCCATCCCCATTTACAAAGAGAGTCAATTTCACTTTGCTTTCTGATTTGGGAGATCTCAGCTAACATGGTAGAGGCATGCATAGGACTTTACAGAGACACCTTCCATCTTTCCCCAAGCTTTAAAAAGCAGTCTGGACGTGTTGGTCTTCTCAAACAATTCTAGGTTGGTACAATATGTTGATAGATTTGGTGCTTGCGTCTGCCACCCAAGAACAATGCAAACGTTGGTTTCCATTTATTTGCTCACTGAATTGGCTAAAAAGGGGCATATGGCTTCAAAGCATAAATTACAATTGTGTGTCCCATGTGTGTGATATTTAGGCCATAGCATCTCACTGGAGAAAACCAAATGCTGTTTGACCATATTGAAGCCATTCGTAAGTTGCCTTGCCCCGTGACCGTCTCTCAGAAACACACCTTCTTGGGAATGGTGGGATAATGTAGACAGTGGATTTTGCTCTTTGCAGCCATGGTATGAGTGCTCCAAAAATATGTCAAAAAGCACCCCCATTCCCAGAATGTGTGCATTAGACTGAGGAGGCAGTGTAAGCCTTTGTCCAGATGAAACAGGCATTTACCTGTGCACCTAGAACTTCCTAATTATTTTTCGTTTATAGTTGCTAAAGGTAGATAACTTCTCAGTAACCTTTCGTAAGGCAGAACACAGTAGAAAAAGTTTACAATTAACATTTCAAGATGGATGATTCCACAATTCCCCTGGCATGGCTTCCACTCCTGGATGGCAAAGTTGGCAGAGGGATTGTAAGCAGTAAATGTATACAACATCAACAGCTAATTGGACAGGATGTTACAGCATGAAAGATTGGTGTTTGGGCGTTGAAAAGAGCGACTAAGTGTTTTTTACCATGTCTGTTTTTAATATAATTCCTCGTGTTGTATTATTTTATATCTCGGTGCACTGCAGGATCTTTGGTATGCCTCATTTACACACAAGGAAGACACATGAGCGGGCCCTGCCTTGATTACTTACCCGTAATCTTTAATATCCCAAGTCTTCCCCATCCCAGTACTTATTACCCTCCTAGCAAGATTACTTTGCAGTCTCCAAATATCATGAAGAAGAGGAGAAAAAATGAGGTGAGAGAGGGCTCCTAAAGGAAGTATCTCGAAAGAGCAGTGCTATAAAAAACAACTAGATTTTTCAGAGCTACTTTGAGGTAGGGTTCCCGTCAGAATCATGCATTAAATTATTTCATAAGTACTGTACAAGGAAAAGTAAGACTAGAAGGATTCAACACAACAGATGAGTAATCTAGGCATTTCTTTCTTCTAATGAACAAGACTATGGAAGAAACATCTCATGATGATTACAATAGATCTCTCCTTGAAATCCAACATCCTAATTCGGGACTCAGACCTTGTATGAAAGTATATATGTATATGGTATTTCTATAGCACAAACATAACCAAAAGGCAGCGAAGTCTTAACGGCAGGACCATGGTGGCAACTGAGAGTCTCAAGAAAATGATTTCGCTGTGACATAAAGGCCTGGAATGGAATGCAGTAAACACATTGCCATCAACTAAACAATATATTTCTCATACGTTTGCTGAATATAGGCTAGCACAACTTCCTCTGAGCACTGCACAGGGAGCTTAGAAGAGAGGATCACACCCTTGTGGTCAGGCATCGGGGAAACAATGGTGCACTCGATTGACCTTTGGTTCTGAGCACTTAGGAAATTATACTTGAGGTTTGTCATTCTACTATATAAATAACGTGCTGCGGCTTAAATAAGATGAATAACAAAGGAGGATAATGTATGCGTTCATGGAATTTACTGGGGTCAGAGACATTAATAATAATTTAGTGTTTATATATCTCCCGCGATAGCTTCAAAGTGCTGTGCTCCTTTTATCAGCTACTGAAGACTGAAAGACTAAGGGCCACATGTCTGAAACTATTTTGCATTCACAAACGGTGCGAATCGCAAAATTCAACCGGTTTGTGAATGCAAAAATTGCGATTACCTAAAATTGCGACTGCAAATAGGGAATCGCAAATTGCGATTCCCTTAGCACATGTACCAAGCATTTTCTAAATGCAAACTGTGCATTTAGGAAAATGCTATTACCATCGACTTCAGTCAATGGTAACCATTTGCAAATTTTGAAAAATGCCCAAAAATGCATTTTTCAAAGTGGCATGTGTGTGCTTTACATGTGCACATTTTCTTTTTTTGCGGTGCTTCAGTGGGGCCTTAGGCCCCTGGGCACCCTTGGCTTTGCATTACCTAATTTGTGATTACCAATTAGGTAATCGCAAATTAGCTAATGCAAAACCTTTAGGCCCATAGGAATGAATAGAGTAGTATTACCTAATAGCGGTTACTTATTTACCAAATCGCTATTTGGTAATATTAGGGAATTACTAAATCTTTGGCGATTCCTTACATACATAGCATTTTGCAGTTACCAAATAGTGATTCAGTAAAAATCACTATTTGGTAATCACAAAATGCTTTTTTGATACAGGTGGCCCTAAGTCCATCTACGGGGTTCGAACCTCTGACTTGCACTTTGAGCACAAACTCCAGCAGTTGTTGCTTAACTTGCTGAGCTGCAGAAAGGGCATTTATTATTATAAATCACATTAGGTGAATTGTCTTTAGATTAATGTGATATCTTGTCACGTTGTTTCGATGAGTATGATTTATTTTTCGTAAGTTATTTAATGCATGCTTGTCTTACATTAGGACATAACTGTAATGGTATTTATGTCAAATAAATAATTCATAATTAATAAAATAGATGATCTCTGTTGGTGCAGTGTTTACGCAGAGCCCTGACAGGGTGGTCAGAAAATGGATGCACAACGAATCAATGTCTTTTTTGCCCAATGTACCAGTATAACAGTTTGAAATCTTTTACATCTTTCCTTCCTGCAAAAATGTCAAATGGCCCAATTCACTGCCATCACATGTGCAAAAGGTAAAAGATATCATATCTACTTTCATAACCTTTACTGCATCTGTGTAAATAACACATGCACAAGCTGAAAGCAGTGGCGGCGTGTACTTTTACCAGGGAGGGGCGCGGGAGCCACACACGCACACATACACACTCACTCACACTCATGCATTCACACATGCACTCAGACACCCACACATCCATTCACAACACTCACTCCCAAACATTCATGCACGCACGCACCAAACATTAAAAATAAAATCAGGCTTACCTGTGCAGCTCTGCCTCGGAGATCCCAGGAAGGTTGGGGCTGCTGCCTTCCCTCATGTGCTAACCTAAGGTCAGCCAATGAGGGAAGGCAGCAGTCCTAAGCCTTGGAGGTCCTAGGAAGGCTGGGACTGCTGCCTTCCCTAAAGTCAGCCAAAGAGGGAAGCCAACAGTCCCTCACTCGTAACAGAGTTGGATGGGGTCAGTGAGATTGCTGATCCCACTCTGTGACTAGGTGTCAGTGATTGACACTCTGCCCTAGGCACTTCAGGGCTTAGAACTTAAGTGCCCAGGACCGAGGCAATCAGGGATGCTCCCCCTCGTCACAAGGGGGAAGTCCTCGAGGTGCTTTGCCAGGCTGAAGATGTCACCCCCACAGGAGCTGTGACTTCTTCAGCCGGGCAAAATTCAGCTCAGACAGCCAGGAGCCTGCAAATGTAATGCTTGTCTAGCTCCTGGCTGCCTGACCTGAAAATATAGAATGTCTGTCAGGCTGACCTTTGCTCAGCCTGACCAACATTCTTTATAGTGGCAAAAAGGTGAGGGGGTGTGGCTCCTCAGCCCATTAGGATGGGCCGCAGCTGGCTGTGATTGGACGGAAAAAAAGCGGTTGGAGAAATGCCCAGTAAACTTCTTTACTCCAAGACTTGCTCACCTCGCCACGGTCCTAATGAATGAGATTTTTAACTTTCCTGGAACAGGCAAGCGATAATGATATTACTGGTAAATAATCCAGGCATTACCTCTTAGTCCCACTTTCTTGCCAAAAGTCCTAATGAATGAGGATATAGCAAGCACTGAGTCGGTTCCCATCAGAAAAAACAGAGACAACAGCAGACAGAGTTCAATGCACACTGAAAAGGCTTCAATGGCAGATGATGACCCATAGTCAAAAACCTACAGAAATAACCAATCTGTAAGACTTACTCAAAGCGGAAGTGGAACCACTCAAGAAGTAATAGAAATGGTTGCAGCAAGAGCAGTGGCAACACACAGGACTCTACTGTGAACAATAGAACCAAAAGGAGCAGAAGCAACCCGAAGCCTGTAAGAGCAACACGTGTCAGGGGAGGCAGAAGAAACTGCTCGGCAAACTCCACAAGGAAGCCATCTTCAGTCCTGCAATCAAAGCTGCACACCAGCTAGTGGACCAGTCTTGAATTCCAGAGGGAAGGAGCCCCACAAAGGCTCTTAAGCCAAGGAATGGGCGGTCTAAGTCTTATGATGTTTAGCTACTCTTCGTTATGCACTTCCAAAAATAGACTGTGGGGATAACTGGGTGTATTTTGACCAAATCGATTGTCATGAATATTTAAAGTTTACATGAAAATACATATAAAATGAAGCTATTCTGGATTCCTCTAATTGTGGAATGTTTCAGGATCCTACTTTTTTATCTCGACATCTTACGTCTCGCCTACAAACCCACAGTAATAAAATGTGCTTTCCATTTAAGGGGTACCAGTAAAGGCACTTCCATGCCTGTAATCCTCTTGTTTTTTCTTGTCCTTGTCAATGGTTGTTTGTCTGAGAGGTGTAGAAAGCAGCTGAGCAAGCTTTCTAATGGTGTTTTTTTTTTTAACTTTACCACAGGTATTGTCTATCTTTGAATGATGTGACTGCTGCATCGATGCTCTAGTTGCCCCTCTTGTGACCATACCAAAATTTAGTGGTCTTGATTCTTATTTGATGACTATCCTTCCTCTTCTTCTGTTTGTCCCTTGCCTGGAGCATAGCTTCTTTACCTTTTGATTAGACGACTTGTATTCTTCCACTGCTCACATGCAGAGAACTACTTTTTAGGTTTGGCACAGCCAAGACCTTTTATTTTTTCTCTAGTGATATGCATAGTATACTTCCATATAGGGGCCTTCAGCCAGCCCTTTTAATCCATTGTTCTGTTATTGTGTCATTCACATTCTTCTTCTGAACAGCACACAACATGGGGCAGTGGGTCTGCCCACTGTAGGGATTGGCTAACTCATTATGAGTGACAGCTTTCTGCCCTTTTACAAGGAGCACATGCACACACAATGTAGCTCCCATAAGTGATTAGTACTACTATGGCAATGTGTGCTTTGAGATTAAAAAATACTTTGGCTTTTAACCATTTTTTTTGTTTAGTTACTGAGGGCCGGGCAGCTTCTCCAACAATAAAGGTTTTCAAAAACCATGACAAAACAAGCATTGACAAAACCAACAGGCAAGCAGCCAAGGCCAGATCTATTGGCTTTGCCAATCCTTGTTTCTTTTACTTTTTGCACTTCATGTGCGTGCAGGTGTTTTCTTGCTCTCACCCTCATGTACTGGTTCTCCTCAAATATCCCCCTAACCCTCTGCACTCTAGGTGTTACAATCCCCTCCCCAGATCGTCTGTTGCTCCTCTCCAACGCTCACAGTCTGGCTTTTGCTTTTTTTTTTGGTTTATTTTTTTCTTACAATTGTCCTCATCCCTTCTCAAGCTCTTTCATTCCTCCCCTGCACCCACTCTTTACCCAACCTCATATTCGTTGCTTCCCCACCTCACCCATCATAGTCTTTGCTTTCTTCAAACATTGTCTTTCTCTTCCCCCCTCAATTGTTCCCATGAGCCCAATCTCATGGACCCCCCTGCTTTGGAATATATGTCGTTTTCCCGCAAGTCATCACCCCGCATACCATCACCCCGCATTTTTTACAACGCAAGTGATGTTACAACGCGATACAATCACCCCGCAAACTTTCACTCCGCATATGCCTTTACCACGCATGCCATTACAACCCAATATGTATATATTTTTTTATATATCTATAAACATATATATATATCTTATTTATTTTTATAAATATTTTATATATATATATATATATATATATATATATCCAATCGAAAACTCCCTCCATTGAAGATGCCTCACATGGCGTGCAAAACTTCTTTATTGACAAGGCAGCAGTAACAAACAACTTTGCGGACACAGTGCAGTCTCGCCAAGAGTTCCCCTACGCGTTTCGGGCGTCTTCGCCCTTGTTCACGGGATGGCAATGTGAGGAGTAGCAGCGGAAAGCGTGAATGCACTCGTACTGTTCAAAGTGGGCCCAGAAGGGAAATCACTACAGTAATATCCTTTGTTAACAATTTGCAAATCCATCTGTCTGAGGAAGTGCTGAATCTTACCTCCTACTGGGTTGTTATGCAGCACTGAGGGCAAACTAAAGCGGTTTGTTTGCTGGCTTAGCAAAGGAAGAGGAGTTTGAGAACTGATGCCCCTGCTGACTTGCACACTGTCTACCAGTACCACATCTGTGTCTGTGAAATGACTGGGTTGTTTGATGCATCACTGGCCTGGAAGGCTGTCTCTGCCTGTATGCAAGCCCTCTGGAATAGCCCCTGAATTTCCTGAACATGTGTGGTTATTTGGGAGGGGTCAAAAGCACCAAGTAATATGCTGGAGCTATGTTGTTTCTTAAGCATTCCAACGCGGAGTCCGCCTTTTCCCCAATGAGATGAGACCCATCAAAGGGCATATCTATTAACCAAGCCTGTACATCGCTGAATAAAGAGGACCTGTTCCCTACATGGCTACAAATAACAACAGTGGTACCGACTGCCCTGCCAATGCAGTCTGTCATATCAAAACTGATGCAGATAACACACTTGGCCAAGTCCTGCATGTCATGGATTGTCTGAGCCAGAGACGCCTAAAATTGTCCTGGACTATCGGCAAGATGTTGCTGGCCATGCCCCAAAGGGCACATGTGAGTCAGCCTAATAGGCAGACTGTGTTAACGGATTGCAGCGCCAAGCTGGCAGAGGAGAACACACATTTTCTTTTTGGATTCTCGATCCAGTAGATTAGTTGAAAATGAGTTAGGGTTCACTTTGCTGTTTGAGGCCTGTACAATGAGACTTTCCACAGTAGGGTGTTTGGTGGGATAATCCAGATCACCAGGCACCGGCCTATCATGTCTGGTGACCTGCTGACTAACACACCAGCAGGAACAACGTTTCAACCAAGTAGCCATCAAAGTATCTGTGAGGGCATCATTAAATGGGAGCGAGGGAACAGATGTTGCTGGCCTAGACTGTAGAATTTCCATCAAAACATTTGTTTTAGTCTCAATGGAGGTCAGCGGTAATTCCAGTACCTCAGCTGCCCTCTGAGCCACCACTGCTAATTCAGCACTCTCTTCCATTTGCAGCCCATGTGGCGAGTCAAGCACTGCCTCAGGGGAGGTATCAGGACCCTCTGCTGTACTGTAAATCTAGGTATGAGACTTCCTCAATTTAATGAGGGAAGAGCAAGCAAAACCGCTCACCATCTCATCACCAATATATTGAGGAATACCCAATATATTGTTCTGGCACAGGAGTGGAGTCAGAACCTAAAAGATAATGGAGCCACTTCTGATAGCTGCAAATCTGTGTGGGTACAGGGTTAAAATCAGGGTGCATCACAACCAGTTGCACTTTTGTAATTTTGTAGCATGACATCAGTCAAGCTCAAACTGAAGTCAGTTCGGAGTCTGACATGGGCTTCAGCACTGGATCATCCACTGGCGTGGAGCTGGTATAGGCGCAGAAACAGGTCCAAATAGTATAGATGGCACTGGGGATGGACCTGCCAGGAGTAACCCAATTGGAGGCTTGTGCAGTTCTGAGTCAGATGGAACGTGAAGCACACTGAACATGACCTCTTTGAAGGCCCTGATCTGCTGTGGGATTGATGATGGACCAGAAAACTTAGGGCACATTGAGACCAATTGAGGAATCGGTCATGTAGCCGGAGACTATGATGGAGTGAGGTTGACATCTTGACACCCTTGTGCCTTCTCTGTAGTAACAAGATGAGATCAAGACCCAGTGGTGTAAGGAAACCTTAGGGGACCCCCTGCAAGAGATGGTGAGGGGGCCCCAGGCAATACCCATACACTTGAGCTGACAAACTGAGGGGCCCCTTTTATGTATAGAAGACTGGGGTCCCACCTGCACCACAGGGGATGCACGGTGTCCGTTACACCCTGTCAAGACCCCCTTAGCTTATTAATGCTTGGACTTACTAGAGGACTCTGAGCAGGAAATGGAGCGGTCGCAGGAATGGTCCATTGACCTGGCCTGCGACTAGGAGCTGCAGAAGGATCGCAACTTCTTGTATACAGTGATATAATTTTCGCTTTCAGGTCTCGAATCGCCTTCGGCTGCTTTAGGGCACAATTATTGATATTGAAAAGTTCTATATAGTGCCCGAATGCCCAAAGGCATCTTGGCGCCGGTGTCTGCTAGAGAAACATAAACACTGAGGCATGAGCATATATAGGAGCATATCACCAGGGACGAGAAAACAGCCAAGTCTTAAGATGTTTCCTGAAGCTAAGCAGGTTAGCTTGACCTTTCAGATGTGCTGGTAGATTGTTCCAAAGATGGCACGTGATGTGGACAGTGTACATTGTATGTCCCAGATTGCTGACACATAGCATTAAACTAGAAGTAGAAATGCTAAGCAAATGAACATCTGAAATAGAGAACAGGCGTACACAGGATCAGATTTGACAGAATCAGTGTCACAATAAACACAAAATATTTTTGGGGAACCATAGATCAATGTATGTAAAGTCCACTCTCTTTTTTTATGGCATGCTTGCAGGACTGGCCGTAGCGGGCACCGGGCGTTTCCCCGGTGGGCCGCCAGGGTGGGGGCCGGTTTTCGGCCACTGTGGGGCCGTTTTTGTTGCCGGGGGCATGCAATATCGGCCCCCAGTAACAAAATCGGCCGAAACAGGGCCTTGTAAACAGCTCGGCCGCACCCCCTCAGCCCCTCAGGGGGGCCGGCCGAGCAGTTTGCCAGGACCAGTTTCGGTTCCCAGTCCGGCCCTGCATGCTTGGCATTTCTGCCTATAGTTTAGTTCTATTTTTCACCATTCTGGGACATACAATATACATTTACTTTTTGATTGGCAATTTCCAAACGATTCCCTTGTTGGTGAATTACCTGTATCTAGGTTGATACCCAAGCTCTCAAGGGGTTATATGGTTGTCCATCTTTTTTGATGCATTAATGAATCTATGCATTGTTTATACTGAAATTGTCCTATTCTATTCAGACGGAAATGGAACTAGGAGCTCTGGATGTTCTGGAAAAGCAATTAAAGAGCCATATTAAAAAACACACTGCAATGGTAGGCAAGTAGATGAGAGATGTACTGAGGAAAACAGTACACACCTAACAAACTCAATAATAGCTGAAAATAGAGTACTTCATGGGAAAGGGTCAAACAAATTATACCATGGGAGCAGGCACAGCCTAGAATATCAGATGAGGCTTTATTATAAAGATATAACCTAAAACGGTACAGCTGGAGCATTGCTGAGTCAAATAAGTCTATCTTGCTATCCCGGACCTGCAAAACAACTGCCCATGACTTTACCACAGAGAATAGCAGCGATGCAGGAAGCTGGCTCTCTATCTAGTGTACCAAAATGAGGGGCACTGTGCAGAGTCCAGGTATCCCTTGCTAGTGTACAGGGGCTTGCTTTAACAATCCCAAGGTGCTCTGTTTGTGGTAGTGTGGTCGAGCAGCTCAGGCTTATAGTCCCGGCACCAAGAGCATACCTCGTGCGGGTCCATCACCGATGTCTGCTTGTTGCAGTCGTGGCATGGATTGAATCCTGTCATTTTCGGTGGGTACATCATTCCTTAGCACATTGAGGAAAGGTTTTGGAGTAGTCAGAACGACAATGTTGGGAGTGGAGTTCAGGGTCCTTTTCGGAAGGCACAGAAACGAACTGATGTACGCGCTCGGGAGGGACATTCGTTCTTCTTCATCACAAGAGTCCAGACCCATCAGTCTACAATAAATCAAAGAGGCACTAAATAAAGCACCATGTAGGCTGCTTTAGGTACATAAATTTAGAAGGAATATAAAGCAGGTATCTTACAACCCTTAAGGACAGCCCCATATTACACTACAACCCATCCATGCTGCCACAATAACTTGATTTGGCACTGCATCAGTACATTGTTAACTTGGTGCCGAGAACAATCCAATTCAATCATTTCAGATGCCTACACATTGGGAAATGCATGTGTAGTGAGGTGGGGGAAGAGTGAGGGTAGCGATGCAGGGAGTTGGGAAAACCAGGTGGGATGGTGCAGGCAAGTAAGGTATAGACAAGGAGAAGTGAGGGGTCTAAAAAGCAGGACACATCACAGGACTAAGGACAAGGAACAGGGCAGTAGCTAAACCAGTGACACATGACACAGCGGTGACTGAATCAGAAGTGGAGAACACAATGGTGCAGATGCACAGGGGTAACGGGGTCAAATACCCAAGCCCACTCGACCCGCAGACTTTGAGACAAATAAAAGAAGTGACCCTTAAACTCCAGAATTGCAGTCGTCAATGCTTTCTCAATAAAAAGACCCCGCCTCACCCTAGCTGGCATGTATTTGTCTTTCACCTCCAAAGATTCTGAATTACGTAGCAGAAATGTTTCTCCGGTGGGTGCACTGCTCCTGCTAGGAACTCTACCAAGATGTGATTTTCGTTCCCAAAAAGGCAATAAATAATACTATAATAATTTAGTTAATATTTTTATGGGATTGCTTTTAAGAACGCTGGCACTGCATTCAGCTCAGAATGTGCAAATAACAGAATATGTCATCCCTACGGTACGGAAATTAGAATAGTTTTGGTAACGGTTGAGCGACTGTATATTTTCTAATGCACAGTCATGTATCAAAACCATGATGCTCTTGTTCAGGATAGTATATGCTTCTCTCAGGACACAATCCTCTCTAGTACATTGGAATGGGCTAGTGAAGTGAAGCACACAGAGTGTGGTGGGAAGGATGGCCTAGGATAGGGGCATGGAAAACCGTGCAAGGCTTCAACACGGCCCCTACCAAAGATTCATTGTTTCTAATCCAGTGCTGGATGGAAAACATTTACTCCAGAATCCCAGAAGATGGGTACATCAGAAAGGGGGTGGAGTCATGAGGAGCGCCATCATAAGGAGGGGAGTCAATGACTGATAATCTTTGTGATATTTCACGCAAAATCTGCTCCCAAACTGGCAACACAGAGAAATGTGGTAGCAGATCTGCTCTGGGTATCTTAACTGTCTCAAACAGACTGCATTTTAAGATAGTTGAGGTGAGTAGGCTGTGCTTTAAGTAGGCTGAAAAAGTTTTGGGTTCCTTAAGGGTTTCTGCCTAAGAAGAGTAGCTAAGGATAGTTTATAAGAATGGTTTCCTCTGCAACTAAGGGTATGTCCTTATATATGTGGCCTAAAATACTGTTTGCCTCCTCCTTGTCCTTCACATCAACCTGCTCCTGGACTCTTCCACCTCCTCCTCATCCCTCTTCTCCGGGTCCTCTTCTGACTGCTGTTCTTGTCCTTCTCTTCTTCGTATTTCCAGTCCTTCCTTAAGGTCCTCCATCTCCTCGTCTTGGATTTGTTCCTCCTCTCGACCCTGGTCATGTTCCTCTAGTTATGATCATGATTCTCCTGGCACTGCCTATTTTGGTCCTCCAGATTCTTTGTGGTCTGGTCCTCTTGGTACTAGTCATCTGCATCCTCCTGATCCTTCTGTATCTGGTATGGGCCCCGTCCCTGCTCAGTCTTTTGGTGTGCAGCTTCATCATTATTTTCCTTCTGGTAGTTGCCGCAGTGCACCACCTGGTCCTTCTGGTATTATTTTTCATACTTCTGGTCCTATAATGGTCCTCTTGTTCCTGGTCCTCCAGCTCCTGATTGTATATCTTCTTAGCATCTGTCCTGGTCTTCTTGGGTCTGGCCCTTGTCCTCCTTCAGAACTTAGTCCCTGTCTTTTCTGACTTCAAACAAAGTAGTGCTGCTGCTGCTGCTGCTGCTGCTGCTGCTGCTGCTGCTGCTGCTGCTGCTGCTGCTGCTGCTGCTGCTGCTGCTGCTGCTGCTGCTGCTGCTGCTGCTGCTGCTGCTGCTGCTGCTGCTGCTGCTGCTGCTGCTGCTGCTGCTGCTGCTGCAAAAACCCCTTGAGTCCCCATAAATGGAGGCGAAACTTCTTCCTCCCAGGAGGACATTATTGGAAATGAGTTGCAATTAGCAAGCGTCTTCAATTGTTTATGCCTGCACTGATGATTAAAATCAACATACCATGTGTTAGACCATTTTAGGCTGAACGACCAACATGTTTCATTGCCACTTTTTACTTGCTACCAATTTCTTGAGGGCATAGAGACCACCTATCATCCATTTGTGCACCGGACCATATGGCTACCGGGTGAATGCCTACCAGTAGGCCACACGAGAGGAGCAGGAAAGGCTTTTGACAAACGCTAGGTCACCGCCAGTGTCGGCGCCTGTGGAAACAAACAATCCTCCTTTTCTTTCTGAACCTGCTCCTGGACTTCATTGTCCTGATTCTCTCTGCAACTTGGCAGTCCTTATTATGGTTCTCCTAGTCCCTGTGGTACTTTTGGTCCTACATCTCCTGGTTTTCATCTTCCTAGCTGTGGTCATCCAGGTCCTGGTCCTAATCTGGGTCTTGCTGGCACCATAGGCCCCGCCCCTGCTAGGCCTGGTTATGTTCCTACTTTTCTTGTTCCATCTGGTCCTCCTAATCCTCCTGTCTTCCAGGGGCTGCATCCCATGGTCATGGTGCCCTTGGTCCTCATCTTCCTCGTACTAGTCAAACTGCCCCTGGTCCACCTGGTCTTCGCTGTTCTGGCCCCCTGATTCTTGTCCTTTTAGTCATGATCCTTTTGGCTCTTCTGGTCGTTTTGGCCTTCATGGCCATGCTCCTGGGTCTCCTCCTGGTACTTGTACTATTGGTTTTGGTCCTGCTTGTGCTTCTTGTTCCTCTTGGCCACTGAACACATGCAGGTCCACCCACTGAAAACAATGATTCATCTGCTGCAGGGATCTATGTTTATCCAGCAGGTTTCAGGATATAGCCTTGGAAAGTTAACACTAGTGGTAACTGCCCTTACTGGAGAGAGGTGTGCGCATTTTTAGTCACAGGTTAGAAGCATCATAAAATATCACAAATGGTTAATATGCTTGTTTCAAAGCATAACGGGTGGGGCACAGATCTGTATATAATGGAGGAGAGTCCAGTAACTTAATGCATGTATTTATGTAAATAAAGAGCTAGGAAGCGACAGAGCACTGGTGTTATGGGGATGATCTACAAGATTGTGTGCATCAAGCGGGGATTACAGAAATACATTTCACACATTACATTTCACATTTTTTAATCAAGTTGTTGCAATACTAATTATTAAGACAGGATCTCCGAACACTAACATTTAGCATAGTGCTACCAATCTCAGCCCTATTGGGCATAAAAAATCCAGTCTTTCTTATTTATACTTTTGATGGGCTGCTTTGCCAAATGCTCCTTGTGCATGAATTGATGTTTGAAGCTATGTGTACCGGAAGTCTTGCTGCCCGTTTGTTGGCCAACTCCTGCCTTACCTCTGGCAGAACCTGAATCTTGTTCCAGGGCAGTTCTTGTTGCAGAGATCCTTATGTTGCCTGCAAGTGGTGAGGTAGTATAGCTCAGTGAGTTATGCACCTCCATCAAAAAGCAGCATGTAATGCGCAAGGCGCACTTTAGAACTATGCAGTTTTTTGTCAATCTGTTGTTATTCTAAGGTTATTAACAGGATTTATTTGGGAAGTTATAATCACTGCAATTATACAGGCACTCCTTACACTCTTAGATGACATGCAAAGACCTATACTACTTTCACACTGGGCTTAAAAGTTATAAAAACTGCTTCTAAATATTAGTTTGTCTCTTACCGATGAGAAGAGACAAGCTCCGGGTCTTTGCACTGATGAGTGCCTGGGTTCGTCATGAGAGTGTTGGGTTCCAGCTGTGACCCTTTGACCTACAACTGCTCCCAGCTGTGTCGGACAAGGGAACTGCTGACTGACCTTCAAGTGTGCCAGGCCCTGATGCAAAGTAAAGTTGGAGACTTCTCCCTCGCTCCCTACAGGCACCACAGCGCGTGCACCAGGAGACACATCATTCACTGGGGCTGGATCGCGCTCAAAGATAATACTGGATCCAAGATCCAGCTGTATCACCCTATATTCCAGCATTGATCTAAACAATGTCGATGTACTGCTTAATCTGCAGCAGAACACTTGCCTTACTTTGGGTATTTTGCAATTTTAAGCTGTGAGCAGAGGGCATGTGTGTCCTCTGAAGCCGATTACCTTCAGGCTGCAGGAAAGAGGAAATTGAGGCAGGATTTCCTTGCGTGGATATAGTCTGTGTGAACTAGGGATGTTTGGACCACAGCGCTGAAGGCAGAGCGATGACACGTTAACTCTATGCCATATGCCATCCATAGCTCAACCTCTCAGTCTCATTTTACATCACTGGTGAGCACTCAGCACCCTGTACATTTGGTTCCTGCATGTGATGAACAGCATCCCCCTCCACCTCCGCGCAGCCCCCAATCTACAGGAGTTCTAGAAGGACCTTAAGTCCTGGCTCTTCGACTAATCCATCTCAGCAGCAGAATCCCCCCCCCCCCCCCGCCCAGTGCCTAGATACCCTCAGGGGTGATAAGCAGCACTCTAAAAATCCTATTTGATTGATTGATTGGAAGCTTGCTCCAAGTCCTCCAGATCTTTGTATCAGTGCAGCAAGGATTAAAGTGGGCCAGAGACTCAACAGGCTTGAAATTGTTTTCTGGATTCAGGCTCTTCTCTTTGCCCTCAACCACGGGCAGAACTTCCCTACTCTCATGAAATCAGTTTGCCTTAAGCCCTGGGCAAATTGCACTACAGTTGATTACTAGCACCCTTGGTGAGTTGAATGATGGTTAGTCAAGTGTCCAGGTTGGTGCACAGTCTAAATATCGAGTTTAGAATATCGACCTACAGTAATATCGAGTTCCAAATATCGTAGGGACAGAATATCGAAATCAAGAATATCGACGACCAGAATATCGACCTGAAGGTAAGTAATATCGTTTTTGTTAATATCGAAGTTAGTAATATCGATAGCAAAAAATCGATGTTACTAATATCGATATTTATATTAGTGTTATGTATTTTATTATGTATTTTATATGTATGTGTTATATATTTTTGTTAAGTATTGTACTGGTTTTTAAATATATGCATAACATTTTTATAAGTTAGTAATTTTTTTAAAGTAATTTATGCGTTTTAGTACTGTAGCGGGTTGTGGGTTTATAGGGGAATAGGGTGGGAAGTAATTTAATTATAGTAAATTCATTAATACTTTTTAGGAATTATTAATTAATTTTAATTAAATTTTGCGTTTTAGTTCTGTAGCGGTTTGTGGGTTTATAGAGGAATAGGGTGGGAAGTAATTTAATTATAGTAAATTCATTAATAATTTTTAGGAATTATTAATTAATTTTAATTAAATTTTGCGTTTTAGTTCTTTAGCGGGTTGTGGGTTTATAGGGGAATAGGGTGGGAAGTATTTTAATTGTAATTAAGTAATTATTTATTTTTATTTATTGGTATTAATTAATTTATTGTTAATTATTAATTGGTAATTAATTTTTATTAATTGGTAATTAATTTTTATTAATTGATTAATTGATAATTATATTAAGTGTATTAATTTATTATTGGAGCGGGTTGTGAGTTTATAGGGAAATAGGGTGGGAAGTAATTTAATTCAACACCCTCCGCATGCTTCGCAAGATCTACAGGTGGATCCCGACAGACACAAGAAGAACAGTCACCCAGGCCCTCGTCAGTAGCAGACTGGACTATGGGAACGCCCTCTACGCGGGAGCCCCGGCCAAGCTCATCAAGCGACTGCAACGCATACAAAACGCCTCCGCACGACTGATCCTCGACGTACCACGCCACATCACCCCCACTTGAGGAACCTGCACTGGCTCCCCGTCGACAGGAGGATCACCTTCAAACTCCTCACCCACGCACACAAGGCACTCCACAAAACTGGCCCAGCCTACCTCAACAGACGACTCTTCTTCTACGTCCCCAACCGCCAGCTCCGCTCCGCCGACCTCTCCTCGCCACCATCCCCCGCATTCGAAGAACAACCAACGGCGGCAGATCCTTCTCACACCTCGCCGCCAAGACCTGGAACACCCTTCCACTAAGCCTACGAAAGACCCAAGACCTGCTGACCTTCAGGAGGCTACTCAAGACCTGGCTGTTCGACCAGTAGCAGAATCCCCCTCCCCCTTCCCTCTCCCCAGCGCCTTGAGACCCTCGCGGATAAGTAGTGCGCTCTACAAATTCTGTGATTGATTGATTAATTAAGTAATTAATTTTATTTTTGGGTATTGATAAATAAATTATTGTTAATAAATTATTTGGTCATTCATTTTAAAGAAATATTTTTGGGTATTGTAAATTAATTTGTTTAATAATTATTAATTGGTCATTAATTTTTATTAATTATTATTTATTGGTATTTATCATAAATTTTTTGCTAATTATTAATTGGCAATTACTTTTGAATAATTATTTTTGGGTATTGGAAAATAATTTATTGTTAATTAATTTTTATTTGATAATTTATTTTTAATAATAATTATTTATTGGTATTGATCATTAATGTATTGTTAATTAATTATTAATTGGTAATTATTTTTTATTAATTATTTATTGTTATTTAATAATTAAATCATTTATTTATAAAAATTAATTTAATTATAAGTATGTTAATTTTAACCCCTACGCTATCCAACACTTTCCCTACTGTTGCACTCACTGGAGTGGGAATAGTAATTTTTACCCCTCCGCTATCCAATACTTTCCCTACTGTTGCACTCACTGGAGTGGGAATAGAAATTTTTACCCCTACGCTATCCAACACTTTCCCTACTGTTGCACTCTCTGGAGTGGGAATAGTACATTTTACCCCTACGCTATCCAACACTTTCCCTACTGTTGCACTCTTTGGAGTGGGAATAGTAATTTTTACCCCTACACTATCCCACACTTTCCCTACTGTTGCACTCACTGGAGTGGGAATAGTAAATTTTACCCCTGCGCTATCCCACACTTTCCCTACTGTTGCACTCATTGGAGTGGGAATAGTAATTTTCACCCCTCCGCTATCCAATACTTTCTCTACTGTTGCACTCACTGGAGTGGGAATAGTAAATTTTACCCCTACGCTATCCCACACTTTCCCTACTGTTGCACTCAGTGGAGTGGGAATAGTAATTTTTACCCCTACGCTATCCAACACTTTCCCTACTGTTGCACTCACTGGAGTGGGAATAGTAATTTTTACCCCTACGCTATCCAACACTTTCCCTACTGTTGCACTCACTGGAGTGGGAATAGTAATTTTTACCCCTACGCTGTCCAACACCTTCCCTACTGTTGCACTCATTGGAGTGGGAATAGTAATTTTAACACCTACGCTATCCAACATTTACCCTACTGTTGCACTGTTTGGAGTTGGAATAGTAATTTTATTCCCTCCACTATTTAATATTTTTTGTATTATTTTAGCTAATGTAGTATATAATTAATTTTTAAAATAATTTTAATTTGTTACATATATTTATTTAATTTTTATTTATGTTATTGTTTTATGTGTATAGATGTATTTATAATTTATAAGATTTTCTTAATTTATAAGTTATTAAAATAATTATTAAAACATTAATAAGTAAGTGTATATATTATATATTATATGTATATATTAAATGTATTTATAAATTATATATATTTAATTTATAATTTTTAAACATGTTAAAATATTTTTAACTATGTTTATTTTAATTATATGTATTATTTACTTTATTTTACATTACTTTTTTTAACTAAAAAAAAACGATATTTTTAACGATATTTTTGACGATATTTTTGAACTTACCATACAGTAGATAGGATGTCGATATTCTTGACTTCAATATTCTTGCTGCGATATTTTTGTAGGTCGATATTCTGACCTTCGATATTCTGTCAGCGATTCGTATATGTTGGCCCATGTGTAAGAGGTCGTAAGGTCGTGGATGCAGTTACGCTCCTCACAAGATACAGACTGACTTCACAAATCGACAGTGTGATGAAGGCTACATACATTCTCAAGATCTGGGAAAAAGCAAAGGATTTTCCACCTAAGTGAAGAAAATGTGGACTAAAGAACAATGAAAGACTACCGAAATTGTTGAAATATATACTGGGGCCTATCTTCAGGCTATGCAAGGAAACCAACATCTCTAACCAGTGCACAATGTATGATATACTGTAGATCGAGATAAATACCTATACTAATAATGGCCATATATATATCAAAGTTAGACACTCTGGCTTCTTTCTTGCCACTGAAAATAGGAGTTATTTAGTGCCCAACTCACCAGTACTCTTTTTACTGCCTTCACAAGAAAGAAAGATTGAGGTATCCCCCAAGAAATCAGACATAAATAAGCCTGGCACATCCCATTCAGGTCTTTGCAGCGACCATTCCTACCAGTTTTGGAACCTGCAACCTACACGTTGCACCTGGATTTTTGCGAAGAACACAAGACCCCACTGAGTTTTCTTACTGATATTCAAACCTGCGCCCTCAGCAGACACATTGTCCACCTGGCCTATCTTTCTGGTATGGGAAGCTGACCCTTGCTGGATAGACACAAACCTATGCAGCAGGCATCTTCACTCATTGACCTGCCGAACCAGTTGGTACACTTGGCCAGCAGACATATCTGTTAAGAAAGCTCAGTGAGTTAATGTTCCTACTGTGGAATACTACTGAGCAACTTAAATGTCAGAGTTTTGGATCTTGTTGCAACCACAGACCAGGCAGAGTTGTGTGGAAAGACTGTGGTCTACCGAGTCAGCTGGTTGGCCTCCCTTCCCTACTCACTTGGCACTTGTGGCACGAGGGTAGAGCAGCGGGGGGTAGTCAAGCGGGGGGGGAGGGGGGGAGGGAGGGGGTGAAGGGTAAGGACTGTCTTTTTAACACAAAAGGAGCGTAAAATACCACTCAGATCTCTTTGGCTGTCCGGGCAGCATTTTACGGCCACTGAAATCCATTGGACAGAAGGGATACTTTGGGAGGCTCACAGCTGTACATCTTGTCGCATTTTAATGAGAAAAAGAGTGAAACGCCAGGTCTGACTAGAATTTTACATTCTTTACTAAAATAGAAATCTGTTTATTTCATTTTCCTATTTATGCATTTATTAGCAGTTTTCTATTGCACGGAGTTTGCCCAGGGGCGACAAAGCGCGTCACATACAGGCAAGTTAGTAGTTAACAATTAACATGAGTAGACTCCTTTGATAAGGTACCACCTCACATGTGCTGAACCAGAACAGACAGTCAATAATGTTACAACTAGGCATTATAAAATCGATTCCTTTGGGTATACCCTTGTAATGATCTCAAAACACTTAGGGGTCGATTCCGATTCGGGCCGGAAAAAGCACCGACCGACTCGGATCCGGAAAAAATACCGACCGACACATACCCGTGGCGCACGACACGCCAAGTACGATGCAAGGCGCGAAAAATCCGACCGACACGTACCGAAACCAAGTCGACCGACCGAGCCGCACTGAAAACAGCAATCCGGCCGGAAAAACACGCGAATACAACCGACCGACACGCACCCGGAACAAATCCGACCGAAACGTACACGCGAACTCCAAACCGCAAAGTACGATGCAAGGCGCGAAAACCACGAGCGAGTCGGACGGAGGACAAGCCGTACGACCGACACGCATACAAAACCGAGCCGAAGCAACACAATACACCGCGACCGACGCGTACGCAGCATAGAAAACTGCACAAACACAGCGTGAACGAAACGGAGAACACCGTACGAGACCAATGCAGGGTCCGACTCGGTCACAAGAACGTTTCCAACATACACAAACAGCACAAAGGAAAAATCACCCAAAAAAAGGCCAAACAAGCAATTACCAAGCCAATAAATACTGGGGGGTGGGGACAGAGAACAAAGACACACCCACAACTCCACCTATATAAAGGACACAAATCACTACCATGAGCCTTTGCAAATGCCATTCCACTGCCAGCACCCAAGAGAAAGCAACCACACACCCACAGCTCATCCCTCACACAAGCCACACACCATCAGCACACCAACAAATACCTACCTCACATACACCCAGCAAAACACACACTCACACACCCTCACCTGCACACCAACACACACATCACCCACCATCACCACCCATCACCATGCCCCCCAAGAAGAATCCCAAGTTCCTAGATAGTGAATTGGAAGTCATGGTAGACGAGATCCTCAGGGTGGAGCCACAGCTGTTTGGCACACTGGTCCAACAGACCCCCATGTCGCAGAAAACCAAGATGTGGGAGAGGATCATCAACAGGGTGAACGCCCAATCACCATGTCGGCGCACAAAGACCGACATCCAGAACAGGTGGTATGACGTGCGCAGGAGGGTACGGGACATGCTGAAGAAAGACTACATCAACAGCCAATACACCGGCAGTGGCCCTCCTGCCAAGCCAATATACCTCAGGCCCTGGGAGGAGAAGGTGCGGGCCATCCTTCCGCCAGTGAGCGTATATGGACTAGAGGACATCCCAGAGCCTGGTGAGTACACAACAAATGTACACAATATACTGCCACAAAACACACACATCACTGTCAAGGGGAGAGTCAAACCATGCACTCATAGCAATTACACAGCAACCAGAACAGAATCATCCCAAAATGTGTATGTCAGTCAGATAAACACAACACATGCCATCAAAAAAGTCACATCCAACTGTGCCAACACATGTACAAACACAACCACAACTACAGCTAGGCAGTGGCACAAATAGAACTAACAAACACATCCACACATGTAGCCACCACAACAACACCAACACACAGTGAAGACCACTCAAAGGAAGGAATTCTGTGTATGCTGGCCAAGTCAGTGTAGCCAATAGCATCATGGGAGTCGCAGTCACACATATTGCCCCCCCCACAACTGTCCCATCAACACCACCATGAACCATGCGCACATCACAGGGAGTGGAGAAGGACTCACAAGATGGCTGACACTGGCTACTGTTGTGGGAGCACAAGGCACTGCTGGCAACTGTGCACCAACAAACAGCAGGACACCACTGACTGACATCCTGAGAGACAACTTACACTCCCTGCAATGCAAGCACGTTCCATGGTGGGATATCTGGCTGGCTGGGTGGGAAGGGGGACTTGCAGCACTGACCATAGTCACAAGCACCTCCCCTCACACACCCCCCAACACAAACTCCACAGTACCCACCTGGTAGAATGCAATGCCCTCCATCCTAACACAAGATCCCACAAAGAACCACCACCCTGGGTTATGTTGTGTGAAGCACAGGGACACTCTTGGGACTCTTAGCCAAACAACTGCCAGGACAACACTCCCAGCCATCCTGTCAGCACAGCCAGCCCACCCCACAGGGAAGCAGAGTCAAAAGGGAAGGAAGCATGGGCATGCTGGGAAGGGGGAGGAGGCAATGGCATGATGGGAGTCGTAGTCACAGACATAGCTCACCCCCACAACTGTCCCATCAACACCACCCTGAACCATGCTCACATCACAGGGAGTGGAGAAGGACTCACAAGATGGCTGACACTGGCTACTGCTGTGGGGAGCACAAGGCCCTGCTGGCAACTGTGCACCAACAAACAGCAGGACACCACTGACTGACATCCTGAGAGACAACTTACACTCCCTGCAATGCAAGCACAGTCCATGGTGGGATATCTGGCTGGCTGGGTGGGAAGGGGGACTTGCAGCACTGACCATAGTCACAAGCACCTCCCCTCACACACCCCCAACACAAACTCCACCGTACCCACCTGGTAGAATGCAATGCCCTCCATCCTAACACAAGATCCCACAAAGAACCACCACCCTGGGTTATGTTGTGTGAAGCACAGGGACACTCTTGGGACTCTTAGCCAAACAACTGCCAGGACAACACTCCCAGCCATCCTGTCAGCACAGCCAGCCCACCCCACAGGGAAGCAGAGTCAAAAGGAAGGAAGCATGGGCATGCTGGGAAGGGGGAGGAGGCAATGGCATGATGGGAGTCGTAGTCACAGACATAGCTCACCCCCACAACTGTCCCATCAACACCACCCTGAACCATGCTCACATCACAGGGAGTGGAGAAGGACTCACAAGATGGCTGACACTGGCTACTGCTGTGGGGAGCACAAGGCCCTGCTGGCAACTGTGCACCAACAAACAGCAGGACACCACTGACTGACATCCTGAGAGACAACTTACACTCCCTGCAATGCAAGCACAGTTCCATGGTGGGATATCTGGCTGGCTGGGTGGGAAGGGGGACTTGCAGCACTGACCATAGTCACAAGCACCTCCCCTCACACACCCCCAACACAAACTCCACAGTACCCACCTGGTAGAATGCAATGCCCTCCATCCTAACACAAGATCCCACAAAGAACCACCACCCTGGGTTATGTTGTGTGAAGCACAGGGACACTCTTGGGACTCTTAGCCAAACAACTGCCAGGACAACACTCCCAGCCATCCTGTCAGCACAGCCAGCCCACCCCACAGGGAAGCAGAGTCAAAAGGAAGGAAGCATGGGCATGCTGGGAAGGGGGAGGAGGCAATAGCATGATGGGAGTCGTAGTCACAGCTCTACATCCCCCACCACATGGCCCAGCAAGCTCACACTCACGCATGCACATCCCACAGAGAGTGGAAAGGCCCATCAAAGATGTCTGACACTGTTGCTGTGTCGTGGGGAGCACAAGGGCATGCTGGGTACTGCACACCAACCAACAGCAGGACACCACTGTCAGCCATCTTGCCATTGCTCTCACACCCACACACACTGAACTCCACACAAAAGCAAGTAAGTATGGGAATGCTGGGAAGTGGGGTGGAGGCAATGGCATGATGGGAGTCGTAGTCACTGATATTGGTCACCCCCACAACTGTCCCATCAACACCACCCTGAACCATGCTCACATCACAGGGAGTGGAGAAGGACTCACAAGATGGCTGACACTGGCTACTGCTGTGGGGAGCACAAGGCCCTGCTGCCAACTGTGCACCAACAAACAGCAGGACACCACTGACTGACATCCTGAGAGACAACTTCCACTCCCTGCAACGCAAGCACGTTCCATGGTGGGATAACTGACTGGCTGGGTGGGTGGGAAGGAGGGCCGGCTGTCAACCAAACACAACCAATGCAGACCATGTTCACACCCCAGAAAATACATAGAAATGCCCAAATAATGCAGGACAATGTGCCACACCAATATCAACCCCTGACTGTGACGACTTAGGACAATGCAATGTACAGGCCCGCACCCAGAGGCACAGTCACAACTGTCATGTGTGTCAACCATTGATGCCTGCAGAAACATAACATACATTGTTTGTGTCTCCCAAAAACAGGTGATGATGGGGACACAGCAGCAGACGCTGAGGAGTCCCAGTCCCAGGCTCAAGAGGATGCCGAGCTCACTGGCGTCGTACAGCCTCTGTCCTCCTCGGACGATGAAGAACAACCTGGCACATCCGGTGCAAGTCAACATGCAGCACCAGCAGGACCACCAGCTGCAGCACCAGCAGGACCACCAGCTGCACCCCCTGCACCCACCCCTCCAACGACTGTCACCACGAATACCATCCCTGCCGACATGGACAGAACAAGGAGCAACAACAGCACAGGGACCCTGGACCAACCTGGGGCCATGGACACCACCACCACCACCAACTCCCAAGGTGGACCAGGGTTATCTGTGCGTGCCACTGCACACACTGCACATGTCAGCAGGGGTGGTGGGAGGGGTGGGAGACAGAGGTCGCTGCTTGCAGACGTTGCTGGTGTGCATGATGACCCACAACTGGTACGCATAGCTGATGCGTACCAGTCCAGCACCGGAGAGCTCAGCCAGGTAGTGGGGCTCCTCAGAGACATTAAACAGCAGCAGGCTGCCCATCATGCCCGCTTGGACTCCCACATGTCCCACGTGGAGTCACACATGTCCCGTGTGGACTCACACATGTCCCGCGTGGAGTCCAAGTGGGATGCACTGCATGAGATGACGGCGGTGCACAGGGACATTTTACAATGCCTCCGCCAGATGAACAGCAACCAGTCCACACCTCCCTGTGTGCCAACAACATCTGGTGCCGAACAAACTGCAACTGCCACAGGGAGGGAGGAGGACTCTGGCGGAGAGTCCCCTGCACCGCAGCAGCCTGCACTTGAGGGCCCCCCCAAGAAGAGGGGTCGTCCGAGGAGGGAAAAGTGAGAGGCCGATGGCCAAGCGCAACTCCCAGGAAGCCTGAACCTGTTCTGGATGTTCGCCTTTGTGCACAGACTGTTCACCCTGTTGACGGCAACACTACTCCCACACATTGCATGGGGAGTACAAGTTGGACCAATGTGTCAGACAACTGTGGCCCCGATACTGGGGATCCTGTCTACCCGGACTTTCAATTCACCTAGGAACTTGGGATTGCAAGATTTATGTACAGCACAACCCATCCTATGCACTATTAACACAAATGTATCACAATAAACACACTAATACACCATACTTGCCTCTGTCGTGATTCCAACGTGGGTGCTGTTATGGGGATGATGAACTGCAAAATTACACTGTGTATGCGAACTGCAACAGCAAGGACAACACAGGCATGTGAGTACAGGAAACGTGACACACATGAGGGAGACACACCACCAGGGCTACACGACACATACACACCTAGGCCATCTGACTCATTGCCTACACTGATGTTGCCAGGGAAGACGGTGCAATGCACAGACACCACACCCATTCCCAGTTGTAGTCAAGTAGCCCACAGGTGCAGTAAGCAAATGGCAGTCAAATATGTGACCACAGACAACGCACATCACAAAGTGAAGCACAGGTTTATTACACAGTTGCAACATGCCGTAACCACTACAGATGCAAGGTAACCCCACCTGGCAGCGGGCACACAGTCAACAACTGTAGACGGAAGGAAGTCCATGGGTGTGGCGCACATCACCTGTAGGGACACAACAGCTACCAGCCTGGATGTGCAATCACGTCGTCGGTGGACACAGTTGACCAAACGAATCTGAAAGTACCCTGTGAAGGACAGAAATGACACACAGTCAAAAGCAATGGAGTACAGGACAGAACAGCAAAACACATGCACAATACATGTTACAAGATACCCACCCAGAACCAAGTTAGCATGTCAACACTGTTGGGGAGTACAGCCCACCTGTTAGCACACATCGCAACACACATCCAGTCAAGTGGCCCATGGACACACTCCCACAGCACCAGAGCACCACCCACACATCATGCCAACTCACATCATTGACATGACACCTCAGGATACTCACATTCAGCTAAAGAAGTTGGTGATGAGCTGTGTGCGGACATCACCATCATCATCATCGTCACTGGCATCGTGGTCCAGGCCAGGATCCTCCACAGGTGGCGGATGTTGGTCATTGTCTTCCTGGATGAGAGGCAACTCCTTCCGCACTGCCAGGTTGTGGAGCATGCAGCAGACGATGATAATCTTGCACACTTTCGCAGGGGCATATGGGAGGGACCCTCCGGTCTTGTCCAGGCAGCGGAAGCGGCTCTTCAGGAGACCAAAGGTCCGCTCAATCACTCTCCTGGTCCGACCATGTGCCTCATTGTAGCGCATCTGGGCAGGTGTCACAGGGTTCCTGAGGGGTGTCAGCAACCACGGCATGTTGGGGTATCCCGAGTCACCTACGGACAGACAAGTGCACATTAGCTGACTTGGAACAGTGGGCGGAATACTACAGATCAGATCACACACAATGGCACAAAGTCAGTACACACCGACAAGCCAGGCACGCTGGTTCTGCATCTGTGCCATCATCCTGGGGATGCGACTACTCCTCATCACAAAGGCATCGTGTGCTGAACCAGGGAAACGGGCACACACGTGTGTGATGGTCATGTCTGCAAGACACACCACCAGTGCATTGACCGAGTGGTAGTGCTTGCGGTTCCTGTAGGCCTGCTCCTGGGCCTGTGGTGGTACCAAAGCCACATGTGTCCCATCAATGGAGCCAATTACATGCGGCATCCTCCCCAGGGCATAAAAGTCACTCTTCACGTCAGTGAGTCGTCGCAGTCTAGGGAAATAGATGTACCGGTTCAGGAAGAGCAACATTGCCGCCAAAACATCGCGGAGCACACGGCTGAACATGGTCTGTGACATCCCACCAGCAGTCGCCACAGTATGTTGGAAGGTACCAGTGGCAAAGAAGTGTAGGGCTGCCATCACCTTCACCTTGGGGGTCAGCGCTGTAGGATACGGCCGGCCAGGCTGCAAATGTGGGGACAACTGCACTGCCAAATCCTCAATCAGCTGCCTGGTGAAGCGGTACCGTCGGATGCTGTCCCGTTCCACCATCGTTGCCAGGTCTGGGAATGGCCGATGGACAGCAGGAGCCCTGCAGTGCAGAGGAGAAGTAAGCAAGATTGTCAGTCACCCCACATATGCGGCATTGAACACACTCAAGATCCCAACATACATCATTATGAGGCACAACTACATGAAGTGTGCAGTACCGGAAGGACATGTATGGTACATACATGGCCAACATCTGTCAACACGGTCCAACAGGTGGCATCAATTAGTCCCAGGTTGGCCCATTGGATATCATGAGGCCGTGTCACAGTTCCCATCTCCTGCTGCCGTGTCACAATAACCCCCACAGGGACATGTGAGGACAGATGTGCCCCAGGCACCACAGCTCAACGACAGGTACATTCCCAGGGACCCTGTAATGCCACATGGACACTGGTATTACATGGAGTATCATGTATACACCACAGCAAAACAACCATGACCCCCACAGGTAGTGGCCCCACTTGCCACGGCAGGACAGACATGGACGCCTGTGACACACACGCACAACATCAGAGTCCATGCACACACAACGTGGATGTGGAGACTGTCTCCCATTGTGCACATGAAAACAGAGACATTGTAAACACCACATGCACAAAGACTGTGGAGGACCATCACTATTGTGCCACTGGGACACCCTGGCTCAAACATACCGTCCCACATGGGACTCACGGGGTATGTGACATGACATACACATACACCACTGTGAAATGTGACCATGGCACATGCACAGATATGAACAGTTGCACATCACAGTGGTCACGTACACGTAACACCCAGGATCCTGTCCCCATGAACACGTGCACAGCCTGGGGGTGGCTGCCCACAGGTGACACCCACAGGACAACATGTACACCAACATACACACAATAGGAAATGCAGCCTTACATGCCTCATGATAAAGTTTGGACAGGCTGTCGTGTGGTAGGTGTGCCCCTCACTCCCTGGGAGCTATCTGTGGCTGGCATATGTCCATCTGAGACAGGCATGCTGACATATGCCAGTCACATGTACAGTGATGCGTTGAACTGCAATGGACCGATCGGTGCCTCCGGCCGGCCCATTGCTTTCAATGTGTGCGGGTACGCGTTGTACCCCTGTGCGCGTTGAACAGCAATGGACCGATCGGTGCCTCCGGCCGGCCCATTGCTTTCAATGTGTGCGGGTACGCGTTGTACCCCTGTGCGCGTTGAACTGCACTGGACCGATCGGTGCCTCCGGCCGGCCCATTGCTTTCAATGTATGCGGGTACGCGTTGTACCCCTGTGCGCGTTGAACTGCAATGGACCGATCGGTGCCTCCGGCCGGCCCATTGCTTTCAATGTGTGCGGGTACGCGTTGTACCCCTGTGCGCGTTGAACTGCAATGGACCGATCGGTGCCTCCGGCCGGCCCATTGCTTTCAATGTGTGCGGGTACGCGTTGTACCCCTGTGCGCGTTGAACTGCAATGGACCGATCGGTGCCTCCGGCCGGCCCATTGCTTTCAATGTGTGCGGGTGCGCGTTGTACCCCTGTGCGCGTTGAACTGCAATGGACCGATCGGTGCCTCCGGCCGGCCCATTGCTTTCAATGTGTGCGGGTGCGCGTTGTACCCCTGTGCGCGTTGAACTGCAATGGACCGATCGGTGCCTCCGGCCGGCCCATTGCTTTCAATGTGTGCGGGTGCGCGTTGTACCCCTGTGCGCGTTGAACAGCAATGGACCGATCGGTGCCTCCGGCCGGCCCATTGCTTTCAATGTGTGCGGGTACGCGTTGTACCCCTGTGCGCGTTGAACAGCAATGGACCGATCGGTGCCTCCGGCCGGCCCATTGCTTTCAATGTGTCGGGTACGCGTTGTACCCCTGTGCGCGTTGAACAGCAATGGACCGATCGGTGCCTCCGGCCGGCCCATTGCTTTCAATGTGTGCGGGTACGCGTTGTACCCCTGTGCGCGTTGAACAGCAATGGACCGATCGGTGCCTCCGGCCGGCCCATTGCTTTCAATGTGTGCGGGTACGCGTTGTACCCCTGTGCGCGTTGAACAGCAATGGACCGATCGGTGCCTCCGGCCGGCCCATTGCTTTCAATGTGTGCGGGTACGCGTTGTACCCCTGTGCGCGTTGAACTGCAATGGACCGATCGGTGCCTCGGCCGGCCCATTGCTTTCAATGTGTGCGGGTACAGCGTTGTACCCCTGTGCGCGTTGAACAGCAATGGACCGATCGGTGCCTCCGGCCGGCCCATTGCTTTCAATGTGTGCGGGTACGCGTTGTACCCCTGTGCGCGTTGAACAGCAATGGACCGATCGGTGCCTCCGGCCGGCCCATTGCTTTCAATGTGTGCGGGTACGCGTTGTACCCCTGTGCGCGTTGAACAGCAATGGACCGATCGGTGCCTCCGGCCGGCCCATTGCTTTCAATGTGTGCGGGTACGCGTTGTACCCCTGTGCGCGTTGAACAGCAATGGACCGATCGGTGCCTCCGGCCGGCCCATTGCTTTCAATGTGTGCGGGTACGCGTTGTACCCCTGTGCGCGTTGAACTGCAATGGACCGATCGGTGCCTCCGGCCGGCCCATTGCTTTCAATGTGTGCGGGTACGCGTTGTACCCCTGTGCGCGTTGAACAGCAATGGACCGATCGGTGCCTCCGGCCGGCCCATTGCTTTCAATGTGTGCGGGTACGCGTTGTACCCCTGTGCGCGTTGTACCGCAATGGACCGATCGGTGCGCACCCATTGACAATGGGCTTGCCTGGCAACGGACGCGTTTTCGAATTTCGAACGAGTCGGTTGCTGGAAAATCAGTTGGTCACCCACAACAATGTTGCAAAATCATGTATGTCATGAAGTTGAAGATTTGAAGGATGCTGTGGGCGTGTTTTGGTGCTGCTATTCCATGGATTGGCCAGATTCAGAAGATGCAAACGACTTGGACCTATCACTTTGGACACAAGGGACAGTATCTGCCTCTCCAGCACATATATATTGCTGGCTGTTCCCCTGAGAGCCCACTTGCCTGCACTACATGCTCCAAGACGACATCTGCCACTGCACTGCTGCTGTCTCTGCCCCTCTGGACCCTGCAATGGCACGTACTGTGGAGAGAGCCCCAGCCTTCAGCCTTGAAGAGAACCAGGCCCTGCTGGACAGCCTACTTCCACAGTACAGCAAGCTGTATGGGACACCAGGGGAGCAGGTGAGTGTTCTGTGCACTGCCTTTCTGAATGTGCATTTTGTCTGACTAGCAAGGCTGAGAGTCTGCACGCCACTGGCTAGCAGGCTCACTGAGTAGTTGTCACCCCCATAGTGTGTAGTGACTTGCACTGGACAGGTATGGTGCAGTGACAGTGCATTTGAACATGGTTTTACTTCCCATGCAATGATACCATGTAGTGACGTCTGGCAAACTGTCCATGGTCAGCGTTGCACTGCCTGTGTACATCATGTGCCCCTGTGATTGAGACATGTATATACAACTGTGTCATGCACGGATATGTTGCATGTGTGGTAATGGCCTTTTCACTTTGTCATCCTGACAGGTTAATGCCCATCGGAAGCAGGAAATCTGGAAGGACATCGTCCGGGCTGTCCGGTCCGTGGGGGTCTACAAGCGCCGGATCCACAACTGCCAGAAGAGGTGGCAGGACCTTCGGGGCTGGACCCGGAGGATTGCACGGGTCCAGCTGAAGCTGTCGCCTCCTCGCAGGAGGGGCGGAACACGGACCCTGACCCCCACATGCTCCAGATCCTGGCGGTGGTCTTTCCAGACCTGGATGGGCAGCTGAAGGCCAGACAGCAGCAAGGAGGGGGTGAGTCAAAGACTGCACTGTGAACTCTGTATTACATGCTTTGTGCCCTCCTCTGGCCTGGTTCAACTGCCACAGTGCAGCAGTCATGTTGTCCAGGAGCCATGTCCCTCTATTGTGCACTGCCCACTGCTCATCTGATACCCAGGTGTGGCCCTTACAGTCAGGGAATTGTGTCACTTGGGACTGTGTCCTTGCAGTTTGCTTCACTAAAGGTGGGGGACAGCATCTGTTTCCCTAACTCTGTTGTGGGCATCATGGGTGGGTCCATTGTTCACACAACGCCTGGGTTTGGACATGTGATCTGCGTGTTGCTTTGATATGCGGTCCACTTGCTGAGCTGAGCCACCACATGTGCCTGGGGTATGTGGCACACGCCCATGCAGCGGGTGGGAACAATGTTTGGGCCCCAGGAGTGTGCAGATTACGTGTGTCACACATACATAGCCAGCTATCCACTGTCCAGGGCACATCCCTCATTCATGTGGAGCAGGACAGTCATGCCTACTCCAGGCCATGCAATGCACTCTGTACTCCCACTCCCGTGTATCAGCTGACACATTGTGCACAGTGATTTGACCCCTCCGGTGTCTGCCTCTGTGTCAGTGTGCTGTGGATTAGTTGCCAGGACTGCTGGGGTGTTTCTTGGTAGGGGCTCAGCATGCCCCTGGAGATGTGACCATAGGAGACGATACTTGTGTGTCACATAGGTGTTTGATCAGCTGCCTGTGCAGACTGGGGTATGAAATGTGATGTTCAGGCAGCTGTTCCCCATTCACAGCAAATTGTGAGGGGCTCAGGTTCAGAGGGTAGTGTCACAGGTCTCCCATATGTCCAATAGGTGTGACCTGGACAGATGAGGGTTGAGATGATGTGTTGTGTGGGGGATGTACATGTGCACTTGTGCAGCTCCAGGACTTGCATTCCCCATGACCTACTATTGTGACACAGTGCATAGTGTTGTTGTCTGGCTGCCAAGTCATACATCACTGAGACAGTGATGTATGACTTAACAGTCATGCCTCTGCCATGGCATGTGTCAACTTATTTGTGGTCCTGCAGGGGAGTGACATGTGCTACATGCACACCATAGTGGCGCTGGCTATCAGGACATGGGTGCATCATGGTGTCTGTCGCTGGTATGCATCACATGCATTTCCTATTTGACTCTGGGCATCCCTTTCATCCGGAAACCTGTACTGACTCAGTGGCAAGAGCTGTGATGTGTCCACACCGTGTCCTCTGCACTGTCCAACTACTGTGTACTTGGTGCATGTGTCCACACTGGGGTGTTGAAATCCAACAGACACCAGACAGATGGGTGCAAGGCCATGTGGGATGTGAGTGCCATGCTTGGCATCAGACTGACAATTGGCTTCTCCTGTTCAGTTAGGGCACTTTTAGCAATGTACAACTAATGATGCCAGGGCTTGCTCTGTGATGTGCTGTGCTCACAGTGGTGTGTGCGTTTGGTGCAGGTGACTGATGTCTGCTGTTTCCCCATTGTTTGCAGATACATCCACGGCCACGGAAGGGGACAGCTCCACGGACCAGGAGGAGCCAGAGAGCCAGACTGGTCAGCAGCCGAGGAGTGGTCGGAGGGACCCAGTGGCACAGAGGGCGAGGGGAGCCACACCGAGGAATCCTCAGCACCATCCACCTCAGCTGAGGACCAGAGCAACTCGGAGGATGACTCCCTTGTGGAGGCGGGTGTCAGCAGCCACCACACCCCAGCTAGTGTTGCTGTCCCCGCCACCACCAGCACCACCACCGCCCTCCCATCGGCTCCCATTCCCCAGGTCCGTGGAGGCTCCCATGTTCGGGAGCGTGTCTCCTTTGGCCCAGGCACCGCACCCCCTGCCCCTGTGTCCCCTGCTGCCCTGAGTGAGGAGTCTGTGTACCTCCTTCGCCAGCTCCATGTAGGGCAGACAGCCATGCTGAGTGTCCTCCATGCGCACACCGCACTGTTGACTCAGCTGGTGTCGTTCATGGAGGGCATCTCATCGGGCATGTCTGACCTACAGAGGGGCAACAGGTCCATGGACTCCTCCCTGACGGCAGCAGTGTCCCTCCTCAGACAGTCCCTCACCCCTCCTGCCTCTGCTCCATCCACACTCCCCAGCACCTTGCCCGTCCCAAGCACACACACACCGGCACAGGCACACACCAGCACACACACATCCAGCACACAGACACACACGCCACAAACTAAACGCACACGCACGCACAGTCAGGGGACTGAAACCAGACTCACAGGGGATGGGGCCCTGGTACACACACACGCATCCACGGGCACTGCGCAGTCCTCAGTTGCCTCTCCCTCCAAAGCACCCTCCCTTGCCTCACCTGCAACCCCAAAGACCCAGCGCCTCTTCCTCAGTGACCTCGGCCTCTTCCCCTCCGATCCAGCTGCCCCAGCATCCAGGGGAAGAGGAAGCCCCCCACATGGAGCAGAGTGCCCCTCGCCCCCGGACACCCTCCCCAGGCGCAGACAGACTGAGGCCCCCACCCGCAAGTCCCCCGGAGTGGTAAGAGCAAGACCCGGCCGCCGCCCTGCAGCTCAAGCACCAGGTCACCTTCCTCCATCCCTCAGGCCCCCACTCCACAGGTGCCCCCGCCACACCCTGCCCCAGGTTCCCCCACCCACAGATATACCATCCCCAAGAGGCTCCGGCCTTCTCCCCTGCCACTTGCTCTCCCGGCACCACACCCCCGCTGCGCTTGTCTGTGCCACTGATGTGGTGAGGGTGTCCTCCCCCTCTGTCCAGCCCACCTTGCCTGTTCCCCATTCTCCTCCCCTGGTGGTAGGCACTGCAGTGGAGTCCACTACCACCCTGTCTGACTTGGGCACTGCAGTGGCGGACCTGTCCACTCCATCTGCAGGGTCCACTGCAGTCGTGCCGGCACCCACAACATCTGAGCCATGCCCCCAGTTGTGCCGGCACACACCATGTCAGACACCTCCACTGCAGTTGTCAGTGGCTCTCCAGCACCCACCACCCCTTCCCTGCTTCCTCCTGGTGAGCCCTGATCCTGTCCCTGCGGTGCCTGGCCTACCCCCGGTTGCCCCTCCTAGTGGATTGTCCCTGGTTTTGTGCAGGCATGTGTAGGGTGGCATCTGCCACTGTCACCCACTTGTGACTTTGTTGATGGACTGGCCATTGGCCTTTGTTTATGTTCTACCGGACTTCTACTTTTAATGCCACATATGCTGAATAAAGCAACTTTCTGTTCTCTAGTGCTTTTGCTTCTGATGTACATGATGTTGATGATGCTAAGAATGCCCTTGCTGCAGTGATGGTGATATTTGGTCTCATGATAATGAAGTGTTACTGTGCAGGAACCCATGTGGTCCAGGGGTTATGTGTCCTATCCTGTGGTGTATCCATGTCATCCATAGCAGCATCTGAGGGTGTCATGTGTTCAGTATTTGGCAATGAGATTTCCTACTTAGATTGGCAACTTCACATCTGTGGCTTCCACCCCTGCACATCTGTTGTGCCTGCCATTGTTCTATTCGTCTACTTCCCTGACCGTGTGGCCATCTCCAGTGAACATGCAGGTTTGGGCATCAATGGGGAACGACTCATCTGTGTTGTCAGTGCAACATTGCGATACAAGTGTGTTGGATCTGTGCTGATGATTCCGTTGGCACTTCCATGACCAGGCTGATGGGACGGGAGCCCTCATTTGTTGCTAATTGTTGATTGTGTGTCCCATTGCTGCCATGGTATGGTATCTGTTCGCCTCACATCTGCAGTCTCCACAGGGTATCTGCATGTGTGTGCCCATTGGTGCAAATATGTGGGTCTGCATTCGGATGGTCACTTCTGTCATTGTGTCATTGATGATTGTTGACGGTGTCAGCCCCCATGGGTGTTGTTTGTCTGCACATGGCCAAAGTTATGTCTTATTTGCACTGCAGGATTTGGCTCCCCCAATTTATGTTGCAATGGGACACATACACTACTTTGCCACTGATGTGTTTGTTGTTCTGTGACCAGGAATCATCCATGCAGTTTGGCAGTTGCACCTCTTACTTTGTCAACACTTGCCTTTTGGTCACTGTGATGATGGGGGTTTGGACCCCATTGCCACAATGTTCAAAATGTGCTTCAGCTATGGACCCCACACTTACATTTTGGTCACTGTGGTGATGGGGGTTTGGACCCCATTGCCACAATGTTCAAAATGTGCTTCTGCTATGGACCCCACACTTACATTTTGGTCACTGTGATGATGGGGGTTTGGACCCCATTGCCACAATGTTCAAAATGTGCTTCAGCTATGGACCCCACACTTACATTTTGGTCACTGTGGTGATGGGGGTTTGGACCCCATTGCCACAATGTTCAAAATGTGCTTCTGCTATGGACCCCACACTTACATTTTGGTCACTGTGATGATGGGGGTTTGGACCCCATTGCCACAATGTTCAAAATGTGCTTCTGCTATGGACCCCACACTTACATTGTATGTTCAAAGTCATGTTCGGTGTTGTAGGCATTTGACACAGTCTACACACGCTTGTCATGGTGTTGGGGGGATGTCTTCTTCTTGCATTCCCTAGGTTGTGGTGTGCTGGTTGTGTCATGCATTGTCCATCCTATGAGTGGGGGTGGTAGTAGTGGTAGGCATCCTGCCCCCCTGGCTAAGGGTGGTGGTAGGCATCCTGCCCCCTGTGTAAGGGTGGTAGTAGTGGTAGGCATCCTGCCCCCTGGGTGAGGGTGGTAGTAGTGGTAGGCATCCTGCCCCCTGGCTAAGGGTGGTAGTAGTGGTAGGCATCCTGCCCCCCTGTGTAAGGGTGGTAGTAGTGGTAGGCATCCTGCCCCCCCTGGGTGAGGGTGGTAGTAGTGATAGGCATCCTGCCCCCTGGCTAAGGGTGGTAGTAGTGGTAGGCATCCTGCCCCCTGGGTGAGGGTGGTAGTAGTGGTAGGCATCCTGCCCACCCTGGGTAAGGGTGGTAGTAGTGGTAGGCATCCTGCCCCCCTGGGTAAGGGTGGTAGTAGTGGTAGGCATCCTGCCCCCCTGTGTAAGGGTGGTAGTAGTGGTGGGCATCCTGCCCCCTGGCTAAGGGTGGTAGTAGTGGTAGGCATCCTGCCCCCTGGGTGAAGGTGGTAGTAGTGGTGGGCATCCTGCCCCCTGGCTAAGGGTGGTAGTAGTGGTAGGCATCCTGCCCCCCTGGGTGAGGGTGGTAGTAGTGGTGGGCATCCTGCCCCCTGGCTAAGGGTGGTAGTAGTGGTAGGCATCCTGCCCCCTGGGTAAGGGTGGTAGTAGTGGTAGGCATCCTGCCCCCCTGGCTAAGGGTGGTAGTAGTGGTAGGCATCCTGCCCCCCTGGGTGAGGGTGGTAGTAGTGGTGGGCATCCTGCCCCCTGGCTAAGGGTGGTAGTAGTGGTAGGCATCCTGCCCCCCTGGGTAAGGGTGGTAGTAGTGGTAGGCATCCTGCCCCCCTGGGTGAGGGTGGTAGTAGTGGTGGGCATCCTGCCCCCTGGCTAAGGGTGGTAGTAGTGGTAGGCATCCTGCCCCCCCTGGGTGAGGGTGGTTGTGGTGGTAGGCATCATGCCACCCCTGGGTAGGGGTGGTGGTGCGCATTCAGGCCCCTGTGTGCATATGTGGCATTGGTGATGGGCATCCCGCCCCTATGGTGCTGCTGTTGCTGGTGTAAGTATATTCTGCATCCCTGTGTGTGTGTGTGATGTGTCGTGTACGTGTTGTATGTGTTTTGTGGTTGGTGTCTGGCTTACCTTCTGCGCCGTACGCGTCCGTGCCTGTTCCGGTAGTAAATGTAGAATATTGGTATGATCGGGACGAAGGGATTCATGGTTGGTTCGTGTCGTTCGTCTTTCTCGTTGCCGCGTCGCCTTCGCCGTCGTCCTCGCTCGCTGGCGTGTTCGCCTCGTAGCCGTGGATCGTGTTGTGGCGCGAATCGGAGCTTATGTGCGCCTCTCCCGGATGCTTTGACGTGCCGTGCGTAGCGACGGGTTCGGCGCGTACGGAAAGCGCATCGTACTTGTCCGGCCGGACGGGGCTGCATTTTTCCTTCCGTGCGACTCGATTCGGCGTTTCCGGATTCGCCTCGGTCGGAGAACAGGACCTGGTTTGGGTGAGTACGGCTCGGCCGGATTTTTTGCTGTTGTGCGCATCGTACTTGCTCGTTCGGTGTGCTGTACGGATCGGTCGGGAAACAGGCTTTCGCATGGCTTTTTTCCCGACCGAATGGTATTGGGTGCGCCTCCGACCGAGATCGGAATCGGCCCCTATGTAGAATGCAGTGCTGTAGGAGGTGAAATGTTTCTCAGTGGCCCCAGTAGAAACTATTTCATTACCATGAGAAATGATGTGTGTGTGTATCACCCACGCTGTGGGGAACGGCTCGGTCCTCATACGGTGGGTTAACCTGGTCAGAACCTAACAAACACTATCTTTGTAAGGACCGGTGCGTCAGGAGGACTGGCCCTGTAGTGTGTTTAGGTACTTTCGAGTGAGTGTATCAAAAAACTAAAAACTAAAAGTGTTACTATAACTATAGTCCTCTCTAAATGATAAGGGTAGTGTGATATGTAATTTCATCTATAAGATGATTTATAACAAATATAATTGCATCTGTTTATTTGAGGGAAAAGCATCTGAAGTGCAAGCTTCACACACACAAACTATCAGACATAAATGAAGCTTATGCAGCGCCAACTCACCGCCTCACTTGGTGTCATCACAGACATGGTTTCCGGTCTGAGGCTTCAAACTCACAAGTCATTGCTTCCAGGGGTGTCAGTCTAATAAGCACATTAATAGGAAACTAAGACAACCAGACAGAGAATATGTTAGATTGATACATGACAACCCTAGACTGGAACAAGGGGTCTATGATGGCTGTAGTGAGGTGGTCATCCTAATTGCACTGGAGAGCTTCACATTAAACAGGGAGGGTGAGACAGTGCTTAATTTGTAAAATAATAAGTGCCAGGGCCCTGACCAGGAAGCAACTGAAGCTTGCACCACCCATCGCCCCGGTCATTGCTGCCAAAACAACTACTAACCATCTCTCTCGCCTGCAAGAATATTCCAGCTCCCCAAAGCTAAAGGAATAGCTGGGGATTCAGGTATTAGTAATTTTTAATGTATAGTGTATAGTCTATTCATTGACACCCGTTGTTCTGCTCATCCCTAAATTAGATGAGCAGCGCCACCATGTGGCAGACTTTCCTAAGTACAGTGTTGGCAATTAAGTGCCGCTGCTGAGCACCGGAAACCACAGGCTCAAATTAAGCACCGTGAGAGATAATACAAGAACATGTACATTAAGGGCCTCATTATACACTCCACGCTAATCGAAATTTGGCCAGTTACAGCCAAATAGAGACTAAGGGGCCGATTCCGATTCGGGCCGGAAATCTCTCCGACCGAGCCGGACCCGGAGAGATTTCCGACCGAATCGGACTCTAGCAGTCCAACCGAACGAGTACGATGCGCACGTATGCTATCGGACTCGATTCGGTCGGACTCCCATTGAAGTCAATGGGAGCCAGTCGTACGACGCGTACACGGGCTCCCATTGACTCAATGGGCACGACGCGAACAAGGGCGCCCCCTACAGCGTGTTCGCGTCGATGCGGGTCGCCCCGTACATGCACGTGTAGGGGGGACCCATGGGTCCCCCGTGTGCGACTCGCGCAGCTACGCGTACAGGGGGGTCCGACACGGACCCCCAAAGTACGGCTCCGACTGCTCTTTGGAGCCGGAGAGCGCGGCTCGGTCGGACTGCTCGCAGCGCACATCGTACTTACCCGGCCAGGGAACGTCTCCATTGCGCGGTGTGAGTCGAGTCCGAGCGAGTCGGTCGGTACGGTTCGACCCGGGAACGAGTCGGTCGGAGCAGTCGGGTCGCCCGGACGAGTCGGTCGGCGATTTCGCATCGTACTCGCTCGCACGGACGCGCGTACGAATCGGTCGGGAAATAGGGCTCCGAATCGGATCCGGTTAAGCCAAATCAGATTCGGAGCCCTACCGGCCGAGATCGGAATCGGCCCCTAAATGATCGGCAGTAATTCTGCAGATCAGGAGTATTTCAACTGGATACGCCACTTTGTTTTAGTTTTAGTCTCCAAGTGAAAATCCAACGAAAATCTGAATTACTAGCAGAATCTGGACAAGAAGTTCTGATTCCCCTGGTAATTCCTCATTTCTCAGATGTCCCTCAGGGTTACACACACGGCACCCAGTAATTCTGACCCCATCACCACCCCCGCTATGAATGATACTGCTTGCATTTGGAGAGTTAGCGGGTATAACTATGAGGACCTTGTACTATATACTATATGTATATATATATATATATATATATATGAGAATCACACCATCAAACATATTTACGTCAAGAGATGCATATTTTTGTGGAGTAAAATTTGGGGTATTATGGGATACACACTGGATCCGATTGGACTCTCTGCAGTGTTTTTTCCGAAGCGTTTCATTCTGAGAGACAACCATCCACATTCAGCAATATGAATTATTTCGCTAATAATACTGGTTCAGGGTATATTGTAGAACATAATACTCCATATTACCAAAACTAGGTTATAATTTAGGCCTAGTATTAACGCAACACATTTGGCTTCATGTGTGGTCAAAAGGGCGCCCTCCTCCTGCCAGAAATGAACACTGGGGCAGACACTGTCCCAGATGTTTCCCTCTGAAATAATGAGGCTCCAAGGAGCCATTATAATGCATGACCCGGGGCACATGAATAGTGTACCAGAGGTCCTACATTCCCTATAGCTGTCATATGGCCCCACACGCAGGCGCACACAGAGTCTCGTGCAAACTATTTCTCTTGCTCACTACACTCAGACTCGCACTTTCCCTCGCTGCCACAGGCACACTCACCCACAGGACTAGTGCTGAGCCTGCCGCTTTTGAGTTGGAGCAGATGGCGGCAGCACAGAAAAAGACTGGCAGTGCCAAGGTTGAAGAAAGTAAGGGAGGCAAGTGCCTAGTGCCTACCGTGGGAAAATGCATGCTCCAGAGGCAGGTGCCAAGCCGCCATCCAAGAGAAAAGGTTGATGAAAAAAGAAATCCCAGCTTCATCTCCCGACTCGGGCTGCAGCGCCATCTATTGGAGGAAGTGCTGCCAGCTGCCAATCTGTTCCCGACATGCACTTTGAGGAGTTTGCATGATAAATAAATCCCTTTAAAGTGCAGACAGAGCCTGTGATAAACAACCTTGAGTGTCCCTTCCTTGTGACGAGCTTCGGGAACACACTTGAACTGTGATGTATTTTAGTTTTGAAATAAAAACAATTCATTGGCAAAATTAGTAACCCGGTGTCTAACAGGACTTGGGGGTGCTTTTTATCAATTGAAATGCTCCCAATTCAATTGTACAAAGGCCACAATTCTCCTGGTTTACTGGGTGCCAGACAAGGGGCATCTTGGGAACTTCACAGCAAGTAACAGTTGACGCTATGGCTAGGGATGCTGACTCTGGAGCTGGAGAACCATTTTCGACTCTCGGTGTCTGTTCAACAATTTTCGATTCTGGACAAATCACTAAACCTCCCTGCGCCATAAAAATAAAAGTGAATGTGACCTTGTGCAATGTAACTGGTGCTCATGCAAAGCGCTCCAGTACCTTTGTGTCGAGTTCCCACTATCTAAAACTGCGGGAAAAAAGTCAAAGTGGGCATCGGTTTCACTTACCCCCTTCCTAGCTCCACCACTGATACAATGTGAAACATTGCTAGAAAGTAGGGGGAACCCGGGGCCGGTTGTGGCAGCTATTTCTGGTCCAGATCTAGGATTTCCCCGACCCAGGGAAATATGATGAATTTGTCTTGGGATAATTTTAGGACACCAGGACATAATTAAGAAGTGCCTGTATGTTATCTGCTTTCCATTCTTTGGAGCAGCAACCTGCCGGTGGTGAGGGGCTTTCTTATATTAACTTCTAGCTGGGTCCAAAACAAAGGCCTGATTTAAAGGGTCATCAGCCCTACTTTTCTTGAAGTACCATCCTGGCTGGGAGCCCTCTTGAGCCTAGCACCTACACACCAATGATTGGAAGGAAACAAAGGCACAGCTTATCACTTCACAAGTACTTAAGAGAAACTATTAGAGGCAGGTTTTTAACTTGGTTCACCTCCACCTTTGTAATAGATGTATGTACTTGAGCTGTAAGAATGCCAGATGTCTGTTTACACAAATAGTGATTTAATGGCACCTACTATTTTTCCTATTTAATTAATTTATAGTGCTACTCATCCCACTGTAGGGTGTCAGAGCACTTTACATTGCATATAGACAAAATCAATCATACAAGTGTGTAAACCAATGTACAGGAAGTGTTACATAAAACAGGGTTATAAGGTGTAGGAATCATAAATCATCCATACTTGTAGACATTATATGTTAAGAGTGAATGGTCAGAGAAACACAGTCTGCATATAAAACGTAACTTGAAATAACAGCAGCAGATTGAGAGAAAAACAATAAGTATCTAAACCCATGACTTACAGTTTGCAAGCAGATCCTTGTTGGTAAACAGATCACTGTGCTACCTTAGAAGGACTGCAGAGCTTATAAACTGAAAGTAACAAAATGATCTCAGAGTCCAAAGCAGTAACCCACATACCTTTATACATATAATACAAATCTGTGATCAGCAATTTACACAGTTTGCTTTGCAGCAGGCACATTAACCCTCTATGCTACTTTATGAGTCAAAACTGTCCTGGATTAAGTACAGAGTTCTCCCAGAACTGCATTAACCACCAGAGTTATCTTACCACTATTGTAATGCCCTCAAAGCTGCTGGGCATCCAAAGTCCTCTGCAGCAGCCCTGTAATATATTTTAAAATGCAGCCTCTTTGTGACCAATTTAGTGAGTTAGAACAGATTTACTGTCACATTTGTCCAAGTTGTGAATTTCTTTGCAGCAGATTTTTTAAACATAAATGCACACATTGACTGTCAGCCTCTGCTTTTCAATCACTGCCCGTCGTGACTCCACCTCCTTCCTCTACCACCCATTGACACCCAATGTATGGGTTCTCGTAATACATTTTTCCATTTCCAGCACTGATGTGAAATTAAAAAAAAAAAGTGCATCTTTTAGTCTTTGTTACATTGTCAGCACTAGTGTGGTGCATGCAGGGCCAGTACCCTGATTAGGCAGGAGGGCAGGAGAGTTTAAGGCAGTAATGTTTGGGCAGCATCGATATGTGGCAGCAAATTACAAACAAGCATTGGCAAAGCCAATAGATTTGGCCTACACAAGAGCTATTGGCTTTGTCAATATCTTTTAGCCATGTTGTACAGCAGTGTAGAATGGATTACTGTGGCATGGAGTAGAGTAGTATGGAGTGGCATAGAGTGTAGTGGCGTAGAGTGGCATGGAGTGGTGTAGAGTAAAGTGGAGTGGTGTAGTGTGGAGTGGAGTGGCGTACAGTGAAGTGGAGTGTCGTAGAGTGGCATAGAGTACAGTGGAGTGGCGTGGAGTGGAGTGGATGTCCGTAGAGTGGTGTGGAGTGCAGTGGCATAGTGTGAATTGACAAAGAGTAGAGTTGAGTAGAGTGGTGTAGAGTGGAGTGAGGTAGATGAGAGTGGTGTAGTGTGGTGTGCATGGAATAGAGTGGTGTGGATTGGCATAGAGTGGTGTAGAGTGTAGTGCAGAGTGGCTTGGAGTGGTGTGGAGTGAAGTCAGGTAGAGTAGAGTGGCGTAATGTAATGTGGCACTGTGTGGAGTGGCGTTGCCAGTGCCGGCTTTCGCGCTGGTGGGGCCCGGTGCAAGAGTCTTTTTTGGTGCCACCCCATATGACTTCCTCCTCGGATTCCCTAACTACCACCCAGGCAAAAGTGCCCTTCATCTCTCCATAGCCCCCCTCTCAAATACATTTCATTTGTTTTAAAGTGCTGGTAAAGGCTGGCTTTACAATTCCGCTCAGCAATCCATATAAAATACAGCTTTGTTCTTTGCAGCAGGTATATTAACCCTCTGCGCTACTATATGGCGAGTCAAAACTTCCACTAGACAAAACTCTGATCTGTCTCTCTAGCAGGAACATTAATCAGAAGAGTTATCACAACATAATTTTTATTGCTGCCTGAAAGCTGAACACACAAGGAACTCTGCAGCAGGTGCTTTTAAATCGTACATTATTGCTAAAGACAGCGCCCCCTCCCCACCGAGGTCAGTGCCCCCGCAGGTTAGCGCCCAGTGCGGCTGCACCGGTTGCACCACCCTAAAGCCAGCCCTGGGCATGGAGTGGAGTGGAGTGGAGTGGTGTAGAGTAGAGTGGTGTAGAATGGACCACGTAGAGTGCAATGGTGTAGAGTAGAGTGGTCCAGAGTAGAGTGTCATACAGTGAAGTAGCGTAATGTGGTGCAGAGTAGAGTGGTGTAGAGCAGAGTGGTAGTGATGTAGAGTGGTGTAAAGTGGCGTAGAGTGGCGTAGAGTGGGGTGGGGCGGGGCAGAGTAGAGTGGGGCAGAGTAGAGTGGGGCAGAGTAGAGTGGGGCAGAGTAGAGTGGAGCAGAGTAGAGTGGGGCAGAGAAGAGAAGAGTGGCATAGAGTGCAGTGATGTAGAGTGGTGTAAAGTGGCGTAGATTGCATTGCAGTGGCGCAGAGTAGAGTGCAGTGGTGTAGAGTGCAGTGGTGTAGAGTGAAGTGGTGTAGTGTAGAGTGGAGTAGGGTGGTACAGAGTGAAGTGCAGTGGGGTAGAGTGCACGGGCATGGAGTACAGGGTGGGAGGGAAAAAGAAGCTACATGGATGGAGATATGGGAGAAGGAATGAAAACACAAGCACTCATATGGAGTACTTGAACACAAAGAAACAAGTAGTTCCAAAAATGGAAGCAGTGGATGGACACAAGTACTTGGCCCATGCTCCAGTGGAAAACCAAACTTAAGAAGAGGACATGACACTCGCACCCCGTGGTAAACAGGGACGAGGGAAATGAGAGTGACGCGGAAGCTAACAAATGGTAAGCTACAGGCGGGCTGCAAGCCCACTGTATATAAACAACATGACTAGGGGAAACCTAAATATAAAAACCAGAGGCAAAAACCAAAAGGCAAACAGGGACGAGGGAAATGAGAGTGACGCGGAAGCTAACAAATGGTAAGCTACAGGTGGGCTGCAAGCCCACTGTATATAAACATGTCTCGCAGAGAAAGCGCATGCGCTGTCTGGGGGAAACCTAAATATAAAAACCACAGGCAAAAACCAAAAGGCAAACAGGGACGAGGGAAATGAGAGTGACGCGGAAGCTAACAAATGGTAAGCTACAGGTGGGCTACAAGCCCACTGTATATAAACATGTCTCGCAGAGACAGCGCATGCGCTGTCTGGGGGAAACCTAAATATAAAAACCACAGGCAAAAACCAAAAGGCCGGTCGTGGCAAAATGTTTAATTTTCATAAAAGTAACTACTGCACATAATTTCAACAGAACTCTACAAGTGCTTCCTAGCAGGCAGGTGTGTATTTAGAACAGATATAGAAAGCTTTTTTACTTTTAATGTACATCACAGGAAAATATGATTGTTAATGGTGCAAAGAAAAGGTACTAATAGCTTTGAATTACTATAAAATGAACACAAAGTTTAAACACAAAATAATGACAAAAAATATATATAAAAAGGATAAATAGAGGAAATAAAACATTGGAAATGTAAAGTACTGGCCCACCAGTCATGGCACAGAAGCACACTTCTTTTTAGATCTTGCCTGAGACTGCGCTTACGCTGTTGGTTCCGATACATTTTGTTTACTTACAAGAGTCTTTGAGCCAGCCAATAGCTTGGTTGGCTTCTTCATTGCTCTCATTTCCTTGCTTCTCTTTGGTAAGTGTGTGCATCAATGCTACACGGCAAATGCGTTGGTGTGCAACATGCCTAAAAACATTGAAAAAGCCAATCACTTGCATAGGTGAGACCTATTTGCTTTGCCAGTGCCTTTTTTCCCCTCCGTGACTTCCATCCACTCGTTTAAGCATAAATAAATCAGGCAAAATGCTGTCACTTGCATTGCAATGAAGGTAAGGGATGACATGGACTGGCGGATTGTTGTATACGTTGGTGAATGAAAGCAAAATGTGAATGACAGTGGACCAGACCAATAGATGAAGGGGGCTGACAAAAAGCCCCACTATGTATGTATATGTGGATGTACCTTTTTCATGTTTTTTTTTTTAGGCCTGGCATTTACCAAGACAATTTGACTTTACTAGAACTATATTTACAAAATACTTATCTATAGGGGCTTTCAGCCAGTTCTCTTCATTCATTGGTCTATTATTGTGTCATTCATATTTTTCTTTTGCAGACTACAGCACATAGCATAGGGTTCACCCCACTTCAGCCATTGGCTATCTTCACTGTGAGTGACGGAACAATTCTCGTCCAAAAGGAGCACAACCACAAAGAAAGAAGTTCCCTTCAATGCCAAGGACAACTATGGCAATGTACGCTTTTGACACTCCAAAAAAATAATTTTCTATAAACTTTGCCAATGTTTGTTTTACATGAGGCTCTCAAGGCTCTAGGACAGTCCTAAAAAGGGCACTTTTTTTTTTTAAACCAGATTAGTAGTTCTTACAGTCAAAAAAATATTTTGCCTGGATTATCCACACACCTCCTCTGTTGCTGGTGGTGTAGTTGGCAGAGTTTCATTGGAGCTGTGACTGTCCTGTCTGCTGAGCTGTTTGCTTATAAAAGGGTTCGGACCGCGCATGTGTCTGGCCAAATGTGATATTTCTAGGGGTTCGTTAAAAACACCTCGGCTCCTTCCCGCAGGTGAGTTGTAGCCCACACCATGGACCTTGCAGTCTGGGTGTGAGAAGGGAACCCAAAAATGAAGCAGGTCACCCTCAGGTGAATGGGGGTTCTTGTCCTAAAAGGATTTCTCCCCTGGCAGCTCTATCACACATACATAAATATGGTCTCTTTGGTCTTTGCCGTTCTGTATTCGCTTTATAACCAGGCGTACATGTGAGTTTCATAATGTCTAGCGATTAGTACGCCTTTGGTCAGGCCCTTCCCACTAGATCCCTTGCGTGGATACATTACATATCAAATCCTTAACATCCAACATCACTTAATACAGCACCTCCCTCATTAGCAAATCAGATATTACAAAAACAAAAGTTCACATGTACAGATACATGCTACAGATATTTACTGGGGAAGGATGCAAACGTTTAATATTGCAAGGTTTCATATCACAAGGGCATATTTCTGCAGCAACTAGTACCTTGTACCCATCCAAAAATGTAATGCCTGAAAACTGTGGGGACTGGGAAAGGACTCGCCGAGCCAGTGTGCATATTTAGACTGAGTGGCCCGATACTGGAAATGTTATTGCTGCAAGGCATTACCGATTTCGAAGACAGACAAGGAGTAAGTGAAAAAGAGAATTGGACTGTTAGGCAATGGGAGCGAGAGATTACAGACTTAATGTGAGCTACAACGAATCTCCCACACTTCTCAAACACAAGAAACCAGAGGTATACCGGTTTCAGTAATGATAACCTAACCTCACCCTTGCTAAGTTAACTGATGCAGCAAATTATTCATCAATGAAAACACGCAAGACGATCTATTTAACAACAAGACTTAACAACAACAGAGACATTATCTTTATAAGTTTATATCTAATTAACTTGTAGCTTTTGTCAGAAAGTATTCATAGGGCTAAAGGTCGAGAAGTGCCAAATTAGTTCTTCTGGATATGGCCCAGAAAACTGCTATAGCCACCAACTAGAACCAGCAGGGTACGAGCATTAAATCAACAGCAGCAAATGAAAAACCATTTTTTATACACACACATACACTATGAAGAGCCACTGAAGAGGTATTACCAAAGTCACTGATGAAATATTGGAATGCACATTACACAGACCAGACAGCATCACACAGTATTCACAAAGGCTGTATTGTGTGCAAATGCCATCTCCCATTCACCTCTGCCATGTTCATACAAGATGGTATGTCCTTTGCAGGTCCTGTCTTGTCTATAGAGTTGCATGATTGGTCAAGAAATGCATAAACTATATTGATTTTTAAGGTGATTTTATTTAGTGCTAAATAGTCAATGTACGATCTTTCCCTCCTTTCAGCTTCAGGAACAAAGAACTTCGGGGAAAGCTTCAGAATATCCAAATATTTATCTAGATACATATGGAGATGGTTGTTCTTGATTTCCAAGAGAGTATAGATGATACTACAGAGTACAGTTCCATTTGAAAGTCATGATCAGAGAGGTGGCAATATCTCTTTTATTAGGCACATGAATGAAGTTGAAATATTGAATAAGAATGTCTTTCTCAGTGACTGTGTGTAGGAAGGTGGAGTATTGTGTAGAGATGCTGGTTAGGCTTTGTAGGAAAGTACCCCTTTTGGCATGGTTACCCCCTATGTTTTGCCAGACTCTGGTGCATTTTTTGCTGAATGTGCACTAGGTTACTGCTAACCAGATTCCCAGTGCCTATGCTCTTTCCCAAAACTGTACTTTTGTTTCCACAATTAGCACGCCTCTGGCCCACATATAATTCCCTTGTAAAAGGTACCAGTGGTACCAATGGCATTGTGACTAGAGAGGGTCTCTAAGGGCTGAAGCATGCATTGTGCCACCCTAAGAGACCCCTCACCAAACACATGCACACTGCAGCCTGTGTATTCTGGTGCAGATAAAAGTGAAGAGTCTACCTGGCACACATTCTTGTGATGAAATATGAACTGATAAAGGAATGGCTATTGTGATTCTGCTAATGGAGGGGATGGTGAGCCTTAATATCATTGGACTCTCTGTGCACTGTGTGTATGTCCCTTGTTTTAAGATTATAAGACACACTTTTTCATTCCAAACTGGTTTATGCTCCATGATGCACTGGGTTATGCATTGTTCGGGAGCCCCTTTTGGAATGTTCATTATGAAGACAATGTGATGGCTAAATGCTCGCACTTCCTTTTTAATGTAGTGCCATCTTGATCATGTAAATTAGAAGTAGTTAAGGTACATGTATTTGTTCACTGTTGGGGTTGAGGTGCGACTGCTCAGTGTGGGTTTTGGGTATAACTGAATCTAAACCCAAGTAAATTAAAAATACCCAGTTGAAACACAAGTGGGCTGCTAACACAAAGGGAGAAGTGTTGTTGACTGTGAGCTGCTGAGCTCGAGCGGTACTTTAAAGATGGCCGCTTTTGTGCTCAGGAGCCTCTGGAGGGTTTTGCCGGTATTCTATTTCTGGGCCTTCCATTTCCGGGTTGTCCGTCTTCCCTGGATATTTATTATGAGCAGGTTCGCGTCCCGATTACTGTGGAGCGGGACGGAGCACCAAGCAGAATAGAACACCGCGGTAAGGGGATCAGAGGATACCATTTTTAACTGGCTGTGAATAGAAGGTGAGAGTATCCATGTTGATACGGTTGAAATGGATGTTGCAGCTGACATAAAAGGTTAGTTGGGACAAGACTACCCGGCAATGGCGGGGCAGAGAGTCTGAGAGCTGTAAATTGGATTTGTCTATGGCGCTGTATTTAAATTGTATTGTCGCTGTCTTTTTTGACAAAAGTAGGAGACCTGCGAATAAAGAATCCCTGGTTTTAACAATATGATCCATTGTGATTGTAGGTGATACTGACGCTAGCAGGCATAAGTGGAATTGCGACTTTATAGCGCAATATCCCAGAAGGTGGCGTGCAGGTACGACGGACCACAGCAGCCCCTCGGTAAATGTATATTAAAGTGTATATATACAATTTACGAGTGAGGTCTTTGGATTTCACTGTCTAGAGATTCGGTTGTGTTTTTATTTGCATTTGCTGCACAGTTGTGTTTTACATATTTCTTTTTGTCATGTAACCACAGGTATGAGTGATCCACAAGCAAGGTGTTAAGTGGTCCCACACTTGCCCTGATGAAGTTGCCGGAATTACAGTAGGCAACAAAACATGTTGGCTTATATAGTGATAAATGGCCAATTAGATGCCGTTTTTAAGTGAGGACGCTTGCTACATTGAATAAATCATTGTTGTAAGTAAGCGGTACCTCGTTTTAATTGAGGATTGCATCTCCTCTTTTGTGTGTGGGACATGGTAGGCACGCAGTGATTTTTCATGCTGAACGTGTCATCTTTATGCACCTATTCTTTTTCACTCATTTTGTCATAGATTTCTCAGCTTAGAGGAATCTCTTTACTTTCATCTTTGTTTTCCACTTCAAAAGTTACTGGTGATAATAAGTGTGGGCATACTGGTAAATTATATGCCAGCAGCCCCCTTGGTGTTACTACCGTGAGGTACTTCCCATTCTTTCACATATATTTTCTACACAACGTAATGTGGTGAAAATACAAAAACTTTTTTGTTGTTGCTTGGTGGAAAGTGTGGCACATGACGTGATTGAATATTAAGGATGAACAGTAGGACATACAGGCAAGTAAAAATTGCACTGCCATATAAGGGGAATTTAGACCCTTAGTCCATAAAATTGTAAAATACTGTTCTTAGTTGGTCAGGTCTTATTGTGAAATACATTGTTGAGTGGGGGGCGACCCGACTACTTACCCCCTGGTGCTCCTTTTTGTTATTGGACACATTCTTGTGTGCCAAGCCTACAAGCACTGCAAGAGGCATAGGTAAGTCACCCCTACAGCAGGCCTTATAGCCCTAAGGCAGGGTGCAGGATACCTCATGTGAGGGCATAACTGCATGAGCAGATATGCCCCTATAGTGTCTAAGTCCATTCTTAGACATAATAAGTGCACTGTGAAGCTATACTGAATATATGGGTTGGGAGCTTCGTGCTACGAGTTCCACAACTCCATGATGGCTTCACTAAATTCAAAGATGTTTAGTACCAAACATCTCAGATTAATGAGCCCAAACTGATGCCAGTGTTTATAATTAAATGCACTCAGACCGCACTTCAGAGGTGCCCCCTGCAAACCAACCAAACCACTAGTGTGTGCCTGACTGGTCTGCACCAGCCTGCCATCTCTAGACATGTTTCTGAACCCCCCTGAGGTCAGGGCCGGCTTTAGCACTGGTGGCGCCCAGTGCGACAATGTTTTTTGGCGCCCCCCAGTGACCACCTCCACCACGGATTCCCTCCCCACCACCGTTTAACAGTCTCCATAACCACTCTCTCTCAGATGCATTTAATTAATTTTATAGCGTCACTCATAAAGTGAAGGGTGTCAGAGCACTTTACATAACACACACATTAGACAGAGACTATCAATCATAGGTGTGTAAATCAGTGTATAGGAAATATTACATAAGACAGAGGACAACAATGGGTGGACTCGCATATTATCCATACAGGTAGGCAGTATAGTTGAAGAGTACTTGGTCTGGAGAAGCACAAACTCTGAATTTAAAATGTAACACAATGGATTGGGGCTCTCTTTAATAACAAGAACTGATTTGTACCCAAATTAATCCTTTTTGCAACATTAGAATAATGAAAGTCTGGGGAAAAAATCCAAACGCTCTAATCTATACTTTGAAGTCCGCACGCAGTTTTTTGACAGTTAATAGCTCACTGTAAACTGCAACTAACAAAAGGAAGTCACTGACAAAAGCAGTAACCAGCGGACCTGTTTACATTACATTCACTTTGTGATCTGCATGGTACATGTTCTTTGCAGCAGGCATATTAACCCTCTGCGCTACCTTACCATGAATCAAAACATCCAGGAGTCAAAACTTCTACTAGACAAAACTCCGATCTCGCCTAGAAGAACATTAATCACCTGAGTTTTGACATATTAATTGTTGCCTGAAAATTGCTGGAGGCCCATAACGGGGCAGCAGGTGCTTTTAAGCACAATATAAACTAGCAAACAGGCGCCCCCATGCAAAGTCAGCACCCGGTGCGGTGGCATCGGCCGCACCGCCTTAGAGTCGGCGCTGCCTGAGGTGGGAGCCTTTTGCTCTTGTGGGTCAGAAACAAAGCCAGCTCTGGGTGTAGGTGCTTCTCACCTACCCCCAAGCAGGAACTGCATAGAATGGCAGTGAGCCTCAAAGGCTTCCTGCCCTTTGTTATGCTGACCAGGGTCTCTCCAGCTAGTTGAGATGCCCGCTCCCTTGACCAAGCCCCATATTTGGAGGCAAGATTGGCGGGAAAATTAGTAAGCAAGAAAAGTGTGTCCCCCTCAGCCAGGACCACCCCAGAGGTGCCCTGAGCCGAAGTGACCCCTGACAATACTCCATATTGTTTTGGAGAGTTCTAGCCAATAGGGTTAGGGATATGCTCCCTCCCCAGAGGGAGTCGACATACAAAGGGTGTAGTCACACCAAAGGTAAGTAGTCCATTGGCTACTGCCTTCTAACCCCTGTAACGCCCCTAAATTGAGTATTTTGGGGCACCCCTGAACCTTAATCCTCGGATTACTGATGGCCTACAAAGAAGAGGACAAAGAAGAGCGTGCAGTAGTGAAGACAGAAGACACCAACTGACTTAGCCCCAGCCCTACCGGCCTGTCTGCAGCCCTCAAAAACTCTGCTACAGAAGAGCGACTTGTCCTGCAGCCCAGCGACCTCCAGAACCCTGGGAGGACTACTTGCCTTCTACAAAGACTCCTGATCTCCCGTGGACAGTGGACCTGTCCAGAAGAAAACCAAGTTTAAAGACCAAAGCTCTGCCTGTGGAACCACAAAGTCAACCACCTCTGCACCCGACGCCCACGGTCCGAGTCCAAGAGGCCCACCGGTCCAGATAAGCTTCCCCAGCGATCCTGAGCAAGAGTCCCTCATGGGTTAACCCCTGCGAGACTCCACGTCGATGCCTGCAGCCTCAGCATGACGACACCCCCCAACCGCGACCGTACTTGTAAGCTGACTTCCGACGCCACAGGACACCCCGGCATCCGGAGCTCCTGGGCCTTGGGGAGATCTACCGACGGTGTCCCGATGCTCCAGCACATCCCAGCTTACCTGGTCAACTGTAGATTTCTTTCATCCAGCCTCCTGGCCTGAGCCTGCAGCCTTTTTCCAAGTTTGAGATTATCCATTGGTTTGCATTGGGTGCCAGACGCTGTGTTGTCACAATGCACCCGGCCGCCCCTGTGCCCCTAGAGATACAAGTTTGGTGCTGCCTTGTGCCCCCGTGTTTACCTTAACCGCTGGAGACTGGGTTCCAAAACAGTGCTACTCACCTGCAAGTAGTACCACTTCGATTGCCTCCTTTATTGGATAACATTGCCACCAGATCCTGAGTTTGACCTGGTGGTACTGTGAGGCCACTTACCTGAACCTTGCCCGGTACTGATTCTTCATTCAAAAGCACAATACCATAAATCGTTTGCTTACCTGCAAATTACTGACTGTGTTTCCTCCCATGGGATAACATTGTACGGATTGAAAAATGCGCTGTGTCCACATTTTACATTGAAAAACAGTGATATTGCAAAACGTATTTTACTGCACCAAAGAATCTCTGGTTCTATAAAATAATTATACTAAAAGTAATATTTTTAGAAACCATTGGTCTCGGATTTAGTCATCGAGTATGTGTAATCATTTCTTGCCTGTGTGTGTACAATTAAATGCATTAGCACTGCCCTCTGATAAGCCTAACTGCTGGCCCACACTACCATAAAAGAGAGAATTAGTATTATCTACTTTAGCTTCTGTAAAACCTCTGGGGATCCACTGTACTCAATGCACACTATACCTTACTTTGGTATAGTATATACAGAGCCAGCTTCCTACATGCTTCACTATGCAATACTCTCACAATACCCCAAAGATGGTCCTTGGATTCACAATAATAAATCCTTAGCTCAGTCCTGGTAGAGTGGCAAAGAGCAGTCAGGCTTTACTAGAGGATTGTGTTAAGCATTTCAGAGTTCCAATATGGATGATAGGTAATTGACACAATCAAAGAAATCCAACACCAATTTATAAAAATAAAGCAGATTTTTATATAAATTTAGACACCAAAATGAAGTCAATCAGAGAAGTGTAACCGGATCTATGGATTTTAGTAGCAAAATTAAATCAGTGCAAAACAATACTGCAAAACGTTAGCATTGCGGTCAATGGGAAAAAGCACTAGTGACAATCGGTCATTTGCAGTTCAAGTTGCGTGGAACCTAAGAAAGGCTAAGGTGATGCAAGTCTCAGGACCAAGTCACAACAGTCAGTTCGATTTTACCTGGCTCGAAAAGCCCGGGTGCAGAGTTGTCCTGGCTGTCCTTGGTGCTGAAGCGGGAGCACCGGGGGGAGCTGGTATTACCGCTTACACAGTGCTGGTGAGGAAATAGGTGAAAAAGGTCAACAACTAGGCCACTGCTGGTGTCGGATGAAGGTGCTGCAGTGTTCTGTCGAGTTGCAGCGTCGAGTAAAGGTGGTGGTTGTCGGACTGGCCACCAACAAGCCTTGGCTGCGCTAAGTTCAGCAGAAAGTTATTTTGAGGTCCAGGGGAAAACGGTAGCCGTCTAAAACTTTCTGGAGCTCAGGACTACGTTTCCTACAATGTACTGGACCATCTACTTTTGGGCGATCCCTCGGAGGGCCTGATGACCAGCGATTCTTTGGTTCTGGTACATTGTTTTTATTTGCAGTGTGCAGGGGACTAGTGCCACTAGTTCAAGGGATTCGGGAGTTGGCTTTGGCTCTCAAAGGGTTCCCTCTGTCTGGGGGAACTAGTCTTTGGTATTGGAGGAGTCGCTGTCATGCAGTTCCAGGAAGGTTGCCACAGGTGCAGGGTATCACGCCTTTGGTTTGTGCAGCTCCTGTTTTTGCAGACTCTGGTCTCTTCTGTGTCCTTTGTTGCAAGTAAGATCAGAACGGAGGTTCTGGTGCCAGAGGTGTCCCTTAAATTCTAGATTTGGGGGCATTAGTTTGTAGGTACAAGTGACCAATGGGCTACGAGTCCCAGTGGCTAATCCGCCCCAGAGGTAACCACATCGGGGGTGTGTATCACCTTTTCTAGCCATTACCCTCTATTCTGCCACGTTTAAAAATGGCAGAAACCTTCCATAGCTGTACAGACCAGGTAGTCTACCCTAGAGGTGTGGCTAGCCTTCTGGAGGAGTACACCTGAATGCACAACTCTCCCACCTGCCAGGCTTCAAATATGCCTGGGGGCAGGGGAAGGGCTGTTTCCTCCTTTGGGAGACAGCCTTGTAGCATACCACAGGCGGTGAAAGCTTTGAAGCTCACTGCCTTGATGTGCCACTTCACTGGCCATCCTGTCAGGGAGGGAGGTGTGACCTCTTTCTCATCCAGGCCATTGTTTCGGACTCTTCGAAAGTTCACACCTCCTGATGGGGGGGGGGTCAGATTCCTGTCTTGGCTGCAGCAGCTGTGGGCTGGGAGCCAGAGCACAGGAATGGGTGGGGCAGCCAGGTGGGCAACCTCTAAGGTAGCCACCTGAGTGCATGCCACATCATCCTCGACACGAGATTCATGTCAGGGGTGATGAGGCATGTTTGTTTGAAACCAAACATGACATATTTTGGCAGAATCTTAATGGAGCTGGCAACCTCAAGATTGCCCGGGTGCCAGCTAATGGTATCCTATGAACTGCTGATCACCTATAGTAGCCCTTAATGGAAAAGGCTACTATAGGGAGATATAAGCTTGCACTTATATGTCCTCACCTTTAATATAATGCACCCTGACTCCTGGGCTCAGGAGGCCTTCCTTAGGGGTGACAGGATATATTAAAAATAGTGCGTTGACCTTGCCACACATGGTGAGGGCAAAGTCGATTTTGAGCAGTATGCACTGCTCCTGCAGTATGCAATGGCAGGACTGTTGTCATCTGTTTACTTGAGTGACTCTGGGTGGCACAAACAGTGCTTCAGGCCCTGGTGATTCTTTTAACTCCCTGGGTACCACTTGTACCATATACTAGGGATTTATAAGGGGGATTAAGGTCCTTGCCAGTTGGGGTTATCAATTCACATGTATCAGTTTTAGTGAGAGCACTGGCACTTGGCCTGGGCAGCAGGCTCCAGTCATAACCATCAACATTGGAGCAAAAAGTGTTGCGGGCGATTATACAAAAAAGGGCACTTTCCTACACGGTGGCATATATATAAGGCATGAAGGAACTGGTGTACCTGGAAGTTTCTACCAAATCAAGTCTGCTGACTGTTATGAGAAGTAAAGGGAGCAGTGAACAATTCCCAGTTCATACTACCCTTATGAAGAGTAAGCCAGGTCAGGTTATGCGCATTTGTAAAGTGCACTATCACCCGCAAGGATTCCTGGTGCTGAGCAGGTATGAGCTTAAAACTGTGGTGCAACAATAATTTTGAAAATAATTTCAACCCGATGTTTACCGCATTCCAATCTTGTGTGCACTGTTTGGGCCCTGTTGACAAGATGAAACCTTCAGCAGTTACTGCAGTTTGGTCACACTAAACAAGGGATACTTTACTATTGGGCATATCCACCATCATAGGCATTTCAGCTTACTTTAGAGTCAACCATGACTATCCTAACAGTGTCATCACACACAAGAAGGATGTATTCAGGCTTAAAAGAGGCATCACATTAGCTGCACTAAAACTAGCAGTGTCATGTTGTGAGCCCTATAGATTACCCTCACTATGTTTTGAGCATTCTAGTTTTCCGAAAGAATTGGCTTGTTATTGGGTCTAGCTAGGCAGTTTAAAAAATATACTTTTCAACTGCAGTACCGGCATCGAAAATTAAAACTATCCCTTTTCTCCTTGAACAACCCCTCCTACCTCCCTCGGTTCCATATTTGTCTACTGGAGGGGGTCATATTTGAGGTGATCCAGTCACATGTCCTTTCCTATCATGCAGTTATTTTTCACTCTAGTGATCTGAGCATCAACAATCAAATCATATATTCAAATTCACTAAGTCAGTACGTCATTGGCTGGGGATCAGTTTCTGCAAGAAAGTATTTCAGTGTATTTCTTCTGGCCATTCTCTTTCAGAAATCAGCTGATTAAAATGTGAATTAAGGTACCAAATTCTGTTTGCCCCGTCTCATTTCTAGTTCTCCTTGTGCGGACATCATGATTGTCTTAGCATAAGGTATGTGCTGCTCAAATTCATGTTTGAGCACTGTCCAATCAGGAAAAGTGGTATTTATTTCTTCTAAAAACGTAGCACCTTTGCTGCTGTGTCTCCTCCCAAGTAGGCAACGAGAAAAGCTGCCCGAAACTGTGCACTAGTTAATGCTTCTGGGCAACAGATGAAGTGCAACTGTACTTTGGCAAGGTCCTCAGAGAACCTTTTGTACAACTGGGTGTGTGAAAGGGATGCATTTTGTGGTTTCCCCCAAAAGTAATGGACATACCCAAGGAGGAGGAGGGAAGAAAAAGATAAATAAAGCTTGGAAAATGCTGTAGAAGAGAACAAACATAACACAAATGTCAATGCTGTGTTGAAGGTAACGAGGTTTCCCTGGCCTACTAGCTTACTATCTTCCCTGCTCCACATCAAATTGCTATTTCAGCTTCAGAAGCTGCAATATTTTGCAGTTTCTGACCGTTATCTTAACATTGCGACCATGTTACCCAGAAGGAATTTCTATTGTGGGCTCAGTATTCTAACAGAGCATCTGGATATCAGGGGCAGCACACTTCCAGAAGCCCACATTGCAGGTGCCTGGACTCTGCCCTACCAGGTCCCATATTACAGATAGGGCGCACTTTCCATGTTTGCGCCACGGCATGGGACTGCCCCCCCCTTTCATCCCTTTAGAGGATGAAAGGGCGCCTTATAAATGCAGCCCTGTAAAGGGATGAAAGGGCATGGCCCCCAGAAATCCCCTTGCAGGCGGATTGCCGCCTGCACAGAGAAACACGGAGCAGCTTTTAAACAGCTGCTCCATATTCGTCTTGAATGCGCTGCCCTGGGGGCAGAGCCAGTTCACGGCTGCCCCACGGGCAGCGCATTCATCCTGATGGGGCGCACTTTCCATGTTTGCACCCGGCGCACTAGCTTTAAGGTTCATCATGGCGCAAACATGGAAAGTGCGCCCTATCTGGACTTAAATAATGCATTCGAGTCCTTGCTCAACTTAGTCCTCTTGAAAGACAAGTTACTGATGTATGCAAATGATGATATTCTCTCCAATAGAACAGCCGTTCTTTTGCAACGGCCACTAAATTGTTCAACATATATAGAATGATGGCAGCTTTTTAAACAACTCTATAAAAAAATAACCGTCTCTTGGACATGCAAGTGCAGTGATGGGGTCTCTGGTTCGGCTTCGAAATAGATTAAATCCTTTCTTTAGGAAATATCCAATTGTGTCTTTTTGTTTCCTTTTTCAAGGATTTAACTTTGAACACCCACATTATTTAATGTATACATGGCACCTTTGATTAGATCTTTTGATTTCTCCCGCATGACGTATGAAGATGATACCTGATTCTAGTCGCCATCTCTGACAATCGTGGCATGCTATTTGTAATTTTATTTATATAGTGCTTACTACAGGTGAGGCGCTGAAGCACTTTTTACACCGGGGCGCATGCTGCTCCAGCAACCAAAGGTTGGTGGTTAGTGCCGTGTTTACTGGTTAGAATTGATTATTGGAATTAAACTTGAGCTCTTAAGAAAACCGTTTCATGCATTTATCTACCAAATTAAGGACTTAAATGTGATTAGGAGGGGAACGCAAGTTTATGCAAATGGTTAGTGGAATTAATAAATGAGCTAGATGGGATGCAGCAGTATTACTTACAAAGGGGTTAGTTATGATCTTTGGAGAGAGGTGTGGACAATATGTAGAAATCCAATAATAGAGATTAAGGCAAACACGTGATAGAGTAGGCTGTGTTCAGAGAAAGGAGGGATGGGAAGTAGGAAAATGTCATTAAAGGAAAAAAAAAAAGTGGTGACACGTTTTAAGTCAAGGTAGGTTTTCATGCAGGGCTTTAAGAATATAGGAAGAGGTGTTTTCACATTGCATGCAATCTGAGGATGCATCAATGTAGAAGGAAGAAAATTATTTGCATAAGATGGAGTGTTCTGCTAGAAACTTTTGAAAGGCACGAGATTCACATGAACATTATATCCACTGCTCAAATACCACTGGACCAAAACTACAGCAAAAACAGTTGATCAGCGCAGAGGTTGGAAGGGTAAACATAAAATAATGTGTATTTGTAAAGCGCATGTTCACCCAAAGGTATCTTGGCACTGAATAAGAGATGCTTTTTGTTATCCAAATCAATGGTACTCATTTTATCGACCTCAGAAGGATGAAAGACTGAGTGGACCAGCCAGGATTTGAACCTGTGACCATGAGGTCGAACACAGACCCCTACAATGGATGCATTAGTCCACTAAGCCACCATACCTGGCCAGTAATGACTGGGTGCATATATTTGAAAATATCAAGATTTACACAGCATTTGAAAGAAGCAGTAACCTTGCGACTGCCTCAACATGAGAAAACATAAAACATTGAAAGGAGATTCTGCACGTGCTGAAGCAGATGTCTTTACCTAAAGTTGCCTCACAGTATTAAACAGGATCCATTTGGATGCCCCAGGTTTAGTATGGAACTAGATGAGAGGGAAGAAGAGACTTCACAGACAATGGAAATGTACTGCCTGCATTCCTGTGGGTGGAAGGAGGTGATCCAGACACTACAGTGGGAGGAGTGGAGACAGGACTACATTTAGAAATTTCTTGTGAACCTTGTTAGCTAGGGGCTGTACATTAAGTCTTCCAAAGCACTGTGCTTTGGCAGATAGTACAGGGGAGGGTGGGGCTCTAGTTTCTGTTGCTCAAGGTGAGGAAGTTTCTTAGCCAGGCATGTTCTTTTTTTCTGTCCCTAATTGCTGTGTCAGGAAGGTTGAGGTGAAGAGATTTTACACCTCCCTGCGCCTCTGTTGAGGGTCCACCTGCTTGGAGCCGGGCCCAGTAACTTATTTTTTAACAGCATAAAACAAACATGAAAAAACACACCTTCACCAAAACCTCACTTCACTTACATAAATGCAACGAAAAAAAAAAGTATTTTTACTACAATGAAAAATCATTCTACACCAGCATTCAACTTGTTGCTTTAAAAACAATTTCCCTGCTAGGAAAAGATGTCGTTTTTAGGTCGGGCCTGGGCAGCGCATGTGCTGCTCTGCGAGGCATGCTGTATTCAGGTAAGACCATGAAGCTCCACCCATATTTTTCATTGGCTTGTGTCATTGTCCACTGTAAACTGTGGCTGTCCATTGGTCAATAGGCTTAGTAGTCCCTCCTTAGTACTGCCTTGTCTAATTTTGTAACCTCCCATGGCGAAACCCCCTGTTATGTGGGTTGTTACTCGGTAGGCTTCAATTACAGGCTCCGAGCACTATTTTCTCAAATAGCATTGTCCTGCCTGCTGTTGCAGGCAGGACAAGATCTCTCCTAACGCTTCTTTTTGTATTTTTATAGCACAGGCGGTGGCATTTGCAATGCAGTAGGTCTTGCATTCGCAAGAGTTTAAGCTATTGGCATTGTAAATGACAATGCCTTTTATCGGTTTTAAAAACAACACATAAATAAAAGGCATTGTCATTTACAATGCCAATAGCTCAAACTCTTGTAAATGCGAGACCGATTGCATTGCAAATGCTTGTTTCATGTTGACATCGGCATGTAAAAATCATAATCACAGGTAACTATCAAGATCCGGTGAGATTTAAAAGGAGGCTGACGGTGCATGATGTGACCGCAAAACCCCTCTGGTGAGGACAACGATATTGAACATCGAGCACCCACAGACAGTTTGGTGAACACTGTGTGCTTTGTACAATGCACTCTGTTCTTTGTGATCTGGGGAATTTATATTTTGCACATTGTGTTTTCTATAAAACGATAATGCACCGGAGGTGCTCTCTATGAAACACATTATGCGATTACATGACCAGACTCAATCTACAGAATATTGCGGCAAGTAATATTTGGCACTATATGAATAGGGGACACGAATAGGAACTTTCGCTCCTTTGTACAGCGCTCTGATATCCATTCGGGTCATGTTCACGCTTTATAAAACTTATCAAATAAATAAAATAAACTTCATTTAATTATTTGAAAAGTTTTATAAAGCACGAACATGACCCGAACGGGTATCAGAGCGCTGTACAAATGAGCGGAAGTGGAATGAGGTAAAAGCATGAATACATCATAGAGGAACATGAAAAGCAATGAAGTCATAGGGAGCTCGAGGAAAAATAAAATTACAATGTTGGACCGAGGTAACAGCCCATCTTGTGGGGCTTGTAAAGTTCCAGAAGAGCAATAAATCTAATAGGGGCACGCGAGGAGACAAAATTAGAACTTTTGAACAAAAGTATCAAAGAGTGTCAACAGGAGATGGAAGCAAGTTAAGATGGCTCCGGGACTATTGCTTTAGATGGTCATTCAGGAATCATTCATAATTGAGGATTTTGTGTGACATTGCACATGGTTATCTCTTTGACACTATAGATATTACAACGATGTGTTTTACAGTGCCAGAAGTGATGCTAAACTTTGCAGTATTAATTTGCTTATCTTGAATTGGGGAAATATGTGAATAGTTGAACGCATGGTTTTTTTCTTTGTTTCACAATATTTAATAACTTCATGATGAAGGATCCAAGGTCCGAAATGCATTGAGGATTGTCATTTTTAAGCACTTGTGGTTGGTTAAATATCTGTGGGATGAAACCACAAGAATTGATATAAGTTTCTTCATAACATTGAGAAGAAGCAATTAAACAAAAAATTCAGCCATTTCATGGTCGTATGAACATTTGTTTAATTTTTTGTACAGTGAATCACAAAAGTCTGATTACAATTGAAGAACCCTCATTTGTGACTAAAAGGAGTGCGAGGGGAGACACTATACCATCTGGGGTGCAGTGCAACACACAAGAACCACCCTACCTCAATGCTACGGACAGTGAAACCCACATGCGCAAACCAGCCTTCAACTCAGCAACAGTGATGGCTGCCACATACAAAAAGTGGTAGGACGGGGGGAGGTGGTGAGCAGGAGGGCGAGGGGGGGTGGGGGAACTATAATAATAATAATTTATTTTTAAGTTTAACTTACCTGCTGCCGGCCGCCTCCCGCGTCGTGCCTCGGTACTGGGACTTCCTTGTCCCAGCAGACACTGTGACTACGTCACAGACTCCCTGTCCAATCGATTGGCATGAACGGGCTGGAAAGATGCTACGCTCAGGGAGTCTGTGGGGTTTCGCTAACCTGGCTGTTCAATACAGCCTGGTTAGAGAAGCCTAAGTGCGTATGTGTGTTTTGGTCGGCCTGAGACGGCCAGCCAAACACATATGCGCACTTAGGGAGTGCACATAGGACTCCTCCTCCCCCCTCCCATGCCCCAGCCCGCGTCTCCCTGCACATACTGGCTGAGCCAGCGGCTTAAAAATAAAACGATAATGCAATATAGTTTTATTTTTTTGCTGCTGGCTCTGAGCCAGTGGGGGCGACGCTCCTCCGCCATCGAGGAGGAGCCGCCCCTGCTCAGCAAAGAGCATCAGCACGTCCATCAAGCTGCCAGCCTATGTCAAACACGGCTGCCTGTCCGGAGCCCCTCTTCTGACACATTTTAATGCAAACTTCCTCCATTTGTGCGCTACCTGCATGTAACCTATCGTTTCTTACCCTTTCAAGTACCTGTAAAATACAAATTCACCACTCACATGTTATGAAGGGCTATATAGATGTTCATTATATATTTTTTGGTTTGCCCTGAAACATTGCCTCCATCTCTTTTGCAGTCTTCTATCTGCGAATACTGCATACTCTTGATCAGATAAAATACAGTATTCGACTTTGGATATGAGTGTGCAAAATCTATCAGTTGGATTAAGCGTGATTTCAAAATTAAAGGCCAGCACGGGGATGCTGAATTCCATTCAGATTTCTTAAGCCGAGATTGAACCAAGAATGGCATACATATCACAATTGTAATCAAATATTCTTTGGAAAAACTGCTGTCAATTGGAAAACAGACGAGACTTGAATCTTGTTATTTTATTATGACTAGGAGCAGTTACTTACAGAAAAAACAGACTTCAACATCTTATAATCGGCACATTGATGGAGTATTCAATGTGTCATGTCAATTTTTCAACACCGATTTAAATACATTAATTCCAACAATATACAATAAATTAAGGTAAAAAATATTTTGGACACAAGCCAAACTGCGAATTAACAATCTAGATTTTATGGGAAAAATTTAATTAAAATGTGATAAACTGGGGAAAGGGCACATTTTACCTCCAGGCATGTGGCTGCTCTTCGATGTTGAGCTGAAAAACTGATAGCGCTTAAACGGACTTTCTAGAAATGTGAAAGGCACTGGACACTGGAAATTTGTCCATTAATACAGTATTGCTATTCTTCAGTGGCTAGTGATTTCAGGGAAGTACAACGTCCATTTCTTGAAGAATTAAACTAAAAGATGCATCCAGAGCATTAGCCATCTGTACAGTGAACAAACACGTAAACCAGGTGAGTTTTTGGTCAAGTTCTGCTACACGTATGGTCAGACAATATTCAGAAATAAGGATAATATTCCAGTTCCTTTGCAAAATAACACCGCCGCAATTCGCTTCCATCCAATTATTTCCTCTTCTTTTTCTTTTCATCTGCAGCCATCTTTTGTTTGACCTCTTCCTCTGGTAGGGCCCCAAGTTTTTTTTTCTTTGCCTTCTTGACTTTTTCTTTGAAGGCTTCAATGTCTATTTTCGTTTCAGCGGAAGCTAGACAATGGAAATACAAACACACATTTAACAGTTTATATAACCTGGCCTCAAGTCAGACCAAGCTATCTAAAGAGGTGGTGAAAGATCGAGTCCTTTCGCCACATCTCAAGGCAGTCTCCGCATCTCTGCTTCTAGATTTTCCCAGCAACAGCACAACTGTGTTTTTTATGCGGCATCTAAACAGTTCTTTGGCTGACAGAGCCCCTTGCATAGACGTAACACGCATAATATTTCAAGAAATATAACATACAGAGGCAGTAGACAATAGTGAGATAGCAGATACAATGCGGAAACTACAGAGGTTCTGAACTTTCTGGCATTCAGGATTAAAAACAGTTTCACAATATGATTTAGAGACAGCAAAAAAGGAAGAAATGTAACAGGAGATTAATAAATTGTGTTCCAATGAGAACAGATTAGCAGAATCAAGATCAGATGCTGTTGGTCGAAAATAAATGGCATTTAAGTCTTGATTTGAACTCTGTCACAGGGAGGTGGCAAAATAAGCGCGAGTTGAGAGAATGTTCCAGATCATTGAGAGCAGAGCTTTAGTGCAGGACATTAATTGATTTTGGGGGTGTTCAAGCTGGAGGACAAACTTCCTTCTTGATGATCTATTCCTTTCCCAAATGATCAGTTAAGTCAGAGGTATCTGGGGGGTTCACAGATACTGCCTTACGGGGGAGGCAGGCGGGTTTATAGGTACTGCGTGTCTTTCTGGGTAGCAAGTTCTGGGTGTAAGGATTGGTGAGATGGTCAAACTCTAGCAATGGATTAAAGCTGGGCTGCTCAGAGAAGGAAAATGTTACTTACCCAGTAAGCATGCATCTGTCAGTTGCATGTAGTGCTGTAAATGCACATGCCTTGCATACTCCTGCCATCTAGCGTTGGGCCCAGATGCGGGCAAGTTGTTTTTCTTTGAAAAAGTATTTTCCTCTCGCTGGTCTATGCGCATGGTCATTGACTCCATTCGTAGATTGTTTTCTCTCACGGCAGGTGAGGATGGAATGTGAAGCAAAGCGTTGTGTAGTGGGACATCCATGCAAAGAAAGAGGAAAGTAAGATAGGAGGACCGCAACTGCCACAGGCGTCCGAGGAGAAGGGTGGGCATATGTGAATCTACAGCACTACATCCCACAAATAGATGCTTACTAGGCAAGTAACATTTTCCATTCGAGGTATGTGTGGCTGTAGATACACATGCTGTGCATAGCCTTTAAAGCAGTCCTCCCAGAAAGTGGCAGCTAGGCTGTGGAAGTTCCAGTATATTGAAAAAGTGTATTGAGTACTGCCTAGCTACTACTGGCTTGTTGGTAGGCTAGCACATCCACACAATAATGTTTTGTAGAAGTATGTGGTGTGGACCAGGTAGCTGCTTTACAGAGGTCAGCTATAGGGATGGTCCCCAGGAAGGCCATAGATGCTCCTTTTTTCTGAGTGGGTGGGATCTAAGAGAAATGGGCAAGGCCCTTTTAGCTTTAGCATAGCATGTCTGGATGCATTTTACAATTCAACTTGCAATGCCTGATTTGGATAGGGCCTTCCCTTTGTGGGGTTTGGATAAAGCAACTTAGAGCTGTTGCGTCTTCCTAAAAGGTTTAGTTCGGTCAACATGGTACATGAGGACTCGTTTAACATCCAAAATATGGAGAGCACATTACAACCGAGTCAGATTGAAGGAAAAAAAGGGTGTTCATTGGATTGATTGAGGTGGAACTGTGAGACCACCTTAGGGAGAAATCTGGGCCTGGTGCGGAGGACAACCCTATCCCGGTGTATCTGGAAGAAAGGTTCTTCTGAGGTTAGTGTCTGAGGCTCACTGACATGCCTGAGTGAAGTGATGGTGACCAGAAATGCTAACTTCCAAAAGAGAAACGTGAGGGGGCAGGAGTGGAGGGGTTCGACCAAAGGGCATGGGAGTCTTGTTAATGCAATGTTGAGGTTTCATGTCAGGGATAGTGGGACCAGAGGAGGAATTACTCTTGAGACCCTCCATAAAAGCTTTAAATCACTGGAATTCAGAAAAGGGAAATGTGTTGCTTGTTTTGAAGGTAGGCGGCTACAGCAGCTAGGTGTAGTCATATGGATGTGAAAGCTAAACCACAAGTCTGCAAGTAAAGTAGGTAGCAGACCATACCTTGCACTTTGACTGCTAGAGGGTCAAAGTGCTTTGAATGACAATAGTAGACTAATCTCTTCTACTTGGCTGCATAACAGTCACGAGTAGTAGGCCTGCGGGCTTCTTTAACAATGATCCTGCATTCAAGTACCTAAATTCTAAGAGTTCAGGAGCCAGATCGCAAGATTGAGAGACCTGGGGTCTGGGTGCCTGATTTCTCCATGGTTCTGTATGAGAAGGTGCGGCCTATTGGGGAGCCTCTCGTGCAGAACCGCAGAGTTCGAGGAGGGTGGTGAACCATGGTTAGCGTGCCCAGGATGGAGCCACCAGGATGAGAGACATCTGCCAAGGCCTCCGAACCACAAACAGAAGTAGTGGGAGATGAGGAAAAGCATAGGCAAATATCCCTGACCAACTCATCTATATTACATTGCCCCTGGACTGTGGAAACTTTGAGGCGAAGCTTTGGCATTTGGGGTTTTCTGCTATGGCGAAGAGGTCTATATCTGGGAGTTCCCAACACCCGAAGTAATGGAGGAGGACTTGCGGGTGGAGTTCCCACTCGTGGACTTGTAGCCGCATTCTGAGGAGGTCAGCAAAATTGCTGTCCACTCCCAGAAGGTACTACACTAGCAAATTCGCTTTGTGTCGGAGAGCCCACTGTCAAATGCTCTGGGCTAGGTGAGAGAGCTGGGGAGATAGGGTGCCTCATTGCTTTTGAAGATAATACATGGCTATCATGCTGTTCGTCTCGATGAGGACTGCTTGCCAACCAAGTGGGGAAGGAAAGCTTTCAACGCAAGGTGAACAGCTATTAGTGCCAGGTAATTGATGTGAAGACCCTTGTGGCTGGGTTCCCACTGACTTTGGAGAGACAGATCCTGTAAGTGTGCACCCCATCCCGTAAGGGAGGTGTCCGTTGTAATGGTACTCTACGTAACTGGGTCGAGAAAAAGCGGCTCCTGCACCAGGTTGTTTGTGTTTCACTACTGCAGAGAGTGAGAAGTGCAGCGGCTGATCAACACTAGATCGTCCCAATTACCCTCTGCCTGGGACCACTGGTGCGCCAAGCACACCTGCAACGGATGCACGTGTAACCTGGCATGGGGCACTATGGCTATACAGGAGGCCATCATGCAGAGGAGGCGCATGACTGTCCTGACCGTAATTTGGTGGGCTAGTTGAAAGAGGGATAAGTGCCTGGAAGTACTGTATTCTGGAAGCATTGGGATAAGCCATGCAGGCTGTAATTGGAGGGGCGGGTGGGATTGTGTAGCGTTGATGGGAAACCCTAGTTGGTGAAGGAGGTTAATTGTGATCGGAATCTGTTCGCAGCAGTTTTGACAGGTGCACTCTTGATGAGCCAGTCCTCCAGATAGGGGAAGACATGCGCAGATGAGCAGCCACCACCACAAGGCACTTGATGAATACCCTGGGTGCAGTGGTGACCCCTTAAGAGGAACACCTTGAACTGGTAATGCTTTCAGCTGACTACAAACCTGAAATACTGGCGATGTGTCCCGGGATGATTGGTATGTGCAAATAAGCATCCTTCAGGTCGAGAGCAGCCATGAAATTGTCTTGCTAGAGCAGTGGATGACATCCTGAAGAGTAACCATGTGGAAGTGCTCTGAAAGAATGTATTTGTTTAGGAGCCTGAGGTCCAGAACGGGTCGAGGGAACCGTCTTTTTGTTGGGGATGAGGAAGTACATAGAGTATACATCCGTGCTTTGCTGATGATGGGGGGTGGGTTCTATGGCCCCTTTGAGGAGGAGAATTTGGACCTTTGCCCCAAGCAGCTTTTGATGTTCTGGGGAGAGTGTGTTTGCGAGGTGGAACAGTGGAGGCGTGGAAGTTAGCTCCAGGCAAGAACCATGCTGGATAATATTTAACACCCACTGGTCGGAGGTGACGTTCTGCCAAACGGGAACGAACCTTTGGAGGCACCCCCCGGACCCCCCTCCAGCCCCAACAGGTTTTGTATCGGTGGGAAGGAATGGCAAGTCAGGGCTTGGTAGTGGTGGCAGTACCAGTGGGGGAGCCACCTTTACCCTTGCCTTTTGAGTTGTTGTCTGTCGGACCCTCTAAAGTAGCTCTGGGAGAGGACTGTTGCGCCTGTGAACATAGTTGCGATGAGGAGGCCTCAGGGGAAGTGTTTGAGCCTCCACAGTAGGGCGTGCGGCGAAAGGAGCGTTCAGCGCTTTTGACAACTCTGCATCTTTATTTTTCCCAACAGCTGGTCAACCTGCAGTCCAAACAGATGTTGGCCATCGAACAGCAGGTTGAGCAAGTTTTGCTGAACTGCTGGCTTGGAGCCTGAGATACGGAGCTAGGCATGCTTGCGCAAAAGCACACTGGAGTTTACCCCCTCCCCAACAGCAGATTCTGCGGCATCTAGTGCGCAGCGGATGGTGGTGTTGGAGATTTGCTTTCCCTCTAAGACCATCTCATAGCCCTTTTTGTGCGCTCCTCTGGGAGATGTTGGAGGAGCTCCCCCGTCTCGTCACAATGGGCATGGTCATACTTAAGAGGGCAGCTCAATGGAACTAGCAATCCGCCAATGGTTGCCCGATTTTGCAGCTACCCTTTCACCTGCAGCATCCGTCCTTTTACTCTCTTTATTTGGTGGAGGGGTGTCACCAGTAGCCTGATAGTTAGCCCTCTTATGGGCACTGGTGACCACTAGAGAGTCGGATGGGAGCTGGCCATGAATGTACAGGGGGTCACTTAGGGAAGCTTTGTAGTTCTTATTCGACTTAGGTGTGGTGACTCTAGCGCGGACGGGGTCATGAAAGAGGTCTTGAGTGTGACGCAGTATGCCTCTGAGCACGGGAGGTACTGAGCAGAGCAGTGGGTGGAGGAGGGGGTCTCAAAAAAAGAAGCCTTCCTTCAAAGGCTCAGTGTGGAGATCCACTTTGTGGAAGGAGGCAGCCCTACCAATCAGTTCATGGTAGGACGTGGAGTCGTCAGGAGGGGAGGGAAAGGCAGGGTATAGGTCAGGATCTCTGTCCTCCGGTGGGTCAGCATCATAGGTGTCTCCGGGATCACCTAGCGGAACGGTGTCGAAGACATCACCTCCCTCCTACTCCCCCATGTCTGAGTGAGGTGACCCTTGAGGTGTATCGGTAATAGGGTCGCCTTGAAAAGTGGGTGGGGAGGGCGAGTGCTGTGGAGCAGGATGAGGTAGTGGTGGGAGAGTGACACGCAAAGGGCTAGTAGCCTTGCCCACTTTCTTGCGCTGCTTGGGTACAGGTGGCATGTCCAAGGCTTTCTTCGAAGGACAGCTGCTGTTTGGACGGCTAAGCAGCAGATCCCGGAGGACAGGTGACAATACGTCCCGTGTGGGGATTGATCATCAAGTATTTCTGCGGGGCGTCTATCTCCTATGGAAGTTTATAGAGGATCGGCGTGACAATCACGGAGCCATGGCTGTTCTTGGTGATCGACGCAGAGGGTTTTCGCTCCGATGACAATTTCAAATTAGAAACTGAAGTCGTCGGCTTCGGCGGTCGGTTCGGCTCCAAGGCAGGCACGGGCAGTGACGAAGCAGTCAGCCTCAATTGTTTCTTTGGCGCTGGAGCAGAGCTTTGAGTCTGAAGATGGTGGTTTGTGTCAACCATGGCCCAAAGGCAGTGGCGGCCCGGCGGCCTGTCTCTGGTGCTCTAGAGTAGCTGGGCGACCCTTGGGAACGGGCTGCTCAGCTTGCGAGCGGTGTAGAGGGGGAGAGAGTACCGTCCTCGATCTCCATACTGGAGCCGGTGCAGTCGTCGGGGGAGAAAGCCTCCTCATCTCAAGCCGAATCGTGTGGATGCTGTTCCTCCCTCAATGTCCTTGGAGCCGAAAAGGTCCGGAGTGTCATCTCCGCTCCTATGCGGCATCTCGAGACGTCGCAGAGGGTTTTCTTAGAACAGAATGAGCAGCAGGCATTGCGTGTTTACCTCGTTATGCTCTGGAGACAAACACAAATGACAGACCTGATGGAGATTGGTCTGAGGCTATTTGGCGTGGCAGCGAGGACAGTAACAAAATGACATCTGTTTCATCAGCATGGAGACATGGTGGGGGGGATGCGCTCGGGAGGAGGCCTCGAAAGCCCACATGGGGCGGAGGTTGACCGAGAGCCGCCCAGCCGAAGCAGGAATCGTCGACCCGAAATGAAGAGAAAAGTAAACCAAACAGAGCACCACGACAGTGGCGAACCAGAGCATGGGAGCACACGTCCGAACCAGATGGCGGGAAGAAAACAATAGAACAATGGAGTTGGTGACCATGTTCATTTTTACCAGAAAGAGGAGGAGTCACAGTACCTCGTGACTCGAAAGACTTCTTCAAAGAAAACAACTTGTACACATCCGGGCCCACCACTAGATGGCAGGAGGATGACCAGCATGTGCATCTACAGTAATGCATGCCTCGAACAGACCACTTTAAGTGTACAAGTTGGACTTTGGGGATGCCTGTGTGCATTCCTTATATTCAATCCCATTGATTATGCTGAACTCTTTAGATCTTTCTTTGGGAGTAAACGTCTGATGTTTCTTATGACATTCAATACGTAATCTGCAGATTTGGCTGTGGCCTTAATATCTGAATTAAAGTTGAGTTTTGAACCCAGAGGGAGTCCTAGGTATTTAGCTAAGGCGAAAATTGTAGGCGAGGTGGATATGTTGTTCGGGTGATCTCTTTCAGGTAGTGCCGAGCACATAGTTTTGTTGGACAATTAATTTTTAGGTCTCGGCTGTACAGCACATGCGCTGTCTTGAAGAGACGTGCTGTGTTCTATCTGTGGGCTTACACGCTGCCCATCTCCTACCTTTGGTAAACTTCAGCATTGCTCTAATTTTCTTTGATACCATTCGTCATGGCAAGCGGGCGTCATGCCCTCCCCATAGCGCATCGACCAAGTACATGTTTACTTACAATGCTGTTGGTTTGCGGAGCTATTTTGTTTGTTTACAAACACTCCATTAGGAGTACTTGTGTTTTCATGCCGTCTCCCTTGTACACATACACACCACTAAAATGCATGCATGTGTACATAAACAAATGGATTTCTTAAAAAGTTGTTACAACACGAACAGCACTTGTTTATTTTGTTTTGCATGATCCGAGCGCTCGCTTCGTCGTCCGTCTTGCCATAGCGCGAAATCAAGCCAATGGTATTGGAGCGCTTTAAGTGCTCCCCAATTACATTACACAATGACATTCATTTTTGTCAAAGATCCTGCTTTAATTAATGTTTTTCCGCCATCATTGCATGCCCATCTCACCATCCCCTCCTGCTTCCCTGCTTGACCTGTCCCCCCACTACCTCCCTCGGTGCTGCTTTTTTTGGTACAATCCAATGGTATTGGAGCACTTGTTCCGTCCTCCCTCTTGCCATAGTGCTAATACCAGCTGATGGTATTGGAGCGCTTTTAGAGCTCACCAGTTACATTACACAATGACACATTCATTGTCATAGGGAGGGGGACGCGTAAGTGATTTGTCCAGAATCAATCTGTTCAGCCGATCCAGAGATTCAAACTTGGTTCCCCATCTCCCCCGTTGGCTGCTCTGGCCATTACGCCACATCCTCGCTACATTTCAAAGCTCCTCAACTGTTTCTCACTATCACTTCCACATTTGTTCAGCAAGACCCTGTCAACACCGAACAAGCATTGGCAAAGCCAACAGATCTCAGCCATGCCCGCGCTATTGGCCTTGTCAATGTGAATGTATTTTAGCCAAGTTGTCTAGCAGCTCAGCTGCTGTTCAGCTTGTTTTATGCATGGGGCTTCATTTGTTTCATTCCCATCCATGTGTGTACTTATAAAATGCAGGAAGTCACAGTGTTTAGGATATCTGTGCAGTCCCCACATAAATACTGAAGTGAACCACGCCAGGTTGGAGCTTTGAGGTACTTTCTCAGATTCATGTCCCTTTTGACCATTTAGTGTTGCCCCCACTTCTGCCCCACGCTTGTGGAAGAAATGTTCACCACTGGTTGGCTGAAAATATATAGTTTGAATGTGGGTGGGCTCCAGAGCCAATTCCTTTTATTTGACTGGAAGTTAATATTCCCCTCAAGACTGGGACAAAGCCGAAGACTATTAAAATTCACCATTTCTGTGTCGACGTTTGAAGAGGTAGTGCTGGAGATACCAACAAAAGCTGGGGACGTGGCTAAGACCAGTATAACCAGGCTCTGCATTGGAGACAACTGAGAACTGAGCATGCCCTGGAGTCAGGAGAGAATGCAGACAGATGACTATAACAGAACCAGGCATGTGTTTCACCAGAGTGTCGAGGACGTGCTGGGACTGTTGGTGATTCTGGACTTTGTTGGTGTTTGTGTCACCTTTTTCCAGACAGAGAGAGACCGGCCCATTTAATCCTTAACATCCACCACAGTCTCTACAAACAGTTGTCACTGAAGTTCCCTGCCATTCTTGAATGAAACAAAGTGCTTTATGACTGCCAGGGACACCGGTTTAGTGACTCTTAACTAATGAATATCAGGAAGTAAATGCTGACAGCCAGAGATCAGATACATGGCTGCATATGTATTATGATCCTTTTTGATTTTTTTTGTCAGACTGACCACAATTGACCATAGCATTTGTCTCCCAAACCTTACATTTGGTCTTGAGGAGACGAAGGTAAAACCAGAAACTTTCTTCTCCAAAATCTCCAGTGGCCATCGGGTGGACCCAAGTTTCCTCTCTCTCATGACCTATTACGACTAACTTCAATAAGCACAACACCATCAGATACACATCAGGATTCCCAATGGTCTGGGAAATAACTGCCCTACCAATGACTGCCTCTCCCATATGAAAAAATGCATGGCATACAAGCGGGTCTGCACACATGAGACAAAACTGAAATCTGGAGACCATCAGATGCTTTCATTCAATTGTCGCAATGTCATGGTGGCTCCCATGAAATTCCACAATTAGCTGAAGACTCACGCCTTTATCAAACATCCAACTTTAATTAGTCTAGGTATTTGTTCTGGAGTTCCTCAACATCTCCCCTCTCCTTTTAGTAGCCCTTTGAAACATCATTTTATTCTTCTTGCATTACAGAAAAAATAAATAGAATAACAGTTTTTCCTTTCATGCCGGGACTTTGGTATCTTCCTTTTAGGTAAAAGCTGTTTGACCCAACTACAGATAGTGTGAACCATCTCCCAGCGAACATGCTTCTAGAGATATTATTGTTTAAGGTGCTCCATGGCCCTAACCATAAATCAGTGCTTCCCTTAACAGTGCTTCCCTTAAGATGCAAGATGAAACCAGTGAGTTCAATGGGTGACCCTCAGTCCTACAAATGCTATCACAATTGACATTTTTCACCGACAACCAGCCATTTATGAGGTACTAGGCCCTAGAGTTTGGACTCTAATAACCAAATTTTGGGGATGTGATGTTTATTACCCGAACCAGCAGCTCCTCAGCTGGAATACTCAATGTGGAACCAGCTAGAATTGCAACTGGTCAGACCCTTTATAGTTTGGAACCTCAGTTCTCTTTCAGGTTTTGGAAGCAACATTCTTTTCACAGGTCTCAAGTCCTCATCTAGAGTAGAGCCCAACTCCAATAGTTCAAAATCTTTCCTCACCAATCACACCCCAAAGTTACTCCTTCTCGACTGTCCTCTTCAATATTTAATTCCAACCTATTTCGCCATCCTCAGTGGAAGTCATTCCAGACCCATATCAGGATCCCGAAAATTCTGGAAGTCAGTGCCCAGTTAACGATTGCCTCTTCCATGTGCAAAAAAGAATGGCTCACAACTAAATATGCATGAATGGGGACAAAACTGATATCCTACTCTTAAGCATTGGTGATCTTTAGGTGCTTCAAGTCAACTGTTTCCGTGCCATGAATACTCCATAACACCCTTAAGTTCAGTTCAGGTGACCAAGAATGGGTTCTTTCACCCCATTGCCTTTGTGGCATTCTACCTTTACTGCCGACACATCAATGTATCCCACTCATCATTGCCCTGGCCTTTTCAGTCAGGAAGAACAAGTTACTTACCTTCGGTAACGATGCATCTGTAAGAGACATTTATTAGTTATAGATTCCTTACCTTAGAATTACCCCCAAGCGTCAGACTGGATCCGGAGAATTTTTCTCTTAGCAGTACCCCTGCGCGTCTGCAAGTGGCATTGGTCGACTCGGCGTCCTGTCGTCGTGGTCGCCGGGATGACGTTGCGGTGCCTACTTAGACGCCGCCCCTGTGCGCTGACGTCAGTTCTGACACGACTTTCCACGCCAGAAGCGCAGAGCCACGAAAGACACTTACCACTGGGGTGCCACAACTGGGCCCCTGCAAGGGAGTCCCTATCCCTAGAAGTCAGTTCGCAGAGCGGGGAGGATGGGTGGGGTGGTAAGGAATCTATAACTAATACACGTCTCTTACAGATACATCGTTACCGAAGGTAAGTAACTTGTTCATCTGAAAGAGACTATTAGTTATAGATTCCTTACCTTAGAATAGATACCCCAGCAATACCAACCCAGGAGGGGGGGTCTGCAAACCAAATTCACACCAGAAAGTCATGGAGGACAGAACGGGCAAAGTAGCCGCCCCACCGGACTTGACTATCCGGGCAGTAATGTCTGGTGAACGTGTACATAGATGCCCATGTGGCCGCCTGGCAGATGTCGATAAGTGGGACTCCACGTGACAAAGCAGTAGTTGCTGCCGTAGCTCTAGTGGAATGTGCCCGCAGCCCCAGTGGCGGTTCCATTTTTGCTAAAGCGTAACAAATCTTTATACAAAGGACAACCCATCTTGAGATGGTATGCTTTTGGACAGCCCGACCTTTCTTCGCACCCACATAGCCAACGAAGAGTTGATCGTCCACCAAGGGTGCGGAGGTGGGAAAAAGGTGGGCAGAGTCCTATGTGAATAGGAGTAACTACTTTAAGAAGGAACGAGGGTCTCGTCCTAAGTACCACTTTGTCCGGATGCAGAGAAGAAAGGGGCTTAGAAGAAAGAGCCTGAAGCTCACTCACTCTGCGAGCAGAGGTGATGGCAACAAGAAAAGCAGTCTTCAGAGTAAGGAGCCTAAGCGGACAGTTGTGAAGAGGCTTGAAGGGAGCACACATAAGGTAAATCAAGAATGAAATTCAAGTCCCACTGAAGCATTATGAAAGGAGATGGAGGAAAGAGGTGAATAATGCCGTTAAAGAACCTATTAACAATAGGGGACTTGAACAAAGAGGGCTGATCCGGTAGCCGAAGAAAAGCAGAAATGGCTGCAAGATAGCCTTTAAGAGTGCCCAGAACAGAGCCCTGCTAGGTCAAAGAAAGAAGAAACAAAAGAACCTCAGAAAGAGGGGCGGAAAGGGGGATCCACAGCCTTTGCTGTGCACCATGCCACAAACTTGTTCCATCGACAGGCGTATACTGTCTTAGTGGAGAGACGCCTGGCTGCCAAGATGACATTACAGACTTTGGGTGGAAGGTCGAAAGCGGTCAACTGTCGCCGCTCAATCTTCACGCAAGGAGGTGGAGGCTGGACAGGTTCAGGTGGAGGACCGTCCCCTGCTGCTGCGACAGAAGATCCTCCCTAAGGGGCAGTCTGATCGGAGGATTGATGGCCATGCTCAGGAGCTCGGGGTACCAAACTTCTCGTGCCCAGTCTGGAGCCACAAGAATGACTTGGGCCCGGTCACGCTTGATCTTCTTCAGCACTCGGGGCAGAAGTGGTACAGGCGAAAAGGCATACAGGAGGCCGCAGCTCCACTCGCGACGAAAAGCGTCGCCGAGCGAGTGCTGCCTTAGAAACTCCAACGCACAGAACTGCTGACATTGCGTGTTCTCTTCAGTGGTGAACAGATCTAACCAAGGCTCTCCCCACTGCTGAAAGAGACCTTGCACCACCTCCGAGTGAAGACGCCATTCGTGAGCCACCAGGCACCGACGGCTGAGTTCGTCCGCTCTGGCATTCAGAGAACCTGCCAGGTGTTGAACCACCAGGGTCATGTCGATGCTCCAGCCATGTCCAAAGGCAAAGAGCCTCCTGACAAAGGGTCCATGACCCCACCCCGCCCTGTTTGTTGCAGTACCACATGGCAATGGTGTTGTCTGTGAACACCTGCACTGCCTTCTCCTGGAGGGAGTGAAGGAATGTTTTCAGTGCCAAGCGAATCGCTCGAGCCCCAACAAGCAGATATGGAGCCCGGACTCCGCCGGAGACCAGTCTCCTCTGATCTCCACCTCCCCCAAGTGGCCGCCCCATCCCAGGAGTGATGCATCGGTCACCACCGTGAGGTCTGGTTGGGGAAGGGAGAGGGATCGGTCTCTGACCCAATCCTGGTTCGTTAACCACCACTGCAGTTGTTGCACAGTTCCCTCCGAGATCTGGACGTAGTCGGAAAGATTCTCCTGATGCTGCGCCCACTGGAACTTCAGTTTCCAATGCAGAGCCCGCATATGCCACCTGGCATGATCCACCAGCAGGATACAGGAGGCCATGAGGCCCAGCAGCCTCAGGGTCACTCTCACCGAAATCCGGGTTAGAGGCTGAAACATTGGTATCATAGCCCGAATATCCTGGACTCGCTGTTCGGGAGGATAGACCCGAAACTGCATTGTGTCAAGAACAGCCCCGATGAAAAGGAGCGACTGAGAGGGAGTCAGGTGTGTCTTCGGCACGTTGATAGTGAACCCCATCGAATGCAGGGGGTCCGCCGTAGTCTGGAGGTGGGAGACGTAGAGTTGTAGAGATAGGGGAAGACTTGAACCCCTGATCGGCGCAGATGAGCTGCGACCACCGCCATCACTTTCGTGAACACCCGAGGGGCACTGGTAAGGCCAAAGGGGAGCACAGTGAACTTTAAATGCTCAAGGCCTACCGTGAACCGCAGGTAGCGTCTGTGGGCTGGCAGGACGGGAATATGGAAATAGGCCTCCTGCAAGTCCAACGCCACCATCCATTTTCCAGGGTCGAGGGCAGACAGGACCTGAGCCAAAAAGAGCATTTTGAACTTCCCCTTCCGGAGGAAGCGATTGAGGGCCCTGAGGTCTAGGATACGACGCAGGCCTTTTTCCTTCTTGGGCACCAGAAAGTAGCGGGAATAGCAACCACGACCTACTTCTGGCGCAGGGACACTTTCTATAGCTCCCTTGGCCAAGAGAGCTGAAACTTCCTGGCGGAGAAGTGCCAAATGATCATCCGACATGCGATCGAAAGATGGTGGCATGGAGGGAGGGGTGGTCTCGAAGGGGAGGGAGTAGCCCCTTCGGACTATCTGCAAAACCCACCTGTCTGACGTGATGGTTTGCCAGTGGGGGAGATGATGGCGAATCCTGCCACCCACTGGCCGCTGATGGGCATGAAAGGTCAGACTAGGTGGGTTTGGAGGCTGCTGCAGGGGGGGGGGGGGAAGGGTGGACTGGCCTGCCCGCTGGCTCCCAGACCCGCGAGGTCGCTGGGTCCATGTCCGCAGCCACGCATAGGCTGGGCAGCTTGCGTGGACTGGTGGCTAGACTGGGCCAGAAGTGGTGGGGTGCCCCTTCCGTAGCCACGAAAGGGGCAAAAGGCAGACTGTGGTGGATGGGAGGATGCCGCGAGGCCTAAGGATCTGGCCGTAGCTCGAGAATCCTTAAAGCGCTCCAGCGCCGAGTCTGCCTCGTCACCAAAAAGGCGACGGCCATCGAAGGGCATGTCCAGCAGAGTGGCTTGGACATCCCCCGAAAAGCCAGACATCCTCAACCAGGCGTAGCGCCGAAGGGCTACCGACGTGGCAATCGTTCTGCCCAGTGAGTCAGTGGTATCGATTCCACAGCGAATTGTGAATTTTGCTGCGTCTCCCCCATCTGCCATGGCCTGTGAGAGAACGGCCCGGGCCTCCTCCGGGCACTGAGGCAGAACTTGCGCAACCGTATCCCAGACTGTATGGGTGTATCGGCCCAAGAGGCATGCGGTATTCACGGACCACAGTGCCAAGCTGGAGGAAGAGAACATGCGCTTCCCAAGATGATCCAGCTTCTTGGATTCCCGGTCTGGGGGAGCAGAAGGGAATGCGCCCTTGGAAGAAGAAGCTTGAACCACCAAGCTCTCGGGGGAAGGGTTTTGGGTGAGGAAAATGGAATCGCACGGAGCCAAGCGGTGGCGGCGGGCAATCGTCCGTTCCACAGGAGCCCCTGTGCTGGGCTTGGACCAACTGCCCAGAAGGACGTCCGTGAGTGCTTTGTTGAAGGGCAAGAGGGGTTCCAAGGAAGTTGCCGCAGGTTGAAGCACCTCCGTCAGGAGATTAGTCCTGACTGCCACTGTAGAAAGCTCCAGGCCCAAGGCCTTGGCGTCCCTACGCACCACCACTTCATAGGATGCTCCCTCCTCCGTTGCCACGGTAGGGGGAGAAAGCATGCCAAGGTCTGGTGAAATGTCCAGACCACTGGCGTCACCCAAGTCCTCTCTCCAGTCCGGTTCTTCCAACTGGTCTGCCAAAGGGTCCAACGACCCCTCCCAGTCTTCATCACCACCTTCAGGGCGATAGGGAACAAAAGTACCCTCCGGCATCGGATTCGACATTGGCCGACGCCGGTCCGACTCCGGGTCCATCTCGGGTATGAGGATGGGGACGGTGTCGGCCGGGGGCACGGCCGAACCGGGGGCATCGTCGCTGGGGAAGTCGAGTAAGGTCGACCGGCATCGATCCGGATCCAGGCCTGGATCCACAGGGGCCCTCCGGGGCCGGAGCCGCCGGTATCGTAGGCCCTGGGCCCCCGACCGACTATTGGAGAGTTGCACCAGCAGAGTCGGGCTGCCCAAAGATGCGATGGAGGGCTTCGTAGAACGTACAAAGCTGGACAGGGGACGCCCCGGCTCCCGGAAACGGGGGGAGGCGCGGAGTCGTCCCTGAATCAGGAACCGGAGATGGAGCTTTAGAGCTACAACGCTCCGGATCCTGCATTGCGTCAGCCGACCGACGGGAAGAAGGCGAAGAGCGACGTTGCTTCTTCACCTTCTTCTTGTGCTTTGACTTACCAGAGGAGTGCGAAGTCTTGGACGAGGTGTGGTGGCTCCACGAACGGTCTCGAGACCTTCCCCTCGAGTGTGACCGGGAGCAACGCGGAGCCGACTGCAGGGCCTCCAAAAGCTTTCGGGACCGCTCCAGCAAAGACTTCAGATTCATGGCCCGGCAGTCCCAGCACGACTTCGGATCGTGGTCGCACTAGACACCAAAGGCACACGAGGTGTGGGTCCGGCACAGACCTCAGTTTGTGACAGACCTCGCAGGGCTTGAAGTCGGTCTGACAATGGGACATCCCTCACGCACCAGGAGTTGATGACATGAAAAAAGAAGTCGACAAAAGTCGAAAAAAGCTTAGTCAAAAAATGACTAAAGGGGTAAGCTCTCTCCGGATCTGCGCTAGGCTGGCACAGAAAAAGAAATAACTGACGTCAGCATGAAGGGGCGGCATCTAAGTAGGCACCGCGATGTCATCCTGGCGACCACGACGCCGGACGGGAAGTCGACCGACGCCACCTTCAGATGCGCAGGGGTACTGCGAAGAGAAAAATTCTCCAGATCCAGTCTGACGCCTGGGGGTAATTCTAAGGTAAGTAATATATAACTAATAGTCTCTTTCAGATAGTCAGGTGTACAAAGACAGTAGAATCATTATACAATTGGAGTGCAACAATACAGTGGGAAACCAGTGGCAAAAACAGAGCCAGTCCCACATCATACCAGTTAACACTAACTGCCTCAGAACCCAAAGAAAAGGACACACACTAGCAGACAAGTGAAAAATGAAGTACATTCTCTCCACTGCAAGTATGTAAAATCATCACCCAACTTAAATACATTAATCTTAATTCTTAACAGTATGAACCTCCCTATCCCCACCCTGTAGTAAGCAACCTACTTTGTCACCTGGCTAATTATTTTACTTCTGCTTAAAATAACTCACCCAAGGTGGCCATAAGGCTCCAATAATCAAAGCCACATTTAGGCCTCAGTCAATGCTTATAATAAAGGAGTCAGACGACCCACCGAGACCACTGCCCCCACAACCACCAACCGCCTGCTCTCCTGGACCAACATCAACGACGAGGACACCAGCGAGATCATGAACACCATCCACTCCGGTTCACCGCTAGACCCGTGCCCTCACCACATCTTCAACAAAGCCAGTACAGCCATCGCGCCCCATCTCCGGAAAATAATCAACATCTCCTTCGAGACAGCAACCTTCCCGGAAAGCTGGAAGCACGCCGAGATCACCGCCTTACTCAAGAAACCCAAGGCAGACCCCAAGGACCTCAAGAACTTCCGACCCATCTCTCTGCTCCCGTTCCCTGCGAAGGTCACCGAGAAAATCGTCAACAAACAACTGACCCGCTACCTCGAGGAGAACAACATCCTGGACCCTTCCCAGTCCGGCTTCCGCAGCAACCACAGCACCGAAACCGCCCTCATCGCCGCCACCGATGACATCAGGACCCTGCTAGACAACGGAGAAACAGCAGCCCTCATCCTCCTGGACCCATCAGCCGCCTTCGACACGGTCTGCCACCACACACTACGAACACGCCTTCACGACGCCGGGATCCAAGAGAAGGCCCTGGACTGGACCACATCCTTCCTTTCCGGCAGAACACAAAGCGTCCGCCTCGCCCCCTTCCGATCCAAGGCCACCAAGATCATCTGCGGCGTACCCCAAGGCTCCTCCCTCAGCCCAACGCTGTTCAACATCTACATGGCACCCCTCGCCCACGTCGCCCGACAGCACAACCTCAACATCATCTCCTACGCCGACGACACCCAGCTGATCCTCTCCCTCACCAAAGACCCTCACACCGCCAAAGCCCACCTCCACGAAGGAATGAAGGCCGTCGCCGAATGGATGAGGACCAGCCGCCTGAAGCTGAACTCGGACAAGACGGAGGTCCTCATCCTTGGTTCCAACCCTTCAGCCTGGGACGACTCCTGGTGGCCAACATCACTGGGAACAGCCCCGCCACCCACCGACCACGTACGCAACCTAGGGGTCATCCTCGACCCCAGCCTCTCCATGACTAAGCAGGTCAACGCCGTTTCCTCATCCTGCTTCAACATCCTCCGAATGCTCCGCAGGATCTTCAAGTGGATCCCCACCGAAACAAGAAAAACAGTCACCCAGGCCCTCGTCACCAGCAGGCTGGACTACGGAAACGCCCTCTACGCAGGAACGACGGCTAAGCTCCTGGAGACGGCTGCAACGCATCCAGAACGCCACTGCACGTCTTATCCTCGACATCCCCCGACGCAGCCACATCACACCCCACCTGAGAGACCTGCACTGGCTCCCTGTCAACAAGAGGATAACCTTCAAGCTCCTCACCCACGCACACAAAGCACTCCACAACTCCGGACCAGCCTACCTCAACAGACGACTCAGCTTCTACACCCGCACCCGCCACCTCCGCTCGACCAGCCTCGCCCTCGCCACAGTCCCCCGCATCCAGAAAACGACCGCCGGCGGCAGATCCTTCTCCCACTTCGCCGCCAAGACCTGGAACACCCTCCCCACCAACCTCCGACAGACCCAAGACCTACTGGCCTTCAGAAGACTCCTCAAGACCTGGCTCTTCGATCAGTAGCAGCACCACCCCCCTCTTCCCCCAGCGCCTTGAGACCCTCGCGGGTATGTAGTGCGCTTTATAAGTGACATGATTGATTGATTGATTGAGTGGTTTTAATGTGCCCACCGACCTTGCCTCACCTCTCAATTCCTCAACCCAAATCTGAAGGACTGTAGACAATCAGACCAGATATGTGGAAATAAACAAGTAGGTTATTGTGAATGAAGACAATATAAAACATAAGGTAATTGTTAGAAAATCACCCTTTTGACTTGTTCACCACCAATTTTTAGTGCTGACTGGTATTGATGGTAGCCGACTGACTGTGCCCTGCTAGTCAGGGTCAGTGCTATGTTAAACACACAAACGCATTGAGGTACACTTATAATTAGCATGACCTACCCTATAAGTGCCTACTAGATAATAGGGCAAGGGGATGAAAACTACCTACACGTCCCAAGTATATAACCGGGCCTGGCAGTTTAGAGGCCAGCAGTCTTTCTTGCACTTGCATGTGTGCACTGCTGAGAGCCTGAGGTAATTTTAAAAGCAGCCCTGAGTTGCAGCACTGCTTCTAAAAAGTAAATTCACTGCAAACTCGACTTTAGTGGCAGGAGCACTATAAAAGTGATAATCAACATTATTTTTACCTATAAAGGTACCACCTAGGTGTTCCAGGGATGGGGAGGTCAGGTAACTATATGCAGGGTCCCTATAAAAGATGTTTTATAAACCCTGGAGAGGGAAAGCTGCCCATTTTATTTTTACCCAGTGCAAATCCCCTGCAAAGTGGACTTTGGTGCTGTGGGAACTGTAAAGTATTAATCTACATCATTTTTACATAGAGGCAACCCCCAGGACTCCCGTATGTGTCCCAGGGTGGGGTCCTGTAATTATGAGCAGGGTCCTTATAAAATTTATAATATATAATTTGATTCATTATTGTACTTTCCCCGGCCTCTACCCGGCTCTAAATTCAGCTTGCTCACTATTTCTATGTCCTGAAGATGATCTCGATTAACTGAGATCGAAACGCCGTCGACCCCCTACAACAAGAACTCCTTACATTCTGTATAAAATTCTTGAGGAGTTCTCCTATATTTGTCAATGCGATGTTTATGTTTTAAAGTCAGCATCACTTTTTCACGTCACGCTTCTTGTCACTTATACAAAATCTTTCTAAAAATAAATAACTTGCGTTATTCTGATCTTCATGTCTCTGTGCATATTACTTATCGCTCCCTGAGATATTGATTATCAAGTACAACTGTGGTACCTTGTCAACGTAACAGTGACTACCTACCTTGGACCTTGTTGGCCATTTCCGAACCATTGTTTTTCGAAAATATTCATCCACCCCAGGTTCACATATCGGGGTCCCCTGGTTCTCTTACTACAGGTCTCCTAAGTTAAGCCTTAATGCTCAGTGTCAGTTACCAAGGGTTGAGCAAGGGACTCATTTGTGGAGGACCTTTATAGGACTGAATACAGTGTCGGTGGCCTTGTTACTGGTGGTAGGTGCATACTTACCACCACCAATAAACCACCTTACAACAGTAATTGACTTGAATGTCCTCTCCAATCCACTCCACCATGTGGGAAGATTATAAAACAGGAAGCAGCTGGAGGAATGGAATCGGCTAAAGCCGGAACATAATTTGCAGTACTGAATAACCAAACTGGTAATCTGCTCTGGAACTGCTGCCCAGAAACTTGTGATTCCTGATTTGCACAAGCGATTTACCTACAAATGATTTAACTAACAGGCATGTGTAGCTGGAAAGCAACAATCTGACTACCTGCTGACAGAATGGACATGTAAGCCTCAAAGGACAGCCCATATATGGATTACTACTTGCCGACATTGGACCGTAATCAGAAGTCAATGACTGTCTGAGAAGCTTCTCTGCCACAGAGCCTAGAAAGTATGGACTTCCTTTACTCAAAACAGACATGATTTCAGAGATCCTACGACATCCAGAAAAATATAATTTGCCAGGGAGGTGGGTTGCCGGTGAACATAGGATGATCCTCTCCTTGCTAATATGGAAATCAGAAACTGAGAAAAGGCAAGGTGATTCCAAAGATCCTGTGGGTTATGATGGCTACAGAACAGAAAATACTTGTTTACCATACTGACATGATACAACAAAAGAAGTTTAGTATTCCAGGCTAGCATTTCAAATGTTTTGGTTGTCAATCAAAACAGCAAATAATACAAAACCAAAAGAGGGCTATCCAAATTCTTCTGTGGTAGGTTAAGGGCATCATTATGGGAATGTGTTTATCCACCAGCAATGCTATTCTGCCAGCACATACATTTTCTTTCTGGCAAAAGGTTTAAATGCTGAATTAGTCAAAATCAACCTTCTCCAAGTCACCAAGCACATGTGCAAAAATTGCTTGGAAGCATAAGGAGTCACATACCTAAATCAAAAGGAGCAATGAGATACTATCATTTTAGGTGGAGATCATACTCATACTCCGAAAACAAAACATCAGCAGTAGTCTATTATGCACACTCACATGTTTGGTTTCTGTTGGTATTTAAGAATACAAAGAATACAAGCATTTACAATGCAATAGGTCTCGCAATGAAATTATTTTGAGCTATTGACATTGTAAATGGCAATGCCTTTAAAAAATTAAAAGGCATTGTTATTTACAATACCAAAAGCAACACCTATTGCATTGCATAGCGCGGTGTCCATGAAGACGGCGCCACGCTCATTAAAGTCCCCTTCTGAACCTCTTCTCAGAGGTTCACTGACCACCAAACGGCAATGTGTTTGCTATTGAGAAAAATATTTAGGACAAAAAGATTGAAAAGCACTGCTGTAGGTAGGTAGCAGGTGTTACTTTTACACAATATCATTCCACTCTATTTAAACTGAAAATATCAAACATTTGTTACATATTAATGGCAAGTATGTAGCAAAACCTCTGAACATTCCTTTGTGCTACATGAATGCACTAACGTATGAGCTACATGGTGCACGCGACCCACTTTTGTATATTTTCAGGTCCCAATCAGCCTCTGCAAGAGGCTGCCAGAATAAAAGGAATGCATAATTTTTATTTCCACAAATTAAAGACATGATAGGAATTAAAAACAAAGAACGTGAACAGATGTTTCTTCTGAGTATGTATAACTCAGAGAAGGCTGTAAACAAGCTGGGTGCATTTAGTAAACATTCTTTGCAGGACTGCAGCTTTAAGTTGACACAGAGGGTTGTGTAAGGCATTGGCTGGAAGGCATACCTAGGTACATTCCCTCAGTTTCCTGCCGCCCTCCGCATTGGCTGCTCTCTTGGTTGGGGGATATCCCGGATCCGGAGGGAAGTCTGCAGCAGGTTGAAAGTTGTTGTGGCAGGCTGAGCCGCTCCGAGTTCCTCCTCTGCCCCCGGGGGAGGAGAGTAGAGAGTTCGGCGCTGCCAGAAAGGCGAGACCTGGAGAGGAGCGGGTATGCAGCGCGGCTGCTGAGTGAGACGTTTGTGAGCAGTGCAGCCCCTGGGGAGCTGACCCCCGCCGCCCCTTCCTCCGAGAGGAGCCCGAGGAGCCTGCGAGCAAATAGCACCGGGAAAATGAGCCACCATGACTAACAAAATGTCCAACTTTCTGTACATCGGAGACATCGTCTCCCTCTACGCGGAGGGCTCGGTGAACGGCTTCATCAGTCAGTGCTGGAAGCGGGCGGCAGTAATCATTGAAAGCTGCGACAATGCACCCTCACGGGAAAACGAAGTCCTTTGTGAATTACCAAAAGAAGGAAATTTGGCCAAAACTTAGTTATAAGCAAACTAGAGTAAATTTACTCGTGTGATTTCCAAAAGCACCCGTTTCCTCCCCAAGACGTCCATACGTTAACACATTGGTTATATAAACCCATGCACAAATTGTAAAAACGGACGCAAATGGTATTTGCATCCGTTTTACCATTAGCGCCGATTAGGAGAGAAGGGACAATGGTGCCAATCCGGTTTCACCTGGCGGTGGTCAGTCACTCAAAACAGTGCGCAGTAAGAATACCGTCTCCAAACAATAATGCATACTTGTGTAGTATAACTGGTGCTCATATCAAGCACTCCAATACCTTTAAGTCAGCTTCATGCTATATAAAAGTGCAAAAAAAAGTGCCCAGTCAAGAAGGGTCAAACACTGCCAGAGAGTGAAGCCTGTTTGGAGCGGTTTAATGTGGTATGCACATGAAAGGTTTCACGGAGGGGTTTGAATTTAATGAGGAGTCTAGTTCTGGTAAGGTGCATGTAGCCAAACATGGTCTGGTAATGTTACACTCGAGACAGCAGTGTGGCCTGTCTGTGGTACAGCAAGTAGGTGCACTGGAATGCACGTAAAAATATAGGATGTGACAGATCAGTAGGTTATTTCCTAGATTTAAGGTGTTTTGCAGTAGTTGCAGCATCTTTTTAAAGGTTCTCATTGCTCAAGGGGGGGGGGGCGAAAGGCAACGCAAACTAAGGTGGGAGGGGGCGGGAAGAAAGGCAACACAAACAAAGGAGGGAGGGGGTGGGAACAAAGTGAACATAGACAATGGGAGGGGGCATGAAGAAAGGCAACACAAACTGCGGTGGAATAGGGGCAGTAATCCATAGTGCTTGGTCTGGAAAAACTCAGGATCTAAAACGAAACACGACGGTTGGGGTGGACTATACTAATAGGAATGTATTACTACCCAACGGAACCCTTTTTTTATTTTTTTATATCGATCTCAGAATAAGATTGAGCAAAATAACAGGAATTTCCTAAACCTATGCCTTCCGGTTTCCCTGCAGCTCTCCGTTGTTATCACCCCTGATAGCAAGGCGCTTTACACTGTGATTCCAGAAATATATGCATGTGGTCGTTGTCTCAATTCAGGGTTATTTTACACATGAAAAGGAGGCAGAGGGGGGTAATTTCACAGAGTGTTATGCCAATAAGATGCGCGAAGCACCTCATTGTCCCTTTACAATGTCCGGAGTCGAAGCATCGGAGGTGTCCGTATTTCCTGGTGTCGGTGGTGCAGACGCCGCAGGGCCTCTGAGGTAGTCAAGTACCCACGAACGGCCTGGTATTGTGAAGTCCAGTGCGTCACGGCGTGACGACGGGGTGTTAATGTCCCAGCGGATGGCGGTGCTGCTACTCAGGAGGATGACCCCAAAGAGCAAGTAATTAAACAGGCCTTCCCATTTGCCTCTGTTTGTGTATGTGACGCGGCGCGGTGCAGCTGCAGTCACGAATGGGATCAAATTCAATAAATACTTTATCGTTCAGCCGTCGGCCCCTGCGTGCGGAGCTCTGCTAGAACAGCCCAGACAGCTCTCATGCTGTAACTGAAATGGTAAAGTAAACAGGCGCTCGCTATCTGTTTTCACTCAGCCACTTGTTTATATTTGCATTGCGCTTTCACTTTAAGTGAGCGCGATGCAAAAATAAACACGCGGCTGAGTGAAAACAGATGGCCCCCTACTAAAGATAAGAAATTGCTTTGCGACAGCCGCAAAGCAGACGAGCCAGTCCGGATGGGCCGGACGAAAAGGCGGCAACAAAAATACCCCATTTCCAACGGCAGGCCACCGTTTAGCATAAACGGTGACGCAAGCCAATGAAAATGAGGGGCGGGGCTTCGAGTCCCCTTCTGAAAACCCCTCATCTACAATATCTCTCGCCGAGCGAGCAGCGCATGCGCTGCAACGCTAGGCGAGACCTAAAAAAAAAATACATTCAAATGTTGAAAGACTTTCCACAAAGAGTCAGAAAAAAAACAAGCAATTACCATTCTAGGACAAGGATTACCACATCTGGATTATGTCCAAAAATTAAATCAGTAGAGCTTTAGTGCCGATTGTATGAGTATGAGAAAGCACAGAGAGGGGGTGTCAGACTAAGCAGGATGAAAATATCAACTTCAAGGTAGGAGCCTAGGTGAAAGAGGCTGGACTGAGGATCAGTTGAGTGGTGGAATGTGTTGGGAGAAAGAACCAATGTTAGAGAGAGAAAAAGTAGGATGACCTAGGAGACAAACTGTGATGGGTGGTAAGTAAGAAGCATACCAACAAAGAGGGCACGAAGTGACCTGTGAACTCTGTTATTCATGGTTTGTATACCGGATCAGTAGTGGACTTCTAGGATCTTGCTATGGACTTTTTGGCAAGTACCATTGTAAGTCTATGAACTTATGTTAACCTTCTTCTCCCTGCCAAAAAAGAAGAAACTTTATCAGCCCTAATGCACATGCTTCAGAAGTTCGGTCTTACTCAACAAGCTTTAAATTATGTGTGTTATAAACTATCATGATCCACTAATCACCAGACATGACCATGTCATACAACAGAAGTCTGCTTCTGGTTCAGGAAACCTGGGGCAGCTCAATGTCACTGAAGAGTAGATCTTGGATAGTCTTTTGGGTAAGATAGGCCTTATGCAGGTAATTAAGCTGTTGCATTTTGAACCTTGTGTTTCTAAAGATCTTGGGCATTAGAAAGTAGGGCTGGATGGATGAGTGCGAATGGTAGATTGAGATGTAATGAGAAAAACTAGGCAAAATGAACTTAAATGGAAAACGAAGATGAAGGTGAGAGAAGAAAAGGTCTATCTGAAAGTGAAATAATACTTGGGAAGACAGGTGAGAGGCTGAGAAAAAGAGGGTGAAACAAGAATAAGAGGAAGAGGAGAGCGAAAACTAGGAGAGAGGACGGTGAGAAGTGAAAAAGTAAGACAGAGAAATAGAATAAAAGAGGCAGAGGCTGAGATGAGTGTGTGAGATGTTAGGGTATAAGAGACAGATACCTGCGAAGGAAACGTTTGAAGGAGACATGAAACTGGCAGAGATACTGGTGAGAGGATGAATGGGAGAGGTAGAAAGAAATAGGAAAAGTAGGTTAGCATGCTAGAGGTGTAGGAAGACTAGGAAAGATGGTACATATAGAGGAGATGAAATAAAAGTGAAGCAGTGTAGGAGAGGAGGACAGAAAGACAGATGAAGCAAGAAGCAGAGCAGGAGAGATGTAAGTAGAACAGCAAGAATGAAGAGAGAATTGGTTTGTCACAAATGTATTGAGTCAGCTCAAAAAGAATGTTGACACTGTGCAAAGGACACAACATTGCTATGTGCCTCCTCCGAAGAGGATTGGTTTATTTATTTATTTGAAGGTTTTATATAGCGCGAACAAGAACCTTGCGGGTATCAGATCGCTTTACATGGCAAATGAACGGAAACAGGAACAAGCATAAAAAAAATCTAAAAGGTGATTCCAATACAAGGTGCTCAATAATACAGACTAGTAATTATATTACAGTAATAAGTAAATAAATCAAGTGAATTTAGCCATGAGTATCGCTTTCACTTCTTTTTTAAATGAGGCCGTGGAAGGGTTCAGTCTTGTTTCGGCGGGCAAAGCATTCCAGATCCTGGGAGCCATTCCAGAGAAGTACCGGTTGTAAGTTTCTTCTTGGCAAATCGTTGTGGTCTCAGTAGAAGATTCATGGAGCTCCTGGAGGCTCTATTACCAGAGGAGAGTACTCGTTTTTGAGCTAGGTAGCATGGCGTTTTATGATGCAAGGCCTTGTGCGTCATACATGCGATTTTTAAATGAATTCTAGCCTCGAACGGTAGCCAGTTGAGGGCTCTAAGGTCTGGAGAGATGTGAGTTTCTTTTTGAACCTGTGATGAGTCTCGCAGCTGAGTTGATAGCGGGTCTAAGTGGGGCTGTGGACGATCTGGGGAGGCCGCATAGGGCTATAGCCCCATATTCCACTGTTGGGATTACTAGAGCTTGAACAGCTTGTTTGAGGTAGTTAGCTGGTAAGAAGGGTTTCAGTCTTCTCAGGGTGTTTATGTGGAAATTTGCTCCTTTTGTGGCGGCGCTGATATGTTTCTGCATCTTTAAGTCTCTGTCCAGTGTCACCCCCAGCGATTTAGCAGATTCGACAACGAGAGGTTGCCCATTGAGTGCTGTTAAGTGCTTCATCCAATCGAGGATGATGTGAGATTTATTGGGTGGGGGGGGAGGGCGAATAGGAGGCATTCCGTTTTGAGGGAGTTCAGTTTTTCAAATGGTTTTCGGCCAACCATGTTTGAGTTCCTTGTAGCGTTGAGTTGAGAGCTTTGATGTCCTCCAGTGATTGGATCTTGATGTATAGTTGGGTGCCGTCAGCGTACATGTGAAAGTGGACATTGGAGAGACTGAGAAGTTTGGTGAGTGGCTCCATGAAGAGGTTGAAAAGTGTGGGTGAGAGGGAAGAGCCTTGCGGTACTCCTAACGAGACTGGCACGGGGTTAGACAAGGCTTGATTGACCTTGAATCTTTGAGATCTATTTTGGAGGAAAGAAGTAAACCAGGTAAGTACAGATCCAGATAATCCCATTCTGTGTCTCAGGAGCTCTAGCAAATTGTCGTGTTTGACGGTGTCAAATGCTGATGAAAGGTCAAGTAAGATTAATAGGCAGGCTTCATTTTGATCAAGAATTTTTAGTGCGTCATCTATTATGTGGGTCATGGCTGATTCCGTACTGTGACCTGCCCGGAAGCCTGATTGATATTGGTTGAGTAGTTTGAATTGTTCAATATGGTTGCTAAGTTGTATGTGAACACATTTTTCCAAGAGCTTGGCTAGAGTGGAGATGTTGGATATCGGGCGATAATTATTTAAGTCTGCTGGGTCGGCTGTTGGCTTCTTTAGGATAGGGGATACCTGACCTGTTTTCAGGATTTCTGGAATGGTTCCTTGATAGAGGGAGGTATTTATAATCTTGGTCCAGAGAGGTAATAACAGTGGAACGAAGTCTTTTAGGTAGTTAGCCGGGAGTGGGTCTGTGAAGTGACTGGAGGGATTTAAGGCGGTTAGCATTTTTAGTATAGTGTCCTCACTGTAAGTGTAGAAGGAGGACCAGGATGCGTTGTTTTTGAGGTTGAATTTTGTAGAGCCTATGACTGGGGCATCTGTCGGGGCCAATGAGGAGTTCTTTTGCGGGGCAGGAAGGGATAGAAGGTCATTGAGCAGGTCGGTTTTTAAGGTTTCTGACTTCGTGATGAAAAAGGAGGCAAATTCCTCACAGTTGGGTAGGGTTTCGGGAGTAGTCTTGGGGTTGGTGGGTACACTCTTGGTTTGGGCTTTGATTAACTCGAATAGTTTTTTGGGACGGTTCTTGGCTAGGTCAAGTTGCTTGCTGAAGAAGTCGGTTTTAGATCGTCTGATCTTTCTAAAGTAGGAGTTTCTGGTGGTTCTTAGTAGCTTGAGGTGGACAGCTGAAGGTGCAGATCTCCACAGTCGTTCAATTGATCTTAGTGATCGCCCGTCTTCATTAAGTCTATCGTCAAACCAGGGTTTTGAATCTTTTGTGGTGATTCTTTTAAGTTGTAAAGGAGCTATGTTGTCTAATAAGCTGTTCATGGAATGGAAGTAGTGGTTGGTCAAGCCTTGTACATCTGTTAAGTCTTCCGGGGGTTGTAGAATGTTATGATTAGAGGTTGCGAGTAGGTCGGAACCGACGTTTTTTAGTTCTTTCATTCAACCTTAAAACGCCAACACTTCCCTGAGTATTTGTAAATGTGTTTCAAACCCGCGGAACCTTTGTGTCTAGCTTCTTCTTTATTGGGAGCTTCAACAGGTAGGAGAAACAGGTAAGGATGGCCACACGCAGAAGCAGCTGAGACGTTTTGGGGACTGCAAAACCTAGACTTTTCAAGTTTCAGTTGATTACAGTGGTCCATTGTCAGGAAAAAGATCTTCCTATTTGCGGTCCGAATAAGCCGCTTTAGACTAAGAACCCAGTTTATTTTTTAGGTTTCACCTATCAGACAGCATAAGTTGTCTGGTTGTGAAAGACTTATGGTGAACTTACAGTGCACTGACAGCCCGTCCATTGCTTTTTACCATTTGTTGGCTTTCTTTTCATTTATGTGGTTGCTTCTTATTCCATGACTTGCCTTTGTATTGATTGGCTGACTTGTATCCTTTCACTGCTCACATTCAGTGAACTACTTTTTTCTTTTTCATTTAGCAATCCATGTGAGTGTATGTGTTTTCTAGCCCTCTCCCTAGTATACTGCATCCCCTGAGTCCCAGCTGCTCGGTAAAAGAACAGGCATAGGGATATTTTTCCTGGGGTACGGCTGCAAAGCAGACTTTGAGTGGCTTTTGTTTTATCTCCTGCATTCTACATGAAAGCACAGAAGAATACGAAATCTTTTATTGCGCTGGGGTAAGGGCCACCTGCTGCACTCACTCAGCTGGCCTCTGAAGGAGAAAGTGTACTTACCTATGACATCCTCTTGCAGGCCCATGTTACCACAGAGGACTAAACGGCTGAACCATGTGGAAAGTAAATTAGACTTTGGCAAGAATTTCCCTTTATGTTTTAACACTTGTTTTTAAATTCTGTTCAGAGTTGGCATTTATTGTACTTTTTTGCATTTATTTTTTTAACCACTTTATTTAAAAATTTTAAATGATAAAGTAACATAATGTGTTGCACACAAATTGTCACATATCATCAGCACTGCTCGCCACCCTTATGAATTGCACATTAATCTGCGAGACCGACACTGGGTGAGAAGGTCAAGGGGAGTTGTCTGTATCAGACATATCACTCGAACTAGAGTCCATGACATGAAGCCCAGCTGTCTGAACCAGCTGCGAGACCCAACCCGGAACCTTGCATTTATAAAGTTAATTGTGACCAGACCCCTGCTATTACAACATCCAGAACATTTTTCTATCAACTCAGGTTCCAGGCAGGCATGCTTTACAAAGTACTCTGAATAGAACCTCCATCCAAGCCATCTTGTTGATAGTGAAAAGAAAGCCCTACTGCTCAAGTTGGAAACTAAGCTTTTCTCCAGGATGCTAGCAACATTTGAAAAGCAAACCTAGCTTCAAAGAGAGGGTGTTGCTTTTATGCAGCAAACTACGTGATAGAATTCACTTCAAATCACCTACCATTCGCGCATCAAGTACCTCCCCATTAGAAAATGATTTACTACGTCTATTCCATTATGCAATGATCTCTCTAGGTAAATGGAATTTAGACAAACAATTTCAGTGTTGTGCTAAATAAAAATATGGTATGCAAACACAGTATTACTTTCAGTTGCTTTTTGATTGCAGCATATTTCATACGCGGGACAAAATCACATAAAGACGTAAACAATAAATCAATAAACCATTACCTTTTTTCGGTTTCATCGCAGGTTTCTCCTTTGGTGGTATAAACGCTTTGTTTCTCTGCTCTTGTTTCCTACTGACCGCTTCTGCTTGCTTTGCCTAGTTTATGCAAATAAACAAGGCAGAATTACATGGACAATACACAAACTTTTGTTTTCTGATGTCGGAACAATTGGCAAAATAAAAAAACCCTTACCTTTATCTCATCAAGCTTCTTTTTCCTCTTCTGGCTTTCTTTCAAGAAGTATTCACCGCTTGCCAATTCTTTATCCATCTAACAAAAAAATCTTGATTAACAGAGTAATAGGTATGTTTTCACAAGCAAAACAAACGTAATTTACAGCTGTCTTGTATTTGAATATGACTAATCAAAGATTAAGAAACCAATCAAGATGGTAATTAAATTGGCATCGTCTGTAAAAGAAAAAACAGCTAGCAATAAGGCCGATTTGGGTGCTAATCATCCGGGTGTACCCCTGTTCCTTTCAATGATAGCATACAGATTGCAGCATTTTAATCGATAAATTAGGCTTTCTAAAAATGCAATCCTGCTGAATGGTTCCCTGCAATCGATGTTACATTGTTATGTACCACGACCAGATGCATAGTTAAGACTCTGAAGAAAAAGAAATTGCAACTGGTATATTGACGATTCATCAAATACATTTGTAAAGTGTATGCAGAGTATGTAAAAACAAAAGAAAAGATTGCTATAGAAAATCAAACAGATACAAATACATTTTCCAACTGCCTTATTTAGGTTATAAAATGTATGTAAGAAAAAAGGATTTGTGTTGCAGAACTTGTGTATATACTTCAAATTCATTGTCTGCACTCCTGGGGACGTATTACATAAAGTGCCCTGGGTCACAGCAGGCGAATGCGCCCGCTTTGTGCACCCCAGGGGCACTTTGGTATTACAGAAGGGGCCGTAGATGCTTGTGACGCCCCTTCTGTAATACCACTAGCTCTGGCGCACATAAAGCACTAGCGCTATCTGCAGGGGATGTTCCCTCATTTGCATGGGGGCGTGCCCCATGCAAATAAGGGAATCCCTTTGCCTCTGCGCCCGCACCATATCAAAGACGCAGGCACAGAGGCAAAGAAGCCCTCAGGAGGCGCACAGAGTGCGCCATCTAAAAGGTGGCGCACAGTTAGTGCGCCCCCTGATGGCAGCCCTCTGTAGGGGGGGGGGAAGGGGCCCCGTGGACCCCCCAGACATCCCCTTGCAGGCGGGTGCAGTCATTGACTGCACCAAGGGGCTCTCTATTCCCCTTTAAAAGTGCAGGCGGGTTGCCGCCTGCACAGTGAAACACGGAGCAGCCGCTCCGTATTTCACGTGAATGCCCTGCCCCCAGGGCAGCACGAGTTCACGGCTGCCCTGGGGGCAGCGCATTCCTCATAATGCGGCGCATTTCCCTTCATTGCAGCGGGTGTAATGAAGGAAAATGCGACCCCTGTGTGCAATGAGGCCCTGCCTGGAAAAGAGAGTTCAGCTTTAGCTGTAAATTGAACACAGTGCCCATGAATAAGTTGACTGAAGTTAAGCAATGTCATCAAAAACATTTAACTCTTTCTGCTATCTGTTTAACCGCAAAGGTACAAAAGGTACTCGTAGATTCATAAACAAAAAGGCCATTAATTCATCAGACTATTTAACTCAATAATCAATAACGAGGAGCTTTGAATATGGGTATGCACACAGGACAAACTTTCCTGATATCTAAATCTAACCTATCCACTTATTCAGTCTGTAATGTTGAACCAATTGCTAATACCGAATTGAACTTTGATATCCAAATCAAAAGAGCATGACTCAAGTTATTAATTCTCACATTCTTAAACTTGAGAGCTTGGCTTCAATCCAGTTCCGTGTGAAAAACCATACTGAATCTGCAAGCCTTAACATAATACATTAGTAGCTATAAGATAGCAAATAATAAAGTGTTTTGAAGAAAGAAAAAAAATAGATAATAGTCATAATTCACCAAAATACTTCACAGATGAAGGTGGAATGCAAACATATGTGGTGATTTAACCACCTCCCAACCCACATCTAGGACAATCAGAATATGAAGGCTTTTACAGCGCAGAAAAATTCAATTTTTGATATCATGCACAAGTTTTTTTTGCCTCATAAACCTTGGCCATAAGTCGCACTGAGGCCAATGTATGAATGCATGCACACAGTTGAAGACCTTTCTTCCCCAACCACCAGTATACTGCTGTCCCTATGCATGGAACAGAAGATGGAAAGGATGTTAAGTAAGCGGACCTATGCCTTGAACTGCAGCATTAACTAAATGTAGGATTGATGCAATCTGACATGAACAGGGCCAAACCATGAGGTTATACACTTCTTTTTGGAGGCTTTTGAGGTGCTGCAGATGACACTGGGAGACCTGAAATCTAATCCATAAAATTTGCTCTCCATTCCTGCAAGGTACTTTTTGTATTGCAACACTATACCAAGCCAGAGCTCAGTTCCTGTAAGGACAGGGGATTAACATTTGTGGAGTATAACCTATAGCTTCAGAGTCCTCATTCTCACAGGAATGAGGGATCATTGTAAGACGGCTGGTTGTCTTAGGGTAGAGTACTGGTTAGTAGGTTCTCTAGTGCCAAGCAGCGCTTCATTGCACAGGTTCGTGCTAGAGTTGCAAAGTCTCCCAATAATGACAATTACTTTTGATGGAGAAATTTGGTGCATCATGATACTCAACATCCAAAAATAAAACTAAGATATCCTCAGAAGTCAGTGATTTGCTTGAGGCAGTCCTTGAGGAAAAACAGTTTCCCACTAGATGAAATTGGCCCTTAGTGATTAAATGTTATCAAACAAGCGTCTATCTGTGATGCTGAGCAGCCTTTGGCAAGTGTCAAGTGTTTCGATGATCTGATCCCTAACTTGTAGGTGCTCGTTTAGAAGCCAAAGCAGAGGATTCCCTATAGGAAGTGGAAACCAGTGTGAGAGAAAGAGCAATCAATCACAACTCTAAACATCTAAGATATTTCAAGGATTTCCCAATGCTCTCATGCACTTTAGCAAGGTATTAACCATTTCTAAATACAAGTTTATTTGAAATCTAAGCAAATCTTGCAAGCCGCTGTTCATTGACTCCAGTATGGCAGGCCATACAGTCAACATGCTCCATTTTACTAGAGAAGACGAGTCAGTATTTCATGGCATTAGCCTGGGTTAGCAAAAAAAAAAAACACACACAAAAGCATAATTAACTTGCAGTGTTCAATTTTACTGATGTGTTAATGTAAAAATGTGCCAGAATGGACTTGAGATCAGATCTTAGAATTGTAAATCACTAGATATGACTTCTTCTTAAACTTTAAGAAACAGAAGATGTTTTGGCAGCACAATATTGTGCACAGTATGCATCTTTCAAATACCCCAGAAACGTACCACACATGCATCGGTCTCAAACAAACAAATAACATAATGATAAATGTAAACCTCGGGCATTGTCCACTCCTCAAAACCTCAGCAGACAAACCTAAAGGACTTGCTATCAGGACATACCACATAACTCAGTAGCCCATGTATAAAAAAAAAACAACATACAAATGTGAACAAGTTTAATATCTATGTAAACAAAAACAGACAGACTATATCAATATCATCTCCAGCGAAACAGAACAAGCTAAGAAGCGGCAACCTATACGACCTGCCCACAGGTGATCAACTTTCAAACTTTCTTTTCTACTCCTTATACTTCCCCCAAATTGCATCCTACCTCACTATTTCAATACTCCAAAAAAAAGCTGCAAGGAAATTAATCCAATTTATTGCTAGGGATCATTTTATCCCCTACCTTTCTATTTGAATGATATTCCACCTTACAACCCACCCTTGGACTGCCTTAGTGACTGAGTGTACCCTACTTTGTCACATGCCTGCCGCATTACTCTCTACTATACTCCTCATTACAAATCATAAACTACCTTCTCATCCCACTCCCATAAACCATAATTATCCACTTGTGTAACCACTCCTTGCAATATCACAAAATCAAACCACCTCCACCTTATTTACTTATCCCATTAAAAAAAAAAAAACTTGGATGAACTCACTCTAATAATTACACCTAGATCCTATTAACTTAATCCACCACTAGAAACTGGAGTAAATTCTTCAGAGCAAAATACTAACCCAATTACCAACAAACATGACAATAATGAATAATCACTGGGTTAACCACTAACTGTGGGTCACAGATTGGCGTGCTACATCCATAAAGTGCTTCAATGCCTCATCAGGGGTGGTAAGCGCTATGTAAATGCAATTACCTTATAATACAATAATGCTTAAGAACTTTCCTTCAAGAAAAAAAAAAAAGTGTGATAATTTGGATTATTCTTCTGAAATTTACTAATGAAATAGCATTCAAAGGGGTATCAATAACTCCTGTAGTTAACAGCACTTCAAAAAAAAAATTGCATATCAAAAAGATTAATGAACAGATGTCTGGATTCAGACAATTACCCAGGTTTTTCCCTGAACATCTGTCTTAATCTACTAACAAGACCAAATATAAGAACCACAATCAATCAAAATACATTTGAAATCACAAGGAGACCAAACAAAATGACCCAGGATCCTCTGCCTGACGTTCAGAGATATTCTACAATGCAATGGCTCCACAGCAAGCAACTCTAGGAGTTTCAATGTGGTCAAGTGTCTATTGCCTCTGAATATCACTCAGAGTGGGAAACGTCTCAAAATAGTGGGCACAAACAGCAGACACTTACAAAGGTAATTTCAAGACACAATGCCAAGTCCAGTTAGTGATCAACTAGATATAGGAATCAATCAGGGAATTGTGAAGCGCGCTACTCACCCGTGAGGGTCTCAAGGCGCTGGGGGCGGGAGGTGCAGCTGCAAGTTAGCCGAAAAGCCAGGTCTTGAGGCTTTTCCTGAAGATGTGCAGAGTAGGGGAGCGTCTGATGTTGACCTGGAGCTCGTTTCAGGCCTTGGCTGTGACCTAGGAGAAGGCTCTTCCACCCGCTCTGGTTCTGTGGATGCGCGGGGTTTCTGCTAGGGCGAGGTCGTCGGAGCAGAAGTTTCTTTTGGGTACGTGGAAGGAGACTTTCGTTGAGGTATTTGGGTCCGGTGTTGTGGAGAGATTTGTAGGCGTGGGTGAGTAGCTTGAAGGTTACTCTCCTCTCGACGGGGAGCCAGTGGAGGTCTCGTAGGTGCTGGGTGATGTGCTCATGTCGTGGGATGCCGAGGAAGAGTCTGGCCGCGGTGTTCTGGATGGTCTGGAGTTTGCGTAGCAGGGATTTGTTGATTCCGGCATAGAGGGCGTTCCCATAGTCCAGTCTGCTGGTTATGAGTGCGTGGGTGATTGTCTTTCTGGCTTGGGGGGGGGGGTCCACTTGCAAGTCTTCCCAATGATGCGGAGGGTGTGGAAGCAGGTGGAGGCGACGGCGTTGATCTGGCGGGTCATAGTGAGGGAGATGTAGAGTATGATGCAGAGGTTCTGGGCGTGGTACGTGGGGGTGGGGGAGTTGCCGAGGGAGGTAGGCCACCAAGTGTTTTCCCAGGCTGAGGAGGTGGGTCCGAGGATGAGGACTTCGGTTTTCTCCGAGTGGAGCTTCAGACAGCTGCTGCCCATCCAAGCTGCGACGTCTTTCATTCCTTCCTGGAAGCAGAGTCTGGTGTCTTCAGGGTTCTTCGTGAGGGAGAGGATGAGCTGGGTGTCGGTGTAGGATACTATGCTGAGTCCATGCTGTCTGACGATGGCGGCGAGGGGGGCCATGTAGATGTTGAAGAGCGTGGGACTGAGCGACGATCCTTGGGGAACTCCGCAGTTGATCTCTGTGGGTTCGAAGAGGAAAGGAGGGAGTCTGATCCTTTGGGTTGTTCCGGCGAGGAAGGAGCCGATCCAGTCGATGGCGGTTCCCTGTATGCCGGTGTCGTGGAGTCTGGCTGCGAGTGCGCGATGGGAGACGGTGTCGAAGGCTGCGGAGAGGTCTAGAAGGATGAGGGCCGCAGTGTGGCCTTGGTCGAGGAGCGTGCGGATGTCATCTGTGGCGGCGAGGAGGGCGGTCTCGGTACTGTGGTTACTGCAGAATCCAGATTAGGATGAGTTGAGGATGGCGTTCTCCTCGATGAAGTTTGTCAGCTGGGCGTTGCCGATCTTCTCGGTGACTTTGGCTGCAAAGGGAAGGAGAGAGATGGGTCGGTAGTTTTTCCAAGTCCGTCGGGTCTGCCGAGGGCTTCTTGAGGAGGGGCTTGACTTCAGCGCGTTTCCAGTCATCGGGGAAAGTGCCGGATTCAAAGGTGGCGTTGATGGTGCGGCGTAGCACGGGCGCTATGGCGGCAGCTCTGTGGAAGATGTGTGGGGGGCAGGGATTTGTGAGGGCTCCTGAGTGGGTGCTCTTCTTGGTTCAGGTGGTATCTTCGGTGGTGACCGTGGTCCAGGCGGTGATGGTGGGCTGTCTGTCGTTGCTGGTGGGAAGGGAGGTTTCAGGAGTTTGTTCGCTGAAGTGGTCGTATAGGGCCTTGATTTTCAGGTGGAAGTAGTAGCTGAGTTTGTTGCAGAGGTCCTGGGAGGGTGTGACGTCCGTGGCTTTGGTGGGGGGTTTGGTGAGTTGCTGGATGATGCTGAAGAGTTCCTTCGAGTTGCTTGAGTTGGTGAGGATTTTGTTCCGGATGAAAGTCCTTTTCGTGGATCTTATGAGTTGGTAGTATTCTGTCAGGGCATTCTTGTAGGTGGGCTGATCTTCTGCACTTTTGCTGTTCCTCCATCGTTTTTCGAGCCATCTGCAGATGCGCCTGGATGCTTGGAGGTCGGTGGTGAACCAGGTGGCCTTCAAGGGACGTTGTCTGTCGGGGTTGCGAGCTTGTCTGCACAGGTGGTGATCCATCGGTATAGTTCCTTGGCGGCAGAGTTAGCGTCCGTCGAGGCGGGGGGGTTGGTCATGGATGAGGGTGGAGTTGAGGTGCTCCTCTGTGACCTTGCTCCACTTCCTTCGCGGTGGGCGTGGGTTTGTGAGCGGTGGTAGTGTTGAAAGAGAAGTGTACGCAGTGGTGGTCTGTCCAGAGAGGCTGTGTGGTGTGGCTGAAGCAGATGTTGTTCCCTCCTGCGATGATGGGGTTGAGGGTGTGTCCTGCCTTGTGGGTGGGGCTGGTGACTAGCTGTTTCAGTCCGATGTTGGCGAGGTTGTCCAGGAGGGCGGTGGAGTTGGGGGTCGCTGAGGTTGTCGAGGTGGAAATTCAGGTCTCCGATGAGTATGTAGTCCATGGGGGTCTGTAGACGAGGGTGCCGCGAAGCGTTGTTCTGGGGCTGGTATGGATCTGGAAGTGGAGGTGTTCGGTGGTGGAAGGGGAGATGCTCGTGCTGGAGGTGGAGAGTTGGAGGGAGCTCTTGTGTGCGATGGCGAGTCCTCCTCCTGGGCGGTTTGGGCGGTCCTTCCTCTGGATCTTGTATCCATCAGGAATGGCGGGGGCGGAGTTGGTCCAGGTTTCCATGAAGAAGGCGACGTCTGGCGAGAGGGTGTCAAGGAGGTCCCAGATCTCTACAGCATGTCTGTGCAGCGAGCGCACGTTGGGGAGGATGCACTTCAGGGCTCCGGTGGTGCTGGAGTCTGGCGTGGGTGCGGCGGTCGTGGGGGTGCGGAGGATTGTGAATGATTGTCGGCAGGAGAACTGGCTGTGGGTGGTGTTTGGCGAAGACAGCTGGCAGTTGTTGTTCCTTCCGGGGTTGAGTGCGAGGAGGTCAGCTGAGTTGTAGCGGTGGGTGGCCGGAGGGCCAGGGTCCCTGGCGCTGGTCGGGTGGCGGACAGGCTTGCCTTTGGCGAGCCAGCGGCGTGCCTGCTGCACGCGTCCGCCATTAGATAGGGAGGGGGGGGGGAGGGAAGCGCAGCTGGGAGGCGGGAACAGGCATGGGGGAGGGGCCACGGGGGCAGCAGGGAAGGGAACGGGCAGGGAATCAGCGCAGCAAAACAGATAAGACAGAAAACAGGCACAATAACAGCAGAGATACAATAAGAGAAAGGACACAATAACAGAAAAGACAGAAAAACTGCACAATAACAGATAAACAGGCACAAACACAAGACAGACAGCAGCAGAAGAGCAAGGCTATCCCACTGGACCACCAGGGATGAGGTGCAGGCAGGAGCCTGCGGGTGGAGGAGGGCCTCGAACACCTACCTGCACATGGCACTGCAAAGGGTAGCAGCACAACAGTAGAGCTGCAGGGGGAGAGAGCAGGACTCTGACCAGGAGGTCAGACGTCTTGCCCTTGGAACAAAGCAAGAAACAGCTTTGCAAGCCCAAGGCATTAGCAATGCACACAGCGCGATAAAAGGGTGAGCACCAGCAGCCAGGGAGCCTGTTCCAGTTTTTGATGAAAAAGATGGGAGAAAGTTGCTGTTTGAGGCCCAGCTTAAATAGATTTGCCGATTGCGTCTTGGTAATACATGTTGTTCAGGCCTGAAAATGAAAAGCGCTTAATAACTAACTGAACGCATGTATTCAACTTAAACGATGTCCAGGCTACACAGTTTTAACAGTCTGGAGCTATCAAGTGTATTTTCTTGCATACCATTGTAGGATGAAGACCTCATATAGCATGCTATTTGGCTGTAAACAAGAGCATAGTGCTTCGATCTAGGTTGAGGTATTAGTGACACTAGGCAGATTGACAGCTAACTGGATTTCCTTTGCACGCATTTGACTATGTAGTTGATCAAGCTTGAGATCCTCAGACAGTGGCTACACGTACAACTTAAAAGGTGAAGGGCGGTCCTCCACATTTAAGTTGTGATATATTACATAAGAAGTTATTCACTCTTACAAGCTGAGGCAACTTTGTCAAAAAGTATTCAGACTAGCATGTGGGAATACCTAAAATTACCCACATGTATAATGTGCAGTATAAAGGACACATAATGCTACAATTTCTAAAAATCAAACACTGCGTGCAAACAATACAAAGTAGGAACACTCAAAAAGTCAACAACATATCGCATTGTGAAACTGCAGTAAATGAATGCAATTAGTTGCATGTGTGCAAACAAAATTTGACTGCTGTTCTAGTCTAAAAATGTAAATACTCCTATATTTGGACACTAAAAATAAAAGTCAAAGATAAGAAAATACCTGTTGTCATTCAATTAATTTAAAATCAAGAAGTTGAAAGCTTATACCAACTTTTCATTTTATTTTCAGATATTCCAATAAATGCTGCCAACACCTTTGCAACATGCAGCATATTTAACAGGGCATCTGCATCTTTATCTGTAACCTGTGTCAGCCAGACAATGAAGTTGCCTTGAGACCAGGGTAACTGGAATTACGCGATTGTGTGGTCGCAGAGTTTTTCGCATAATGATAGATTCGCCACATTTGCCACATAATCTATCATCTGCTGCATAATCTGCAGATTCTAACAAAAAAATTGTTTCTAGCTCAAATGGTTCAAAAGTTACTAAAAATGCAATGACATCTGTTCCCTTTGCAAAGGCGGATTGGCCACCTTTCTGTTGTTTATTGCTATATTTGGGTGTTAAACTGGTACTAATGTAGTGCAACCAACGCCCGGTGTTGTTAAGTGTAAAAATGACAAAATAATGAAGTATTACTATCACGAAATATGACACATTACGCCACATAATTTGCAGTTTCTTGCTGCATAATTTACTCAACCCTGCCACATAATTTGACTCCTCTGCCGCATAATTCCAGTGGCCCTGCTTAAGACTTCTGCCTCAAAGGAGGAAAAGCTGGCATAACACAGAGAAAATTAAAAGTGAGGCAACATCATGAATGTATGGGAAGCATCCGGGTTGAAAGTCCTTTTAATAATGTAGACGTTTCCTTTGGTAAACAGTGTTTCATCTACAATTAATTATTTCTTATGCGGAGAGAGCTTCATTATTTAAAAAAAATTCCAGTAAACAATAAAAAGTAAGAAACATAGGATGATGTGTTAAGTTAGAAGCATGGCTAGGAAATTAGTATATGTACATAACACAATATGTGCAAATAATTAGTTTAGTGCAGTTTTTGGTAAACAATTTCACACTGAACTAGTGCGTATGTTCCAAAAGAATAATGATGTTTCAAAATGATAGTAGGCTTTTACCTGGCTTTCTGGCTGTGGTGGAGGGAAAGGTGTGTATTCTTTCTTTACATTCTTGTTCTTGGGTTCTTTACGTTTGTTCATATTTTTGTGCTTGAATTTAGGCAGAAATCTTTCCCAGTTCTGCGTTCTCAATTCAGGGTCCTTTGCCAATTCACGTTTGATCATTAAGGTCTGGGGGGAAAAAAAAATGTCAAGACCCAGTGAAACCACGATCTGCCCTCGCACGTTCTAGTAATAATGCGAAAGGGATAACTGCATCTTTCCCTCGAAAGTGATGTGGATGACGAGTGCCGAACTGTATCTTTTTTTACCTTTAGTAACTAAAGAATTGAATAAATTAAAGAAACGTTAGCGGGCATGAATATGTGGATTAGCACAACCACAGGATTACAAAAAACTGAAAAATTGCAAAACAGAAAAGACTTAAAACATTTTACAGATAGAATCAGCCCATATTATATAAGCTTCAGGTTGTACATCTGTACAGTGGATGCATTCGGCAACAGATCTTAATGACTGACTGCAGACAGGTGAATTTGAGATGCCTTTCATATTGAAACCCATCTGCTGGCAAAAACGGGCATTTTCTCAATACTTAAGCTATGCAACCTTTCATATGGTAAAGTAGCAAGCACAAGCTAGAAACTGTTCTTGCAATTTGTCTGATTCTTGTGTAGATCACATGGAGTAAAGTCAAATCTCCTACTGAGACCGACTCCAAGAGGGTTTCCCCTAAATATTGCCAGGGCTGAGGCTTTAAACAAACATCAACCCTGAAATCCAAACAATGATAGGCCAATAAATAAAGCTTAACCACACGACAAAAAGAAGCAAACATTCCGTTGTAATCAAAGATGTAGTCTTGTAGGTTACAAACGAAGTAGGTTTATTAGATTCAGATCAGGTTTCAGGTAAATCAGGTAAACCCCCACCAGAAGCAGCATCCTGCTGCTCCGCCCTTCTCACTCCAACTGTCCACTCATCCAAGCAGTAACACTCTCACCATTCCAACCATACAATGACCCCACTCACTGGCTGAGCAGCAGGGACTTGGAACTCGGGTAGGATGCATAGTAACCAAGACAAGTCACAACACATTCACTTCAGAGCAGGCCCATATTGATAACGAGAATCCTTCACCAATACTTTTCTATCTGCAATCAGACTCCGTGCTCCTTAAACCTGTAATTTCACCTGATCCTAACGACCAAATTCAGCTTTCAGTCTAGTAAATGAATCAATGTGAAGGTTTGCTCACCACATAGACAAAATACAATTAGGCAAATAATTACCTAATGAAGAGAATCATTTAGCATACCTTTCACAAGCTCCTAGAAGTCCAACCAATTATCAAGAGCTGACTGTATGCAAAGATGTTACACCACATTACAGGTAGGTTCAACCAGGCAAAAGACTGTTATTATTTTCAGTAATAGGATATTTCTTTTGAGATACAAGCAGGGAAGAGAGAGAAGAACTTTCACAGGATTGCCATCTAGTCATATTCTGTTAGCTTCTAGTCAGTAGTTGACTAGTTATAGATATCGTCAGGAAGCATCTTATGTCGAATAGGGGATCCAGCTTCTGTAATTGAGACACTAAAAGCTACGTCCCTTGGGACATTTTGTAGCGAATTCAAGACCACAGCCAAGGAAAAAAAAATTAGTAAAGGAAATTGAAAGTACCTGGAAGGAAATGTGGGTAGAAAGTCTCAGTTTACGTTTGAGAAAAAAAGCGTTAGGGAATGATAGATAACTAGGACTGTCAGAAATACAAAGATAAAGCCAGGGTGACAATGGTCTTAATTTACAGCATACAGCGTGAGAGAGAAGTGGCTAGCAGCATTATTTCAGGAAGAGAGGCCAGTCAGATGAGATTTGGATATGTGGGCAGCTTATTTTGTTCCATCACTTAGTGGCAATTTAATTAGTTCTCGGACCTCTCACCCGCCCTCACTCTTTTTGAAGGCTATAAGGTTATCACATTAAATGGTCATAGCCGTTAAGGTAACCCCTGTGTCTCTAAACAATTACACAATGGCTCACAATGTTGATAACTTATGCTAACTCTTTCCATCAGAACGCTGATAACAGACTGTTTTCAAATAAGCTTTCCAACAAATATTTCATCAAACAATACTACAATAAAATGTAAGTGGTTCACAGTCCTTAACATTCTCACTCACCGTTGACCTTTCCTTCTATACCATGCTGGGAAAGTTCATAGCCAACCTACAGCTTCACAAATCTGACAGCAAAGTCTGTAAGAGGACTTTTGCTGGTCATTTGGCAATTTCACCATTTACTAAAAATCGAGGCTATTAACCCAGAAAAATCCACTGCGCACTGGCACCTTCATCATTAATCTTTTCGAAAAAGGAACTATCTTGATCCAAGCACATGAAAAGAAAAAAACTAAAAGATTTGACACGACCTTTCCCAATCTAAATTTCTTCTTGGCAAAAAGGTGTGATTTGGTCTTATAGCTTTCACAATATAATTCACCCACAGACAAAAATACAGAGGTACGCACCGCATCCCAGGGTGCATTATACAAATGCTAATTTATAATAACTTGATCCCTGGATTCAAGAGGAAGATAGGGGGAGGAGAGATAGGGTTCAACTTTAACATTCTACACCAGAAGACATGACCACTGTGGGACATTTTCAGTAGTCTAGAGCAGTCGGGGGTTATTGAGCCTAAGCTCCAACAATCAAGTCTATATTTCTGTCCAAAAAAAAAAAAAAGACACTCAAAGATGCATTTTCTCAGTTGCAGCCAGTTATACCTACCCAACCAAAACCACCGATACCCATGCCTTTTCCAGTCACATATTCAACTGGCCATTCTCAAGCTAACGTTAGGTGCCAAGATAAAACTAAGCAAGGCATGCCTGCTGAAAGGAGCCCATTCCATCTACTTGCTAATACAAGGAACCTCCAAAAAGATACTCCATGCATACCATGGCACAAGTCAACCAATCCGACACAAGAAACTCCAGATGTGCACCTGCTAATGCACAGTCCACCAACAACACCATCTGCAAATGGACCAGAGATGCAACATACCAAAGATGGCTAGTAACCCATACAGTCGCTCAACCCCTCACAAAAAAAAGAATGTTGCTGATACCCTAGTTCAAACTATGTTTGATCAAAACTATTTCAGCACGCAAAACCTCTCCAGAGATTGATAATCTTATAGAAAGTCATCATCACAAAAGCCATATTAATTTGAATCCCAATTTTCAAAAAGGTTCTTGCACAATTTGGCTGACATCCCCTACCTCCCTGCTACTAGGGCTACAAGAACATCTTCAAAATCAGGAAGCCCTGAAGGGCCTGCAACTACATTCACATAAGGTCCCATATGAGGTAAAAAAAGGACTTCACTTATGGTTACTTAGTACATCTGACGGTACAAGGCACCAATAGCCCAGACTACTCCATTATCCCATCAATATTACACCTCAAACCTGGCTACAATTTTCAGTTCCAGAAAGTGATACCTAGCAAGTCTTGGGACCTCCAAACGTGTTGGATGCACTAACCACTGTCCTAACCAGACAGCTTCGTAGTTTTGAACTAATATAGAAAATATACAAGAAGTAACATTCCTGCGGGTAAGGGCTCACTGGTTGCCCTATTCAAATTCTAATATGGTAAACCAAGAAAGTGCCAAAGGTGGGACTCCACAAAAAACTAAAAAGCAATATTACTCCTGCTGCCAAAGGAGGCAAATGCTGAAACTATACTTACCCAACCCCCCGCAGGCAGACAACTCCCCCGCTGCACACAGCCTTTGGCTGTGTGCATCGTTGGGTTGGGCATAGGGCCTGGCTGCGCCTGGCCTTGGGCAATGGGCGGCATCAGTTAGCCACTGTGAGAACTGCCTGCACGCCGCCAACCCACCAGACACTCAAGACCCCGCCCCATTTTAAATGGTTTTCAGATCCCGTGAGACTTTCACAGGAGCCAGTGCAGCCCCCCTGCGCTCCCAGAGGATTATCAGGTAAGCAGGGGAGCCGCTCCGACTCCCACAGGAACATGGATTCTCTCAATTTTTAAAAAACTTCACCCCAGGGGAGTTCCTCTGAGACACCCCACCCCCCTACTTCTCAAGTTCCAGAAGGTCATTATACCCGCACCCAGCCCCCTTATCACCTATATATTTTTTTATTTTCAGGACACGGGGACAGAGTCCCCATGTCTGAAAGTGGCAGCTGCAACATTTCTCTTCAAATTGTGGCCAGCCAATCAGAGTGTGAGCTCTCAATGGAGCTAGACAATCGACAGGAAAAGAGGCCCTCTCGGCCATTCAGATGACTATTATTTGTGTGCTCGTGGGAACCTTGCCAGAGTCCGCAAACACAACCATCCAGATACACAAACATTTTGAACCTAAATATCTCGAAAACTACAGAACGGATTTACACCAAATCACAAAAACACGCTTTCTGGATCAAGATCTAGCTTTCTGCAAATTTGGTGTAATTCTGTTCAGCCATTTGGATTGTGGTGCTGTTCAAAAATCACTATGGAAATTGCAAGGGAAAATTGTGTTTTGGGACCCTCCCTTTTTTTTTCTTAGCCCCAGCTTCATGGATTCCCCCAATTTTTCAAGAACTGAAGCGGATTATCTTGTTGGAAAGTTTTGTGAAGATTCATCAAATGGTGGCAAAGTTAATAACAAACCAAAAAACGTTCTTCCCATGGTAACTAGGTCCTAACTATAACTACAAAGTACAGACCGCCACTGGGTAATTATATATGTATAGATATACACACAAACACAAATATATGTGTGTATATATATATATATATATATATATATATATATATATAAAAATAACTTGCGAGACAAAGCTCAACGATGAGGAAGGTGAATATTAGATTTCTACTATATCAGCATAAAAACATTTTAGATGCGTTTTTTCAGGGTGGCATTGCCAAATGTATAGCAATAAAAAGACGCGAGTAGGGAGGTAAACAATTGTATTCTGGGTCAGCACAACGGTGTATCAGGTCGATGCGGTCAGTGTCTGCGGGGAAGTAGCTCCTCCACTTCAAGGGAAATACTGGCTGATTGGCAAAGTGCTGGCAGTCCTCTGAGGCTTTAGGAGGATGCAAAACTGCAGGGCGAGTAAGGTCTTTGCAAATGAGTTGGCACTGTGTCGATGCGGAGGTGGGTCAGAGCCGATGCGGAGTTGGGTCAGAGCCGATGCGGAGGTGGGGCTGAGCCGATGCGGAGGTGGGGCTGAGCCGATGCCGAGGTGGGGCTGAGCCGATGCCGAGGTGGGGCTGAGCCGATGCCGAGGTGGGGCTGAGCCGATGCCGAGGTGGGGCTGAGCCGATGCCGAGGTGGGGCTGAGCCGATGCCGAGGTGGGGCTGAGCCATGCTAAGGTGGGGCTGAGCGATGCTAAGGTGGGGCTGAGTGATGCTAAGGTGGGGCTGAGTGATGCTAAGGTGGGGCTGAGTGATGCTGAGCCATGCTAAGTGGTGGTGCTGAGCTGGTGCCGAGTGATGCTGAGCTGAGGTAATGCTACGCGTATGCTGAGGTGGGGCTGCGCTGGTGGTGCATTGATGTGGAGGTGTTGCTGTGCTGATGTTGAGATGGTGCTGCACTGGTGCTGAGGTTGTGCTGATGCGGAGTTGGCGCTGCACTGGTGGTGCACTGATGCAGAGGTGGTGCTGTGCTGATGTTCAGGTGGTGCTGCGCTGGTGGTGCACTGATTAGGAGGTGGTGCTATGCTGATGGTGCTGTGCTGATGCTGAGGTGGTGCCTTGGTGGTGCTCAGGTGATGCCGAGGTGGTGCTGTGTGATGCTGAGGTGGTGCTGTGCTGATGCTGCACTGACACTGAGGTGGTGCTGCCCTGATGCTGAAGTGGTGCTGAGTTGCTGCTGAGGTGGGGTTTCGCTGGTTTTCACGTGGTGCTGAGATGGTGGTGCTGGGTTGGTGTGGCGCTGATGCGGATTTGGTGGTGGTGCACTGATGAGGAGGTGGTGCGGAGCTGCTGAAGACGTCGACTGTGCTGGCAGTGGTGCACTGATGCTGAGGTGGTGCAGTGCTGATGCTGAGATGGTGCTGCGTTGATGCTGTGCTGCACTGGTGCTCAAGTGGTGCTGAGTGATACTGAGGTGGTGCTCAGGTGATGCTGTGCTGGTGCTGAGGTGATGCTGAGTTGGTGCTGCGCTGGTGCTGAGGTGATACTGCACTGGTTCTGCACTAATGCTGAAGTAGTGCTGCGTTGGTGCCGAGTGGCTGCTAAGGTTGGGCTCCGCTGATGCTCTGGTGGGGCTGCGTTGTTGCTGATTCGGTGCTGCACTGATGCGGAGGTGGTCCTATGCTGATTCTGAGGTGGTGCTGCCGAGTGATGATGAGGAGATGCTGCACTGGTGCGGAGTAATGCTGTGGCGGTGCTGCGCTGAAGCTGAGGTGGTGGTGCTGCACTTATGCTAAGGTAGTGCTGGGCTGATAGTGAGGTTGCCGCTGCACTGGTGCAGAGGTGGTGCTGCGTTTGGGCTGAGGTGGTGCTGCGTTGAGGCTGAGGTGGTGCTGCGTTGAGGCTGAGGTGGTGCTGCGTTGGGGCTGAGGTGGTGCTGCTGAAGTGGTGCTGAGTGACGCTGACTGGTGCGGAGGTGTTGCTGCACTGGCTACTTGCAGGATATATTGTTGAGTAACCTCACATTATATGCGTGTTCAGAGAGCATGGAGGCATCCCTTGATATTGGATTTATTTCACCAACGATTGAAACCTACAAGAAAGCATTAAAAAGTGCGCTAAGGTTTGGACATTTGAGCTAATAAAAACAAAAATGTAATAAGATGAAAAACAACATAGCTTCAGGCTGAAAAAGCGCTTGTGAAACCAAAGACAGTGGAAAACAAAATAAGGACATAATTTGCAGCCCTCGGCTGAGTGCTTTTGGAAAGCCAGACAAGCAAAGGCAAAAGAAAAAGTAGTGCGCCGAAACTCACATATATGGCCAATAGTGAAGTAATCCATGTAATAGGGCCAGTCTCCAGGGCGTGACCAAAACAGCAAAAGGAGGGACAAATGTTAACTATTCACCAACAAAAACAAAGGAATTTCAAAAGGCACATGAAGGAACTAATGAAAATGGATGAGCGTGGTGAAAACACATACAGTAGATACAGCATGTCTCGAGAGACAGCATGTGCGCTGCCTATGTGAGACCTAAAGAGGGGCACTTTCCTACAATTATTGTCAATGGTAAAGTGCTAAACAGAAAATAGTGAAATAAATTACCACAAAGGAGTATTCCTTTTGTAAAGACGGTATACAGACATGGCACACTATTCGTGGCAACTTGTTGTACACAAAGGCTGATCTCTTTTGCCTTGAGGTGCGGGATAAACAGCAACTCACTTGTGTTAGATATTTACCAATACAAAGGAAATAGAAAGGTTCGTTTTTTTACGAACTCCAACATGGATATAATTACAGCAGCTGGTACCTGATCATGCAGTCATACTAGATAGACTACAGGAAATTACAACATCACAGTTAAAGCTGTTACTAAGTTTGATATTTGAGCAGTGGTCGAGATATTACAAGAACAAATATTTTCTTCAGTATATTCAGTCTGTACACAAAAAAAAGAATATAAATATATACGTAGCCGTTTTTGCCTTTACATTAATTTATCTACTGTTGTACAATATTCTAAGGTATTTTCATAAAGGGAAGGATGCCTTTAAATATGAATGGGTTTTCTGCATCACAGCATTTACTCAACATATTTTGTCATGGTTAATTAAGTTTGCTCCCTGGTTACTAACAAAACCTTAACGTCTCTCACAGATGCACAGTTTATATTATAACTGTATACACACTTTCCCAGAGACGTGCAGGGATTGTGCGGTATAACAAAAAAGGATTTTGGTTTACCGAGGCCACATTAGCAAGTGATTAACACCCCAAAAATAATTTCTAACGAAATGGCAGATACTGATCTTGTGAGGTACACGTTTTTGGATGTGTGAGACACTTCGCCTGACCTACATTATTTTGCATTCAATTATTACCTCTCGCGATCGTTTCAAAACTACCTAGATCAGTCAGTAAAGTAAATAGTTCTTTTTTTTACATGTTGTAGGTTTCCTAAAATGTACACATAAGGTTTTTGTTAATCTGGTTTAACAAAGCTTCAAGTAGAACAAGCTACTCGTTGAACTACTTCCACAGGAGGTTGGATGGACTGATGGGTCGGAGGAGGGTAAGCTTGCTGTTGAAAGCAGATCATATTCTGCAAGGTGAAAATTAAGAAGTAGCTGTGCAAGAGTATGTGCCAGGGCCCAGGGTGGAAGAGAGACTGACTGTGGCAGGTAAAGATAAGCCACTCTGACATCCCTCTAGTGGAGAGTGCAGTGTGCACACACCAGGGAGCAGAGTGGAAACAGGCCCGACAACACAAGGCACGCTGACCAGCTTTGCCTTGGTGAACGATGTGCGGTGCTGAGTTGGCCACACAGATGATGGCACCCCTGTAAATAAAGACAGTCCTTCTTGTTCAGTGCGCGAGAGCAGGGGGTCCTTCTCCACTCATGTCATTCTCCACACATGTGCCTGCTCCAAACCCACGTCCTCTATAAAAGGAGCTATCTCTTCCTCCAGTGCTTCACAAATGTTTCCCTTAGTAGGCAATTCTCTTGGGTGTATTCTCAGTGTTCCATGTTTTGCCTCTGCTTTCCTGCCTCCCACCTGTTTTCCCTCCGTTCTCTGCTCCTGTGTCCTTGGCTCCAATCAGTCCTGACCCTTCTAGCTTCCCTGTAATTCCTTCACTGATCTACCTCACGAGTCTTACTTAACCATTTACCTGTAGAACAGCCACAGTTCCAACTACAAAATCTCTTACAATAGCTAACACAATACAACCTCCAACACCAACCAGAAAATACCGCCTGTGTCACATTAAAATAAAAATAATGAATACATTAAAATAAATTAAAATAAAATATCGCCTGTTTCGACTTAGGTGGCGCTTCCTCAGACTACACTGACTGCGACTCTTGAAGGACTGTCTGTTGATAGCAGCAAACTTTGAGCATCAGGTCCAGTACAATCTACTCACATCTTCCCGTCTTGAGAGTACAACACTGAGGCAGAGCCTTGTTAAACACAAACACTGCTCACGTCCTGCACGTTAGCTAACTGAACAGCATCCAATTTTGAGTGTGAGACTTCTGTATTAGTTTCAGAAGAAAATGCGCCATAACCTTTTCATAATTAAAGTATCAAACGCCTGCCTGGGTTCGTATTCATGGGAGCAACAACGGCTCCATGAAATATTGTCACCTACACAAATTCGTAGTGACTATTCTCCTTGTGGTAATACGTAGTGTTCTAGCTGTCTTACTTAAGAAGCACAATGGCTGCATCAAACTACTGTCTAAAACATTTATAGTTTTGTACATTTCATCTGCATTCTTAAATTGGCATCACCATTTGTGCTTCTGTGGGATTCTTTTAAGTGGCACATTTCACAGTGATGTAGCCTACATTAATAACAGCGCTGTTAGAGACAAGCATGCTGCTTGACCAGCCCTTAGAAATGCAGAGCATGGGCACATCAGAAATGGCATCCTTTGGAAAAAGTACAATGCTTGCTTGGAGTCCATGACCTACGTCCAAGAGGAGGCACAATAACACAGCACACAACTATCAGCTGTAATCACTACAACACCAAGAATATTTGAGGGTTCATAACACTTCTACATAATCATTTTTAATAGCTGCTGCCTCCCAGTAATAACTTTAATATGAAGTCTCACTAGTCCACGATTAATACAAGAGAGCAGACAGTATGCTACAATTTCTGACGTATAGGAGACAGTCTATTCATCGCTTTAAACAGGTCACTTGGTTAATCAGGCAGAACACAGATGTTGAAAACACTTTATTGGCCTCCTGCAGAAGTCTCTCAACACAATGGGACAATTCTAAATGCGTCCAATGATAGCTGGTAAAACAGGTGTTGTATTACAACATTTCTATAGCGCTTACTAACCTTATGTGAGACGATGAAGCACTTGCCTACATGCGCAATATGCTACAACATGTAGGGTGTGTCGTTGGAATGGTGTTGCAGTTTTTGATCCTATGTGGATAAGACGTATGGAACGCAGAGCTTAGTAAAGTGTTGGATGAAAAAGTCTGGTAGAGGAATGCAGGTTATGGTTTTCAGTAAACTATCAGTTTTTAGCAGCGCTGCATGTCTCTTTAGGGAATTTTTACGAGCATAGTCCACTCAACTGATTACTGCACTGGCCTGTCCATTCTGAGATGTTTTATTTAAAGTCTTAGGTCCTGAGCAGGCATTGACTGGAGGGAGAGAAGGCAGCGAGATCTGCAGGAATTGACTGGTTCCATCATCCCAAATCGGATTGTCATTGTAAAAGGTCATGAAGTGGTCATAGTATGTAACTTGTTGGGACGTGCTGTACTGGACTAAATTAAAGTACTCTATTGGCCAGCAGCATGTGGTAGATCTCTTTAGTGGAGCAGGTCCTCACTCCTGTTCTCCCTGCTGCTGCTTCCAGCCTCCGGTCCGTTTTGCCCTGATCCTCGCTGACGGACTTCAGGAAGAGTATCAGGACTTGGCTTTTCGACTAAGCCCAGCAACTCAGTGTCTGGATACCCTCACGGGCGATAAGCCGCGCTTTACAAGTGTTGATTGATTGATTTAGTTAATCCATGCCTGTTCAGATGGCGAGGAGTGGTTTATTGCTGGAGGCTAGTATGGTACTGTGTGACGAACATGACCCACAGCAGTGAGCGAGTGTAAGAGAGTGAAGAAGGAGTAGTGTGAGCCAGTGTGAGCCAGGAGGGTTAGGTCTTCAATTACCATTACTGATGAATATGTCAGAATAAGTGTGCTGGCCATATGTGAATTGGAACAAGCTACCAGTCGACCACATGCAAAATATTGTTAAGTGTTCCTGGAAGTACAATGGCATAACTGAAATGCATAGTGTGTAACCTTTTGTCCCTTCCAACTATATAGCACTCCGGTGCCCAAGCCCGTGCACAGTTTGTCAATAGGAAAAAGACGAATAATGAAGTAAAACAACAATTGAAAGCTCATAAAAGCTGGGCCCTTGCTTCAGAGAAGGGTCTTTTGCAAATCAATCAGGCACCACCTTTAAAATTGTGTTTTTCCAGTTGTTTGTACATATAACCTGACTAGCAGCTATATAATGTATAAACCTATAGGTAAATAAAAAAGCTGCTGATAAAATAGAACAAGAAACAGGTCAACATTTCCACTTTAACAATCAAGTAAAACGGGTTACCCTGTTGAATAAAGATTTAGGTTCAAGACACTTTTCATAATACCTGGTTGAACTTTCAAAGCAAATTTCAATGTCACATTGTAGATGCATCACAAGACTTTGGCATTGTCCTAAATGTGGCAAGATATTTTTGCTGGCTGGACCGTAGATTTACAGTTCTTTGCCAAAGCGCCCTCTAATAAAGCAACACCACAAGAAATTCTGCATCATTAGCATGGACAGACTGAGCAGGCCTGCAATATGGAGCATATGAAAGTTTTCATAGCTGATAACTTCTTCCACATTTGAGAATGCCAAATGGCTACGGGTCTGTCTAGCGAAGGCAATGAATAATATCCCAGCTTTATAAAAATCTCTTATTTTGGAAGAACACCTAGAACGTTCAGTGCAACGATTTACATTCACAGAAACAACCCTTCGGTAAAAGGTTAACTTTTTCAGAGAATCATGTAACAAAAAATAAGATTAAGAACTCTACTAAGATCCAATTAAATTATGCAGAAAGTCAAAAAGCAAACAAGCTATAAGGTTATAGCTGCAACCCCAATGTATTTCCTTCAAACCCCCAACAATTAGAACATGTAGTGTAACACTTACAAGTGAACGAAGCTGTTGGTATGTACTTGGTATAGGGAGCAGCTGGCATGGAATCAGGAAGGGATAGTAAAAATTTAATATGCCTTTAAAACACATACCCATTTGAATTTTGAATAGGACACTTTACCCCGCATTTTTTACTCCGCATGGCTTTACCCCGCATTTTTTACTCCGCAGTAACTTTTACAATGCAGGGCTTTACAACGCAATTCGTTACAACGCATTCCCCATTTCAACGCAATTACTATTCTAACTCCAGGGGGGGCGTTACTTTGGGGGAATGCGTTGTAACAATTTTGCAGTGTAAAGCCCTGCGTTGTAAAAGTTATTGCGGAGTAAAAAATGCGGGGTAAAGCCATGCAGAGTAAAAAATGCGGGGTAAACGACGTTTCCCTTGAATTTTAGGGGTGGATTTGTTGTTTTGAGTAAACAAATAGAATGCATTAAAGGTTTTGAATATAGAAAAAAAAGAGTAAAGAATTTAAGAAAGTTGGTGAATCAAACTGCTCAAAATAAAACTTTGTGTTTTAGCATTTTTTGGCAGGCAGTTCGAGTCCATCCCTCTATATATTAATTTTGGAGGTATTGGATGTAGCACACAAGACACATTTGGTAGAACTATTTATTGTGCAACTCAGCAACAACCCCATGGAGCAGCATATAGTACTGCTGCCAATGCCAACTGTTCACCTCAGAACCACCCCAAGGCTTCACAATGGAACCACTGTGACCTCATAAGAAGCCCAGCACGAGAACATGCAGGAACTGCTCATTCCTCCCCCCTTTAATAATCAAAAACAATCTAAAAAATATGAAAATAAAAGATAAGGAGCACAGGAATTTAAGGAATTAACGTAGTTCAGGATTTAAGAAATATTCACACACCCCACTACATAGTCCTCAAATTTCTTTAGCAAGTTCACAGTTCTTCCCGTTTTAGTTGAGAACTGTCCTTTTCCAGGGATCTCCACAAGCACAGGCATTTCTAAGGAAGTGGACTCCAAGGAGGACGGCAATTGTTCTGCTCCACTCATTCCTTCATTCACCCATTACTGGCGTCCACTGGAACGTGCACTCAATTTTTTAACATCATTTGTGTCCTCATTCAACCTCCACCTGTAAGAATTTGCAGTTCTCTTTGGCGGAGATGCCAAGTTTTTCCGGTCACTCAGCACAGCAGACTTTGTCAATAACTGCACAACCTTCAGGGGCAGAGAACATTTACAACTGTTTCGTTTTATCAGACTGACTATATTCCTCATAAATCTTTCTACCGCCACAACCATTCCTGGTCACCAATATAACGTCTTGACTCTTCTTTTGTTCTTTACAATTCTTAGGTGACCTTCATTATTGCTCTCAAAAACCTTGCTCCTCAAACACACATAATAACCCTCGAACACCTCAGCAGGAATCTATCTCCACTCACAGACAATTCATCATTGACTTCCCAAAATCAGCGCACGCTCCCATGTGCCCAACACACATCCACGTACTTTGATCAAAATCGGGTCACTGCTATATCCCTTCCATCCATTGGACCTTAGTAATAGCCTCAGCGCTGTCATTTTTCTTGAAGGTTACAGAAAACCATCCCACATAACTGAAGAAAGTTGTCGTAATAAGTCAAGAGGAATCTGCTAAGGAAATCTAGAACTTTGTTTTTGACTCTAGGCACATTTTGAACTCTATAATTGAAATCTAATAACTTCAGAGACATTCTGGCGATGTGAGGGGTAGCCTTTTGCCTACCAATGGTTGTAAGGATTTTTCTGAGGGGCTTATGATCAGTGCAAAGAAGAAATTCAGAACCCTCAGAATGTCTTCATCCCCCACACATAACATCATTTCTTTATCATAGAAAACCTTTCTTCTAATGGCAAGAGGAGCGCGAGGCAAAGGACATGGCATCTTCCTTCCCATCCGTCTCCATTTGGGCCAACCCAACGTCTAAATCCTTCCAACTGGCATCCATAGTAATGGCACTCTTTGAACCAAGAGCAAAAGCATTTTTGATGCTCAAGACATTTTTCTAGACTCTTGTTCCACTCAAAACATTCTGAATTCTTTAACAGTTGTCTAAACTTAAAGGTTTTGGAAGAAACATTCTGTAAATTCCAGGAAAATCCTAATGTCAATAGTGGATGTGGCTGACAGAACATTTATAATTGCTTCTATAAGCTCTCTTATTTTTGGTGACATACCTTTCTCTCTCATTTCACATGCTACGTAAGTCACAGAGGTCACAGCAATTTAGCACTTCTAAATGCGCCAGACAGACCGTTTTCATTCAACACACTCAAACCTTTATTGCAAATATCCTGCTAAAGTAAAGGATTTTAGTTAAGCCAGCATCAAGCATGGACTGCACTAAATACAAGATAACTTCTACAGGAAAAGGATTTTACTTAAAATGCAATACAACAAAGAATATAGTGACGACACAGTCGCTCCTTATGATTTCTGGCATGGGGACAACTTTAATTGTTGTCTCATTAGTCTCATATAATCAAACATATTTATACATGAAAATGATATACATACGCTCACGGTTTTTGGGCGAGCCCTCTTCATCAATTGGCATGTTTAATTGTCAATCACATTGTGATTTTGCCCACACAGCATGGGTAGTGGGTCCGCCCACTCCAGTCATTGGCTCTCTTATACTGAATCACTGCATTTTTTGCTGATCACAGGTGAACATCCGCAGAAAAATAAGAGTGCTTCAGTGCCAGGGCTGGTGGACCAATACTTCACTTTGCTAATGCTTTTTTTTCCCATTCTTTATCTCTTTTATCATCATCCTTGCATGTTTATACAATATCTTCAGATTAACAGTAATTCAAAGCCAATAGTACCCTTTGTTTGCATCAATAACTATCATTTTCCTGTGATGTGCATTCAAACTGAGCTAACTACACAGTTCCAAATACACCTTCAAGCTAGGAAGCACCCATAACAAGCTACTTAAATTATATGCACTATTTTCTAATTTATAAATGTGACTGCAAATATACAGCCAACATGGTTACACACGGTGCGTTTCATTTTAATTTAATTGATTTATTGTTGTGGCATATGCTTGCAATAAAGGAAATACATTCATTGCACCAACTTGCTAAGAAGGCCAGACGTACTGGTTTTGCCAATGCTGGTCAATCAATCAGGGTTGGTGAAGCGCAACTACTCACCCGTGAGGGTCTCAAGGCGCTGGGGTTACAAGGCTGCATTTATAAGTCTAGCACAAGGTATACAAGATGGGAACCTGTCCACTCCCATGCATCTGGCACACCTTGCCCCATGTGCCATACATCAAGACAAAAGCAAGATCATAAATAAGTAGACGTAACCTTACATTACCTATCCAAGATAGAAATGTGCTCCGTTACAAACCTTCTCTCACCTTAATGTTATAGATGGGATGAATATTTTTCATTGTGTCCAGGACCACTTTGCGAACCTGAAAGAAAACAGGATCATTAATTCCCATCTCTGCAAATTGTTTTAAATGTTCATTTACAATAGCCTTTACACCAAGCAATGAGTAAAGTACTTATGTAAATAATTACTGTTAGACCCGACATCCTTGGTGAGGTATTTCCCCAGACTTTTTTCCTGCACTACCCTTTTTTGTGGCATTAGGACGCTGTGTCTTTACCCCTGCTAACTGGCATATTAAATTTACTTCTAAGCCCCTAGTAAATGGTACTACATGTACTCAGGGCCTGTAAAGTAAATGCTACAAATGGGCTGGCACACCCGTTGTGCCACCCACTAAAGTAGCACTGTAAAACTTGCCTCAGGCTTCTCAACACCACCTATAATGCAGTTTTAAACTGTCATTTCGAACTGGCAAAATAAATCTTTTGCCAGGCCTAAACCATCCTTTTTAATACTTATAAGTCACAGCTAAAGTAGGCCCCAACATCTCATGGGGAAGGGTGAATGGTGTCTAAGAAGTAGGATGTGTGTTTACGTTTTACATGTCTTGACAGTGAAAAACTCCTAAAGGAGTTTTTCAATGTCATTGCAGCAAGCAATGCAGCAAGGCTATCTCTCACATAGACTAGCACCAGGTTACCTTATTACACTAAATAAGTGGTAACTTCAGTTTGGGAACAATACAGAAAGGCTTCTTCCACTCATTTGAATTGTACTTTACCATTAAAGACGATTTTAAAGTTGGATTTAAATTACTATTCACAAAATGCCACTTTTAGAAAGTTTGCATTTCTTTGCCTAAATCAAATGTGCCTTTTGCCAGTGTACAGGGTCACATGACTGTGAATGACTCTCCTGTTGTGTGTTGTATATTCCTTCCAGACATGAGGACAAAAGGAGCTTCAGTCTGAGGGAGGGTGTTCCTCTCCTGAGAATGATGTCTAGGGGGTTGTACTCAGCTCTTCCTGAGCTTCAAAGGGTAGCCTAAAGGCTGTGCTCACCCCCTTCCTGACATCTAAGGGATGCCTGCCCGGTCACTGACAAATGCAGCTCACACCTAGGCATGCCTGCCTTTTATGCCCAGATATATTGGAGCCAAACCCAGGACAGGGGGGGGGAAGGTTAAACAAAGGGGGCACCCCCCACCCACAGGCTGACACAGGGTATAAGAATGGCACCTGCAGAACCTCTAATCAGAACACTCCTGGACCTGTAGAAGATTCAGAAGAAGGTCTGCCCGGCTGTCTACAGAAGGAAGACTGGACCTGCTTGCCTTGGACCCTGGATCCCCAGCAGTGATTCCAAGGGTTACTTGGCTGACCTGTTTGAGGTACAGAGATACAACAAGCTTTCAGAGGCCTCCCTGCAACTACCCAGCAGATCAGTACCGCCTGAACCTGCAACTAGCCTCTAACGGAGTGAGTCATGACCCCAAGAGGTGCGCCCCAGGTCCTAGTCCTTGCTTGGCATCAGAATGTACTCCTCCTGCTTCAAATGAGCTTGATGGGAGAGCATTGCTACAAGCCCATTTTATTTCCTTGTATTTCTGCACTCTGCTGCACTTTAATAGGAGGTGTCTGGCTCCTTGACACTGGGCGCCATCTTGAAAGGTGAAGTACCCATTTCCATGTTTTTATGTTTTACTGTTATCCCTATTATTTAGACTTCTGATTAATTTACCAGTAGCTGTCCCTCCCAGGGGAGCCTGTGGAGAGACAACCGGGGTTGCTGGACCATGGTTTTGCACATTTAAGTTCTCCTTACCTATTTTCCTTTGCGCTCTGCAAACGCGAGCTTTCGAGGCCACGCCCACCAATCCTAGAGGGGATTTAATGAGTCTCATAGCGCGTCCACGCTGAAGGCACGTCAAAGACAAGCTCGCCATGCCTATTTCAACCCCCACCACTGATCTATTCTAGAAAGGCGCTTTTGGGACTGAATAACAAAGTAAGTCCCATGGTTGTTTGTGTCTAAAACCCCAAATGGACACCCAAGATAGATTGTTTGCCCAGATTGTGGAAAATCTATCCCTTGGATAAACTTTAAATGTAGCACGTCAATAAGGAATGGTAGCACACCCCCTCCCTTCTCCAATTCCAATTTAGTTAAATGTGCTGTGATAAACGGTAAATCACTCATCAAACACCATTTTGAGTTTAGGGAATTTATGGAAAATCATCAGCTCGATATAGCCTGGGTTACCGAAACATGGGCCGACCAGTCGTAGAGTCCAGACCTAATAGCAGCCCTACCCCCCACTTCACACTTCATCATATAGACAGACCTCTAAAGCGAGGAGGGTGTCTCGCCCTACTACTCAGACAATATGCCCGCTATGGTCAAAAAGGTACCCACATTAGAATGTGATGCCTTTCAGTTCATGGTCCAACTTTCAAATAAGCAATCATTTTGGGGCACATTAATTTTTCGCCCCGCAGGCCCTAGGGCCACCTTCATTCAACACATTGGCGCCCTTCTAGAGGAAGGTTTGACCAATAATGACTTCACTATGTTGGGAGATTTTAACTTCCATCTGGAAAACCTCAAAGATAGTGACACGTGTAAGTTAAATGAAACAATTGAAGATCTAGGACTGCCTCAATTAGTGAAACATCCAATGCATATAGCTGGTCACACACTAGATGGAGTCTTCACAAATAATTCTTCTGTGATTATGAAAAACCCTATCCCGTTAACCTAGTCGGACCATCATGCAGTCTTATTTGACATAAAAGTCAATTAAAAATTTAATCCTGGTCCATCTCGCCTTCAAAAGACCAATACATATGGTTGGAATAAAAATGAAGGAGAAATTTTTAACAAAATCCTGTTGGACACTATACCCTTCCCATCCAGCAATTTAGAACACTCCTCCTCTAATTATACTAAATGGATTAAATTAGCTGCAGAGGCTACCACATCTCTGAAAACTAACAATGCTAGGAGAATTTCTCCTTCTGCCCCTTGGTTTACGGACAACCTTAGGCTCCAAAAACAAATATGTAGAAAACAGGACTATGGAGGAAGAGATACAAACCCAAAGAAAAGGAGAAATATAAAATCTGCCTTAATAATTACAAAATCCTCCTATTTAAAGAAAAAACATCCTACTTTACACAAACAATAATGGCCTCAGATAACTCATCTAAAAGAACTGTTCAGGGTCATATCTAATCTAACCTCACCACCTAGGAGTATCAGAACAAATAATAGCCAAGCCTTTTGCGAAACCCTGGCTAACTTTTTCCTAGATAAGGTGGCTCAGATTTTTAATAAATTTAATAAACATCCATCGCAAAATGAAAAAACCCAACCTAAGTTACCTCTGACAAGAGTTTCCTAAACTCTCAAACCTTTCTGCATTATCATTATCGCAGGTCATTTCTCTCATCAAATCTGGGTCACCAAACGCCCCTTGTCCAACATCAATTATAATTCAAGCAGCTGAAAAAGTAGCAATTTGTTTAACTGAAATTTTTAACTCCATGCTGGAAACAGGAACTTTTCCATCAATATGGAAAGAAGCCTTCATATTACCACTGTTAAAAAGCCTAACAAATCCAGATGATCCTAATAACTATCAACCAATCTCCCGTTTGCCTTTTCCAGCCAAAATAATAGAAAAAGCTATTAATCTGGAGCTAACCAAATTCCTATCTGACCATCTGATGCTTGATACTACCCAGTTTGGTCACAGTACCGAAACTGCCTTAATAAAATCAACTGAGGAGATTAGATCCATAGTCGATGGAGGTGGGAATGCTGCTCTAATACTCCTCGACCTGTCGGCAGCCTTTGATACAGTCGACCACAAGGTGCTGGTCGAGTGTCTCGGGCTGTCAGGATAGAGGGATCAGCACTTAAAGTGCTAAAATCCTCTGTCCGGTAGAACTCAAGTAGTAGCACTCGATCCATTTGCTTCCAAACCTTTTTCCCTCCCGTGTGGGGTACCTCAGGGGTCTGGACTCAGCCCCACGTTATTTAACATCTACTTAAAACCTTTGGCCTCTCTTATCAGAGCATTTGGGCTGGATCTTGTGTCGTATGCGGACGATACACAAATCGTGGTAGCCTTATCTGCTTCAAATCACCAGGCAGCATCCACTTTCCATGACTGCATGTCTGCAGTTGGAGACTGGATGACTAAGAATTGCCGGAAATTAAATGCCGAAAAAACTGAGGTTATCATGTTTGGAAACTCCCCCTCCCTATGGACATTAGCCTGTTGGCCAATAGAACAAGGTTCACACCCTAAACCAGTATGCAAAGTTAAAAATCTTGGAGTAATAGTTGATAATAAGCTGATCTTCGGACCACAGGTAAATGCTGTTACGTCATCAACATTTTATGTTCTAAGATTGTTCAAAAAGATTTTCCCTTTTATCCCATATAACTCCAAAAAGCTGTAACTACGGCTCTTAAACTTTTCAGAGATGATTACTGTAATGAGTTATATTTAAATATGCAGCAGCAACACTTGAATAGGCTCCAGGTCCTGCAAAATGCAGCAGCAAGACTACTTCTGGGAATCCCCAAACATCAGTCAGTCACACAGGCCATCAAACGTCTTCACTGGTTGCCTGTTAAACAGCGCATCAGATTTAAGGCTCTTTGCCTTGCCCATAAGGCCCTTCATGGAGAAGGCCCAGAGTTTCTCTTTGAATGGTATATCCCTGGAAGGGACCTAAGATCTACAGGCACTCGCACAGTAGTTGTGAACAGAATCATACGATCTAATTGGGGAGGAAGAAGTTTTGTAAATTCCACAGCTAAAGATTGGAATGCCCGTCCTTCCTCTATCAGATCAATCTCGAACCTGTTCGCGTTCAGAAAAAGCCTGAAGACATGGCTTTTTTCGCTTATAGCGCTCCATCATTTTCCCTACTAACGTCAACTTGACCTAGTATCACTAGACCCTTATCCCTAATCTGTCAGATATTTTTCTTAGCCTTAACTCCTGGTTTTGTTATATGCTCCCCATGCTACAGCGCCTAGACACCTACGGGTATTTGTTTCGCGCTTTAAAAATCCATATAACATAATATAATAAATCTACAAAATCTGCACTACAGGTGAAAATTAGAAGTTTGAGGTTCTTTGCGACCACAAGTGGGTTCCTCGCGTCAGCATCAGTCACCATGTCGCCCTTCAATGCGAAGCTCCAGCAACGAAGGCTCCTAGCGTTGACATCGACCTCTTTGCGGCCCCCGCCAATGTGAAGCTGCAGCCGAGACTCCTTTTGCGCACTTGGACTTGAGAAGGTAAACTCTTCACCAGGACAAACCTGGTCCCACTATTTGACCAGCGCTCTACTGTGGTCGGCTGAACTTGTGACTTTTACTCGGTCCATTGTGACCAGATAGTCACGAGTGGCGCTTTGTGCTTCTTGGTACTATTTTTTCCTTAAACATTAAAAAATCATAACTCTGGATCTGATTGGATTTTTGCTGTTTTTGTCTCATTTATTACATTTTGCTTTATTTTTCCTAAATTAGTTTGTGATTTTTCTTGTGTTTTCATTTTATTACTGTTCGATCGCTGCGTAAATACTTTACATAGCCTCTAAGTTAAGCTTGACTGCTTTTGTGCCAAGTTACCAGAGTGTTAAGCACAGGTCTATTTAGTGACTTTTGCTTTTCACCCTGATCGGGATTGTGTTTATTATTTGAGTGGGGCTCTCACCCCTCTCAAATAATTACCCAATTTCAAAAAAGTAATTAGGCACATAGAAGCTCAAGATTGATGAACATCTCACATTGACCTGTAAAGGGCAAGGGTACTCCAGGAGACTGACATAAAAAATGAGGAAAACATCCAGAATGCCTTGGATCAATAACGATTAACCATGGGGATCACATTACCTAAGCTCTCATCACCTTGCACAGACTTTTGGTGATAAAAACACACCTACTTTAATTCAGTATCCAGTTCACTAACACTACATAGGCCTATCATTTATGGGTCAGAATTAAATACAATTCAGTTAAAGCTGTGACCACATTCAACTCATCAAAATTTGTTAATCTCAAACGATAATTCAGGTAAGAACGGAAAGCAAGGTAATTACAGAGGCTAAGTTGCGGAATACAAGGCTATCTGCCCACATTTTTCAATCTATACACCCTTCTTTGTGCAAATCCCCTGAAAAACAGAATGCACCAAATCACGGTCAGTACATTTTAGTAAACACACGTTTATAAATAACCATGAACTTTATACAACACTCATGCAGTTTTGCTTGATGAAGAAGATGCTCTCGTCAGGAGAGCAGCAGAAGGGTTATGTATGCAAAAGTAGCTATAACAATGAGGACAACAGATATGTCTAAGTTGTGTTCAACAGGAGAAGGGATTTAGAATTGTGACAATTCAGAGGCAGATTTTGGTTGCTTTCTTGGGTTCTGAGACAAGAGGCTGGTTTCTCATCAAGCCTCTGACCCACCTCTTCCCAAACAAATCCCAGTGCTCGTCTCCATACAAACAGGATAGAGGTTTTTGCCTTCAATAAAACAGTCTTTGGAATTCAATGTCTTGTTACAGGTTTAACATTGTAAAAAGAACAATTGACGGACAGAATGCTGAACAATGTCAAACATTCACCCCAATACAGAGATCTGTGCCTAAATCCATCATTTTTTGCTCCCCATTCCAGTTTAAACCCAGTCATATGCAAATCAGTCTTGACCCTGCTCCCCATGGGAACAGTCTAGCCCGAGACTGCCAGGCCAGGTCCTCCCTGGACCGGAAACAAGCATTCTGGGACCGGTTTCAGGGTTTCACCCCTCATCAGCCAGGCTAGCTTGACTCCATTGGCACGGAGAGCATGGGACCCATATCTGGGCATACCTGTCCCACTCGGATGACAAATGCAAAAAGAAGAATTGATGGACAGAATGCTGAACAATGTCAAACATTCACCCCAGTACAGAGATGTGGGCCTAAATCCATCATTTTTTTGCTCCTCATGCTTTCCAGTTTAAACCCAGACATATGCAAATTAGTCTTGACCCTGCTCCCCATGGGAACAGTTCAGCCTGAACTACTGGTCCCAGGATGCTTGTTTCCAGGCCAGAGAGGACATGGCCTGACAGTTAAGGCTGGACTTTTCCCATGAGGAGCAAGGTCAAGACTGATTTGCATATGGCTGGGTCCAAACTGGGGTGTCATAATGAGCAAAAGAACGATGGATTAAACCCAGATCTCTTGACTGGGGGTGAGTGGTTGAAAGGTGTCAGCACTCAATCATCTTGTTGTGTTTGCTACAGATTTAACATTCCTAGCGAGATACATGGTATCACAAATCAGATAAACCCACTATGCAATCGTACTTTCAGCCTACTGCATGATTTCGTCAATGAAATGAATGATCTCAGTCATCTTGGTCCCACCCCAAACATGTTGTCAGGAACACAATTAGCATGAATGTCCATGCCCTGAGTTGGGACAGCGATCTCATCTCTAGGTGAAGGCCTTAGAGTTCAGGTACATGGCCAAAGCCCAAAATTAGCAAATATGAGGCCTCCACAAACATCAAAAAACGCAACTGATGTCATGTCTTGAGGGGTTGGGGGTGAGGTACTTTTATAAAATATCTACTTGTCCAAGGGACGAAATAGTTTGGAAATCTACTTGTCCACTATAAAAAAAAACACAAAAAAGCACCATGAGCGCCATGCAATGAGGTTACAGATTTTGGCAGTAATTATTAAATCACAGCTGTGATAAAGCTTTTTTGATTATGCCAAAGAGCTCTCATTTTTTTTAATGGTTTAGATTCGGTCAAGTTTCTGACTATGCCACTTTTCTAATTATATTGGCTCAGAGAATAGCAGTGCTCGGTTTGTATTAAATTTTGAATATTCACACGCTGTGCGTATGCAGAAGCTTGTTATGTGAATGGGATACATTTAGGCTACGGGAGGACTCTAAATATGCCAGCACTTTCTTTCAGCCAGAATTCTGATTACACAGAGTTCAGTATAGATCTATTTTCCAAATATAGCATTCATTCTCTTTCTTACTTCAGTTTCTGAGGAAGTGTCTTGTGAAATGCTACGACATTTACTTTTAGGCATTCACTTGATTCCACAAAATGTTGCTGTAAATTAACTTAAAGTACACTTGTGATATGGTGCCTTGGATGCCAAATGAGGATCAACATGACCATGCACCGTCTTTCTCTGCTTGACCACCACTGTGCAATTCTTGAGCAAATCACTTCTCACTGGGACTCTTGGCACTATATTATTCACTAAACATTTACATTTTACAATTACATGAACTCTCCAATGGTCAAAATTATATGAATCTCATTCCCAAAGCCATTTTGGTTTATAAATTTGGCATAAGGTGCAAGAGTTGGTTTTGCAAAGCATGAAGATTTTTGTGTAAACAAACTTACTCACAGTGACCAGAAGCAGTCGGTAGTATAAAAGCTGGTGATGCTTGCGAGTCCATACTCCTAAATTTACATTTTTAAGGGTATTCATCAACTGCTCTCCAACTCCTTCTTGGCCTGGAAAAGGTCATTAGTTTACTCCTGACAAGGACAAGAGTAAAACGCTTTCTGGGGTGGGTAGGAACCTGAACCACCCTAATAGGGGAGGTGTAGGGAAAGGAGTTTCTAATTCTCCCACTGGAGACAAAAAAGAAAAAAAAAGTTTTAATTAGTGAATTTGCCTTTTTTCTGCACATTTTTGCAAGAACAAATACACATTTGTATATCTGCTCCTGCAAAAAGGGAATGCAGAAATGTCTGCTAGGAGAACGCCTGGAAACATACAACTGCTGCAGGTTTCTAGGCCTACTGGTGCCGATTAACATTTTTTTTAAACTGGCAGGCATCAAACATGTTTTACTAAATGATGCCTAAAAGAAATGCCATGTAAAGCGGTCCTTAAAAATTGCATCATACGTATCAAAATTGTCTGTAACCTTCAACTGCTTTTTCAAGTATTTTGTTTGGGAAATTTTGATTTGAATGCAATCACTAATCCTGCTCCATTCTTCTGTTTGTATTTGAATACTGTCACTAAGCATTCTGGGATCATTATAAATAGCTACATTTATATTTTGCAAACGTGTAACTTTTTTTATATGGGAACCATTAATCAATAAAACAAGCTGCACCTACGACTCATTGAAGCTCTTAAGAGCGCTAGCCTTAATAGTAAAGGTTTTATGTTACTGAATCATACATATACGTTTGAACATCTTATACAATGGGAACATATTTGCCTTAGCAGCAGCAGACAATCCTCTTTACCACAATACTGTGGCCCTCTAAACTGGTAGCCAAAGGGATTGTGCTGCAGGGAATTGGGTCTACTTGTTCACAGGACAAAATAAGCACAAAGACTTGTTGTCCTTGACCCCAACCAATATGTCCTGGGCATTGGGTGATAAGAATTCTCCACTCTTGTCTCTTTTGTAATAACAAGGAAGAAACAAATTAGCAGCAAACCCTCAACGCCACAAGCAGAAGACATTGTATGCTAATCAGGTATTTGGATTATTGGGGCGAGTCTAGCAGCCACTTAAAGGAGGGAGCGTCGGGATGAGAACAGAGTTTCTGAAGAAGAAGATTCTAAAGACGACGAACAGGACTAGTTACGGGTATTCCTTATTAAATCACAATTACTTAAAAGCATAAACATTCACCTGCCATTAACCAATTATATAAATCGCTGAAACAGCAGCTCAATCATCATTATGCACGAATATAACAATTTAAGCCTAGTAACAAGTAGATTTTTCCAAAATGTGTATTTTTTGTATTGTTCTCAAGGAGTAAAGTCAAAGCAAAAACTGCTTATAGGCCCTCTTCTCCGTCATCACATTTGTTAGCAATAGGAGGAGCCTCATGTCCCAAAACTTTTAAGACATCACAGAACTCAAATAAAATTCATAGGATTTCAAGCTTCATTTTCCTGAAACGAGAAATGGACTTCCTTGTTTTAATCCGAGCTGCAAGCCTCCCAACTACACCTTCAGACAAAACCTACGTTCCAATCTCTTTTTCTAATGTTGGTACTTGATTGTGGTTTTGTGCAGTTTTTTCCTCGCATGAAGATGTCACAGGATACCAGTCAGTGGAATTCTTTGTGCTGTTCCATATGAACGTTTAGAAACTTTAAATGAAGCACTTTCCAAGGATGTACTTCTTAAATTGTTTAGATGAATCTAACTCTAGTTTCAGCACGTTAAATACCCATGCAGGAAAAAGAATGGAACAGGCATTGTTCAACCAGTGTCTTTAGAGGAGACAGAAAATGAGAATTGGTAATATGAGAGCTATATGCTCTGGGTCCAACCAGAATGTGTATTTCTTGGCTCTAAATGTAGTCACGAAAAAACAGGCTTAGCATGCGTTGTAAAACTGCTGATTTGGGTTATTCAGAACCCCACTTACCTTCCACTTCCACATTACAGGATAAAAAAAGCTGAAAAGATAGAGTAACTCTCAAAGGAAACATATATACATTTAAGAAAATGCAACGTTTAAATGTATTTTGCAAAGTATTTCACACTATGAAATCTACACAGAACAGTGGATCTAACAATACAGAAAAACAGGTATCCATCATTACAAGTCAAGTCCATCTCACCTCCTTCAGTCCACCGAAAGGTCCCAGAGAGGACACAGTGTTCCCCTGAACCATGATGTAGCAGTTAGTTAGCAGTTCGAGAGCCTGCAAAAAAGACACATATTTACTACCATTATAAAAACATGGTATTCATAAATCAAAATATGTAAAACAAATTAGAAGCTGTACCTTCAGAGTGGAACCTTTTGGACCAAGTAGCCTCTGTCTCCTTTTGATAAATCGTTCCCTGTTTCTCACCAAACTGCCTATTTTGATAATGTCGCATGCCATGTCATCTTGAAGGATCCGCACAGCCTGAAGCCAAAGAAAGATCAAGGTAAGTTAAGTTCACATTCTGAGAGTAATAGAAGATCTACATCATAAAGAGTTTTACAACATAGCAAACTACAAATCTCTTAAAATGCTCAGGTACTCAAAGAGATGTGTGGCAGAATTACTATTTCATCCCACACTATACACTTAATGAAGAAGGAGCAGAAGTAGATTTATGGCTTTGTAAATAATGTGTGATTCCACCTATGGCATTTCAGTAGGACTTCAATGCTGTTAAATACTTTGTCTTGATGCTTTAAAGAATTGTTTTTCATTAAATACATTTCAGCATGTTTAAACTTCTAAGCTTTATTTCTGTGCAATCGTTTAACTAAAATATTCCAGGAATGGAAACAATACAGCTTCTCTGTGTTGTATTATTTTTACATTTAACATGAGGCTTTTAAATAAAAGGTAGTGCTGCAAGAGGCCTGCTACATTCACATATTGGAGAGTTGTATCTTTGATTTCACAGTTACAAGTATGCGGTGGTGCAACCTTGAAATGGATAGCTCTATTGGCCAAAATGAGCATTTGGTCTGCTGTTTTAAGCAAATGATCCATAACTTGTGGAAACTTCAGACATTTAGCTGTCTGAGGGGCATCTAACCTTTATCTAGTAGTACTTGTATGAAAGTATATTCACATTGCTACAATGTATAGTAGATGTCAAACAAAACAGCATAAAGCATTTAACAACCAGGTATAAATTACCTGCCTCAGATGCTAAATATATAAACTTTTACGCAATCATTCAAATCAAAGAAGTTCCAGATATGAGTGACTGCATCGTTATCTTTCAGTCTGTGTCATCTTTTCAGTAGAGGAAAGATTGGATATTTCTAATACCAAAATGTCAATTCACAACTGAGAAGAGCATTTGCATGTTGTCTGGATAAATTCCTTGCAGACAAGAATTTACTGGAGCAATACCTTCTGACATTTGAGATCAAGGGCACATTGATATGGAACATAAATTCTATTACTTTAATAAACAGATCTGTGAGTAAGAGGATTGATTCTTAAATGTTATTTGACCACTCTCTGACTTCCACACATTTTTTTACTGACATATTAAGTAAATCAATGTTAGGATTTTGACATCACTAACACTTCCCGTTCTTTGAAAGATGTAATGGATCACGAGTAACAGTCTAAAAATGTAATTTAAAAAAATTCTTAGCTGCATATACAACGTTTGTAGATTTACATTAACATTGCTCACATTTGCTATTTGTTCCACTGTTGAAATACACATTTCCTGCTCTATTTCAAATTCTAATCAGTTTTTTCTTGCTTAAATTTTGGACATTGCCATCTTTACTTGCAAATGATTAAACGGTAAGAGATATAATAAATGTCCTTAAGTTTTAACACTTTTTTCAAAACAGCTCATAATAAGGATGCTGTATTAATCTATACTGGATACCCTCCCTAGGTAATGGGTAGTTATCAATTACCAAAGATGCCCCATTCAGTACAGATGGCAAGTTTTGCCAATTTAGTTGTTTTCGTTGTCACACTTAGGAAATCAAAGAGATGTTCAGAATTGCAAAAGCTAAGTGGCATAAAGGGGAAGCACAACTTTAATGAAGGAGATGTTTATCTGTTGCAAGTTTACACATAGAATCTCGATTCTGGACATAATACACAAGTAAATAAGTTGCTTTTGTTCCCACTTAAAGAGTCCAGCCACGCTGTCCTTTTTCCTGGCTTTATTTCAGAGCCCAGATATGGTCTGGAAATTAGAATTGTTTTGCATCAACACATTCACCTACTGAGAAATCACGCCCGCCATCCTCCTTTGATTCGATCTAGGGAAGAGAGCCAGCTCTAGATTCTCCTGGTCCACAAATGGAACTTCGGATCATTGAAGATAATTTCACTTTGCATTCCATAGTGATTCCGAGATTACAGCCACCATAACTTTCAACACCATACCATATTAAGTCAGTATATTAGGTAGTAAGAAGAGATTATTAATTTGGTTTGGATTTTTATATATTGCTAAACTACATAGGTATTTAAGTGATTAGAGATTTCCATCAATTATTAGGAACCAGGAGGGAATGACCTACAGTGAGACTATTATGGAATACGCTGTTGTCAAGGGTGCTCTGATTAAAATGACCATATGAACACTAGAAATATTGGAAATATAAATGTGTGTCACTAGCTGACGCTCTCAACCACAGATTAGGAAAAGAGATAATGTATGCCAGTTAATGCACATCATTTGGTCCTGTTTTATGAATTTGGAAATGCTCAATGCCCATTCATCACAACCTAGACCAAGCAGAAACTGTTCTAGAGCCACTGCAAGAAGCAGGTACTACATTGATGCTGCAGCTTGGATAGGCTTATGATAATTTTAAAGTGAATAGACAATTTTATAGATATGCGGCCGAAAGAAAGAACAGATATTTGGTTAAAAACAAGTTCACAGTAACCTGTTCTTAATGGTAATTTGTTCTAAATAATATACGTTGCCAACCCACCATGGGCACACAATTAGAACAATACTCTTTCAAGCATAATATTTAGCTAGTGTTGAAGGTCAGCTGGAAGGTATCGAAACTAAAAACATTTTAACAAACAGTGCGAAATGAAAACCAAAACCAAGAGAACCCAGTGTTCTGCTAATCACCCTCCTGACCCTGTTCTTTTTCACCCCACTCTCATGGCAATGCACTAGCTCCCTCCTAAAGCCCTAGAAACATATTCCCATACCATGCATTCTCCACTGTATAAGTCATAATATCATCAATTCAGATCTCACACCCAATTTCACCCACTGTGTGAAGAATGCGAGATAATGAAGCAGTGTATATTTGACATCAGCACTGGATACTAGTGGAAATGGTGAGACAAAGCTCAAGAGGTGAACAAGCATTGGCATAGCCAATAGGTCTCGCCTTTGGGATCTTATAAGTGCATCACATTATCCTGGGTGCTGTGCTGCTAGAGATTGAAGAGCTATACAATTACTACACAGGGGGCCATGCAGAGTGATTCAGGAATACATGCTTGCCTCAGGAAACATTTACACCGTTGTTATTGCTGTGCAGGTGTACGATACCAAACGAGCAGTGTTGGATCTGGTTGCATTAAGTATCTTATGCAAATAGTGCAATATTTATAGGCCATGTGTCGGGATGCATTAGTCGCACAATGCAGATAGTGCACGCTATTGCAAAGTGCCTCCTACCTACACCTTATTTTCACACTACCTCTACACCTGTGCCATGCCACCACACCCTACTCGAATAATGATAAGAAGCCTGTACACTTTTTAAAACTTTGTGTGTTTATATAGTTATACTTTGTTTTGTCACACATCATTCTGTAAAACGCTCTGGAGTCAAGAGTACACAAAACTATCTAAAAAACATTTTAAGAAGAAGCTATCTTCACGCAAACCTTGGTGAAATCGGACCACTTTTATTATAGTTCTTAAATGAACCACGAGGGTCCCTGACATGAGTTCTTGGTATTATCCTGAAGATAACCTCATGGTTGAGCGCGCATGCAACAGTGTGAGAAAAAGTGTTGCGAGATAAGTGCCGCAATCTTACTGTACGCACCCGATTAACAAAAAGCATCACCCGATTCAAACAACAAAACAATTACATTATACTGTCAACAAAGCAATGCTGCGTTCTTAAATGTTGTCCATCAACAGCGCTGCATTCCAGGTGAAAAAACAATTCGCTTTAGAGACATCACTTCCAGGTACCAGAATGTCAGCGAGGGAGTCAGCCAGAGATGATAAAAGACTGCCTTCCGTGTAAACCAAACAGGCGTGCTTCAGAAAAGAGAACTGTTTTTTACAGTTCAGTGTGGCTCCCATGATTGAACACAGGGCTCCACGGTATGTTTATTTACTACAACAAGTTGAAGAAAGGTCAGCATAACAATCATCACACACACACACACACACACACACACGTGGTTCTGTGCGTAGCCAAACAAATAACTATAATGAGACGTATAAACTGTACCACGTGTCCTAAGTAGATGAAGCTATTGTGCATATGTAACCCATCATGATAACATGAAACTAAAAAGTCCAGCGCTGTTTATGCAATCGAGAGGATTTAAAGATATGGCAGGCTATTAAGATGGCTCGTTTAGTCCAGAGTCAGTATCTCGGCACTCCAGAGCAGGAGGCCGCCTACCACCGGGGCGTGCAGCAGCTAGGCGCTAGGCATGAAGCCTGTCGAGGCACCTAATATCACAGCCTGGGAACAACTGAGGAAAACGTCTTATCCATTCACGAACCACGATGCAGTCTTTAGCGCCCATGGCCTGTAAACAAAGAACAAGTTAGCAGTTTGAGAGAATGTGGCGTAACATACAGAAAGCTCGGTAGTGCTGGCACTGCTGCTCCTACGGCTCGGGCTGCACTGGTTGCTATGCCTGGGCATTGGGTAGTGATAACTGGGTGGGCTTTGGCATTGGCGCATATATATTTTTAAACGTGAATGACGGGTGTTTGAAAAAAAATAATACCGTCAGATGATCGCGGCAATGAAAGTAACCAGTGTGTTTCTCAAATTAAAAAAAACACATATGCCGTATCTATTTGAAAAACAATAATGCTGTAAGCGGAACGCAGCAATCAAAGTAACTAGTGTGTTTCTCAAAGTAAAAATAAAAAGCAGGTGGTTGAAAACATCCACTATGCGCTTTTGCCTTGGAAAGCCAACAACCACAACATTCCAAAGCACGTTTGTGTTGTGTCTGCTGTATTTTTGTACTGCGTGTCTGCTGCACGTCTGTGTGTTTGTGTAGAGTGTGCTGCAGCATGACTGTGTTGTGTTTCTGTACTGCGTGTCTGCTGCACGTCTGTGTGTTTGTGTAGAGTGTGCTGCAGCAGGACTGTGTTGTGTCTGTTGTGTTTCTGTACTGCGTGTGTGCTGCACGCCTCTGTGTTTGTGTTGTTTGCAGAGCATGGCTGTGTAGTGCCTGCTGTGTTTCTGCAATACGTGCCACCTGCACACCTCTGTGTTTGTGTTGTGTACGCTGGTGCTGCTCCCTGGGGCTGTGATTGGTGCACAGGCTGCGGCTGCACGTTTCCGTTCTGAGAATTGGCTCCCAGCCCATGTCACTTACTTAAACTCTTGACCTTGTGTGGGTTAAAAGCAGCAGCGACCACGCCAAGTCCCTGGCAGGGCACCGAGGGAGGGGCCAGGGAGGTGGGGGGGCTGGTGAAAGAGAGGGGAGGAGGGCTCTGGGTCTGCGGATGCCTGCTGCGCGCTCAGCTGGCATGGAAACCATTTACGGAGGCCTTGGAAATAGATCAGGGTGCACAAGACGGCCAGGGCAGGCAGGCAGCGCGTGATGGTTTTAGTGCAAAACATCAGTGCTGTGAATGGGCGGGTACCGTTAGGCTTCTCCAGACAAAGTAGTAACATGATCCACAACAGATGGCACCCTGCGCACCGCTGCTCGCTCCCGACAGCTGGAGGCCGTGGGAGTGAACATTTACAGAAAAGGTGGGACATGCACCCGCCTTTGGGCAATTGCATGCTTTCATTTTTGAAAGCCACACGCAAAGGCCAATAGAATGTGTGGAAAATAAAAAGCCACATGCACGAGTTTAGCGAAAGTCTGGAGTGATTCCAAGAGGCCCTCTCCTAGAGCAGCGCATGCGCGCTGCGCTAGGCTCGACCTAAAAACGTGCCTCCTTACAGGTATTTTTAAGGTGCTTAATGATGAGTCAAAACATAGGTTGAGGGAAAACAGCTACGAATGAGGTAGCAAGTAAGAGGAAAAACAAAAGGTTTCAGGGTGGGGAAGGGCTGAGCCTGTGCTAAGTTTGTGACAGAAAAGGGCACCCAGGTGTTTAAAGAAAAATGGCCCATTCACCAGATCTCATTTCTCATAGTGAGAGGAAACAGGGGTACAAAGTGAACTAACGCAAACACACATGTACACACAGACAAATCATACAAGCACATATGTAAGCACAAGTACATACACAAACACTGTAGGCATACAGGCACCATTAGCAGAAGTACATACACAGAACAGACAAGTATAAAGGCACCAAGGGAGCCATCAACAGGTACTGTCTTCATATGTTCTATTTTGAAAGTAATAGTAAATAACCTGAAAACTTAAACAATTTGACTAATGGCTAGTCATGCAAAACTAGACAGGCTTCTGAAATATGCACTGCAAAACAAAGACACTTTGCAAACTATCCCGCAGTTGGAGAACTTGATTAGGTCTAGCTAAAAGAGCAAGGTCGAACAAACTGGTGTTTCTACTGGTAGTGATAAACACTTGACATATTGTGTGGCCCACAAAAATTTAACAAATGAATACCAACAAAAGAGCATGACAAATTGGATAAATGAAACAGCATCACTTTTTCCTGTCATTTAACGAATTTAACGTTCTGTCACATCCTTACAAATTTTGCACAAGAATGCATGCTGCAGGATACAGAACAAACTTTATGACAGCATGATAGGTGGCAACTTTAACATAAACTCAGTTCTCACTGTTAGTATCACAAAAATACCCTTGCAGCAACTTTCTAAATTTCATGTAGTCATGGTCTGGGAGCCGAGGAATCTGATACATCAAACCTTGAAGATAAACGGCAATTTCATGCTGATATAATTCCATGAGCAGAAAGGTCTACAAAATGGGATTAGATTTTTTTTCTCCACATATTATACTTGGTTTACCTTTCTCCAAGGATTCTGACCAATGCTTCAATTTCCTCAATGGAGATATTGCTCCATTGATATTCTACAAATCTCAGGTTCAACTATGACAGACAAACCACCATGTTAATATTTCCCAATTCCCTTAATAAACAGTGCTCAGGCAGGACATTTTTATGACAGAGCTTTTGGCAAGGTTCACTTTACACAACTAGCAAATACATAAGTAGAAGATGACAAATATATAATGTCCCATGCATATCTAGTCATTGTCAAGTATCTAACACAAACAAACTTTCAAAGAGTTTATTTAAGGTCTTTTGTATCAGCTGAAATCAAAGGAATGTGTGTGGTTTAGTAGACTCAAATGATGGTGTTAAAATCGCACTGTCAATTTCACGCAAAACATTTGAACTGTTAAAGAACAATACAACAGTTAGTGTAATAGTTAATGTTCAGGGGTGAAAACTTTACTTCAATCCACTAAATGTGATAGATGTTTGGCACAGAATAAGATGACATTGCAGAAAAATCCTTTTTTAACCAAGTAGGACTTGAATTGAACAGCTTGACTCACCTGCTCAAAAGGAACACTTCTTGCCAAGAGCTTAATCAAATCTCTAGCCCGAATGATCACATATGGATCAAAGGTCTTCTTGGTAGTGCCGACTGTCATGCTGCCTTCAATGAGGTCTAGTGAAGCCTTTACATGCTAAAAAAACATGGAGAAAAGAAAAGACCTGTGAGGAAAACTGTGGAGTAAAACAAAACAAACTGCAAAGCTCAAGTTTAACACTCACAGCTTTCCATGCTACCAATACAAAATCTACTCTGTACTCTTTTTGCGACAACTCAGTTCCCATGAGTAAAGAAACTCATTACAATACAAAAGACAAACTCACTGCACAATAAAACAGCATGAACTGCAATGTTCTGCATTCACAAGTATCACCAATTTTCAGGTATCAATCATTTTCAAACACCCAACTTGGAACCAAATGTATTTAAACAATCAACATTACTATAATGATACAAATGTAGAATAAATAAGGTCATCAAGAGAACCACTTTGGAAAACAGATGTAGAAAAATAACTTTTTTTTTTTTTTTTTTTTTAATTACAGTTCCTACAACAGATTTTTGCAGTTCTGTCGTGCTTTAAATGACTCTCTTTTACAGTTTTTTTAGATAGAAAGACTGACCCGGTGACGCAGAGTCAAACCAGAGAGATAATATTAGAAGCTGTTTACAGTAGTAAATCCTTACTGGTTAATCAAAAATGATAAGGATAATCAATTACTTTTTTGCAATAAAAAAAAAAAAAGTTTTGAATTTACCCGTGAGCTCGCAAACAAGCAGGCCAACTACACACTAGTAAATGAACATGCTCTATAAAGATCCTTGATGGTCAGGGGAGGAACAAACTACCATACAAGGAGCGGAAAGGTTAAGTATTCTTGGTAGTGATTGCATGGAAATTCTGAAACTTACTAAGCAAATCTCACCAGTAAAAAGCTTCAAGCCACTCACTAGTTGTGAACCAAACTATCTCCTCAGTGTAAAGGCAAAAGACTTGGAGTCATTCAGGACAGTAAACTCACTTGATGCACATGTGAACACAATGCTATCTGCTAGACTATAGCTCAGGGATAATGCAGTTTAAAAATCTGGTAAAATCTCTTGGGTGAATGATGAGATGAGACCATATCACTCTGGCAAAGTTCCAGTCTAATTTCAGACTAAGGCCTCATTTAGAGTTTGTCAGACACGGTACATACAGTAAATTATACAAATGTGGTGGGGCACCCAGTCTGCCAAACTGACGGTCCACCCGCTCTAACACCAATGGCCCAACAGACTGGAGTCCATTGGTGTAAGTACAAAATTCCCAGGGTGTCAGGTCATTTGTTTTTCAAAAACAAACTCCTGTACAGGCCACCCGTCAACGGGAGCGGAGGAATCTTATACATCAAACCTTGAAGTTAACCAGCAATTCCATGTTGATTTAATTCCATCAAGGTAGGTTATAAGCTGAAATCTATGAGTGCTGAGATGGCATATGCAGCTGGAAGGAGCTTTGTGAAGCACTAAGGGGTTAAAACACACAGAAGGGAAGGTAATGGAAAAACCATATTCGACTGCCCTACTGGAACTTGAGTAATATGTTTTGTCCTTTTGGATCTGGACCAAGAAAGAAGCATCTTTTAAATCTACAGGCACTATTCTTCATGGATGCCCCCATCATTGATACAAGAACTGTGTTTAGAGAACTGAGATTTATCACCGGGCACAAGCCTTAGAATTTGTTACGCACAAGAAAAATTTAACCGACAAAGCCCATAATGTACAAGCAGGAATTATACTCCATTTTTGACCAGTTCTGTCATCTTTAGAAGATAGGTTGCATAAGTGTCTGCGGTGCTGAGGGGAATAATTTTTTATTTTATTTATAAATTAGACTAGTTGTGGAACCCAGAGATAATGAACATTAGAAATCTCAAAATCATTAATGGGAGCAGGATTACATAGCTGAATGAGCAGGAAGGATGATGCCCTTGCCTCTTCCACCCGCAGCAGTGTCTATTCTGTTGGACTGAGGGCTGCAACTGCCACCACCTCAACAACGGCATCTGAAGAAGTGGCCACGGCTGGAGCACTCTACCTCATCTATTACCGATGAAGCACCCTTCCTTGATTGTTTTAAAGAAGATGGAAAGTGTAAATGAATAGCCCTTAGGGATGCAAGGTGGCGAGAAACTTGAAAATTTACTTAGGATTTGGCACCCAAAGAATCCACCGGACGAATCACGCTGATATGTTGGGGTCTTAAGCGATTTTACATTGCATAAGGAGACGGACAGATTTACAGTGCTCAGCATTAATTGTGGCATTAGCATTACCCAAGAAATAAGCTGTACTGTCACTCGCTCTGTGCCCAGCCCTCAAGTGTACAGTTTACAGGTTCATCTGGACCAGAAGGTGCTTGCATATGCTGCAACGCTGGACATCTAGAAGGTGAGCCGGTCAGCAATAAAAGGAGCAATCAATACCATTCCTAGGGTCTATTGGGTAAGGCAAGTTTTCCCTTTGCTCCTTGGCCTCTGGCACTTAGCCTGGATAGCACATCTTGGCTCTTAGAAGGCAAGCTAATCAATAATTTATAAGATGTACCACATCTCTTTCACCTCCTTGCTGGTTCCCTGATAGGAGTAAGTCAAGTCTTCATCCGTTTCATCTGATGTTCAAGAAGAGAAGGTTACGTTTAAGACTTCACCTATCTTGTTGGGGGTTGTGTCTCTTTAGCACTAGATGGCAAGTGGAACCTTATTTTTTTGGGGGGTGGGGCGGAATGGGTGGCAGGTTTGCATTTGGTACGACGGTTTCAGTACTTGTGCTTTCACATTGTTAATGGTTTGTGGCCATCTCAGAACCCTTTCGGAAGTAGTGGTCCAAGCTGCTAGTGCCTTAATGAGCCCAAACTATGGCATCCCAGAGACTGAAGCAGATGGCCACGACTTCTGAAACAAGCATTTGCAATGCAATAGGTCTCGCATTTACGAGAGTTTGAGCTATTGGCATTGTAAATGACAATGCCTTTTATTTATGTGTTGTTTTTCATACAGATAAATAAAAGGCATTGTCATTTACAATGCCAATAGCTTAAACTCTTGTAAATGTGAGACCTATTGCAAATGCGTTAGTGCTATCAATTTTTTTTTTAAAGCTTTAGGAGAGAGCGTGTCCTGCCTGCAACATCTGGCAGGACAAAGCTATTTGAGAAAATAGTGCTCGGAGGCTGTAATTAAAGCATACTGAGTAAGAACACACGTAACAGGGGGTGTCGCCATGGGAGGTTACAAAATAAGACAAGGCGGTATCAAGAAGGGACTACTAAGCCTATTGACCAATGAACAGCTACAGTATACAGAGGACAATGAAAAATATGGGCGGAGAGTGGGCGGAGCTTCAAGTGTCTACCCGAATACAGCATGCCTCGCCGAGCAGGGCATGCGCTGTCCAGGCTCGACCTAAATAAGCAGAAGACGTAGCCTGGCATTTGACCTCTGTCTTTGAAGCACAGCAAATGTCACACGATAAATACAGAATGTAAAGGCTTCTTTATTTATTGCCTAGACTTTGGCGACTCACCAAAAATCGGCTCGACCCCGAACCACAGCTTGAGGAAACACTGGCATAAGGGTTTTTATTCACAGTATTCCTCCTCTAAATCTATTATTAACCCTATACCTCTGTCCCTATGCATATCCAATATTATAACCTACTAGTAACCAATTTCCCAAACCCTACCCTTATTTCTAGGCTGCCAACTAACCCATAACATATAATCCAAGGTAAAGCACTTTCATGTAGCCTACCTCTAAACCCTTCTGTTTCCATAAGCCACTCCATGTAGTGTTTTTTTTAATGATTTCAAAATAATGATCTTTATTTCTCACGTTTTGTTTTTCTCACTTTTTTTCCACATTCTTTTCTCATCTGGGACTTAGGACAAGGCCATCCCCACCCTGGAACGCTGACTTGTTGCTCCCAGGTGTAAGATTTTCTTATGCACAAGAATACACCATTTGGGGGGTAACACTGCATTTGAGTAATTGTATATACAAGAACAAGAGCACGCTTTGTGAATAGCTTCTCCTCAGGAGTAAAGCCATTTGCACTGTTAAGTTGAACTTAGATGTGCAAATTATTTTGAAAATTGGGCCCAGTGTGTCAAGGTGACACTGAAACATCTTGTAACCCCATGCAGCAATAATGCATGGTGTTACAAGATGTCAGGAGTACTGCATGCATAAATGCATTCCTACTTCCCATCTTTAACCCCTTCATAACCCCTGGTGCACCTTGACCTACACTGCATTTTGCCTCTTGAAGAGGAAAAAGCTCAACTAGGACATGGTTGCTCAGGATGTATTCCTAAAATGCACCAAGAAAGATCATTTTCACGCCTCTAATATTGTATTTAAAAAATAAAAGGTATGTGGCCCTACTTACAGTTGTCAAAAGTCATCTCACCAATATCAAACCCTCGGTTTAGTGTATATCGGCATGCCTTTATGTTTTACACTGCCGAAGGCCATTATTTAAAACACTGCCTGAGATACAGGGTGTGGGGGTGTAAAAATGATTCAATTTTGCAATGGTCACAAAACGACGGTTCTAACGTGGAGGGGGGCGGAGAGGGCAGAGGCCGTGGCAGGACACGAGTGTGAGGGCTGGGGCATGGCAGGTAGTGGAGAACACGCGGAGACAGGGGATGGGAGGAACCGGTGACCTTTCGCTAAGGGCGTCAAGAATCCTTGCACCGACCACAGACCCCGCCATAAGTGAGTTAATAGTCTGTTTCTCTGTGTTCCCCTGCTGGAGCACGGCCCTACCTGCACTCCCACACCCCGCCAATAAGGGGAAACAAGAATTTGGACCAAAACACATGCAAAGTAGAATGAGAAATGACAGGCAAATGGAGCAGCTGGGGTGATGAGCCTCCTCAGTCTGTGACATTGTAAGGCGCCATAACTGATCCTAGTTCGGAAGCGCACTGTACAGCACAAGGCCGGCAACTAGAGTTAAGTGGATTATTTTTCACTATGGGGACAAATAATATTTGTTATAAATGCTTGGAAGACGCTGGTGTCCAGAATCATTATTTTAAGCCTTCATCAAGGCCTTCTTTTATGTCACTTCCTTTGTAGGTTTGGAATGCAAGTGAAGCGTTAATCACTGGATCTGGTGGGAGGGTAGGGGCGGGGATGAGCGCGCAGATGCGGGTGATGTGGTGGGGGTCCTTTTGTGGAGTGGCATGCAGAATTAATAGTCTGGTAATTAAAACCAATAATAAGGATGCCTGCTTAAGTAGCATAATTAAATGGCACATCTTGTTGAATGTAATTAAAAGAACTCCTTTTATTCCCTGGGCTAGACACAGCCATGGAGTTCTGCTTTGTTTGGGTTTTTGCTTGCATTTTTCTGTGGACCATCCTCCACTGTTTCGGAGCTTAGGCTGGGCCTGCCACCCAGCCTGCCTGCCTCCATTTGCACACTAAGACCTCACACACCAGTGTTTATGATGAATCCGTTGGCAGACAGGAGGCCAGAGTTCTGAACAGAGGTCCATTCAGCGGGTTGCCTTCCCTGGCCATGCTACATTAACCATTCAAAATCAGCCATCCCTTCTCCTCCTGTAATAGACACAAACTCCGTGTGGTCTTGGACGCACCTGCACGTCCCTTAATCACATCTCAGGTAGTTCTGGCACGTGCAAAAACGTCTCTACATTCACCAAGCATCTTACCTGCACAGATCCCTCACTGATACAGCACTGGCCCCTGTGTATTGTTGTTCTGGAGCTGTGTTCTGCGTCCACTAGCTTTCATGGCCAGTCCACACCCCCTGTGCTGCTGTTTGACGACAGAGCATCCCCATTCCCCGGTAAACTACCCCAAAAAGAGAGCAGGTTTTTTTTGTGTGCAGATTTATATAGCGCGAACTCGACCCGAAGGTATTGGAGCGCTTTACATGAGCACCAGTTACCTTACACAAGGACACATTCATTTTACACAAATTGATAAGGATTTCCGTGAACATAAAAAACACGCCACGTTCCAAGACCATGCCACTGTTTTGTAAAACATTAATCATCGATCGTTCACGCACTAAAACAATCAGTCAAAAGGGCAACAAAGAATGTTCATCCCATTGGGATGGTTATCCCTAGAACTGCACGCACGGCCCACCCAACTCTGTTATCCCTTCATTACTGCAGTCCACAAATACCAATGCTAATTAATTCAGTGCCGAAAATCTCTTTTGAAATATAAGCAACGACTATAAGGAGTTTCAAGGCGCTATATGCGAGTCATGTGTGCTGGTTTGGACGCAGGCAGGCCTTAAAGAGTCGTCTAACTGCCAGGTGTTTTTTTAGTAGCCCAGTGGCACATTCAAAAAGTATTTCATAGTTCCCTGCAAGCGCCTAGAATTCCCAGCTCTCGTCTTCTGTAAACATTTGATGGTTAAAAGATCTCAGAGGAGGGTTGGTTGGCAGCAAACTATTGAAGCGTGATATAGATGCCCAAAGAGAAGATGCAGCATAACAAAAGGCCCCGAGAGCCGGAGTGTGTGCAGGGAGTGTGTGCCCCTACACCAGTGGGATACGATCCCATATGCTCCTCCTTTCTGGCAGACCTGCACTGCGGCCTGTTCTGAGCCCACGAAAGACTCGAAATCCTACCATTTGCCATGCCAGTGCCGACTGAGTATGCCATTACAGTGGTCAAAAAGTTCTCAAGAAGCAGCAGCGCTTGTTATGCCTCTTTAATAGTAGCAAACAAAGGAAAACCACGTTGGGCTAATTTAAGGCGAGAATAAAGCCTTCGGTTCCCGTCATCTCGTGAATGTTAGGTAGAGTTCGCAATACACTAACCAGTGGTGCGCGCGCACCACAGAGGAGCGGGGGGAGGGAGCGCGGCAGCAGACGAACGCGCGCTGCTGCGCGTTCTGGCCACCGTCGGGAATGGGCGCGGCAAAGGCGGGACATGCGCCCGCCTTTGACCAATCGCGTGCAGTCCCCATAAAAAAAACGGACGCACCAGCCAATGTGGGCTTCTGAAAACAAAACCACACGCACGAGCGTGTAGGTCGTTTTCAGAAGCCCTTTCTAGAGGTCTCGCGCTGCGCGAGCAGGGCTACGCACTGCAACGCTAGGCGCGAGACCTAATAAAAGAACCTCATGGCAGAACTCACTTTCTGAGAACAACAACTGCTCCAGCGCAGACTCAAAAGAATGTTGCAGCTTAAGTTCAGATCAAACTACGATTTATCAAACGTGGTTCTAGATAGGGGAGGTGAGTAAGGAACGAAGGCCAGGGTGGCCCCCAGCATAATTTTCATTATCAAATATAGTAATAAAAAGGGTAAGTGGATGAGCTCATTGAGAATAAAAAACTTCATGGGCAGGTTGAGCTCACTCACCCCTGACGACCTGAAATATTAGTTAAAGTACAGTTTTGGAAAATATGATCTTGGATGCTAGTGTGAGGCCTATGTACTTCTGTGCTCAGTATCTGTCTTCCATATGATATCGGCCTCCTTGTCTTTAATAAAATCTTAAGTTTTAGACTGAGGACCTGTTGGAGGCAGCAGATGTTAAGCCTTTGGAACCCTAGTAAATGGTACCCCCGGTGCAAGAAAACTAAAGAGGGTCCCTAAGGGCTGCAGCATGCATTGTGTCACTTTAAGGGACCCCTCCGCACCATCATACAAACTGCCATTGCAAGCTGCGTGCCATGGTGCAGAGAAAAATGAAGACACGACATGGCACACCCCGTGTGTGCCATGCCTGCAGACACTGCTTGCAGTATAGGTAAGTCACCCCTACAGCAGGCCTTACAGCCCTAAGGCAGGGTGCCGTATACTACATGTGTGGACATATCTACATGGGTAGATAAGCCCCTGTGCTGTCTAAGTGGATTCTTAGATATTACAAGTGAACAGGGAAGCCATTTTAAATGCATGTGCTGGACACTGGTAATAACGAATTCCCCAGCTACATGATGGCTTCACTGAAACTAGAGATGTTTGGAATCAATCATCTTGGATTAACAAACCCACACTGATTCCAGTGATGGATTTATTAATACATGCACCCAGAGGGCACTTTAGAGGTGCCCCCTGAAAACCTACAGTGTACTGGCTGACTAGCGTAGACCAGCCTGCCACCACAGACAGGTTTCTGACCCCCTGCAGGTGAGAGCCCGTGCTATACCGTGGGGGGGGGGGGATGGATGGGTGGGAAGAAAAACAGCCTGCTCCGGCCGAAGGGGTTGTCGTCTCCTCCAAGCAGGATGGCTAAGTAATCAGCATATCAAGGCAGGCAGCTTAAAAGGCCTCTTACGCATTTGATATACGAACCAAGGCTTCCCCGGACAGGGGAAATGCCACCACCCGCCTCTGGCCCATTTGGCACCAGGACAGGTGGAAAAATTAGCTAGTCAGGAGGTGTGTTCCCACCATCAGGCTAGCTCCACCCCTAAGGCGGCTACCTGATGTGAATACAAAACTTAGAATTCCACCATCTTGGTTTGGCGGAATTAGGCTCACTGGGTCAATTTTATGCCCACTTCCCACAAAAAGTGATCATATAGAGCATGGGTACTCACAAACTTTCTGTTGGGGGCCAAAATAACAGTGTGGTTTGTGGCCGAGGGCCGCACCGGTAGGGGTGGGGTCAGTGGGGGTGGGGTCAGTGGGGGGCGGGGCTAGAGTAAAAAAAATCACCACCTTTTCAAAACATTATTAGACACTGTATTTTTAGGTGCAAGGAGAAACACTCAGTGTGCACTCGTTTTACTGGGTTAGCCCTCTTACTGGCCAAACTGACACTTGCACTACAATGGAGAGCCTCCACCGCTCCAATACTAGCTTTATGGCAGAGAGCGGTGCGTAAATGGGGGTTGGTGGATGAAACTGCCCTCCGTTATGAAGCAGCAAGACATCTTCGTATTTTTTTAAATTATTATTGCGTTTATATATCACAAAACTTTAATAAAAACAAATATAAATTTTTAAAAACTTAAATAAATGGGCTTGTTTGTGGTTACACTTTGTTTTCAAGTTCTTGGCTGAGACGTTTAGTCTCAACTGTTTTTTTCTCTCTATTCTCTGGGATGTTCTCCTGTCAACACTCTCCTGACTCTCTCCCACCCCTATGTGGACAAGTGTCAGACAGTTTGGGTGGTTGAAATGCCATGCGCTTTCTCCTCCGTGCCCCTCCAGGAGCCGCAATGTGTCAAAGTAGAGCAAAGTCCATCTCGCGACTCAATGGCATGTGTCAGTGATGCAGTCACAGAGCGTTTGGGAAACGAACCATGTTGGTAGGTTGTACATTATCTCAGGGAAATGCATCTTAAGGAAAAAATTATACGATCTCATAATAAAATGTTCTGAAATTATGCATTTACATTTCATGTCACTATTTTTTTTTACTTTAAAAAAAGTATTATGTTCGTAAGGAAAATATCCTTCACAATTTGTTTCTGCAATACATACAGTCAAAAAGATAAATCAGTCTGAAGTGATGTTTGGTCTGCACTAGCTGTACAAAACCACAATAAATACATTAAAAATAAAGCAGTTTATTCCTATTTCCATAACTTGTTGGACAACAGAATTATTTGTTTCAGTGTTCCTCTTTAACCGGGCTCGTTTGAAAAAATGGTTTGAGTGCATGTCACATGGTGCAAATTCGAGAAGCAAGATAATGGAATTTCTCCATCAGTTCTACTTTTTAGTTATCGCACAAAATCCTCTTCGATTTTTATCTGGGGCCCACAATCACGACTTCAAACTTAGCTGCATCAACCTGTATCCTTTCACCAGTACAATCATCTTCAAAACCTGCTACACGTTGACACGTCGATTCAGAGCGTTTTCGGTAAAGAAAACTAAAAACTGAATCACTTCCACAAAGCAGACATGCTTTCCAATAATTATTAGGCATTCCACCCCACAAAGTATTCTTTTTGTTTACTTCCCGAGTCATTTTCACTTTGCTTTAACTTCTTTGTGTAATAAAAAGATAACATCTGTTTAGGCAGGCTTAGATGCACGACTGAGTGGGAACAAACACTTGTTTTTTCGCGGCACCCCCATTTAATTGCAGCCATCACGCTCCTTGTCTAATTTCGCGGTAAGATAGCGAAATGCTGAGTGGTCCATGAGTACATTACCTGCAAGGTCCGCGGGCCGCCAAGGAAGGCCTGCCGGGCCGCTGGCGGCCCGCGGGCCGTACTAGGAGTACCATGGATATAGAGGGTGTAGACACCCTCATGGTTAGTAGCTCATTGGCTACTACACTCCCCTTAGCGCCACTAAATTAAGTATTTAGGAGGCACCGCTGAAGTCAGGAACTCAGACTCAACAGATCCAGAAAAAGAGGACAAAGAAGAGCTGTGAGACAACGAGAACTGAAGACTACTGAGGACTTTTGGCATCAAACCCTGCCTGCACCAATCTCGACAACTGTGACCGAGTGACTTGTCCTGCAGCTGAGCAACTACCAAGAACCACATTAGGTTGCCAACCCTTCGCAAATTGCCAGCAATCTCCCTTGGAGTAGAGGAGCTACACCCCTGCAGTCCGCAGGCACAGAAGAAGCAGAGTCCGGTTTACCGTGTTGCAGTTCCCAGCCAGCTTGATGCAGCACCCCCCTAGGAAGAAGTACCTGGGCTCTTGAAGGTAAATTCTGTCCCCCCACCGAGTGAGAGGACACCAGGATCAACCGGAGAAACATAGGACCAATATCCGGGGTACCAGACCCCTTGCAGCAGCCAAGGCCTGTTTAAGTCCAGTCTGGACTTTAACAGCCACCTAGACTGAGCAGCTGTCAAGAGACATCAGCACCGCAGAGACCCACTTCCAGAATGCCCCAGCAGTCCTGAATTTTGCAAACGCAACCAACAAGACTGACAACTGCAAGGCCCTAAGACGCACAGAGCCCAGCTGACCTTTCCACCCTGCACCCAAGCGCTTCAGCCTAGGTACCGACGAACCAGCTGTGCCCCCTTACTCACAGGACCCTTGTGACCCAAGCACCCCGTTGGGAGCTCCCAGACTTGTCCACAAGTTCCCCTCTGCAGCCTGTTTCCAGGTGCCCCCCCTGCTTTCCACCGGCGTAGCGTGCAAAGCTACCAAACCGACCAGCACCTCTACACCTGGACGTCCCAGGGCAGGTGACAAGTAACTGCTGCTGGTACTTTGGACCTTGGCCCCCTACAACCCTAAGTCCCGAAGGAGACCCCCAGAAATTTACCGTAAATAACTGTATGCAACATATGCCTTTTCTCCCATAGGGAAGCATTGCTGCGTAAAGACGTATTTAAGTTAACTGTTTACTTACCTGTGAAACTAAATATTTTAAAAAGTACTTACTTGACAATGAAGTTCTTGGTATCAAAAATTATGTAAAACACAAGTTATTTTACTAAATTGGTTTCGGATTTATTCTGGAGTGTCTCTCTCATTTATTGCCTCTGTGAGTAAAACAAATGCTTATCACTACCCTCTGATAAGCCTAAACTGCTCGCCCACACTACCACAAATGAGAGCATTTAGTGTTATCATTTTTGCCTCTGTAAACCAATAAGGGTTGCCTGGACTCTTTACACAGTGTACCTCATTTTGGTCCACTATATAAAGAGCCAGCTTCCTACACACGGGAGAATGGACAATTTACTATTATTGGCACAATAAATCTAAATAAAATAATGGACCTGCTGAGACTAATATTATCCCCCAAGCCTTCCAAGATGCACCAAAGACATGGTTATATGAGGTACAACCTTTTATACCATCCTTCACCTGAACCAAAAGCAATGCTTGTAAGGCCAGCTGGCTCATTTGGTACAAAAGAGCTTGGAGCAGCGTAAGTTGCAAGTTCTGAAGGTGAACTAACTGCAGTGTATGGGAATTCAGAATTTCATTAGTAAACCACTAAAGACAACTAAACTCCTGCGGATTCTTTGAATATGGCCCTTTTGGGAGTTTACGCCTTCATAAGAAACTTGTGTTGAAGGCTCAAGAAGATCCATCGGACTCTGGCTAATCCACAGCCACAACAAAGAATTACATACATGTAAATAAAAGAGGGGAAAAGAGAAAGGGAGAGAGAAAATAAAAGACAGAAAGATACTCAGAGAGACAAAGGCAAAGAGGGCATGTAACAGTTTAAAAACCGGGATTTAAGGAATTTACTTTTTGTAATGGTTAGCATGGAAAAGGGACATAGTGAGATTCAGACCTCTGTTTTGAATCTTTTTATTCTCTTTTCAGTAATGCTAATTCCACAGTCGGATTAGTAATTATGCATATCTTTCATATAAAGCATTATCACTCTCCGCTATCACCACCCATTATTTTGGTCACCGTTTTAGAAGTGGATCCAAAAAGTTGGTGTAAGACTGGAGAAGAAATAATACTTCACTCTAATAAGCTGTACCCCTGGAACTGCAAAGAAGCACACAACCAGGACACTGTCAATAGCTAGATTTGGATCCAACACTTCTATACACTGGGGTTTCAATGAAAAATTTAGAACAGATGTGATTTTCATTTCTGAGCAAGGTATAAGACAATATTAGAACATGTGTAAAAGGAAGGGAAAAAAAAAAAAAAGAAAAAACATTTTACAATTGTACTTCTCTTGTTGGGGAAAGTAATTCATTTATACTCCATGTCTACCTCTGGGAGTCAAGATTATATTTGCCTATCTAAGTCAACTTCTTAAATGTGCCCTGTTTTTAGATCTGAAAGTTCAATCTTCACTTTTGAACACAGTAACCAATGATCAAAATGGCCCATCATTGCAGACAGTGAACCTAAACAAGCATTGGCATAGCCAATAGGTCTTGTTTTTGGGACCTTATAAGTGATTAGCCATGCAACACTTGATGTTGTTTAATGAAGGATATTGTGCTGGATAACTAAACACTTATAATGTCCCAAATGCGAGACCTATTGGCTATGCATTGTGGGGGCCTTAGAAGTGTTTAGGTTGAGCTATTGACTTTGCCAATGTTTCTAAGCTGTGCTGTAGAGAAGTGTGGCTGCTGTGCAGCATGCTGAGAAGTTGTAATTAAAAAGTGTAAGAAGCACTGAGTGATGCTGTGGAGTTGTTGAGTGATGCTGTGCTGGCCCCGAGTGATGCAGTGGTGGCCCCGACCGAGTGATGCTGTGGTGGCCCCGAGTGATGCTGTGGTGGCCCCGACCGAGTGATGCTGTGGTGGCCCCGAGTGATGCTGTGGTGGCCCCGAGTGATGCTGTGGTGGCCCCGAGTGATGCTGTGGTGGCCCCGAGTGATGCTGTGGTGGCCCCGAGTGATGCTGTGGTGGCCCCGAGTGATGCTGTGGTGGCCCCGAGTGATGCTGTGGTGGCCCCGAGTGATGCTGTGGTGGCCCCGAGTGATGCTGTGGTGGCCCCGAGTGATGCTGTGGTGGCCCCGAGTGATGCTGTGGTGGCCCCGAGTGATGCTGTGGTGGCCCCGAGTGATGCTGTGGTGGCCCCGAGTGATGCTGTGGTGGCCCCGAGTGATGCTGTGGTGGCCCCGAGTGACACTGTGGTGGTGCTGAGTGTTGCTGTAGTTGCGCTGAGTGACACTGTGGTGGTGCTGAGTGACGCTGTGGTTGCGCTGAGTGACGCTGTGGTTGCGCTGAGTGACGCTGTGGTGGCGCTGAGTGACGCTGTTGTGGCGCTGAGTGACGCTGTTGTGGCGCTGAGTGACGCTGTTGTGGCGCTGAGTGATGCTGTTGTGGCGCTGAGTGATGCTGTTGTGGCGCTGAGTGATGCTGTTGTGGCGCTGAGTGATGCTGTTGTGGCGCTGAGTGATGCTGTTGTGGCGCTGTTGTGGCGCTGAGTGATGCTGTTGTGGCGCTGTTGTGGTTGTGCTGAGTGATGCTGTGGTTGTGCTGAGTGATGCTGTGGTTGTGCTGAGTGATGCTGTGGTGGCGCTGAGTGATGCTGTGGTGGCGCTGAGTGATGCTGTGGTGGCGCTGAGTGATGCTGTGGTGGCGCTGAGTGATGCTGTGGTGGCGCTGAGTGATGCTGTGGTGGCGCTGAGTGATGCTGTGGTGGCGCTGAGTGATGCTGTGGTGGCGCTGAGTGATGCTGTGGTGGCGCTGAGTGATGCTGTGGTGGCGCTGAGTGATGCTGTGGTGGCGCTGAGTGATGCTGTGGTGGCGCTGAGTGATGCTGTGGTGGCGCTGAGTGATGCTGTGGTTGCGCTGAGTGATGCTGTGCTGGCGCTGAGGGATGCTGTGGTTGCGCTGAGTGATGCTGTGGTGATGCTGAATGTGTTATGTAGTGGAATTATGCAGTGTGCATTTGTATGTTGTGGTATTGCATTAGCAGTTAATTGTGTGGCGGTGTTTTTGAATTATGTAGAGTTGATTGCTTGTCTTCTGAAGCCAGCTGAGTGCAGGAAGCAGCCTGCAACAGTTGGCTATATTGTCCATGTGATCTCGGTGGGCTTTAGATTGCTGTTGACTTGTGATGGGCTTGCGAAAAAACGTGATGAATATGAACACCCCCGCTTGTGAGCCGAAAACAAACACGTGGAAAACATTGGGCCGGAGGTTTTTAAGTTTACCCGAAGTGCTTCAGGTGACCAGCATTTGCATTATAAAAGAACATATTTTTTTTTGTATTCACAAAAACGCCGTAGACGCACACAAGGTACACAGGCATAAACAGGTCTAGAAAGAACACACATATACACAATGTACACCAACTGAATGCCACATATTACATATGTACCCACATAAGGAGCATATAATGTTCCCCCACACTCAAACACTAGGCATCTAGGAGCAGCAGCCCCAGGGCACTGCAGTTTCCAAGCAGGGCCTGTGTGCGTGGAGCTGGCATAGAAGCTCTGCACGCACCGCTGTGCTGCTAGTCAATTTAATATAGCATGAACTTAACCTAAAGATATTATAGCGCTTCACATGAAAACCAGTTGATTTACAGTAGGACATATTTTTTTGTAGGCATGTGGAGAAAAGTAAGTTTGTTAGAACCACAAAATGTTTAGCTTTAGGGCAAGATTTAAAGCCCCATCTTAGTGTAGGCCTTCAAAGGATCAAACCCCATAGGCACGCTGTACCATATTGTCATAACAGAAAAGCTGCACACGTTCTAGCCAAGAATACAGCCACGCATGTTTCACAAAGACAGACATAGCCTTTGATGCCTGATCCTTATCTTATCAGGGCAACCTCCTTTCTGCAGCACCCATAAAAGACCTTGGCAGTAGTGTGAACACTTGCAATAAACTCTACTTAGAAATACCAAAAGGCTGGCTTTCTCAGAGCAAAAACTGAATCCTCCTGCTCCACCCTTTTGTAACCATTGTTTTTGGTAAATATTTGTGTTGGCGTGAAAAACGCAGTACACGCACATAATATACACATGCATACACAGAGAACACGCACACACACACACACGCACACACACACACACACACACACACACACACACACACACACACACCAACTGAATGCACACATTACATATGTACGCAGATAATACACAGTGTTTTGCCCCACACAAAAATTCACAAATACATAATACAACCAGCAGCAGCAACAGGATGCTAGTTTATACGCGGGGCCTGTGTGTAGGGAACTGGCTTTAAAGCTCTGCACGCGGTGCCGCGTGTCAATTTTGTATAGCGACAAAAGGACATTGTTTTGCACGTGGAAAACATAGCGCCGAAGGAGTGGGGAGCTAACTTCAAAGGGCTACACCTACTGTATGTCAATTTTATATAGTGTAAACTTAACCTAAAGATAGGCTCTTGTATCTGCGACGAAAGTGAATTGATGCATACAACATAACACCTCCTGTTGGTTTCCACTAGTGTGTAGGCAGAGTGGTGTTTGTCTGTATGTTCACATGCATACCTTCATGCAGGCGGTTGGACGCGGGGGTCCGACTACTGTGGAATTTCAACAATCGGGAATACATCTCTGCAGCTCTCGAAGAAGTGCCTTAGAGCCCGGTGAAAATGCGAGCCCTCTTCAAGGAGCTAGACTGACATACAAAGTGGTGTTCACTTCGTAATCATACACAATGTACACGCACACCAACTGAATGCACACATATTACATATGTTCGCAGATAATACAGTGTTTTGCCCCACACACAAAAATTCACAAATACATAATGCAACCAGCAGCAGCAACAGCATGCTACAGTTTATACGCGGGGCCTGGGTGTAGGGAACTGGCTTTAAAGCTCTGCACGCGGTGCCGCGTGTCAATTTTGTATAGCGTGAAGTTAACCTAAAGATATTACAGCGCTTCATATCCAAATCGGTTGTATAGCGCTTTATATAAAAAAATGTGGTATTACAAAAGGACATCGTTTTGCACGTGGAAAACATAGCGCCGAAGGAGTGGGGAGCTAACTTCAAAGGGCTACACCTACCGTATGTCAATTTTATATAGTGTAAACTTAACCTAAAGATAAGCTCTTGTATCTGCGACGAAAGTGATTTGATGCATACAACATAACACCTCCTGTTGGTTCCCACTAGTGTGTAGGCAGAGTGGTGTTTGTCTGTATGTTCACATGCATACCTTCATGCAGGCGGTTGGACGCGGGGGTCCGACTACTGTGGAATTTCAACAATTGGGAATACATCTCTGCAGCTCTCGAAGAAGTGCCTTAGAGCCCGGTGAAAATGCGAGCCCTCTTCAAGGAGCTAGACTGACATAAAAAGTGGTTCGTAATCAGATTTCCATTACAGTCAATTTAAATTATAACACCACGTTCAAATGAGGAGGGATTCATGAAAAGAAATCGTGAGAAAGCACGGCAGATCCTCTGTGTACAAGATATGCAGACATGGAGTACTTTGTTTGCAAACTTCAAAGGATAAATAGCCTGTTGCCGTTAATAAACTACTGTAGAGGCAGGTGAAAAGTGGTGTGGACGAATGACTCCAGGTTTTCCTTGTAGCACTCGCAAGCCTGATGGAAAAATTAGAACTTTTAAAGTTTACATTTTAACATAACCTGTCTATGCGTGCACGCGCATGTAACCATGCCAATCATGGCACCTTGGCTTTATAGGATTTATCTTTCTACCATGTATGTTATGAGTAAGTTTGAAAAAAGGCGTGGGAATGCTAACAATTGACATGTATTCTTGTGGAGAATTGCCCATTTTGATTACTAGGAAGTCTACTGATGCGGGAAGGGATGCTTAGGCTCCGGTGCCCACTGTGTCAATGGACTTATGCTGCCACTCACTGGTTAGGCCCAACAAAGTAAACAAGTGCAATAGGTAGGGAAGAAAATTAAAGTGATGTGGCCGCGGGAAGAAAATGAAAGTGAGCGGGTGCGGGAAGAAAATGAAAGTGAGCGGCCGCGAAAGTGATCGCACGCTGTAAGGGTGCCGCGAGCTATGCGATGTGCGCGAACCATGACGAGAGAGGAAAGCCAGATGGCGCCTCTGCTCGTCATTGTGCACGTAACCGCACGCTCTATGCCACCCAAAAAGCTGTGGTCGGCTTTTTAAAGCCCACTCACTAAATGTCTCGCCAGAGCAGCGCATGCGCTGGCTCAGGCGAAACCTAAAAACAAACTATATGGGGAGAAATCTAATTAACGAATGCACAGCTACGACCAATGTAACACGCTCACACAATCTGAAAGATTTGAGAAACATAAGTCAAACTCATACTGTATATCCAGGAAACAGTCATACATGTTCATCCAGGGCTTTCTGCACTAATGGCCAACATTCCTTCAAGTAGGCTTCTCTGTATTTTGGAAATAGTGTTGCAAAGCTGCTTTCTTCTAGGAGTCCCTTTGGATTGTCTTCCTTGGTAAAGGTTGGTTCTTTCCATCCATCTGGAACCGTTAAAAGTTCAGAATCTGGAACTGGGGAAAGAAAAGGTTGAATTTAGCTTTGTTTCCATGTTTTTAATTTGAATTTTATCAGTGTATTATTCAGGGTTCAGAATATCAAAATCACCGGCAATACAATATAATTTTTTGATAAAGCCTGTAGATATCATAAATGAAATATTGCATGGTAAACATATGTTTGCTATTTAAGGGTAAAAAATATAGAATAGGCACAAAACTGATGTTTTTAATAAAACAAATTGCATTTATTTCTAGAAGCTCTCCAAAAATGAAGCTTTCAGGCAGAGAGCTTTGCAACTTTTTGGTTAGCATCATGTCCCTTTAGAAAAATAAATGACAAAACATACATGAATTATAAACTATTTATACATGTTTCTCTTTAAAAAATGTTCACAAGTTAATTTAGTGCATAACAAATGCAACTGTGTTGTGATTTCAGTATTACAGTAAATCAAAGTCAATCATTAGCATTGGTCAAGTTTCATTACAAACATTCTAATAAGGTTGGCTGATAAATAAAACAGCAAGAAACAATACAGTAGTCCCGGTTCTAATATTTCATGTTAAGTTAGAAGGGTTTATATAGCTCTAAACTAACCCGGGGGGTATCCAAACACTAGAGACTCCCAAAAGGAGATGCCGACACAGACAGCTCAACGTCTAGAACAGGAAGGAAAGGGGATAAAAAATACAACTTTTGAGCAGTTTCCTGAGCGCAAATAAGTTAGTTTTGCACTGTATATCCAGAGGAAGGGTGTTCCAGTGGTGGGGACTACAAGATATGGAAATGAAAGGCCACCTGATCTGGAAAGACAGACATAGGGGTGTCAGCCAGAGCCAAAGTGAAGGATTTGAGGATTCCAACAGGTCTATGAAAATATATTCTTTTACGAATGTAACAAGGGACAGCAGCATGGATAGCCCTGTGGGACTGGCGTAGGAGTTTCAATACAGATCACGTACGCACATGTAATCCGTGTAGAGACTTAAGGGATGGGACAAGAGTGAGCCTGTGGGTAAGATAAGCCACGGATGGGCTGCGGCGTGGTGAAAGTTTTTTCCATAGAGATTCGGCAATGCCCATGTAAATACATTGCAGTAGTCCGACTGACCAGTTATTAGTGCTTGGATGACAGCTTTAGGACAGTGCAAAGGAAGTCACTGAAGGATTTTGCACAACATGAGCAGGATCCCGTGGCAGATACAGCAGACTGCCAGATCTTGCTCTTTCATGGAAGGGAATGGTCAATGATAATTACCCCATTCCTAAATGTGTTAGTGAGTGAAGGAGAGGAGACAAACTTGTTAGACCACCAATTCAGGGCTTAAATGGTGTTTGCCTTACCAAAAAGAATGACCTCTGTCTTATCTCCACTAAGTCCAGAAAGCAATACTATGCATGCAATCTAGAAACCTGTGTCTCCTCTCTTCAATGAGATCTGTGATAAAGATAATAAGTTGAGTGCCATTAGCACAAAACACAATTTCAAAGCCACATGTTCTTATAATGGCGGCCAGTGGTCTCATGTATTGAAGAACATTGAAGCGGATCGGGCAAAGGGAAGACCTTTGGGGGACTCCCTGATTTATTGAAAGCAGGTATGATTTGAAGGGGGAAGATGGATGGATTGAGTTCTATTAGTCAGAAAAGACTTCAACCGCTGCAGGGCCTTAGAATGAATACCTATCTTCTGCATGCTTTGGATAAGTATGATGTGTGGCAATGTCGAACGCTGCAAAGAGATCTAGCAGAATGAGGGTAGCCAGTCTACACTCATTCAAGCAGCACCTGATACTAGTGGCTGCCAACAATACAGTTTCGATGCTGTGGCAATCCATAAAGCCAGACTGAGGGGATCTCACCCGCAGGGGGAGAAACTAGGGGTAATCACTCCCATCCGCTCCAGGGGGAGGTGGTGCAGAAATACTGTTGATTCTCTTTTATAGGGGTGGGGGCATGGATACCTTCTATTTTTATAGCTTCCCTGGTGTCTAGTGGGCTTTCTGCTCCCCCGGGGGAGGGGGGCAGACTGGGGGTAATCACCCCCATCTGCCCCCCGGGGGGACGAAAAAACGGAATTGGTCAGTGGCGGAAGGAGGAACACAAGCCCTGGTGTTCTAGTGGGTGGATCCCAGCTTGGGGAATCGCTCTCCTGTGGCTATCCTTAAGCAGGGATCCACTAGGCAGAGGTACCATTGGAAAGGGGAGATTCTCCCCTTTCCAACGATACCCCTCCCAAAGCAAGCAGTGCTTGGGGGGCTGAGATATGCCCCAAGCACTGATGCAGTTAAAGTAAAACGAGCCCATCGGCTTGTTTCACTTTTACTTTAGTGTAATAATGTCAGCATGCACAGACCCCCCCTGATCGTCATTACACTAAAGAAAAGAAAAAAGACTCCGGCTGCTCAGGAAGCTCTTCCCGTGCAGCACGAGGATAAAATTACACAAAGGACTCCCTCTGGTGCAGAGCACCAGAGGGGCCCTTAAACACCTCCCCAGTGTCATTCAATAGCCAACTGACGACCTGGAGAGTTAGTGCAGGTTTCAGCCATTGGCTAACACCCGCACTGAAGGGGTTAATGAGGTACCACAAAAGCCTAGACAGTTTTAACAAGTGTAAAAATGTCTACATAATGAAGTAATACTATTACAAAATGTGCTGCATTACGCCGCATAATTTGCCTTTTCTTGCTGCATAATTTACTCAACCTTCATGCATAATTTGGCCCCCTCTGCCTCATAATTTCAGTGGCCGTGGGTATAGTTAGAGTAACATCTTCAGGCTAGTTGACAGATTGCTGAACCAATGTCTGTGAGCCGAACTTGCATGAGGGCTACTTTGAGGTGAAACTCTTAGACAATATTGTAACTTGGATTAGAGTTGTGCATATGATGGCATCTGGAGCTGTACCCAATAAATGTTGTTGGTGTATTGTGAGGTGTGCCTGAAACTTAATATGGGTGCTTAGGTGAGGTGACAAACACTTAGCGAACTATATGGCTGGGAGTAGTGGCGTGCATGTGATGGGAGTATGGGGGCTGTATCTAATCAGCACTGTTGTGGTGATGCAGATGTCCTGCCTAAAGATCTGCTGGATGTAGGTTTTCTTCGGATAGAAAAGCATAAGGAGAGTAGATGCACATCTTACTTGTAAACACATTGATTGCACAACAGCCATTAACTTAGGATCTACAACAATAATAGGTACTGAGTAAGTGAATATCCTGGTATTGGTTGCCCTCTTTTCGATAACAGACCATCTGATGAAACGAGACCGAACGTTATGACCAAAATACCAGCCCTTCAAAAGTGAAGCCGCTCTGTACCGCCTTCTTTTTCTCCGGTGTCGCATATGTTAGAATGAGGAAACGCAGGTAATTGAGGGCAGGTATGAAAAGCTACACACATGGAGTGTAAGGATAGAGCTTCCTTGTACCTCATCGGCAGGGACAGGGCAACATAAGAGTAGCAAAAGGACAACTTCCAGGCTTCGACAGCTGTGTAATGAAGCCTTTTAACAGCCTACCTGTGAGAGGTGCTTTTAGGTACACATGATCCACAGCTTTGTAGAATGTTACTTTCCATCATAGAAGGTAAAACTTGTAAAGCCCTTCATATAAGGGTTGGCGCTGCATCCTAAACTCATATAAAGTACTCCAACACCCTCCGGGGCGTAGTTCACACTCTAGAAAACCTCAAAAATTAATTCATAATACATATAACCTGCCAGCAGATGCATGAGCATTCTTTGCCACTGAAATCTCTACCACAGTTTATAAATGTGCTGATAAGTCTGGAACCAAATATATTGAAGGCCCTAGCCATTCTCTGTTGCACGGCATTAGATGCCCTCCTGGTGTAACACCTGTCATATGGAGAACTTGCTGATAGTCAGGAGAATAGTGAGGGACATTCTTGAGAAGTGAGACAGTACGGGAGCACTGCAATGCCTGAATAAAGGACATGAAACATCTTGGCACACAGAAGAAATGTTCCTACAGCTAGCTATGTATTTGTCTTAAATCAATCATTTATAAAGAAGGCTTCCGGTTTTTACTGATTTTTACAGATAAATATAGATTGAAAACAATGTGTTTCGTGTCTGTATTTATTTTTAAAAGTGGAAAAATACTGAAAATGGTGCTTCTAGTCAGAGACTCTCCATGCTGTCTTTCATGAATTTGAGGCAACAGCTGTGCAGATAAACAGCATGGAGAGTTAAAAAACAGGATGATATTTCCTTAAATACAGGGATATGTTAACATATACTTGTAGTCTAACACTAATATGTACCTGTGAGTGTGACGTTTTGTTATATGTGGCTGCTTAATTTGCTAAAATGTGACAGGCATCCATGTATGAGTGCACGTCCAAGAGTTAAATAAACATGGAAACATACCATTTTACGGCTCCATTTAGGTTCAAAACACAAACTAAATATGGATAAATACCAATAAGATGGCCAGAAAATAAATATGGATAAATAAAGACGGAAATGTTAAAAAAATAAATACCATAAAACCACGAGCCCTATTTATAAAGCATGGCAAATCACCCACGGGGGTCTCAAGGTGTTGGAGTTGCTAGCTGCTGCGTGGTGATCTGTTCATTTGAACTGCCAGGTCTTCAGTCCTTTCCTTAATTGTTGGAGCGATGAGGCAGTCCTGAGGTGCAGGGAAAGGTTGCTCCAAGCTTTGGCCACCAGGTGTGAGAAAGCCTGTCCGCCGATGTTGGCTTAGCGGATCCGGGGAGGGGGGGTGCCTGCGAGGAAGAGGGAGGCGGTCATACGTGTCTGGTCGGTTGGTGGAAGGTCATGCGTTTGTTGATGCATTCTGGTTCTTTGTTGTGAATGGCTTTGCGTGCGTAGGTCAAAATTTTGAACTGGCATCTCTTCTGGATCGGGAGCCAGTGTAGCTTCTTGAGATGGGGTGTGATGTGGGTCCATCTGGGAAGATCGAGGGTGGGTATTGCTGCTGAGTTTTTTATTGCCTGTAGTCTCTTCAGGAGGCGCATGGTGATTCCTATATAGACAGAATTCCTGTAGTCCAGACTGCTGGTGACGAGGGCCTGTGTGACGTTCCTTCTGTTGTTGACTGGTAGCCACCTGAAGATCTTGCAGAGCATGCGTAGGGTGTAGAAGCAGGCGGATGAGACTGCGTTTACCTGTTTCTTCAGAGATAGCTTGCTGTCCAAGAAAAATGCTGAGGTTGCAGGTGCTGTCTGTCGGGCGCGGGTGAGGTGTTGTTCACAAAGATGAGGACCTCCATCTGGTCTGTGTTGAGCTTCAGACAGTTGTCCTTCATCCAGTAGGTGACGTTCATCCTACATCTGTGGAAGTTGGCTCTGGTGGTGGAGGGGTCTTCTGACAGTGAGAGGATGAGCTGGGAGTCGTCTGTGTAGGAGATGATGTTGAGTCTGTCTGACTGTGTTGGCCAGGGGGGTCACGTATGCGTTATAAAGGGTGGGGCAGAGGGACAATCCTTGGGGGTGCTGCAGGAGATCTTCTCGTGTTCAGAGGTGAATGGTGGGAGACTGATTCTCTGGGTTCTTCCAGTGAGGTATGAGGTGATCCATTTGAGGGCCTCTCCAAGGATTCTGATGTGGTGGAGTCTGTTGATCAAGATGTGATGGGAGATGGTGTTGAAGGCAGCTGAAAGGTCCAGGAGGAGGAGGGCTACCTTTTCACCGTGGTTCAGGAGGGCCCCGATACTGTCTGTGGCTGCAAACACTGTGCTGTGGTTGGCTCGGAATCCGGATTGACAGGGGTCCAGAAGGTTGGTGTGTTCCTGGTGTTTGGCGAGTTGATTGTCTTGATCATGAAGTGATGGGTGGACAGCAATAGTGGTGTAAGATGACAGTAAGAGTGGAACAGAATTAGAGGTCAGGAGAGAGCCAGATGAGGGAAGTACAAAGGCAGGAGAAAGAAAAGACTTCAGAGAATCAGAGGGAGAAGGAGAAAATGTGCATCTGAAAGGTAGGACTAAAAAAATGCATTCAGATTAAAAAATAAGTTGGCCAAGAGTCACCACCGGCAATAAAGTGGAGAGCACCACAAGAGGTTGAGAAAGCTGGGATCAGAGGGAGAGAACGTAGGCGCACTATTCAGCGTTTTTTTTTTTAGAAGTATTCCTTGCCAGGTTCGTGCATGTTACTGGCACTCGAGAAGAAGAAAGAGGACGACGTGAGAAAACTGGGCAACGGGGAAGGAAAGAAAGGGGGAGCACATCATCCCAGGCTAGTATTCCCATCACCCCACGACACACTGCAAAGCACACTCAAACGCTTGGATTCCACTCCCTCAATACCATCCAGTCTTATCAAAATGATCGCAGAATACCTCTTTCCGCTGCTTTAAACAAGCCCATTCGATAATTCATACTCTGATCTCTCCACTCACACAAAGCTGAAGCAGTAATAATACATTCCTAAGCATCTCGCACCCGAAGCCTCCGGTTTCCATCAGTTGCGTTGCACTCGCTGATAAATCGCTTCAACGCCTCATCGGGGGTAGTCTGCGATATATAATAATTTGCTGTTACAATACAATACCACAATACTAGTATCCGAGTTTCGGCTAGCCTGGGGTAAGACCATGCGCAATGCTTCAATGAGTGGCAGCGGGACACACTGTGCGAGATGAGAATCGCGCATTTGTTAACATAACTATAGTACTAGGTGTGACTCATAACACATGACCGTACGGTATTTCACGAAGACGATTTTGTTTACCGATATTTCATAAAAGTATACTGGCCACTCAGATTCCAATACTGCACCAAATAAGGCATTTTGACAAAATGCCTTCGGGGCAGTCAATCTAGGCGGGGACCCTTGCAGTATTATGTCGGTACCTGGTGCATTTTCCTGCTTCTTTCCTTGTTTTCTCTTCCTCTTGCCTTCGCCGTTCTCACTCTCGGGATCCACGGAGGACGCCATGCTGCTTGCAAAAAGAAACTAGTGTAACCTCTGAGCTCTGACCCCGCGCACATGCGCACTGGTCTTTGCGACTTGAGGAGGCAGTTTCTTACAAGTATGGGAGGTGCTACATCCTGCAATAGGCGGACATGTTGAAGTCAGGCAATGCGCTCGCGCGCAACCAGATCAAAATTTAGGTTACAATGTTTACGGGCCTAGACGTTCTCTTTGTGATTTCACAATTCTAACCTGGGCCCCAGGTCCTGGGGCAATGTCGGGTGTGGAGGGTTAAGTTTAAATCAAATTACAGTCCGGTGGTCAAGCACCACTAAGTCATCTGAATAACATTCCTGTCTGTTAAAAGAAGTTTGACTTAACCAAATGGCTCAGTGTGCGGGCATAGCTGCCAAGGTTTCAGATTGCTATGTTTATTTTATTTTATTTATTTAATGCATTTTTATAAAGCGCAGACTTTACCCGAAGGTGTCAGAGCGCTGTACAATAGAACCAGTTACGTTACATGAGAAAAATGGTATAAAATACAATGTTACAAAATAAACAGGAGAGGTAGAGTAAAACCATATAGGCAATAACACAATAACAGACACAGCAATCAAGGGTGGGGAATGAACAAAAAGATGTTACAAATTTACACTGATGAACTAGCTTCCTGGAGGGGTCTGAGAATGAGGGTGTTAGTTCTGGAAGTGTCTTTGAAGGAGAAGAGATTTGAGGTCCGCTTTGAAAATCTGGATGGAGGTAGTGGCACGGAGCAATGGCGGAAGCGAGTTCCAGATTCTCACCGCATTACCTGAGAACGATTGAGCCATCGATCTTTCCTTTTGAAGGAGGGGGCTCAAGCAGAAACTTTGCTGCATTCCGAGAAGGTCTCGAGCCTCCTGACATTTTCAGTTTATTCGCCAGGTAACGAGGGGAAGAAGTGTGCAAGGCTTTATGGGTGATGCAGGCAGCTTTATAAATGGATCTTGCCTCGATGGGAAGCCATCGAAGAGAAGACAGGATAGGAGTAATGTGGTCACTACGTTTGGATCCTGAAATAAAGCGAGCTGCTGAATGGAGGACGGATTTGAGGGGGGAGAGGTGAGATTTGGGTACGCCAGTCAGGAGAGAATTGCAGTAATCCAGTCTAGAGAGAACTAGCGATTGGACCAATGTTTTTAGGTCTTTCTCCGGGAAGAACCGTCGGATCCCCCACAGAAGTCGCAGCTGGTAACGTGCGTTCTTAGCAATGGAGTTGATGTGGGAGATTAGGTTGAGTCTTTTGTCAAGTATGACACCTAGGGATTTAGCGCTGTCGACAATGACGGGTTTATTGTTGAGTAAATTCAGCTGATCCATCCAGGATTGAACCGGAGGAGGTGAGAGAGAGGTAGATAGGAGGAGGAATTCAGTTTTGGTGGGATTGAGAATGAGTTGGTGAACTAACATCCAGTTGTGAATAGAGTTGAGAGTAGAGTTGAGTAGTGAAAGATCGTGTGCGGAAGACACCTTGAGGTAGATTTGGGTGTCATCCGCATAGAGATGGTAGTGGATCCCAGATTTACTAAGTAGGTTCCCCAAGGGTTCCAGATAGAGATTAAACAGAGTGGGTGCAAGGATAGAACCTTGAGGGACGCCTTGACCTACCGCCAATGGAGGCGAAAGACTGTTCGCTATCTTGATCATTTGTGATCTGTCCGAGAGGAATGAGGCAAACCATTTAAGCACTGTGCCTTCCACGCCCATTCTCTGTTGAAGAATGTTGAGGAGGGTGTTGTGATTAACAGTGTCAAATGCTGCAGAGAGGTCAAGAAGAATCAGAAGGCACGGTTCCCCAGAATCGAGTATATGCAGCGCATCATCAATCACTTGCAGCAGGGCTGTTTCAGTGCTGCAATTTTGGATGAAACGCGACTGGAACACGTCAAGGAGATTATTGTCCATAATGTGTAGGGAAAGTTGTTTCGCAACACATTTTTCTGTGATTTTAGAAAGAAAAGGGAGGTTGGTGATGGGGCGGAAGTTGTTGAGGTCATTCGCATCTGCGGAAGGTTTTTTTAGAAGAGGGGTAACCTGTCCTGTTTTGAGGGCAGCAGGGAGGGAGCCTTGACTAAGGAAGAGGTTAACTAGTCTGGTCCAGTAAGAGAGAGTATTGGTGTAGAAATCAATGGCGATGCCACTGGGGATGGGGTCAGAGGAATGGTTGGAGGGTTTGGTTTCAAGGATGCATTTGAGGAGGTCATCATCCGAGATGGCTGCAAAGTTCTGCCAAGTGACTAAGGATTTTCGTTCCTCAATGGGGGTGGGGTGGGTGACCTGATCCACTAGTGATTTTACCTTTTCATAAAAGAAAAGAGCGAATTCTGCTGCTTTCTTTGAAGAATCCTCAGGCTTGATGATTTGCGGAGAGCAGTTTGGGTTTTTGATGAGGTCAAAAAGTTTTTGGGGTCTGTTCTTGGCTGAGTCGAGGAGGGATCTGAAATGTGATGCTTTTTCATGGAATATGTGCTTGTGGTATATGGATCTTGCCGAACGTAAATGAGAGAGATTGGTAGTGGACGAAGATTGTCTCCACTGTTTCTCCAAGATTCTAAGGTTTTTCCTTTCATCATAGAGAGCTTTATTGAACCAAGGTGCAGAGGGGGTGCGTCTTTTCTTTTTGCTTTGGAGTGGAGCGACTATATCGATTTCGACTGCTAGGACTGAGAGGCAATGGGAGGTGAGATCATTGACATCCACGTTGGGGTCTAGTCTAGGAAGTGATTGCAACGCAGAGTCACACAGAGTGTCAAGATCAATGTTTTTGGTGTTGCGGAACCAGGTAGTTGCCCTTTTGGGTTGGCCGAGTGTAATAACGTGCGATAAGTGAAAACGGAAGGGAATGAGGAAGTGGTCTGACCAGTCTACATGGACAGGGGAGCAATAGTGAGCAGGTCTGCTTTGGATATGACCAGGTCCAGAATTGAGCCCTTAGAGTGTGTAGTTTCCGAACAGTGTTGGAAAAGATCATTGGCTGAGAGAAATGTGGCAAGCTTGTTGGCAGCCGAGTCTTCCAAAGAGCCCCAGTGTAGATTGAAGTCACCCAGGAAGATCTGTATGTCACTTTGAGACAATTGGTCACTGATGAAGTCGGTGAGTTCCTCCAAGAAGGAGAGCAGTTTCCGGGTGAATGGTAGATGACATGGAACCTGAAGGGTGAACCCTGATACACTTGAAGTTCTAGGGATAGGCTTTCGAGTGTACGGAAGGGGATGGAAGGAAGGACTTTAATTTGAAGGGAGTTTCTGAAAATGATAGCGACACCTCCACCAATTTTGTCAGTTCTGTCGTTTCTGAGGATGGAGTAGTCGGTAGGTATTAGAAGATCAAACAAAGTATGAGAGGAGTCATTGAACCAGGTCTCAGTGAGGAAGAGCAAGTCAAGATTGTGATGGGTGATAGTGTCGGAAATTTCCAGTTTGTGCTTGATTGCAGATCTGCAGTTGTGGAGCAAACAATGCAGCTCTGACGCAACTGTTTTAGAGATGGGGGAGGTTGGGCTATTGAGGGAGATGGGGATAAGATTCTTGTATGAGGGTGCCAGGGAAGACGAGGGGGCTGGAAGGATCTGACAGAGGAGATGGTCTGAATAGAGAATTGTGTGGGATTCTTGGGAGGGGAAAGTGGAGAGGGATTGATGTTGGTGGTCTTGTAGCTAGCCAGTAAGTTGGCGATGTCTGCGGAGGACAGATTGTGGTTGGCTTTATTGGGGCGCGGGAGCAGGGAACTCCTCGGGAGGTTGTTAGGGAAGTGGGATAACTTAGCACTTAGAAGTGCGATGGACGAGACAAGCTGGGAAATGGAAGAGATGAGAGAATCGAGTTTATTTTCCAGGGAGAGGAGGGCTGAGCACGCAGTGTTGGGAGGCTCGTTGGTTAAGGGAGGGAGTGCAGTAGGCGAGGGAGGACAGGGAGAGGTGGTTAAGGGAGGGAGTGCAGTAGGCGAGGGAGGACAGGGAGATGTGGGGCAATGGGGGGGGTATTGGGGTGCAGGGGTCGAAGGTAAGGGACGATGGTGGTAGAGAGGAGTGGATGGTGTTACAGTGATATTTTTACTGGTGTTGAGCATAGGGGTAGCGTAGAGATCAAAAGTGGGAGGAGGCAGTTGAGGAGTAGAGAGGGGAGACGGGGGGTGGAGTGGGGAGGGCGGGGGTTCAAAAGAAGGCCGGAGATATGGGAGGAAGAGAGGAGAGGGGGCTGTACAAGTAGGGGAAGGAGGGGGGGCAAAGGAAGGCCAGGGGTAAGAGGAGAAGAGAGGAGACTGGGCTGTACAGGGAGGGGAGGGAGGAGGGTCAAAGGAAGGCCAGAGGAATGGGGAGAGGAGAGGAGAAGGTGCTGGATAGGTACCGTATGCTAGGAAAGGTGTATGTAGGGGAAGAGGCACCAGGCAGAGATGGGGGCATTGGGATAAGTGGAAGTTGGGGGGGCAGTATGGGACTGTAGGGTCCGAGGGAGGGAAGAGGGTGGAATTACCGATAGGGGAGGCAGGGTTGCAAAGCATAGGAGGAGTAAGGGGAGGTAGAAGAGAGATGGAAGGTGAAGGAGAAGAATTAAAGATACGTGGGAAGGGGGAGCGGAAAGGGATGAGGAGAAGGAGAAGGGAGGAGGAAAGGGGAGGGTAGGGAAAGTTGACCGGTGGACCAGGTTGTAAGAAAGGTGGATTAAGTAGGGGGGAGATGGGTAGGAATAGGGGGATTAGGGGGCGGGAGATGGCATTGGAATATTGGCAAGATGCAGGGTGGGGAGGGGAAGCCGGAGGTAAAGCAGATGAGATAGGGGGAAGATCAGATTGGGAAGGGGGAAGAGTGGAAGAGGAGGGAGCAAGGGAAGGGGGGGACAAGGGATAGCCTTGTGTCTCCCGGGAGAGCGGCCTGAAGGACGATAGGGGGGTCGTGGGGGGAGAAAGGGAGAAAGGAGAGGAGCTAGCAGAAGAAGAATCAAGGGAAATCGTAATTGGAAGAGTGGGACGAAGGGAGTGGAAGAGGTGGTCAAAGAGAGAGAGACAGGAGTCAGTAGCTTGGATCATGACAGTGCCATTGTTATAAAGTGTAATGGTGAGGGAACCATTAAAACAGGTGGAGGGGGAAATTTTTAGCCGCTGCCCATGTGGGATAGAGGAGGAGGAGGAGACGTTGAAGGAATTGAAGAAGCAGGTGGACCAGGCAGGGATGTCGTGAGTGAAGAAAATGAGGTCATTTTTTAGCTTCCCTAGACGCCCATTGTGGAATTGGTCAACAAAGAGGGAATCAGGGAATTGTTCAATGGTGTTATGCTTAAATCGTTTTGCTGCTACTTTGGACAGATTGGGGGGTAAATAACTTTGAAGCAGTTAACTCCAGATTTAATTCGAATGGGAGCCATGGTAGGGGGTGAGGTGATGGGGGATGGGTTTGGGGGTAGAAGAAGGGGCCACTAGGGTGGCGAAAGTGCAAAGAAGTGTAATAAGAGGAGTGAGCATATTCCGGAAATCGAGTGAAAATGATCCAGGAGAGGTGTGGTCAGATCAGGACCAAAAGGAGGTACTATTGGGAGAATGTTGGGTAGTCCTTTTTTCTTTAAGTTTTTGTAAAGAAGGAGCAGCCATTTTAAAAGCTGGAAGTTCCCAGAAGTGAGGGAGGGGAGCAGCTCGTTAACCAGAATCTTCCGATAGAGACATGGATCACAGTTATGAGGCAGAAGTTCTTTCTCTCATTAAACCACAAAGCAGAAGCTTACTTACACACTCAGAGCGCCTCAGAGACAAGAGAATTGAGAAGCAAGTATGCAGCGCGCATAGCAGGGAGAGGCTTCTTTTCTCCTCTCCTTGCAAAGCTTATGTTGAGTGCACTGTGCCTGACCCGTGTGACATTGTCATATTTTCAGAGTAATTATGAGTGACATTTCAATGACTAAGAGTGACACTTCATAGCTGCCAAGGTTTCAGATTGCCATGTGTGACATTTTTAAAATTTCAGTGAAATTATGAGTGACATTCCAACGACTATGAGTGACACTTTCTCGCGAGCAAAAATCATGCAATGAAGACTAGGGAAACTTCTAAATATCATAAATTACAGCCATTTGAGCAACAAGAAACTCCAAGAACTTCTTGAAACTGCTGCGGAGCACCAGAAATGGAAGGACACTAACCCCAGTTGTAACGGACCCCATCCCTCCCCCTCCCCCCCCGGCCCGGCCGGGCCCCAGTGCAGAGAGAGCTCAGCGTGAGCCAGCCTGGCTGGTAAAACTGTCACGCACTGACCCGTAGTCTGTGAAGATAAAAGTTAGTCAGGGCGCCCATGATAAGGATGAGGAGACAGAGCAGCCCTGCGGCCGGGCCTACGGATTTACTGTGATTAAATCAGATCTGCAGATAAACCAGGCTCACTCAGAAGGATGAATGAGACAGAGCAGCCCTGCCTACAGATTTAAAACTAAATTGATTGTGTGTGACTGAAATAATTTATCAGAGATGATCAGACTGTGCGTGCCGCCGCGGCGCTGACACAAGCACTAATGCGCTGTGTGAAGTAAGTTACTCTGATCATGAGAACGGACAGGGGGCCTCTGAGGAATGACGCTACCTACCCCCCCGCCCCCTCCCCCGCACCGGGCCCCAGTGCGGAGAGCAGAGAGAGCCCTGCCCTGCCTGGTAAAACTGTCATGCACTGACTCAGGAAGGATGATGAGACAGAGCAGCCCTGCCTGCAGATGCTAACTCTGATCATGAGAACGGACAGGGCGGGGGCCTCTGAGGAATGACGGTACCTCCTCCCCCACCCGCCCCTCCCCCGCCCGGCCCCAGTGCCGAGAGCAGAGAGAGCCCTGCCTGCTAAAACTGTCACGCACTGACCCGTGAAGATAATACCTTACTACTGCCCTAAGATGAGACTCAGACAGAGCAGCGCTGCGGCCCGCCTGCATTTACTGTGATAAATCACAATGATCAGACTGCAGATAAACCAGGAGGCTCACTGACTCAGGAAGGATGATGAGACAGAGCAGCCCTGCTGATGCTATTGTGTGTGAAATTAATTTTTTCAGATGAGTCATCATGTAGTATAAAACACTTACTTGAACTAGTACTAGATGAGTTCAAAGACTCTTCCCGGTCCGTGACCGACATCCGGCGGCCGCAGACCGCACAGGGACCCGCCGCGGCCGCACAGCGCTGCAGCACTGTGACTGCACTGCTGCATGATGCACTCTGCAGCAGCAATCTTCTTCTTCTCCCCCCAGACACTGCAGGCTGCTGACTCACTCGTCCCCCGCTTGGCCGCAGTAGTTTGCGCCGCCCGCGATCACCGATGCCTCTTGCACGGCGGGCGGCCATGATGAGAGTCACTCAGTGTCCTGTGTCGCCGGTGAGTGAAATTAATTCACTCTGGGTCGGTCAGTCACTCTCCGAGTCCCCGCCGGTCTGGGGCTGCCTGGCATTACGTGAACGCAGGCACGCCGGGGGTTTAATTAAATTGCGACGCTGCGCACCGCAGAACGTAGAGTCAGCACTGTGCACCCGGCGAGGAGGACTTGACTGACTCAGATTGAATCCCCCGCCGTTCTGCCTCACTTCCTCTTCCTCCGGACGTGAGGGCACTGGGTCACATCCGGATTTAATAATCCCGGGCGCCCTGGTGTGCCACAGTGACTGACAGCCAGTAGCATCGACTGCTGAGCGGCAGGACCCGCCCCCCCGTCGGTAATTGGCAGCAGTGAGAGTGTGTGTGTGTCAAAGGAAAGCCGCGCGGCGCCAGCCAGGCACGACAGGCTGGGCAGATTTGTTACATTGTAGCGCTCTCAGCCACTCCAGAGCTGAGAGCAGATGGATCTTTAACTATTTATTGAACTCAGCCCAGCAAGCAGCTGCTGCCAGCACGTCTCTCGGAGCAGCAGAGCCAGTGCACAGGCGCCGCTGGTGGTGCGCGCTGGCGAGTGGCAAAATGCGTGACAATGCATTTCAGTGCGGTGATGCGGAACACCGCACTGAAATGCTTGAGCGTCACACCTGATGCGTGATACTTGGCAGGACTGACACTTTCTTGCGAGCTAAATCAAGCAAAGAAGACGAGGGATATATACAAATATCAGAAACTACATCCATTTGAGTAATGAGAAACTCTATGAATTTAACTGCTGCAAAGCACAAGAAAAATATGCAGCCAGGAAAAAAGCATTCTGTGAAATTCAAATACAAACTGCTACTTTGGTTCTTTATTATGTTTGATGGGTGACAGCACAACACGTATTTAATTAAGATTAATATACCGGCTCAGTCTCTTAGGCACTTACTTCGTTGGTTGACGTTCTCAGGCGTGTCGGGACCGTGGCAACAGGTGGGCCCCCTGCGTGGCCAGGCCCCAGCGATTTGGACTCCGGCGGGGTAACCAACGCCATCTCCTGGTCCGTGTGGGTCTGGCTCATGGCTGTGAGTCAGCCGCCGTTGGCGCTGGTGGGGCCGGGGTCGACTTACTCCAGGATACATAATGCTCAATATAATACCGGCGCCGCCGCGGTGGTGAGAGCGAAGCGCTTAGCTGCCGTGCCATTACCCAGACTGAGCTGAGGAAATGCCGCAGCACGGTGTTAGTTCTTGTCGCACATGCTGCTACTTCAGGACCGGAGCTGATCACTGGTCCCCCACCTCTCTTTTCGTGTTGCGGGCTGTAGCTTGTCTCCGGGGCGCCAGCAAGGGCTAGCAGTTCTGGCCGGGGCACATCTGGCTTCACCCGCCCAGCGCATTCACCAGGCAGGGCCTATCATGGCCTCAGCCTGCGCAGATTCTCTTTCCTCTTTACCTTGAGGGCCCCCTCGTGACACTGAGGAGACCCAATGAGAGTGTTATCGCAGTGGGCAATAGAGGATTTTGTAGCGGCCGGCAAGTAATAAGCTTTCTGAGGATATTTCTAATGATAAATGTTCCGGCCCAAGGAGCTATCGCAAAGTGCTGCAGGATGATTAACTTGCAAATACCTCCCGCTCTGCTCACGCCGCGGACTACGCGCCTATTAAAATGAGTCTGACAACTTTAAAAGACTCACACACTGTCTCCACAGTAGCCATTGGGCGCACTGACAGTGACTCCTGACATCAAAGTTATCGTGCGGCTGTAGTGTGGATTTGTGTTACATTGTAGCAGCGCTAGCGCAGATGAGCCCAGCCAGCTCCTGCCGGGAGCATCGTGCACCACTCTCACAGCTTTCAGCATGGTGTATACATCATAGACTCTCCGCTTGACAGCTGTGAGAGGCGCTGTAATGCGTGACTTTCCATTTCAGTGCGGTGATGCGGACCACCGCACTGAAATGCGTTAGTCTCACGCCTGATGCGTGATACTTGGCAGGGCTGTGCGGGGAGAATCGCTTAAAAAAACACAAGATCATCCCCAATCAAGGAACGATTTGGTAGACGTGTCTTATCCAATGAATGACCTTGTTTTTTTAGTGAGTCATCAATTTCACATGAAGAATGTTTAAGCTGGCGTGGTTTATCCGCCCGCAAGATGGCCGCACCTTCTTGAAGCTCAACGGCTCGACGGAGACTGAGGCTCTTCCTTTGCAGCAGTTCGCTTCATGTTCCACCATGAAGCGGTTTACCTGATGCGTGAACCTCGGGGGCCCGGTACTCTTCGTTTTGGAACTTCTGTGTGCCGCTGCTGTGCTTTCCTTTTCCACGTCGCGATCTCCTCAGGAGCTGGAGATGCGACCGCCATTTTGTCTCTTGCAACGCTCAGGCGCTTAAGCTGCACAATGTATTCGCTACATAAACGGAACTTCCCAAACTAAATGAATTCTCTTCAAGGCATTACTTTGGTCCTGACTGGTCCCAACATGGCTTTGTGCACATAACTCGCTGACTGCCTTCCTTTATTTATTTATTTATTTTTCTCTTCATGGGCTCTTCATGTTGTTCTCCTTTCTGGTGATTTTTATCTGGGTCCCATGTTTAAGTGATATTGAAGCTTCTTGCTCCTGCAATAATTAATTTTGTCACTAAAGGCAAACGAGGTACTATGGTCTTCTGCTGAGACTTCCTTGGAGATCTCCTTTGGTCCTTCCACTCAGTCGGCGCTCTTCTACTCAACGGTCTTCTGCACTCCGGCTCTTTTGTCTCTTTTTCACACCCTTGTTTATGGAGCCCATCCTTGCGCCTGGTCAACGGATCACTACCACCAACATGTCTTCTGTTCGCAAGGATTCCACCACTGCATCAAAGAGACAGAAGAAAGAGCCCGACTCCCCTACAAAGTCCCCATTACCTCTAACCCTAGAGGATCTAATGGAAGAAATAAAGCTTATGAAAACATTTGTTATTGATACAAATGCTACTCTGCAACGAATGGAGGAGAAATGGTCCAACTTAGAATCCAGGGTGCCGACGGTGGAGCAGCGGATCAGTGACATTCAAGATGTTTCTTCCAAGATTGAAACCATGTCCAAGGAAATTGATCTCCTTAAACAACAGACTGAGGACTTAGAAAACCGAAATAGAAGAAACAACCTCAGAATTTATGGCATTCCGGAAGGGGCAGAGGGCTCTGACATGTTATCTTTTATTAAGGTACATATTCCTAAAATTGTCGGCCTTAAAGAGGACACCAACCTTAATTTACAGCGCGCTCACCGCTTAGGTCCTAAATCTGGGGGACCTTTGTCCTCTTCTTCCTCGACCAGTCGCCCTAGAGGGATTATTGTCCTTTTCCTGGATAATTCTGATCTGGTAATGGTTTGGTCAGCGGCTAAGAAACAAAAACAAATGCTGTGGTCTGGCCAGAAAATATTCTTTTCTCAAGATGTGGCTCGTGCGACTGCTGCCCGACGTAAAGAATTTCTTTCTCTTCGTCCTGCTTTACGATCCATGAACGCCAGATACGGTTTTGTGCATCCTTGTTTCTTCAAGGTCACTTATAAAGAAAGAACTTTTTCTTTTGACTGCCCGGATGACTTAAGGCAATTTATTGCACGTCACAAGGGAGAGGAGATGGACTTTGGGAAAACCTGAACTTGCAACATTTTCCTCCTCTTTTTACACATGTAACTGTTTTTGTTCTTATAACCATACTTTTATTCCATTAGGTAATGCTGTTACAGTTGTTAATCTCATGTTTAATCTGATATTTGTTTATTTGTCATTTTCAGGTTGATTCGTCATTATATCTGTACAGATTTTCCTCCCTGGTGTTTCCATTCCCTTGCGCCTTCTTCCCAATCCTAGTGTTTATATTTCTTCTTCTTCTGTTGGTAAGTGTCACTGCAGTTATTGGTTTTGAGTGTCGTTCTTCCTCTTCTTTCCTCCTACCTGGTCTGCCTCCGGTGGTTCTTGTTCCTACCTTTACTATCTTTTGTCTCATTTAACTGCTGTTTTTCATCTTATTTCTATTTTCGCCCTACTTTCGGTCTCCGTCATAACCTCTGATTTTGTCAATTTGTTAGTCGTCTTCTTGTTTGCACTTCCACGCCTCCACATGCTATTTTTCTTACACTTGCTGTGTACGTTCTCACTTTTGACTGAAGCATCTCTGCTTTCTGTCAACTTCTCTTCTTACCTCAAGCTCCTTTTTCTTTTCTGTTCCGTAGCCTTTTTTCCCTTCTTTCCTTTTTCTCTCTCTTTTTCCTTTATTTCCAGATTGATATTTGGCACTTATTTTAAAGTGGTTTTTATAATGTTTCAGTTTTTCCTTCGCAGTGAATGTATATGGCTACTCGCCTCATATGGTTCATGGTTGTTTCTAATTTTTTCTTCCATTTCTCATGACTGGTAATGTTCGATGTGGATCCTGGAATGTGAAGGGTTTACGGAATCCTATTAAGAAACAAAGGGTGGTTACTCACTTATCCCGTTTACAGTGTAAGATTGCAATGTTACAGGAAACTCATCTTACGGAAAATGACATTAACTCTCTTAAAAAGGAATGGGTGGGTCATGTTTTTTGTTCACCCGCGAAGGAGAGAAAGAATGGAGTGGTGACTTTATTTAATAAATCGCTGTCTGTAACAATTAAAAAGGAGGAGAAAGATGAGGATGGCAGATGGCTTCTCCTTCACCTGGTTATTAATGGATCTCCTTTTCCCTTCTTAATATTTATGGTCCTACAGGATTGGATGCTCAGTTTTGGCATTCCATGTCACATGTCCTACACTCTTGCCCTAATTTGAATTTCCTAGTTGGTGGCGATTGTAACCAGATTATGGATCCTTTCATCGATAGAAAATCCCAATCTAGGTATATTCCTAATAAAATTCAAAAAACTTTCCTAAACACTATCCAAACAAGGGGTTTGGTGGATACCTGGAGGATTTGCAATCCTGATAATCTGGAATTCACTTTCTTTTCCCCTACACATAACTCCAGTTCAAGAATCAACTACATCTTTGTGTCTCCCCAATTACTCACCAACTTAACTCATGCTGAAATTGGATCTATATTGATATCTGTTCATGCTCCGGTATTTGTTGATATAGATCTTTCACCAGCTTCTTCCAAACCTCGTAGGTGGTGCTTCAATAATGTGTTACTTAAGGACCCTGTTTTTGTGGAGCGTTTTAAACCTTTCTCCTAGAGTTCTTTCAAACTAACACTACCCCTGATGTGTCATTTTCCACGGTATGGGATGCATTTAAGGCAACGGCCAGGGGCTTTATTATCGAATATGTCGCAGTCGAGAAAAAAAAACTCCTTAAGGAATCCTCTTCTCTATTGTCCTCTATTAAACATCTTGAACATGCTTACTACACATCCAATACTAATAATACGCTCAAACAACTTATTAACGCTAAACTGGATTTTAACAGGAAATCGACTGAAGAGGCTTCCGGGACTCTATTAAAGTTTAATTCCAAATTCTATGGGGGTCGTAACAGAGCAGGTAAATTGTTAGCGAATTATTTAAAAGTTAAATCCCAAAAATCCAGGGTAAATAATATTATTGATGACAAAGGCAATAACCATCTTAAAGATGAAGAAATTTTACAGTGTTTTACAGATTTTTACAAAACCTTATATACCCCTGAATCATCTCCTCCTAATCTTGCCTTAGATTCGTTCTTTGATTCTCTTCCTCCCCGCACTTCCCCTGCGCCTGATGGTTCCTTTCTTGACAAAGATTTATCTCTTTCTGAGATTAAGACTGCCCTAGCTCTATTACCCAAAGACAAAGCTCTGGGCCCTGATGGCTTCACTGCTGAATTCTACTGTTATTTTTCACAAAGTCTTCTTCCTCATTTCCTTTCCCTTTTCCAACACTTTATTTCTCTTAAAGAAGCTCATGGCACTTTTCTGGAGCCAATAATCTGTCTGATCCTTAAGAAGGATAAAGACCCATCATCTTGTACCAACCATTGACCTATTTCTTTAATAAATGTAGATTGCAAGATTTTTGCTAAAGTGTTGGCTCTCCGAATAAACCAAGTGATTCCTGATCTGATTGGTATCGAGCAATCTGGGTTTGTTAAGGGCAGGAATTTAACTGACAACTCTAGAGCTTTTTTAAACATAATACATCTTGCATCTAAGAGCTCGACTCCTTTAGCGGCTATTACCTTAGACGCTGAAAAAGCCTTTGATCGTCTTCATTGGTTTTTTATGATGCGTGCTCTTAAGTGGCATGGTTTTGGCTCTACTATTTTGTCTTTTATTAGTTTGCTTTATTCCTCCCCAACTACCTCGGTTTTTGTCAACGGTTTGCAATCATCTTACTTTACTCTTCAAAGAGGCACTCGTCAGGGTTGCCCTCTTTCTCCTTAATTGTTTATACTATCCCTTGAACCCTTTCTTCATTCTTTAAGACATTCTTCTTTATTCCGAGGGTTCCGGCACAAAACTTCCGAAATCAAGTTCACCGCATATGTGGATGACATTTTGTTATACGTTTCAGATCCTCAGGTTTCCTTACCTGCTTTTAATGATCTTTTGTCTTCCTACGCCTCTATTTCGGGCTATAAGTTAAACTTCACCAAATCTGAAGTTTTTCCCCTAAACAAATTTTGCTTAAAAGAGATGTTCACGGATAAGGGTTTTAAATGGAGCCCCAACCACATTACTTGCCTGGGAATTAAATATTCTTCCTCAATTACCAAATCGGTCCAACTTAATTTAGATGATGTCTTACTTGAAGTGCAACACATGTCAGAGAAATGGTCACCCTTATATTTGTCATGGTGGGGCAGGCTGGACAGAATCAAGATGATGATGTTACCCGTCATTAATTTTTATCTTTCCATGCTTCCAGTTAAGAGTTCGTTGAAATTCTTCAAATCACTTAATAGTTCCTTAAATCAGTTTTTATGGAACGAACGGAAGGCTCGTATTTCTCTGTCATTGCTGTCTGCACCCAAAGATAAGGGAGGTGTCAATTTTCCCAACTTCAGAGAGTACCACTCTTCTTTTTTGATACAACAACTTTTACATCATTACTCCTCCCCTGAGGACACTCCCTTAACGTTCTGGCGTAATTTGGAAGACTCAATAATTCAACGTTTTCCTTTCTCATCATTAGTCAATTTTCCGCACCCTCCTCGTTCCTTTAGATCTCCCATCATTTCACAGTCTATCTCGGTTATTTACCCGGTCTGGACTAAAACTCTCTCTCCTTTGCAGAAGTTTCTTGATGCTTCTCTCTGGCATAACAGATCTATTAAACTTGCTAATCGTATTATTTTTTGGAAGGATTGGGCCAATAAGGGGATAACTCAAGTCAAGCATTTATTCCACGAAACACATCCTCTCTCCTTCAGTGAGCTTCAATCTAAATATGGACTACCTGCTTCCTCCTTACAGAAATATGAGTCTTTGAAAAGGATCCTAACTCAGCAGTACTCCCTTCATTCCCTACCATCTTCCCCTTCACCGGATTCATCATTAGTGCCACTACCCACCTCCTCACCCCTTCGGGCATTTCATATCTACAAATATCTACATTATTCTCTCCCACGTCGATCAAAAACTAAGGTTGAACTGTTATGGGAGTCTGATTTACAACAAACTAGGAATTCCATCTGGGCACGTTTACATCACACGTCTTGTAATGCTAGCACTACTCAGACGCTTTATTACTTCTATAACAGGCTATAACTAACTCCATCATCTATCTCTAAATACACCCAGGGTACCTCACCTGCTTGTTGGACCTGCTCCACTACTCCTGGCACATACTTACATTCCTTTTTTTTATGTCCACACGTTACCTCTTTTTGGTTAAAAATTTGCAAAACTATTTCCTCCATATGCTCTATTAGTTTTCCGTTTAAAATTAACTCTATTTTTTTAGGAAGTACCTCCCCAGTCTGGTTTGGTGCACGTAAATTAGGACAACTCGTAGATCTGCTATTGGCTATTGCCTTTCAGGTTATTACTTCCAACTGGAAAGATGCCTCCAAGGTATCCTTTTCTGCCTGGTGGAACCTTCTTTGTCAGCACCACAGATTGGACAGAGCTTTTGTCACCTCCTCTCACCAACTTCTCTGTAAAGAGACTTTTTGGTCACCACTTACAAATTATTTATCTTCCTGTTCAATTCAGATCCGGGATAGTACTTCTGTTTTTCAACCACCATGAGCCTTACAGTTTCAAGTTACTCACATTGTACATATTAGGAATTTATTGGCACCTTTGCATTATATGAACATTTATTGTGCAATTCTTGGAGTTAAATTTGATCTTTTCTGTAAAATAGTGCTGGATTTTCTTCTGTATGTTCCTCACTTTACCCCCTCCCCCTTTCTTCTTTATTTTTCTCCTTCCTTTTTTTTTTTTTATAGATATATCAAAAATTGCTAAGTTAATATGGTACATTCTTTCTTATTGATTCTTTTACTTTATTATTAATTATTTTCATTGTATCATAACTTATTCTTATCACGATGTTCATATATTTGCTCTATGTTTCTCTGGTTACTTTATATTCATGATGCAAGCTGTACCCTTGTTTTTCATATATTTTAATAAAGCTACATTAAACTTAAAAAAAGAATGTTTAAGCTCGACATATATATCCCTGTCAATATTAGGGTCAGATATAGTGTGTGCAGCTTCCCTAGGGTAATGGCCTATACATATGTTCATAATTCTGGCATCCCTGTGACTGGACTTGTTTAGTAGCGTGTTGTTTATCTCACTTGCCAGGGTTTAGGTTTTGGGCTGAATGTACACTCACATCCCTCTGCACATAATATGTATTCTCATACGTTTGTGTATCGTCCCTTTGATTTAGGATGATATAATGGACTGTTACATAGCGTCTTTGTGTTTCAAATAGTGGGTTGTTCAATTATTATAAGGGAATTAGATAAAATAGTAAGGACATTTGGAAGTGGGTGCAGAGCTTGATTGCAACCCAGAGTAATAGAGCCCTTTAATGCATCGCTGCATTTAATTTTTTGCCTCGGGTTGTGCACCATACCTTTTAATTTTGCTATCTCTTTTCTAAGGCCCTCATTTATCTCTGTGAAGCCCTTAGGGTAATGTGAAATCTCTTCAAAGTTAGTTTGTGTATCTTTGTCAACCTTAGTTCCGTGAATGGGCTCCGAGATAGCATCTTCGTATGTCATTAACGGCAAAAATCAATTCTAACATATTGTTGGGACAAGTTGGAGGTGAGCTGCTTCATTATCGGCCATGTTTTTATTAACTGAGATGGCTTTTAAGGCTACTTTATCATTAATGTGAATACTCCCACATCTATAAGGGAGCAATAATAACTCCCAGGAGTTATCCTGGGACTTGGAGCCCGACCTGGTTTCTCTGTCTCCCGTGCAGCGGAAGAGATGGTGTTGCTTTAAAGCACCTAAAGCTGATGAGTACCCACATCCTCCTCATCTCCTTCTGGATTCAAAAGAAGAATCCTAGCACTTGGAGTCCCCGAGCTCGTCTTTCTGTCTCCCACTATTTGTCAAGGAGATTAGGTTAGGCTGCCAGGTTGGACTGTATAGGCTTTTGAGAATTTGCTTGTTCTGTTCCCTCTCTCTGCACAGTCCCTTTTAGCAGGATATTGCTCTGAATACTTACCGGTAATCCTCATTACTCTTAGTCCTAGTCGTCCTCGACCCAGCCATAACAAATGAGGTAATTAATATTCCACTGACAGGAAACAAAACAAACAGGAAACGCTTTTAGGCTCCACCCTCCTGCCAGGGGCTATAACATCATAGCCAGCAGAAAGCACTTCCTGACGTACCAAGCACAACAAAGGCCTGAACCAGGGAGGGTGGGTGGGAAGCATGACCGGGTCAAGGACGAGTAGGATTAAGAGTAATGAGGATTACTGGTAATTAATCAGAGCATTTCCTCTATGTCCATCGTCCTCGACCCAGACATAACAAATGAGGTATACCAAAGCAACCAAACACTTGAAGGCCTTTGGAACACCAGCAGAAACAAAACAGACAGCACACAGGGGTGAAGCGCACCACAGTGAAATGTTTAATAGCAGAACAGGTTCAAGGGGGAGCAACAGGCTCCACTGCGTGCAACACACTAGAACCAAAAGTCACATGGTCATTCAGGGCGCAATTCACCTGGTAATGCTTAAAAAAAGGTAGAGTCAGAAGCCCAAGTACCAGCACAACAGATCTCATCCAGCAACACCCCATGAAAAACAGCCCAGGAAGCCGAGGCACCCCTAATGGAATGGGCCTGCACTCCTGAAGGACAAGGCAAACCAGAGCCCTGATAAGCCAAAGAAATAACAGGCTTGATCCAACGACCAAGGGTAAGCCGCGAAGCAGCCTTCCCATGACCAGCCAGCCAAAACGTCACAAACAGACTGTCCGAGGATCGAAAAGCCACTGACTGGCCCACATATATGGTCAAAGCACGCTTATCATTAAGAGTGTGCAACAACTGCTCAGCAGGAGAAGAAGGAGAAGGATAGAAACTGAGAAGTATGAAACCTACAACGCACTTTAGGCAGAACACCAGGATCCAAACAGAGGATCACAGCATTGTCCACAAACCTCAAAAAGGGAGGGGAACAACGCAATACTGTGAGCTCACCCAACCTCCGAGCTGAGGTAATGGCCACCAGAAAGGCCACCTTAAAAGTCAAGAATTTAAGATCAACAGACAACAAAGGCTCAAAAGGAGAGGACTGGAGCGCCCGCAGGACCAGAGAAAGATCCCACGGAGGCACAGAAGGATGAACAACAGGAGAGAAGAGAGAAAAACTCCGGAACAAACGAGACACCAACAGCCAATCCGAAGAGGGCAAGGAAACTGGAATACGAAAAGCTTGAATAGCAGCCCATTGGCCCTTCAGGGTAGACAAAGCATAACGCTTGTGGAACCTGTCCAAAAAAAACTGCAGAACAGCAGAGACAGGACAAGAGATAGAAGACAGACCAAGCCCAGAACACCAGGATTCAAAAGAAGCCCAATGCTTAGAATAAGAAGACAACGTAGACCTCCTATGGGAGGCCTGCATCGCAGTAATAATCTGGTCAGGCAAACCCCAGCCCCCTAAAGACAGCTATTCAACCTCCAGACCGCCAAGGTGAGAGGGACCAGTAGGGGAGGGGTGGAAGGCCGTAGGGGAGACGGGCAGCGCGGCAAGATCCAAGGAGGACCCACCGCCAGACTCAGCAACAACGGGAACCAAGACCTCCTGGGCCAGTGAGGTAACACAGCCACCACCTGAGCCCCCACCTCTGAACCCTCAGCAGAAATGCAGGGATGAGAGGAAAAGGAGGGAAGGCATACAGGAACCAGGGGGGGCCACGTGAGAGACAAGGCCTCCACCACTCACGCTCCCTGTTCCGGAATCCGGGAACAAAAGAGGGGAAGCAGAGCATTGGTCCTGGAAGCAAACAGATCCATCACAGGAGTCCCGAACCTCCGGCAAATCAACCGGAACACTCTGGGAGAGAGACACAAAGTCAGAGAGGACGGAAACCTGCAGCTCAGCGCATCCGCCACCACATTGTCCAAGCCCCAGATGTGCTGAGCTGAAATTGCCTGGAAATGAAGTTTCGCATAACCTGCAATCACACAGGCCACCAGATTCAAGGACTGACTGCAAGTACTGCCCTGATGATTGTCGTAAGCCACAGTCACGGTGTTGTCGGACCGCACAAGTCCATTGCAACCCAGAAGACGATCCTGGAAGAACCAGAGGGCCCTCTCCACAGCAGACAGTTCCTTCCAGTTGGAGGACCTGCGGGGCTCCGAGCCCTGCCATGAGCCTGCACAGTCCACTTACCCAGAGTAGCACCCCAACCGGACGCACTAGCATCCGTTGTCAACACCACAGGTGGGTCGGGATGCAACCACATACCCCAGGAGAGATTCGAAGAGTCCATCCACCACTGCAGATCGGTCACCACCTCCAGACACACTGGAACAGTCACAGAGAAATCCCGAACAGGGAAAGGAACAAAGCGGTGAGGATGCCACAGTAAGGGCCGAAGATGCAACCTGGCCCATGGAACAGTGAACACTGATGCAGCCATGTGCCCCTGCACCTCCAACCACTGAAGCCGGGGCGCCGAAGTCTACGACAACAGCTTCTCCAACAAAAACTGCAGACGCAGGATCCAGGAAGGAGGCAGGAGCACTTTGCCCAGAACAGAATCGAAGTTCCCTCCTATAAAGGACCTCTGGGTGGCCGAAAGAAGATGGCACTTTGGAAAGTTCAGGAGAAAGCTGTGGCTTTCTAGCGTACGAATGGTCAAATCCAGATGCTGAGACATCGCCTGGGCAGAAGGGGCCTGCAGAAGCCAGTCATCCAGGTAGGGAAAAGCAGACACTCCCAGGAGAAGAAGATGAGCAACAAGAGGAGCCACCACCTTTGGTGAAGACCCTGGGGGATTAACGCAGTCTGAAAGGGAGGACACTAAACTGCCAATGACGACCCTTCAGGTAAAACCTCAGAAACCACTGGAACTCCAGGGCCACAGGGACCTGCAGGTATGCATCCTGAAGATCCAAGGTAGTCATCACTCAGCCAGCCTGAATCAACGGGATCACACGCTGCAGGGTCTCCATTTTGAAGGGAATCTTCCGGACAAACTGGTTCAGAGGCCAGAGATTTATCACGATCCGAAAGCCACCCGTGACCTTCGGTACGAGGAAGATGACAGAATAAGTCCCCTGACCCATCTCCGACCAGGGACAGGCACAATCGCCTTCTTCTGAAACAGGGTCTGAAGCCCGTCCAACAGGGCTCGACTACGCAACACCTCCTTCGGCATCGGTGTCCGCACTCTGGCCGATGCAGGGGGAGGGGATAGGAACTCGATCCGGTAACCCCGTTCCAGGACCTCCAGAACCCACTGGTCTGTCGCCGAGAGCCGCCAAGCCGCCAGGAAATGGTGTAGCCTCCCACTAACCTCTGGCAGCACCCCCAGCCGGAACGAGTCAGGAGGCGGCATAGTCAGGAACACTGATTACCAGGTCCCGCATCGGGAGGAGGTTTCTTCTGAAATCTCTGTTGGAAACCATTCCCAGGGCACTTCTGTGTCCTGAACACATTCCTCTGCAGGCGAGCAGGCTGACAAAAAGATCTAGCATTGGAAAAGAACGGCTCCTTACAACGCAGCTGATGCCGGAAGGATAAGGAATGTTTCCGTTCTTTGAACACCTTGTGCAACTTTTCCTCAAGGCCTTTCTCAAAAAGCCGGGGACCAGTAAAAGGCAAACGCAAAGCCATGGATCATTGAACCGCATCAGTGTTCCATCCCTTCAGCAACAAGTTCTGCCTGGCAGCAATGTACTCACCACAAGACATGGCCGAAGCACGCACAGAGTCAAGGGCAATATCAGAAAGGAACTCAACCTGATGCTCCATGGACTCCAACAAATCAGGGCAGCTACCACCTTCCTGCATGGTGGTGAACAAGGTCTTAAAGTCGGACAACAGCGACTGAGCAACATAAGCACCATACACCCCAGAACACAGGTACTCATAGTACGGCCCGCGGGCCGCCAGCGGCCCGGCAAGCCTTCCTTGGCGGCCCGCGGACCTTGCAGACATCGTACCTGTTTTTTTTTCCAAAGTGTCAGCAAACACCGCAGCGCGGACTCTGAGAGACTCTGCTCTATGGGGGCCGGGCGATTCTTTAAAAGACCACTCTGAGTGGAGATGCAGGGGCGCCAAGAAGAGGTAAAATACAACAAAGCCTCATTAACAAGTGAATGGTCTTTTAAAAACCTGTGAAGTACTCAGGTGCGGCTGTCTCAGCCCCGGGGTGAGGTGAGAGAGGGAGACAGAGGGAGGGAGACAGAGGGAGGGAGACAGAGGGAGGGAGACAGAGGGAGGGAAACAGAGGGAGGGAGACAGAGGGAGGGAGACAGAGAGGGGGAGTCGGGGGGAGGGAGTCAGAGGAAGACAGAGGGAGAGGGAGACAGAGGGAGACAGAGGGAGAGGGAGGCAGAGGGAGAGGGAGACAGAGGGAGAGGGAGACAGAGAGGGAGACAGAGAGAGAGGGAGACAGAGAGAGGGAGACAGAGAGAGGGAGACAGAGAGAGGGAGACAGAGAGGGAGACAGAGAGGGAGACAGAGAGAGAGGGAGACAGAGGGAGGGAGACAGAGAGGGAGGCAGACAGAGGGATAGGGAGGGAGACAGAGAGATGGAGACAGATGGAGACAGAGAGGGAGGGAGACAGATGGAGGGAGACGGATGGAGGGAGACAGACGGAGGGAGACAGACGGAGGGAGACAGACGGAGGGAGACAGACGGAGGGAGACAGAGGGAGGGAGAGAGAGAGGGAGAGAGAGGGAGGGAGAGAGACAAACAGAGTGAGTGAGACAGAGGGAGAGAGGGAGGGAGAGAGGGAGAGAGAGGGAGAGAGAGAGGGAGGGAGACGGCGAGAGAGAGGGAGGGAGAGATAGAGAGAGGGAGGGAGACAGAGCGAGAGAGAGATAGATAGAGAGAGAGATGTGTGTATGCCGGGTCTGGTGGCTCAGTGGACGAAGGCGTCCGCTGCAGGGGCCTGTGTTCAACCTCATGGTCATAGTTTTTTTTGTTGCTCTAGCCCCGCCCACCTCCCCCACTGACCCCGCCCCCACCGGTGCGGCCCTCGGCCACAAACCACACTGTAAATTTGGCCCCCGAGAGAAAGTTTGTGAGTACCCATGCCCCAGAACGTATGGTGAGATGAGATCCCGCATAGGCTTTCTTCAAAGAAGAATCAATCTTTTTATCTGCCCCAGCCTTGAGGACATTATCCACTGCCATGGAAGGAGGCCCCATCAGACAGGCCACAATCGAGTCCACATGAACCGACTCAGGAATGATATCCTCCATGTCCTGCAAGGGGTTTAGCTTTGACATGAAGCGAGGCATCATAATGTGGTCAGGATCTTTCCATTCCTTCAAAAGTACATCCATCACAAAGGGATGAATGGGCAGAGCTTTCGTAGCCTGCTTCAGAAACTGAGGCAACACTGTATCCCTGGACGTGCTGGCAATCTCCTCATCAGGGAAACCCATGCTATCACCGACATGGGAAAGAATGTCCGGCAACATATCCATAGAAATATATTTTTCCTTCAGGTCCTCTGCAGCCAAGGAGGAACCATCGGAAGACTCAGAGCTGGAGATATCGGAGTAGAGGTCATGACCCCCACCAGAACGCACACCAGCAGTCTTCCTGGAGGATTTCATATCAGACAAAGTCTCCAAAATCAGCTTTTTCAAACGAGCTTTATCATCCAATTTATTCCGCTTCAAAGGAGGGGCGGAATCCACACTGTCCCCTGGTGAAGAAGGAGAAGAGGCAGGAGAAACATGCCTGCACTTCTGATGATGATTACCCATAGTGAAACAAATGTAAGTGACCAAGGAACATTCAGTAGTCTCCTAAGTAAGGATTTTTTTTTTGCCAAACAAGCCCAAACTAGCCTTATCGCGTGAAGTGACAGGCGTAGCACAAATCAGCTGAAAGCTGACGTGAGGAATGAACGGCATGAAGAGGGCATGGCATAGCTCTATACGCCGCAGCAGAAAAAGAAATAGGAAGCGGCCACCGAAGGCCACATCCTAAAAGGAGGAGCACCTGCTGCTACACAGACGCAAACCGAATCATCCCAGAACAGCCTCCTCCCACCGGGAGGCCGAACACATGGGAGTCTGAAGACTCACGCAGTACAGGAGCGGAGAAGGGGACTCCATGAGGATGGGCCAAACACGCCGTCCCATCGGGGACCAACGTGCAACAGATGTCGACACTCTCACCTTGCCCAACAACATCGTGGGAGGTGCCGACACAAACCGGAGAGACACCACGCTCCTTACCACAACAGAAAGGACGGGAGTAGGACAGAACGCCTCCGCCATGGTGAAGATTCCCCACAGCCACGCATGCGACCAGTTAGACGGAAGAGGAAGAGGAAAAGGCAACCGAGACCCGACAAGTCCAGCAACCCAGGCACCCGGAGCCACTCACCAAGTCCAGGAAGCCTCGCGTCCCGACTCCAGCTGCTCCCACAAAGGTCCAAAGGCACCCCCGAGCCCAGCAAAGGAGGTAACCAGAGGACATCATCCAGGTAAGAGCCCGGCAATTACCTCACAACGTCCCCCGTCAGGTCCACCGACATGAAACAAAACAGGAAGTGCTTTCTGCTGGCTATGATTTATAGTCCCTGGCAGGAGGGTGGGTGGAGCCTAAAAGCGTTTCCTGTTTTGTTTCCTGTCAGTGGACTATTACCTCATTTGTTATGACTTGGTCGAGGACGAGGGACATAGAGGTAATGTGTATTTTTGTTGTATCAACAAACCCTCACTGGAGCAGAGAATGACTCATTGTTCTCACCTCACTGTATGAAGACATATTAGACAAGTCAATCACTGACCCATAACAAGCAAGACCTTTTCAAAGACTGTGGCTAAGGGCCTGCGGCTGCTATCACTTCAATGAAAAGAGTGCACTGCCTGTCCATCCTCTCATGTGGTCAGCTTTGGCAGTCCGCGATTGGCTGAAAAGCAGTCGGTGTGAAATTCTCAATTACAATTTACAGTTTGCTTGGTCATTTGCAATTAACATGGAATAAGAGACACTGTGAGCATTATGGGAGATTCGTTATCATGAAACTGAGGTGTAACTGAAGGAAGATGCACCTGAACTAGATTGGTTCTTCCCCAAACCTGCACCAGTTCTTTATGACTGGTTTTTGAGACACTAGCTGCCATTGTTTGTGTCAAGTGCACATGTTTACCTTTGATTTTAGGCAAAGGTCTGTGTACCAGATTAAGGATTGACCCAGGGCCAGGAAACATGGATGCTCATCCACAGGGTCATTCCATCAGGAGGACAAAGAGCCAAGGCCTGAAGTTGCTGTGAACTTAAGTGGAAGTAGGTAGAGTGCCATGCATACTGAGAACCTACCTTCATTAGCTCAAGAACTGAGAACCCCAGTTGCTGTTAATGGTAATGTGGTGATTGCAGAGACCAGAGTTTTACCACCTTGCTCAGCTTGACCCCTGTGGTCGAGAGCAGGATTCCCACATGTCTCCATGAGAGAGAAGAATTCACTGTCGTAGCTGAGCTGTCAGGCAGCGGCGGCTCCTCTGCTAAGGCGGAGGAGCTTCGCCCACTGCTTTTGAGCAGTAAAAAATGAAAAATAAAATGATAATAACAAAAGGTTTTTTTTTTCCTCGCTTACTTTGTGCAGCTGAGCCAAAGGAGGGGCCGTCCATTCCAACACGTCAACACAGCCGCAGGAAGGAGGAGGAGTGGTGGCACTGCTTCAAGTGCGCATGACGGTTTGGCCGGCCAAACCGTCATGCGCATTTAGATCTCTTCACCCGAGCTGTGCTTACAGCCTGATGGAGAACAAGCAGAGGTTCGTATTCCCTTAGTGAGCACCTAACTGGGATGCTCACACCACTCACGGTGCTGCTGTCATGCTGGGTAATACCAGGGGGCAGCACGGCAGCATGAGAGCAGCATCTGTATTGGCGTAGGGAGTCGAGCATCAGAGGCCAGAAGAGCACCGACGCTGCAGAATGCATGTAAGCATTATTTTTTTAATTCTTTACCCCGCGCTGCCCTCCTACCGTGCTGCCCCCGCGCTGCCCCACCACTTAAATGCCACAGCAGCTGCCACTGCTGTCAGGTACGAAAGGAGGAGGTGAATTGCTAATCAAGTAAGTAGTTATGATGAAATGGGTTGGACTTGATATTGTAATATATTTAGGCTAGCATTATCTAAAAGGTTCTCAGATGTATGTTGGAGTGATGCTTGGAGTGCTCTTTAGATGGCAGCACTATACCAATTGTATTGCTTTGGTGCTCCTTTTGTGAGCATGAGGGCATTACAGGATCTTTCTAGGATTCTCTGTTTAGAATGGTGAATTAGAAGTGTGATTGGAAAGGTGCTGTGCAGGGTACGTTGTTGTGTACTGCAATATGTTGTACTTGGGCAGCAATAATAACAATAACAATAATAATAATAATAATAATATGGATATTTATAAAGTGCATGGCTGCGCCTAATGGCGCGTCCCAGCGCTGCGAGAGAGGGACCAGAAGGAAGAATATCAGCTGATACATCCACCTAATTATAGGAGCTAAGTTAAAGTCTATGCTAAAACATGTCGGAATAGGCATGTTTTTAGCCTCCTTCGGAACAACAGCTCCGATGGTTCCATCCTCAGATGGAGAGGCAGATACCAACCATCACCCGGCAGAGGCCCTCACACCACAAGCGCCTAACCGATGTAGAAGTAGGCCATGTGACACAGTGTTGAAGGCGGCGCATAGATCCAGCATAATCAGTGCCTCCGTCTGGCCCCCATCGGCATAGCCCCGCAGTGATTCAGTGGCCCTCAGTAAGGCCGATTCGGCGGAATGGTGCGCACAGAAGCCAGATTGAGCAGGATGCAGTAAATTATTGGCATCTATAAACTTGGTCAACTGACTACTGACCAGTTTTTGTGCGACTTTTGCAAAGAAGGGGAGTAAGGAGATAGGTCTTAAATTTTCCAGTTGTGAGGGGTTTAGGGAGGGTGTTTTTAGTTGTGGGACAATTATTGCCTGTTTCCCTTTTATGTGCACTTGTCCCGAGGAGAAAGACCTAACCAATAGGTTGCTTAGATGGGGCAGTATAACTTGTGCTTGAGCAAGGATTTTCGCAGGGGCTGGGTCCAATGGTGACTACTCAGTGTGTACTAGAAGATTGGTTGAATGTGATCTGTCAGATGTTAGTGCGTGGTTTGTCATGGTGGCAACTGTAGTTGTGAGCATAATGAATGTTAACTATCATATCATACAGCATATCTTTGCAGAATTGGGTGTAAGCAATGTGGTCTCTCTAAAACGATCTGTTAGATGTATGTATATCTGTGACATAGCATTAATTTTTGCTTGATAACAAGCATTTGGGTTTCTCACATGCTTTTAGGCATCTGAAAGTCCCAAACTAACCAGAGAGGCAGCGGAGCAGTATACATGTGTACACCAATGAAGTTTAATCAAAGTAAGTGCAGTAAACCAAATGGCAAAATGTGCAGAGACTCTGTAACCTTTTAAGACAGGGATACTGCCAAAAGAGTGACATGCCAAATCAGTGGGCTATCAGTTGGGGCAGCAATGCAACTTTTGGAAGGATACCAGGTTTAGCGTGGGGCAATGGAATCAGGGTAATATGAGAGGCAGACAACAACACAATCTCGTATAGGGATAAACTGGCACTGGGAAGGTGCTGAGTTTTGGTGGTGAGGAGAAGAGCAACAATAGCATAGGGGAAAACAGCAGTCAGGGTGGAACTTAATACAATATTTTCAGATGCTTCAACAAGATGGGCAGCAGTGGCTACAGAGTGGAATAATGGAGGGAGCCCAGCCACTACTGCCTGGAACAGAAGAATAATACGCTACATGCTTTTTCTGGTCCCCCTCATCTTGTACCCGTACCCCAAGGGTAAATCCATCATGTTCATGACAATACAGATTGAATCGTTTGCCATAATCAAGGAGCCCCAAAACCGATGTAGTGGCAGGGCTTGTTTTATTTGTAAAAATACATGTTTGGCTTCTCTAGACTACTGCAAATGTTCAGTGCTGTGTTTTCTGATATTCTGCTATGGCTTTGCCATAGCAATGGACCCAGAGATCCACTGGCTACAATACCCAGCCATATCCCAGAAAGGTTATACCTGGGAAAGGGTCACTGGGCCACACCCAGGGGAGGCAAAAGGCAAAATATTACCTTGGAAGCACTCCATCCAGGGCTCTGGAATGGGATGTTCATAAAGTGGTGGTATGGGGTCACTGCATGGCTGCCACTGGGGAGTCTGCCGCGTATTACCAAATGAATTGCTGACCCTAGAATGGGAGCTACGCCCTTTAGTGAGGGAAGTGGCTGTGACTAACCACATGGCAGGAATTGAACGACTCCAGCACCTACGTACACAATACAGGTAAGTGGAAACACGCCTACGCCAACATGATTACAAACGCCACCTAACCATGATACATGCTGAGGGCGACCGCTTGGGCAGATTACTGGCATGGCTTGTCTGGTAGGACCAGCAACGTGTCCCAATTGGACCCACCTGTAGCGACAACGGCTCACTGATCACCACACAGGCTGGTTTCAATGATGAGTATCGTGCACTTTATACTTCAGAGGGTGCTCCTGACCCTATTCGATCATTCAAATTTTACAGGGGCTGCCGTTTCCCTAGCTGTCCCCAGAGGGCGGAGCTGGATGACCTGAACTAACTTGAGGAGATCAGAGTGTCTGTGTCCCAAATTGCCTGGAATAAAACACTGGGCACTGATGGGTTGCGCATTGAGTATTTCTCTAACTTCTCAGCACTGATTTCCCAACAGTTATTGCAAGTATTCATGGAAGCTAAGTCGTCTGGCCAGTTTCCAGACTTGATGCGCGAGGCGCTATTTGTGGTCCTCCCTAAACCTGGATAGGATCTTTTAGATGTGCACTCATACCGCTCTTTATTACTTCTAAACCTTGACCACAAGGTCTTGGGGAAGGTGCTCGCTAATTGGCTATGCCCTTTTTTCAGTACTTTGATACATGCCGACCAATCAGGGCTCATACCTAGCACCCTCCTTAATATCAGTTGACTGTTGAGGCTGGTGCGCGACAGAACATCAGAGGAATATGAAAGAGTGACAGTATCTCTTGATATCAAAAAGGCATCCAACACCCTAGGCTGGACCTTCCTGCTGTCAACTTTGGGGCACATGGGTTTCAGACCTGGGTTCCTGGGCTGGGTTTCTACACTGTACTCAGGACCGTCAGCAAGGGTCAAGACGGGCCAATTGATATCAGACAGCTTTCCCATCCAGCGGGGCACTTGTCAGGGATGCCCGCTGTCACTGCTACTTTTTGCCGTGGCCATGGAGCCCCTGGCCTATCACCTGCACCTACATGCACGAGAATGGGGGATTCCGGAGTTAGACACCTATCAGGTGGTGTCATATGCGGATGACGCTCTGGTCTTTCTACGTGAGGTTGGGACTTCGCTCCCATCTCTGATGCGACTGCTGGATGGCGTTGGCATTACCTCCAGGCTTCGATTCAATTGGCCCAAATCTTGCCTGTTCTCTCTCAACCCCACCCCCACACTCCATAGTGATACCACACCTATGCATCGCCTCATATGGTGTCATGACACCTTTAAAACCTAGGCATCCACATATACCACACCAACATGGCCCTTAAAGAAGGCAATGTTGACAGAGCAGTACGATCGATCAGGGGATCTCTTCCCTTCTGGCGTTCCCTGCCCCTTCCCCAGTGGGACGAGTGGCGATTGCTGAAATGCTGGTTTTACCTAGATTGCTGTCTTTTTTGCAGCGCTTCCACTGGTGCTTCCTAAAGTTTTCTTCCAGGAATTAAATGGTCTTTAGTTTGGAGTCGATATGGGAATCGGGTCGTCGCCGGGTGGCTCTGGCCATTGCGCAAAGGCCTTGACTGGAGGGAGGGCTGGACGCACCTAATTTTGAACTGTACTATGCAGCCACGCAGCTTCAATAGCCAATGCGTTGGCTGAACTCAGCCCCCTACCCTAAATAGGCAGCGGTCCGAAACGTCCTCGGAGAGATTGGATTATACACTTGGCTGATAGATTGCGATTGCCGTCCACAGCGGGAACCGAATCAGATGAAGATGGCCGAGCGTGCTTGCGTCGATGCAAGCATAGGAAGTGCCCCCATAGTCTATACTCAGCGTCCATACCCTTAGAACACCTTCCGGGCACACGCAAGTTAGCTGGGAGCAATGATCTGTCGCCATGGCAGACTGCAGGAATTGTTCACTTAGACAACCTTTACCACCAGAGTCGGCGCTAAGCATGGGCAAAATGGGCAGCTGCCCAGGGTCTCGCTTTCAGCCCACCAGCATGGGGCCCCGCGCCAGTGCAACACACCACCAAACCTCTTGTGCCCCTGCCGATCCAATTGAAGAAAGGTGTCTGATTGCAATTGGGCTTACAGGAGGGGCTCTCAGGGATAGTGTGAGGAGGCCTAGGGGAGAGGGACACTTCATCCTGTGCAAGGAGAGGCCCATTGAGAGACACTGCGGGACACCCATTGTCAGCACTTTACAGTCTGCACTTTTTTAACTCTCAGCCCCCAAGCTATTCTCACACCTTCAGCCCGATATGAGCTGTGAAAGAGGTGCTTGTAGGTGGCAGAGAGGGGAGCTGGACCTAGGAGGGGTCTGCACAAAGCAGCTTCCGGAGCCCTAAAGGTGTCACTTATGTAAATTAGAGGGGCCTCGCACATTCCCCTTCGCCCGGGGCTCCAAAAATCCTAGAACCGCCCCTGTTTACCATGAAGGGGTTCTTATGACCTTCCAGGACATTATGGATGACTATCAAATAGGAGCTGGGCACTTCTTAACATGTCACGCCATCCAACTGACCGTGAGGACCACCTTGGGTACGGGAGAGACAGAGCCACCACCATCACCTGTCTCACAGGTTCTCCTCATGTGTGGGGGCATGGAGCACGCTATTTGCACTTTATACTCGACATTGCTTATCAACACGGTGGGTGACATGGGGGCGGCAATGGCTAAATGGAACAATGTGCTCCTACAACTGCTCACAGCCAAAATGTGGACACGGGCAGTGAAGGAGGTGTCTAGGAAGCCTTGATTTCGATTCACACAATTTAATTACACACACTACACTTATCTCTCTCCCCACTGAATCACACGCATATTTCCCAACTCAGTAGCAGCGTGCCTGCGATGTAAACTGGCAGACATCGGATTTTGAATTTGTGTGTTAGCGCACACCTTTGCATGTAAAACCAATGCTTAAATCAATAAAACTTGCTAAGCTCGTATGCGTGCACACCAGAAAAGGGTAGCCCGCCCCTCGAATATGTACTATGTGCGAGTGACTCTTCACTCAATGTCTGATTGCACTGCGAGAATTAAATTTACTCACATTATCAAAAATTAAACAATAAATGTACACAAAGGGTCACCACAGTTAAACAGTAATGCGTTTCTCTATTTAACAAATGCTTAAGCCTTTATTAGGCCAATCATTTTTTGAAATTCAACTGTTGCAGAAATGTTTTTAAACACAATGTCACAAGGGAAAATACAGTGTGAACATCACACTGTCCATGTAACAAAATCAATTACAGACATCCAAAAAATATTAACATTGCCCAATGCATTTCGGGATCATCAAATCCCTTCTTCAGGGGCCTCTGAAAGAAATAATGAAAACCAATTTCAATAAAACGAAATGATGTCCGCATTCAATATACAGGGATAGCTGCTACAGCACCAAAGATGCACATAGACATGGCAACAGTGCTCACGAGAAAAGGAAAAGAAAAAGAAAAAGAAAAAAATTAAAAATAGAAAAAGAAATATACAAGTGAAATGAGTGCCATTCACCATAAAGCAACCAAAGGAAAACACAGGGTACCACTTGGTGACCGAAAACCACCAATCAAGAACAGTCCAGATAAACATAATGCCTTCCTCTGCATGCAAAAGCTCGTGCTCAGAAACGGAAACAATAATGTGACCAAAAGATACAAGCCCGTCACCTCAACTGCACAATAAATAAAAACTTACTGGATGACTAGATGAGTATATCAACCATCACAAACAGATATTGAGATATCCTGGAGTGTAATCTGCAGGTCATAGGAAATATGCCAACTGTGTAAAAGACTGTGGAAGTATAACTAACGAATGCTATGGGTGGTGACAACTATATGCTATAATACCCTACCTCACTGTACATAGGAACAAAGTGCTGCATGTCAGTTCACACGGGTCTGTGCTTTTCGAACCGCGTCACCTTGATAATAACTGCCACCAACGGGAAATCATATGGGAAGTCTCCCTAAATTGAAACAATGAGTCCCGATCAATTCTCTGTATCTATACCAATTACAAACTGTGAGCAAGACGAAGTACTGAAATTACCTCATGTGGCGTCTCACACTCAGGAGTGGACCTACGTCCCCTGATGAATTCTGCTGAAACTAAAGTCATGAGACGCAAAGTGATAACAATTACCATGAACACCACTATTACTGACGTCCTCATACAATGCACGCGTGATAAACTCTTACCGGTGTATTAGTCCCGGTGTGATCCCCTCGTACACGGAAGATTACTGAAAGAAACCACACAAAACGTTTTTAACAAACGATCACCCGACTTCCAACACCGACCGTACTACCAATCGAATGTGAATCCACTTACCCATCTGAATGTACAGAGCGTCCCTCGCCTGACAACCGCGATGTTGGGTCTCCGATCAAACGGTAACGTGGAAACCCGCCACGCTCATGTGGACTGCTAATGCATCAGCGTGTGCTATGGCCAGGTAAAAAAGATCTGGTTTGAACTTGCCTGGAGGAGCCTCAATCAGACAATGCTTAATGCAGCAGACTATCTGCAAAAACGCGGCTGACTACTGGTACAGCGATGTGATGGTGACACTGTCAGAAGCTTAACAGGTGTATGAACTAAAGTGCCAAATAAGATCTAATAACACATGAAAAAAACAACAAAAAGAGCCTAGAAAGAAAATCCTCAAAATGCCCAGAAAGAAATTTGAAAATGGTGTTTTTCTTTTACATGAACGCATGCATAAAGTTGCCATGAATTTGCACATTTACAATTTGAATAGGCGTGAAAAGATGATAAAAGTTGATAAAGATAATTCCTATCTAACTCAGTGCCTAACAATAACCTCTCAAAACAGTAATGCAGCAACTTATAAAATTGTGGCAACACGAACAATGTATCATACAGTCGAGTGAACTTAATATGCAATGTCACTGTTAACAAGAACACCAAGTCATAAACATGAGGATTCATTATAAAAAGCATATCATGTCCATTTTATCATTCAGGCCAAATGGAGTCATGGTATTGAACAACTTGATCCACCATATTTCACGCTGTGATAACACTTTTGCATTGTCTCTGCCTATTCTAATCTGGACCAATTCTAAAATCATAAATCTTAATTGTGCTATCGTGTGATGGTGTTCCAACCAATGTGAAACAAGGTTGGATTTGATATTCTTCGTTCTGATTTTACCATATGATTTTACCACATGGTATGGGAATGCCTACTGCTGCAGGCGACATGGATTGAGATTACAGCTGCCACAGTGGAACGTGCGGGCCACACATTGCTGTCTGCTGCTGAATCCTGCTTGCTGGGCTTCTGCCCTAAAGCCAAAGGAGACCATCACTTACACCTGTTCATATATCTTGCTTTCTTACTTTTCAAGCGACAAATTTCCATGACTTGAAAGGCGGCCTCTGCAACAGATACTAAGAAATGGTTTCACACACACTACTGCACTGGGCTCGAGCAGAATCTAACACTCTGCATATGTTACGCTCCGGGGAGTGGGCAGAGTAGGTGGGGGGAACTGGGAAACATATATCCTCAACATAGAGGCCAAAAACAACACCGGTTCACCATGAAGGAACTATGTCAGAGGCCCAGAGAGTGCCCAGTTAAATGTACACCTAGACCCATGTATCAAGGCTCACCCGATATTTCCACGGGAACGAGAGGCAGGAGACAGGTGAACAGGTACCAACTTCCCACTACCACTAGCCCGCCCAACAATGTCAAAGCTGAGCCAGTGAGCGGGTGTAGGAGTGGAAACAAGGGGAGAAGACAACTGCAGAAGGACCCTCGGCATGACCTGGGCAGCAGAACCTCTGGAAAAGGATCCCTCGGCATGACCTGGGCAGCAAGGACACGTCACTGAAGATGTCAGAATCCTGTGAAATAAAGTATTGTCAATGATCTACTCTGAGCTCTTACCATAACTTAAACATACCCACACATGGTCATAAAACATATAAGTGAAATGGCTACCTGTTTAGTTCCCCTCTTCCGCTTGTGTCCAACAAATGAAAACCAGGAATTCTCATGCAACACTACATAAACAGAACAGAAAGAAAGTTACTGGAAGCACTGGGCAAAGTGTGTAATGAGGTGATATAAATAAAGCTTACCAGCAAGGTGTGTGTAGGAAAGGAATATAGCCCAAAATAATACTGACTGATTCCTAGGAGTCAAACTAGTTAAGAACATCAAAAAGTGCAAAAAAGATGCGGGCTAATTTATCTAATCTCTTTGTATATGCAGGAGTTCGTGAGACAGGCAGCTCTGGGAACTGCCAGATTAGAAATGAAATAAAGAGGACCTCTTAATCTCAGGAGTTTCAGGATTTCTGAAAGCGCTGCTCTCTCCTATATACTGAATCAGAACGTAGTACGCCCCCTTACATCAGGAGAGCACACTTTATAAAACCAAATATAATGCCAATCGTAATTGCCCCTTCAGGGAAATGCAGATGCTCAAAAATCACCACAAAACTGTTAGCGGAGTGAAATGCGGGCTATTTCATACATACAGACGTCTGCCACTCATACCAGCGCAAAGCGCGTTACCGCAATGTGTGAGGTGCTTGGTATTTGTTTCGTATCGGTAGGGAAATGACAAGGCCCCAAATAGTGAGAAGCTGTTGCCGACAACCAGGTGATGGAGTGCCCCCTGCACGGGACCGTGAGGCCACGAGGAGTGATCGCTGTGGAAGAGGAGGCGAGGAGCTGGGCGTCTGTGGATGCGGCTGCGGCCACCGTGACCCGGAAGTGACGTGGAGAGTATCTGGACGGGAAGGAAACGCTCGGAAGACTGGAACGCGAAGCGCTCCTCCCGTCCGGAAGCAGGTATTTACGTCCATCAAGCTCCTCCCCTACCGCTGACTGCGGCTGGGACGGAGCGATCATGACACCATGTATGTTGTATATCCTCATCACCATGCGGTCTCTGGGTTCTTTGACAAGTGTCAGGATCAAGAGTGGTACCGACTGGTGGCCAGGGCTGATCATCGAGATGTTTTATCCCGCAGTGTTCCCTACTGTCCTCCCCTTATCCCTATTTACTTATTTTTTCACTATCACATTGCACACTATTTTGGTATTACATGTTACACTGTTCTTGCTGCCCTCTTGCCCTTGTGCTCACTTCATGCCTTCATAGGTTTTGCATAGGCACCAACATAACTGACTGTGCTTTGGAGAGGTTCCTCTTGTTGGTGTTTTCAAAGAATGAAAATAATTAGATTTTTTTTCTAAGCCTAACTGCTCTGTACCAAGCTACCAGAGGGAGAGCACAGGATAATTTAGGATATGTTGTGACTTACCCTGACTACGATTGTGGTTTCTGCTTGGGCAGGGTGCATACCTCTGCCAACTAGAAACCCCTTTTCTAACAATGCTTCATCGGGTTGATCTTTATTTCCACAGGGTCTATACAAGAGATATACCACTCATTGTTGACTCAAATAGATCAAAAGTTGAAGGGCACCTGAGAAAACAAATCAGCTAGGTCTTTGAACATTTCAGTGTTGTCTGTAACAGGCTGATAATGTTTTTCACATAGCTAAGCAAGGACTTCATATTTCCTATTTTGAGGTATATTGAGGTATTCTCCATTGCATGTACAGAATGCAGTGCAATTGAGCTTGCCTAGAATGTCCTGACCCTATAGATTAGCTCGTGAAGTAGGATTTCATAGGAAGGCATATTTACTTGTGATGGGACCAAGGGTGATGGAGACGGGGTCAGAAATGTGGTGTGGAACACACTGGTTCGAAATACCGACTGTGTCAATGGACAAAACTGAGAGAGGTAATAAAGGGAATTCTGAGATTGTCAAGGTAGAGTGACTTGTGCCGGTATTAATGAGGAACATGCTGGACATTTTGTTTATCATACAGTCAACATAGGAACCCTTCTGATCTATGGGAATCATGTTATTTAGGCACAGTCTGCACCTCTCAGGCTGTCCTCGTATTCAGAGTAAGGGTTCCACATGAACTGGTTACATTTGGGTGGCCATTGATACCGGGTACATTCAAATGATTATTAAGACAATCCAATTTCCAAATCCTCAACTGCCCGCAGGCAAAGCAAGACCCTCGTACACCTGGGGCTTCTCCTCTTCCTCTCCCATTTCCCCTCCCCATTCTCACTCCCTCCATCCTCCCAGGTGTTCCCCCTGTATTGAGGGGCTCCCTGCCATTTACCCATCACATTTTTTTGTATATTTTGTAATTTCAAAGACATCAGTTTTGGTTCAACATTCTCTTTCATTCTTGTGAGGTGATTCTGTGGAGTACGACAGTTGCTTACTCAGTCAGCATTTTCATTTGCCCTCCAATGCAAATAGCCATTAGCTGATTTTTGCAAATTCACTAACAGTCCCTGTGCAAAGGCAACATCGTCAGCTTCATGAGCAATCTCTGTCAGCTGGGCAATGCCCGAGTTTCTCACACCTAAAGCTAGTGTTGATAATCATTTGGGGAGTCACCTTTATTCTGTTTGGAATTTTAAATTTGAGTCTAATCTGCTTACAGCGGACATACATCCACAAATGCATTCAACAATACATCCTTTGCTGTACTCAGGGCACATCGTTCCCTAAGTCCATTCATGGCCAAACCGACTTTCCAAACAATCTCTCACTTCACTGGGTACCACTAAATCCAACAAGTGATTAACATCAGCCTGGATCAGTCTGTACACTTCAGAAATGCTTTGCAATTTTTCATGGAACTGGATGGGATTTCTTTAAAGTTTTTTAACGTCTATATAATGCCCATTAAATCAGAAGGGGTCTAGGGGATGCGAATGGTGACTCTACCCCCGAGGGGTGGGGAATTCCATAAAGAGAGGAGGGCATCAGGAATGGGTGGGGTGGGGTCTATATATGGTCTGATTTGCTAGAGTGAGGGGAAGCCCCTACTCTCTCCCTCGTGAGTCTTTTTCTAGGATGTCAGTCTGCTGTCCTACTTAAACTATCTTGGATAATTATGGGTCTCCACCCACTGTAAACTCTTCACCCATCTGGAACTGAATGCACCCTCAGTCTAGACCAGGTATCTCCAAACAGTTGATTGTTAGCTACCAGTAGCTCCCAGACACCTTCAGAGTAGCTCACTGCCTTGAGTTCATTTTTAAATAAGCACAAGGTCATATTTTCTTTTTTAAATTTTAAGAGAAGGATGTGTATTTTACATTATTATCATCAGGCTGCAGATAGCAGGGCATGATAATGAGCAGGCAGATTTATGACCCAGGCTTGGGCTAGGGCACAACTGAAGCTCTGAGGTATTTAACTCTTAAATAAAATTCCTTATCAACTCAAAATTGGAGCTTTGAACAAAATGATGTTTCTGAATGCTTTTAAATAGGAGAAAATGTAAAATGGAAAGTTACCTTAATTATTAAATTAACTCTTCATTTTAAATTTCTTCCATTTCAAAGTGTTGCATTTACAAACAGCAGGCCTCTTTCTCCCAGTGGCCAATAGACAGTGTGCCATAAGTAGAACTGAAAAATACAGCCATTTTTTTTAAATGAGAGAAATTTAAAGTGCTGAAAAATGTTCCATATTATGAACATTTTTGCAGAACATTTTTCTGTGCTTTAAATTTCTCCCATTTAAAAAACAACTATTGCATGTTTGTGTTATACATGTAACGGTGCCACATTTGGCAAAAGATATGTCCTGTGCTGCAAGTACATACAACACAGGCTCTCAGTCACCCAGACCAATATATTCCATTCAGACGCACACATGTTCCTACATACCCAAAGACCATGCTCTCACTGAAACACATGGCAGCCCTTTCATAGTGCCCTTAGTCAAAGTATTTTGTTCAAATCATAGTATCTGGCTCTATAGACATTAGGCTTCAAGTTAATGAAGCTGGGCGTGGTGTGTTTGGTAACAATGCGCGAGTTGTGTAGACTTCAGTAGCTCATGATGATTTCCACTGATCAGAAGTAGCTCTCACTGCAGAAAAGGTTGGAGAACCCTGGTTTAGACCATTCCACAGAGGTAGAGTCTGTATCTTGTCTGGTTATTCATGTTTCTGTCTGGTGCTCTACTGTCAGTCACTTCCATCAGGTGCGTAACACAGGCCCCCGCATCCCCCGCGGTGCGGGGGGGCCCCCGAGCTGCAGGGGGCCCCCTCAGCACAGTACTCAGGACTGAGCGCTCCGGAGCACCCAACTGAAAAGACGCTGACCTTTTCAGGCCCCCAGTACGCGCTTCATACGGGTACGTCACTGGCGCGTGCATATTCGTGCCTGGTTTCTGTGGTGTCACGTGTCAGGTTCTCGCGTCTCGCTCCGCAGATGGGCCCCGCTCCGTCTCTGCTCTAACGGTCAGACGGCACATCTCTCTCCAAGAACCGATCGGTTATTACTGCTGATGGTAAATTAGCAGCTTGTAGAAATGTCTTTTCTGTGAATTACGGCCTTTATTTAATATCAAAAATAGGGATCCCGCAGGAGGGATGGCTGACAAGGCGTCAGGGAGCGCCGGTTAGTGTCAGAGAGTGCGAGGGAGTGACAGGGGCTGGGTGAGAGGGAGAGCACAGCGACAGTGGGCCAGAGAGAGCGGCCGAGCCTGGGTGGCTGAGTGAAGGACAGAGTGACTGCGAGAGGGACAGCGCTAGTGAGAGACAATGGGAGAGTGTGACAGAAAAAAAGTGAAAGAGAGAGTTGGTTAGAGAGAGAGCGCGAGGCAGTGAATGAGAGTCAGCGAGGTAAAGAGACAGTGAGAGCGAGTGAATAACAGGAAATGAGTTCGAAAGTAATCGATAACGTAATGGCGAGGAAGGGTGAGAGGGAGTAGGAGGGAGTGACAGACTGTGAGAGAGAGTGAATACGAATGAGAGAGATGGGAGAGATACAGCGAGTAGGTGAGAGACTGTGTGAGGGGACGCGTGAGAGAGAACGTGTTTGAGCCAGTGGTTTAAACGGGCTGGTCCTGCACCTTTTACATTTGAAAGTTTCAAAGAGATATAGAGAGAGAGAGAGAGAGCGCGCGTCTGAGAGAGAGTGAATGCGTGCGAGTGTGAAAAAGAGCAAGAGAGGGGACAACAGAGATGAAAGAGGCAGAGTGAATGAGAAAACGCGAGAGGCAATGAGTGTGTGTTGGTGAGAGTGTTACAGGGGAGAGAGGGTGGTGACAAGTCTGGCCTTTTCATAGATGCCTGAAGGTTTAATGGTCGCCTAGTAGCTTCAAGGGCATTGACGGCACGTGCTCATCAGAGGCCAGGACACTGGGCAAAGGGTTTGTGACTAAAAGTCAGAGCTCCAAAGCCTTTTACAACTCTGCAGTTATCTGTGTCGAGTAGTCAAGGCCAAGCTCATGATGAGGCAGGGGTGGGGAGTAGAGGGGTGTGGGGGGCATAGGATTGAGGGGGCATGACTGTTAAGTCATGGTTCAGGGCCACTGGTATTATGTGGCACTGGAGGACCAAATTATGCAGCAAGTTTGACAAAATCATGCGGCAAAAAAGGCAAATTATATGGTGTATTGCAGCAAATTTTGTGATAGTACTACTTTATCATTTTTACTCGTTAGCAGTGTCTCTGGAAAGGTATCGCTTCATTAATATTACTGTAATAAAGCCAAAAACAGCACTAAGTAACTGGAAGTTGACCAGTCAACATTTGTGACAGGCCTTCCCCTGCGTGGTAATGGGTGTCACTGAGTTTTTAGTAACGTTTTACCTGTTTCAGCAAGAAATATTTATTTTTTGGGGTGGGGATGGGGGGGTAAAAGCTGCAGATTATGCTGCAGATGATGGATTATGTGGAATATGCAGTGGATTCATAATCATGCAGAAAATGTCATGGTCTCAGATTCACATAATTCCAGTGGCCCTGCTCATAGTAAATGACAGATGTAATGCAATCAGAACAAAGACGATTACCCAGTCAGAGTTATTTCTTGAAATGAAGTAACTCTTTAATACACACCTTGACATTATATAGCAGTAAAAATGATAAAAAATGGTGTTGGTCTGGTGCTTCTAGGAATACAAAATATAATGGCTGTAATGCTTGAATTCATTTTAGCCACTGGTAGTTACTCTGGTCCCACTACAGCCCACCGATTTTTTTCCCCACCATACCACCACAGAAAGGATCCATCCATGTGTTAAACCGGTCTTTGACCTTCTCCAGTAGGAGCAGTCCAGCCTGAACTGAGACGTCGGGCCCCTCTGAACAGGGACACAAGCAACCCAGATCAGTTTCACCCTATTTGGGCTTGTCAGTAGGGTGCAACTTGGATCCAGTGGTACAGTGAGCGCGGAATCCATATCTGGGTGTACCTGTCGCACATAGGGTGTCGAACTTAGGAAGACAAAACACTGATGTATGGAATGCTAGAATTAATCTCAGCCACTGGTAAGTACATTGAGCACTCGTGTATTTACCACCATGCCACCTCAGACAGGAACTAGCCATAAGAAATCAGTTTTGGCCATTCTCCAATAGGAACAGTCCAACCCAAACTGCTAATCCCACTCCCTTTTGGACAGGAAAACAAGCAACCATAGACTGGTATCATCTTGGTTGGGGCTCGTTATTGCACTAAGGAATATAAAAAAGTGATTGGTAAAACGGTTGACTTAATCTCAGATACTGGTAATTATTCTGGAGTGCATTCCAGTCCATCGTTAATTTTCACAACATGCCATATGCAAATCAATCTTTAGCCTGCCTCACGGTAGCGGCTGCCGCAAAAGAAAAGTGGGGGGAGACGGGGAATAATAATAATTTAAAAAATGTACCTGTCGCCAGCGGACGCCTCTGAGATTCTCTGCTCCCGGCAGTCACTGCAAAAGCACAGGCTCCCCGCCCAATCAAGACGCTGCTCTCATACTATACCTAGCATGAGAGCAGCACCAGGATTGGTCTGAGGCGCCTGGGCTGCTGCTCAGACAGTGAATGGGAGTCTGTGCTGTTTCTCCAACCCGGCTGTGCAACACAGCTAGGTTGGAGAAATAGAAGTGAGTATGCCGGTTTGGCCGGCCTGAGACGTCCGGCCAAACTGACATGCGCACTTTACAGTGCCCATCACTCCTCCCACTGATGGCCGGGACCCACCCTACACTGGCATCGGCTCAGTCAGTCAAGAAAAATAAAATGATATTATTGTTTTATTATCATTTTATTTTTCTGTGACTGACTTTGACCAGTGGGGCCCCGCTCCTCTGCCAAACTGCCAATGCAGGTCCCCTCTGAAAGGGAGCTATGAGCAACGACAGACTGGTTTTGCCCTATTTGGGACTCATCAGTAAGGAGCAGCTTGGCTCCAGAGAGCAGAGGTCCCACATCTAGGCATACCTGTCACACTTGATGTGTCGCACTGAGAAATACGAATTAGTGATGAGTCGAAAACATGAAATAATCTCAGTCACTGGTATTCTCTTCGGCCCGTATAGTGATCCATCATTTTTTTGTCCACTATGCCACCTCAGACAGGAACCAGCCACATGCAAATCCGTCTTGACCCTGCTCCAATAGGAACAGTCCAGCCCCAACTGCCAGGCCAGGTCCCCTGTGAACAGTTCACAAGCTACCCCAGGCCGATTTCACACTGTTTGAGGTTTGTCAGTAGGGTGTAGCTTGGCTCTAGTCGTACTTCGGGTGTCACACAGGAATATAAAAAAGTAATGGGTGCAATGCTTTGATTTATATTAGTTACCAGTAATTACTCTTGGCTGCATTTCAGTCCATCATTGTTATGTTTACCGTGCCACCTCAGGCATGAAACAGCCATATGCAAATCAGGCTTGACCGTGCTCCTGTAGGAACAGACCAGCACGAACTGATAGGCGGGGAACACAAGCAACCCAGACCAATTTTGCCCTATTTGGGTCTTGTCATTAGAGTGCAGCTTGTCTCCAGTGGCACAGTGTGCACCGGACTCACATCTTGGCATACCCATCACACTTAGGGCATCACACGGAGGAATACAAAAACTTCATGGGAGAAATGCTTTAATTAATCTCAGCGACTAGTAATTACTCCCATCATGTTTTGTTTACTTCACTGCTCTGTGATTTTCGAGCACACCTTGGCTCTTGGGGGTGAGGAGGAGACGTGGGTCAATGAAAAGTTGCAGCTCGATCCCCAGGGCTTTAAGTGGGCCGAGTCTTGCCGGTGCTCAGCACCATCATTTCTGAAAAGCAGGTGCTGAGACTGGTCCCTATCGGGGTCTACATTTTTGCCCTCATCCTCAGGATGAAAAAAATAAATCTTAACACTGCATTTGATGTAACCTCAAAAAGACTCGTTATAGTTCTTTCAGTGTCTCATCATTTCAAAACTGAAACATTTTCAGCATTCTATACAACGAAGTCATAGTTGTTGCTTATTTATGTTATACAACTAACAACCATTGACAAAGCCAATATTCCTGGCTTTGTAATGTTACTTGCTGTATTATATATCTGGATGTAATGACAGAGGTAGCAAAATACCAGTCAGGTGGCACACTGAGCTACACATAGATTTTCAGCTTAGGTGCTTTTAAGCCACGCCCTTAATTACATCAGTCACGCTCCTTTGAGAGACCCCCCAGTTTTTTCATCCCACTTAAAGCCCTGTCGGTCCTCATTACAAGTAATGGCATGGGATCAGTGGTTCACAGCCCCCAGAGCATCTTTAATGCATGAAGGGCAGCTAGAACTGTCTCTGCCCCCAAGTCAAGTGGCTGGTGACTGGCCAGGTGAACAAAGGGACATGCAGGCAGGCCTTGAAGTACTTCCATGAACTCAGCATTTCAGCACAAAACCAGCCAGGTACTGGATCAGTGTCCACGTGAACATAAGGGCACATAGGGGAGCATTCTAGTCTTCAATGAGCTCAGCATCTCAGCACGAAGGCCAGCCAGGTGCTGGATCAGTATACGGCCCAGCTGGAGACCGTCAAGTGTGGTTCGGTGGCATCCTCCAAGAACCGTGTTCATTGTGTTTGTGTACTAGTACAACATAGTGGGTAGGAGACAGCAGATGAAGATGAGTTGCTTTTTTACAATTATGTGTGAGTCCAAGTATTGAATTAGCAGAGGGTGCTGCAGATCTGGCTTAAAATGCATTTGCAGTGCTGCATGTGAGTCTCAGTACTGAGATAACAGGAGGTACTGCAGTTCAGGTTTACAGTACACTGTGGGGCCGATTCCGATCTCGGCCGGTAGGGCTCCGAATAGGATTCGGCTTTACCGGATCCGATTCGGAGCCCTGTTTCCCGACCGAACCGTACGCGGGTCCGGCCGAGCGAGTACGATGCGAAATCGCCGACCGACTCGTCCGGGCGTCCCGACAGCTCCGACCGACTCGCTCGGACACGAACCGCTCCGACCGACTCGCTCGGACTCGCCTCGCACCGCGCAATGGAGACGTTTCCCGGCCGGGTAAGTACGATGCGCGCCGCGAGCAGTCCGACCGAGCCGCGCACTCCGGCTCGTAAGAGCTGTCGGAGCCGTACTTTGGGGGTCCGTGTCGGACCCCCTGTACGCGTAGCCGCGCGAGTCGCACACAGGGGGGACCCATGGGTCCCCCTACCTGTGCGTGTACGGCGCGAATCGCTTCGCCGCGTACCCGCTGTAGGGGGCGCCCTTGTCCGACTCGCACCCATTGAGTCAATGGGAGCCCGCGTACGCGTTGTACGACCGGCTCCCATTGACATCAATGGGAGTCCGACCGACTCGAGTCCGATAACATACGGACGCATCGTACTCGTTCGGTCGGACTGCACGGGTCCGATTCGGTCGGAAATCTCTCCGGATCCGGCTCGGTCGGAGAAATTTCCGGCCCGAATCGGAATCGACCCCTGTATGTGTGTGAATGTATGTGTGTGTGTGGTGTTCCATTGCCAGATAGTGGGCCGGGAGGGATATACCGTTCATATGTAAGGTACTTTGGCAGAGTGGCATGTAGGTCTCAGCATTGAATAGAAGGGCAGGCCAGGGTTGGACTGGGACAGAATATAGGCCAGGCACCAAAATAAAAGTGGATCCAATTTGTGAATTAGATAGCTAAGTAAGTTGTGGATATTTGCAAAATGAGGCAGTTTTGTACTTGTAAAGACACGCTGCATAAGTGTTTTGCAAGGTATGACAGATTGCATGGATTTTTGCTTGCTGAAGCCAATGTTTGTGTATCAAGAAAATCAACACCTAAAATCGACCCAGCAGACCATACAACATGGCTACAGGCTACAAGCAGCCAGAAAACCGGCCCTTAGGCTAGTCCGATCCAGTGCAGCTCTGGTTCGAGCCACACCCTAAGGGAGGAGGCATTTGTGTGGGTGTTTGTGCCTGTGTGTTGATTCACATGGTAGTTTGTGTGGTTGTGTGGGGTTAGGGGAGGCGGAAGGCCATGAAGAGGTGCATGGGAAGAAGTATGTGTGCATCCACTTTTAAAAATAATCCACTGCCATTATTCAGGTGCCTACTTTCAAGAGGAACATGGTGGAAATGTTAATGTAGGAAACAAATCTGTTGGATTAGAAAATTTCCAGATTAGGTATTCCCCCAACTATATTTGAAATTTCTGTTGGCATTCTCAGCAGAGAGGCGCATGCCTGAAAGAGCAACCAGGAACCTCCACGCCAACCACCCCTCTTAAACAAAAAGGCGATTATGTTTCAGGAAAATGTCTATTTCAAACAAATCTCCTCAGCACTCTCTCTTGTAAAATGTGCTGATAGAGCCGCCATTTTGAGTCTGGCTGACCCTGGTGTCTAATGCCTATCTGACATCTCAAGTGCCCTCTAGTAAATACTGTTTTCTCCATTGAACCAGTATCTTCAGGGCAGCGCTTGAAATGGAATATAAAAGTGCTGGTACTCCCCATTCAAGAGCACCTGTTTGCAACTGAGAAGTACAAGTACTCTCATTATAAGAATTACATCTCTGCAGAGAAGTGCAGGTACTCAGTACCTGCCCATATAAGGCACTGCTTCACTGTAATCTTAAATGTAGATACCTCTGACTACGTCAGAAATGTTTTTTTGTAGATACTTTTTCTTCCTTGTAATTTTGTTTACACTTTAACCTGAAGTACACACATGTAAAACGCTTTGACACCCTTTGGGGTTAAGCAGCGCTATATGAAAAACTATAACTAAATGATGATTACTGGAGGGCAGCGTGGCCAAGACAACTGCTACAGATAATACAAATCCTTTACTTGAAGTCTACCCTACGTTACTACAACAAATTAAACCTAAAAAATCAGAGAAGCGGCTAGAAACCAACTGAGAGAGATTGTTCAAAACTATTGTCAAGGCGCATTTCCACTTGGAAACAATACCTTTCTGTTGCTTTTTACTGGGGGAGTACAGTTCACATAGTTGTGTGTGTTAAACTGGGTTAGTGCTGCAACAGATCTTTCACGTTGCAGTCTGAGCACTGCTGCATGCCAGCACGCCACGGGCGTCCATTGAGGTGGCCCCATCAGCTCTGTACTAAGGCCTGAGAGCTCCAGATTAAGTCCAGAGTGGGGGCCCCTCCATGTACCTTGCAGGGGGGCCCCCTCAACTTTCGTTACGCCACTGACTTCCATTGCAGTTCTCGCTTGTGTGTTACCTACTTGTCCTCCATCTGGCAGTGGTCACTTTGTTTCCAGGTGCATTTGTAGGTGTACTCACATCAGCCAGCAAGGGGAAAGCATTCATCACTTTTCCCTTATGTACTCACTCTCTTCTCTTTATCTTGTGATCCAGTGATGCTGGGAAATAAATAGAAAGGAGGTAGAGCAGTAGGAGCACAATCCCTACTGTATCCTTAAGGTAACTTACTTGTTTTTTCAATTTTTCCTGGATCTGTTTCATACCACAGACTTGGGATTCATGATTGTGTTTATTGGCTTCCTCATGCCAATTGAAAAGGGTTGGCTATTGTTCAGCCTCTGTCTTATATTTCTGATCATTCAACTACCTAACCACTCTAGATCAAAAGTACTATGTTTTGGAAACAATTTCTTCCCAATTCTTATTAGTGTCCCAACCACTGTGTCAGAAATGTGCACATTACTTTACTGTGTTGGTGGTACATAGTGTGGACAGAAACATTTTAGGTGGTGGTTTGCTTTGTTTAAATTTCTCTGCCACCGTCAGCGCTCCTTCATTCATTCATGGTAAATAAGAAAGGGCCTGCCGACCTCATGCCCTCAGCTCACCCCGTGGAGTGGTGGGAGGCTGGAAGGAAACAGAAAGTATGCTAAGGGGTTGCCTCAGTTATTTTTCTAACTGATCTCATGGAGGAAGGAAAAAGAGGTAATGCACACTCATACACCAAGATCCTTTGTGTTCGGCTCACCTTTTGTTGCACACCTGCAGGGACTTGCGATGGAGCCGGGTTGGCCCGATCAGAGAGCCTCTACCTCATGGACCTGTACTTCAGGTCTTGGCACTTCTGCCTATCTTGCCCATCCCTGCCTGATTTCTACAGCCTCCTCGCTCTACACCATGGACTGCACTCACATCATCTTTGGTATAGGACTCTCCCTATTCCTGTCTACTCAACTAATCTATTTTCCTGTTGTTTTCTACCCCCACAGCACCTTCAGTGCACTTTAACACATCACAGATAGTACAAAATAATACAAGCAAAGCAAGGCAAGCAACAAATGATAAACACAGACTTCCCCTCAGTTTAATTCAGCGTGCTTACACTATCTGGTTTGAGTGGTTTGAATCACCAATCCTGCGCTGGGTCATGCTGGATCCAGTCCCCAGGAGAAATCTCTACCTGGGGGTCATTGTGTGGAGTCCAGTCCAATGCATAACTTTTGTTCACAGAGCAAAGACATTTCCCGGCACAAAATCCACCAGGTTTTGTAGAAGAAAACAGAAACTCGGGATAGCTCGTAGAAGTCTAACACATGCTTATTGCAAAGTAGCCGGAATGCATCAAAAATAAGCTAAGGCAGATCATCATATTAACAGACCAGAACTTCACCCCCAGTCAGTTGGAGCATGTAATTCTAAAATCCATGAATTTTGGAGCAATATTTATACATGTTTTTCAATACAAATAAATGGAGGAAAGAAAATGTGGTAAAGTAGAAACTACAGACAGGCACAATGAGCAGGTGCCAGGCTGTTCTCGTAGAACGACTGGAGAGAAGACCATGAGAACTTGATACAGTAAGTTAGGGTAAAATGACTGACTTTATTAACTTCTGCAGTTCTCACTTCATTGTGCCAGCTTCAGTGTAAGGCTACACTTACTAGAACGGTTAGGCTAAATGTGCAATGTACAACATGGAATAACAAAATGGCAGTGCATTTAAAATACATGTAAATGTGTAATAATGGTAAGGTTTTAATGTGCTTTAAGTAGGTAAAACTCACAATGGTTAATACAAACAGAATGGCATATGAAATTTTATGTTCTCACTATTAACATGCCCATATGTTGCTTACAGATGATATTTACAAAACCCATTTCCGCAACCTATGCATATGGTTTCTTCTTCATGCTGTTGCCATGGCTTTTTCGCTAAACTGCAACTGGGTCTATAGACCTTGAGACCCAAGTGTTGCCCCACTGCCAGCAATGCTCAAGATTGTTTGGCCCACTGGGCCATTCCTAGTTCGTAAACCACCCGAAAATAGCAGTGTGTGCACTTTCACTGGGACATGCCCCTGGCCCCTCTGCTTGAGGACGTCTCCTGTGCCACTTTGGGTACTGCAAGGGGCTTAATAACCAAGCATCTCTGGGGAAGCCAGCGACTTCACTGTGTTACTTTAGCCTCACAAGGACACAGCTGCCGGCTGGCTCTTGACCTTGTGAACCCTTAGTCAGTGAGAAATCCTGGGGCGGAAAGTCCTTGCCCTCCCCTCTTCTCCCCCCAGATATGTTCATGTGGTTTAGGTAGGAGCTTAAATGTGTATGTGGAGGAGATGTACAACTCTGGCACAGTATATAAATCTTGTAGATCACCACCAACGTTACATGGCACTTTTTCAGCAGATTGCGTTCAGAGCTGGAGTTTGTGGTGCAAATACAACTCAGTCCTTGATTTCAGACTTTAAGTTTTTATTTCAAGCGATTCAGGAGGAGAAGGATTGTCTTGCCTCTTCTGAAGTCTTTGGAATGGCAGATTGAGTTTCTTTCAGACATATTCTTTTATGTGGTGAGATGCTCGGCTCTTGCAAGTGGAGCATCTATTTCTGCCAGGCGGAATCTGTATTTGAAAGACTGGAATAAGATGTGGCCCAGAAGGCAATCACCCTTAAAATGTCTTTCAAGGGCCAGAAATTGTTTGAAGCAGTTTTGGAGGAGAAGATCCATCGTCTCAAGGAGAGGAAACACGCCTCGTCTTTTAAGAAAGAAGTGTTTAAATCTTCCAGGTCTTACAGGTCCTCTAGATGGAAATCTTTTTGGCAGCCTACAAGGAGCCAAACCCCAGGGCAAATCTTCTCATCATTTCATTATTTCATCATTTCATTATTTCAGGAAACAGAAATCGGATAGAGGATCCATAAAGCAGAATTTGTGATTATGCCAGGGTGCAGGCTCCATTACAGGTCATTAGACCGATAAGGACGTTTTTCTGTGAATGAAGTTCAGTAATTGCAGATAAATATCCTCAATATAGTGGAGTGTTTATCAGATAGAATTCCAGACTTCTCTGATTTTGTCAGGGGCAAGCTGCATCCCTGTTTCATGGAATACCAGCAGACATCAAGCCTTGATGGAGGGAATTGCCTCTCTCATAAAGAAAGGCGCAATAGGTCCTGTGCCACAGCAGGAGAGAGGCTGGGGGTCTACTCCATTGCCTTCCTAGTCTGGAAATCCTCTGGGGAGTATTGTCTGGTAATAGACTTGAAGAATCTGAATCTCTACTTCCCAGATGTCAAATTCAAGATAGAGACCCTTCAGATGACTGCCCCCGTGATTCCATTCCGTAGTTGCATTATCACTCTGGATTTAATGGATGTCTAACTGCATATCCTTGTTGCAAAAAAGAACTGGCGATTCCTGAGATTTGCAGAAGGGAGTTTATGGTCCTCCCGGTTGGCATAAAATCAGCTCCCGGGGTATTCACCAATATGATGTTTCCTGCTGTTGCTCATCTTCATTTACAGAGTATCGTAGTTTATCCTTATGTCGACAACTGGCTTCTTCATCCTCCTTCTATTCAGGAGACCTTGGACATTTTGGACTGCAAAAAGGAGGTGTTGAACAGGCTGGGCCTTCTCCTCAATCTTCCCAAATGTCAGCCGATGCCCTCCCGGGAGATCTGCTTCAAAGAAGCTGTATTCAGGACAGATTTGGCAGGAATTTTTCTTCCCCACGACAAGATCACTCATATGCAAAAGCTGATCAGTTCACTCCTCTTCAGCACAGAGGTTCCGTCTTGACTGTTTCTGGAGGTCCAGGGGCACATGACGGCATGTATGTTCAGAGTTCCCTGGGCACATCTACATCTACGCCCATTTCTTTTGCATCTACAGAGGTTCTACTCCCAAAAAACCCACTCCCTGGATCACTTGGTTCCTCTCTCCAGTCAAGACAAACAGGAGCTCGAGTGGTGGATGGACACTCACAACATTATCAAGGGCATGTAGTTGAAGCAGCCCTTGGTCTTGACCGCAGATGCCAGCAAGATTGGTTGGGGAGCCACATGTCTCAGTTATGTCAGCATAAATGGTCATGGCAGGCGTAGAGGAGGTGGTTGAACTGGAGGGAACTCGTGGCGATCTACAGAGCCTTGAGTCACTTCAAGGAACTACTTAGGCAAAGAGATGTGTAGGTGAGATCAGACAAAATGGTCTCCATTGCTTACATAAACCATCAGGGGAGCACCAGGTCCAAAACTTTGAATCAAATGGCAATTATGATTGAGCTTTAGGCAGAATCCAATCTTCTGAGTTTGACAGCGTCTCATATCAAGGGTGTAGACAACTCTCAAGCAGATCATCTGAGCAGGTAATTCCTCTCATCAATGAATTTGTTACTGTCTCGCAAGGTCTTCCACCAGATCTGCAGGAAGCTCTGCCATTTTTTTCTGGATCTGTTTGCATAAGGGAACAATTGCAAGGTTCAGAGGTTTTGTTCAAGGTTCGTGGAGGAGGGAGCATGGGGCACAGATGCTCTTCTGGTGGATTGGCCCCAGAAACTTCTTTATGCTTTCCGTCCATTTCTGCTAATCACTTTGGCAAAAATTCAGCTGGAGAGAGCTGAAGTGATTCTGGTAGTCCCGTTCTGGCTGCGATGATCATGGTTCCCTCTTCTACAGCGACTGGCGACTTGTCCTCCCTGGCATCTCCCATTAACTCTGTCTCCCTTTGAGACTCCTTGTCTCCTTAACATCTTCATCTCGCTTTCTCGGTTTGGAGGTTGAGAGGGCGAACCTTTTAAGTAAGGGTCTACTGGATGCTTTGTTCGAGACCCGTTAGAGTTCCCTACAGCTTTCGACTCTCAAGGCCTCCTCTAGACACTGGGATATTTTTCACAGATGGTGTTACCAGCATAATCTTGTGGCTTCTTCATGTCCTTTTTCTGCAGTTTTGCAGTTTTTGGTGGAAGGCCACCAACTTAATCTTTCTCGCACTATTCTTAGGACTCACTGGTTCTCAATCAAAGCCTTTAGGGAGTTTTTTGAACCTCAACAATAAATTGAGGCTTTGATTAACAGAGTCTTTAAAAGTTTTTCTATTTTGAGACCTATGTTAGTCCTCTTGGTATTTGCCCCCTGTTCTCAGGTCTTTACAAACCCCTCCTTTCAAACCTTTAGAGGAAGTCGGTTTGAAGTTTCTCTTCTATAAAGTTCTTTTTTTTGGTGGCTATTACTTCTGCTCAACGGATTGGTGAACTTCCTGCTTTTCTCTTTTGTGCAATTTATGGATGGGGTTACTCTCCTAAGGCCAACTCTTCTTTCCACATTTCACAAGAGGTGATTACTATTAGTCTTACTCTTCCTCGTCACAGTCATTAAGATCCTTCCCACACTCCCTCTGAGTCTTTGATTTTGCTTGGGTATTTCAGGAGTATTCCAGGTAGGCCCATGTCTTACCCAGGAGGGTGGGAAGGGCTTGCTAGAATTCTCCTGTGTTTTTAATGACCTAAGGGTGGAGTCACCCTTATGATGTACTGACTGTGACAAGGACGAGTAGGACTAAGAGTAATGAAGATTGCCTGTAGGCAGTCGGGGAAATACCCACTGGCTCTGCAGGTTTGTGGGCTTTCTATCCTAGTGTCCCTTTGATCCATCCCTGCACATTGTGGATTCGATATGCCTCGCTTCACTTGACAATGATGCGTTCACGTTACCAGTTTATGCTTCCATGTGCATTGTGTACAGCTGCAGTACCTGACATTCAGCTGCAGAGGGAGGTAACGGTCCAGACATTAACCCGTCTTCCAGTAGATTAGTATACAACCAGAACTGGCATAAGGAAAGCAAATACGCACGCGTGGTAGCAAAATGACGAACACAAAGATAACAAATTACAAATTAGCCGCAGATGATTGCTGAACCTACCATTTTAGAAGTTCCTATTGCATGGACTGAACCTTTTACTAATTTACTCTTTGCGTAACACACGCTCACTCTTACTTATTTTTGTTCATGAGGTACCTTCCTTGAGTCACATGTGTAAAGTATGCATAGAGTAAACTTCTTATGCTAACGTAAGTGATTTACAGAAATGAAGCGCATTTTACACACAACCTCGCAGAGGAGGGGACTTGCACTTGGCTGAGTTGAACGTGAAACTTTTCTTATTTTTTGTACTTACTCAATCAATCAATCAATCACGGCATTTATAGAGCGCGCTACTCACCCGGGAGGGTCTCAAGGCGCTGGGGGAGGGGGTAAGTTACTGCTCGAACAGCCAGGTCTTGAGCTGCTTCCTGAAGGCGAGATGGTCCTGGGTTCGCCGAAGGTGAGTGGGGAGGGAGTTCCAGGTCTTGGCCGCCAGGTAGGAGAAGGATCTTCCTCCGGCGGTGGTTCTGCGGATGCGTGGTACGGTGGCGAGGGCGTGGCTGGTTGATCGTAGCTGGCGTGTGGGCGTGTAGAAGGACATGCGGTCGTTGAGGTACTTTGGGCCCAGGTCGTGGAGGGCCTTGTGTGCGTGGGTGAGGAGTCTGAACGTGATTCTCTTGCTGACGGGGAGCCAGTGCAGGTCTTTCAGGTGTACGGTGATGTGGCTGTGTCGGGGGATGTCCAGGATGAGTCGTGCGGAGGCGTTCTGGATGCGCTGGAGTCTCTTTTGAAGTTTGGCTGTGGTTCCGGCGTAGAGGGTGTTCCCATAGTCCAGTCGGCTGGTGACGAGTGCCTGGGTGACGGTCTTCCTGGTTTCAGTGGGGATCCATCTGAAGATCTTGCGGAGCATGCGCAGGGTGTTGAAGCATGAAGATGAGACGGCGTTGACTTGTTTGGTCATTGATAGGGAGGAGTCCAGGATGAAGCCCAGGTTGCGTGCGTGGTCCGTTGGCTTGGGTGCGGTGCCCAGGGCCGGGGGCCACCAGGAGTCGTCCCAGGCGGAGGGTGATGAGCCCAGGATGAGGACTTCCGTCTTGTCTGAGTTCAGTTTAAGGCGGCTGTTCCTCATCCAGTCGGCGACGTCTCTCATCCCGTCGTGCAGGTTGGCTCTGGCGGTAGTGGGGTCGTTGGTGAGGGAGAGGATCAGCTGGGTGTCGTCGGCGTAGGAGATGATGTTGAGGTTGTGTCGGCGTGCGATGGCTGCGAGGGGGCTCATGTAGACGTTGAAGAGGGTCGGGCTGAGTGAGGATCCTTGTGGAACGCCGCAGATGACTTCGGTGGCTTCGGATCTGAACGGGGAGAGGCGGACTCTCTGGGTTCTTCCGGCGAGGAACGAGATGATCCATTCCAGTGCTTTCTCTCGGATTCCGATGTTGCTGAGGCGCTTCACTAGGGTGCGGTGGCAGACGGTGTCGAACGCCGCGGAGAGGTCCAGGAGGATGAGGGCAGCTGTTTCCCCGTTGTCGGTTAGGGTTCTGATGTCGTCGGTGGCTGCGATAAGGGCGGTCTCGGTGCTGTGGTTGGCCCGAAACCCGGACTGCGAGGGGTCGAGGGATCCATTCGTCTCGAGGAAGGCGGCAAGCTGTCTGTTGACGGTCTTCTCGATGACTTTGGCCGGAAACGGAAGGAGCGAGATGGGGCGGTAGTTCTTGAGGTCGGTGGGGTCCGCCGTTGGTTTCTTCAGGAGGGCGGTAAGCTCGGCGTGCTTCCAGCTCTCCGGGAAGGTGGCGGTGCGGAAGGAGGAGTTGATGATGTCCCGGAGATGGGGTGCGATGGTGGCGTCGGCTTTGTTGAAGACGTGGTGTGGGCAGGGGTCGGTTGGTGATCCGGAGTGGATGGAGTTCATCGTGCGGGTGGTGTCTTCGGTGTTGATCGGGGTCCAGTTGCAGAGGGTGGTGGTGGCGGGCATTGGTTCGGCGGTAGGGTGCGTTGTTTGTGCGTTGAAGCTGTTGTGTATGTCGGTGATCTTGCGGTGGAAGAACGCGGAGAGTGAGTTGCAGAGGTCTTGCGAGGGGGTGATGTCGTTGTTTCCGGCGCTGGGGTTGGAGAACTCTTTGACGATGCTGAAAAGTTCCTTGCTGTCATGGGCGTTGTTGTCCAGTCGTTCTTTGAGTGCCGACTTCTTGGTGGCACGGATCAGCTGGTGGTGTTTGCGGGTGGCGTGCTTGAGGGCGGTCCTGTTGTCTGTGGTCTGGTCGAGTCGCCAGGTTTTCTCGAGAGTGCGGCAGTTCTTCTTGGATTCCTTGAGTTCGTTGGTGAACCAAGGGGTTTTCTTGCTTCCGGGTCTGCTGGGAGGGTTTTTAGTGGTGCGAGGTCGTCGGCGCAGGCGGTCAGCCACTTGGCGAGGTTGCTGGCTGCTTCGTTTGGGTCCGTTGTGTCGGTGGGTGTGTTCTGGCTGAGGGAGGCGGTGAGCTGCTCGGCGGTGATCTTGCTCCAGCTCCGGCGGGGAGCCTGTTGCGGGTGGTGGTGGGTCGCAGTCTTTCTGAAGCTGAAGTGGACGCAGCTGTGGTCGGTCCAGTGGAGTCCGGTGGCGTGGCTGAAGGAGATGTGCTTGCTGGACGAGAAGACGGGGTCAAGCGTGTGGCCGGCGTAGTGGGTGGGCGTGTTCACCAGTTGCTTGAGTCCGAGGTTGGCGAGGTTGTCCAGCAGGGCGGTGGTGTTTCTGTCGTTGTTGTTCTCCAGGTGGAAGTTGAGGTCCCCTAGGAGGATGTAGTCGGCGGAGGGCATGGCGTGCGGGCTGATGAAGTCTGCGATGTCTTCGCTGAATAGTGTGCGTGATCCCGGGGGTCTGTAGATGAGGGTGCCTCGGAGGGTGGTCTTGGGGTCCGTGTGTATCTGGAAGTGTAGGTGTTCGGCGGCGGTGAAGGTCTCGTCGGAGTTAGTCGAGATGCGGATGGTGTTCTTGTGTACGATGGCGATGCCTCCTCCCGTCTGGTTGACGCGGTCCTTCCGGGTGATCTTGTATCCATCCGGGATGGCTATGGCGATGTCAGGCGCTGAGGAGGCGTTCATCCAGGTTTCGGTGAGGAAGGCGATGTCCGGTGCTGTTGCGTCGAGCAGGTCCCAGAGTTCCACGGCGTGCCTGTGGACGGAGCGGGTGTTCAGCAGGATGCATTTCAGGTGGTTGCTGCTGTTGCTCGACTTGGCGGAGGTGGTGCACGTCAGGGGGCAGGTGAATCGGCAGGTTTGGCAGGTGAAGGGTCCGTGGGTGCGTCTCGGTGAGGCTCGGTAGCAGGCAGGGTTCCGGCCGGCATTGAGTGCGGTGAGTGTGGCGGCGTCGTAGGTCCGTCGAGTGGTGTTGCATCGGTGGGATCCAGGGGTTCTGGCGCTGGGCGCGGTCCAGTCGCGGACGGGCGCAGACGGGCTTGCCTTAGGCGCGCCTTCGGCGCGCCAGCGGCGCGCCCGCTGCGCACGTCCGCTGCGCGGCCGTGCAGCGGCCGCCATTTATGGGGAGGTGGGAGGGAGGAGCAGCTGGGAGGCGGGAGGCAGGGGCAGCGAATGGGCAGTCAGGGGCGGGGCCGCAGGGGACGCAGCGGCGGGAATGGCGATAGGCAGCGAGGGGCACAGAAGGAAAAACGGGGGGAGAGCAGGTAAATCACGGGCACAACAACAGTGGGGCAGCGAGGGGCACAGAAGGAAAAACGGGGGGAGAGCAGGTAAATCACGGGCACAACAACAGTGGGGCAGCGAGGGGCACAGAAGGAAAAACGGGGGGAGAGCAGGTAAATCACGGGCACAACAACAGTGGGGCAGCGAGGGGCACAGAAGGAAAAACGGGGGGAAAGCAGGCAAATCACGGGCACAACAACAGTGGGGCAGCGAGGGGCACAGAAGGAAAAACGGGGGGAAAGCAGGCAAATCACGGGCACAACAACAGTGGGGCAGCGGGGGCACAGAAGGAAAAACGGGGGGAAAGCAGGCAAATCACGGGCACAACAACAGTGGGGCAGCGAGGGGCACAGAAGGAAAAACGGGGGGAAAGCAGGCAAATCACGGGCACAACAACAGTGGGGCAGCGAGGGGCACAGAAGGAAAAACGGGGGGAAAGCAGGCAAATCACGGGCACAACAACAGTGGGGCAGCGAGGGGCACAGAAGGAAAAACGGGGGGAAAGCAGGCAAATCACGGGCACAACAACAGTGGGGCAGCGAGGGGCACAGAAGGAAAAACGGGGGGAAAGCAGGCAAATCACGGGCACAACAACAGTGGGGCAGCGAGGGGCACAGAAGGAAAAACGGGGGGAAAGCAGGCAAATCACGGGCACAACAACAGTGGGGCAGCGAGGGGCACAGAAGGAAAAACGGGGGGAAAGCAGGCAAATCACGGGCACAACAACAGTGGGGCAGCGAGGGGCACAGAAGGAAAAACGGGGGGAAAGCAGGCAAATCACGGGCACAACAACAGTGGGGCAGCGAGGGGCACAGAAAGGAAAGGGGAGACAAGCAGACAAAACTGGCACCGGGGCCACAAGCGGAGGGCGATCTTACCTACAGGAGCAGCGGGCAGACAGCACAGGCGGAGCTGTGTGGTGGGGGAGCGACCTACCTGGCAAGGTCAAGGGTTTTTTCACATTTCGGAAACAGTTTTTCTTTTAAGAAAAACTTCTAAAACATCCATAATTGTTCCTCACATTTGCCCACGTAAAATGTCTGCATAACCCTAAACTGAAACAGGAGTACTGTACAACCAGGTGAAGCAGGAGTAATTCTGCTTCTTCCTTCGTATCCATTTGGGCTGAAGTAGAATTCGACTCTGTCTTGGATGTAAAGTAACCACCACTGGCATTTCCTATATCTGGTCTCTTTCTGGACATTCCCATGTATACCCACACCATCCTCATAAGTCTAAGTTGCGCACGTGCAACTGCAATTGCACTATTTTCTTTTGGAAGTCTGTGTACCTGCCACAGTGTGGTAGGTACTACAGAGGCTTGAAGCCTTACCTATACCTCCCACACCAGAGCAGGAGGCAGGAGAGTGGGCACGCCACTGTGCCAGTTTTAGGCCTGGCCTCCAAAAAGATGTATTGAGATGTGGTTTCCAAAAGATGTACTGTTCTCACGTGCGTCTGATATCTGATGCTCCCCATTCCTTCACTCAGTATACCGGGGGAAAAGGGACATTCATGCACTCCAGTGCATACACTCTGTACTGGAACTCTCGATGCGGCACCCGTTGTTATGTGCTACGATCAGGTACAACACAGAACAGAGGGCACAAATAACACATCTGAACGGCATGCAACATCACAGAGGTTGGGAGATGATTGACTGATGTAAGCACTTTTCAAGCTCACATACACCTTTGGGTGGCTTAATAGCACCAGGAAGAAAAAAACACCACCATAAAAAGATCTCTGACCAAACACTGAGAAGATAAGAGGGATCAGACCCATAATAAGTAGGAAAAGAAGAAGTTAAAATGGACTTTCTAAAAGATAAGGAATCACTCATTGACTGAAGATGAACCAACAAGGCATTCCAGTGCTGTGGTCCAAGTACTCGGGGTCCTGGCCTCTTCATCGGGCATGCTTATGGCATTGAGCCTGGTGTAGAAGGTGAGAATCTGAGCCTACAGATATCCCATCTCATATTGGGAGATGCCATCTTAGAGAAAGAGTTCCTGGTTTAGCCTGTTTGGACCCAAGTAAAGAGCATTAAAAAGTTCTCTGACGAATGGACAGCGAATGCAGACATCTGCAAGTAGAAGAAATGTGATCACATTCCTTTAGCTGGGAGACCATACACACAGTGAAGTTCTGAATTCAGTCAAGTTTTGCTTGTGCACAGTATGGAAAGCACAAGTAAAAGGCATTACTTAAATCAATTCATGATCGAATGCAGGAGGCTATGAGCGCTGCATGTTGTTCTTTGGCAGGCAAGGAAGAGCTTTCTGCGTGTAGTTGCAAAAACCAAGAAACAGAGATCGTCATAATCTTCTGGATGCCATCTCAGGAGACCGTCACTGGTCAGAAGGCATTTGGGCTCCATCCATCCCGGAATGACTGCTTTCGGCCTACGTCTACTATCTCAGTCAGGTCAGAGCTTGAGTTTATGAAATTGAGTTCCATCCATTGTTGAATGGCCAATAGACACTTACTGAGCCCCCAAGAGTGCTGACAGAATGCTAATCTGAATGATCAGATGGGTGTCGCGAGCATAGGTCAACGTGCTACACCCAAATGATGGACTCACGAGGGCAGGTGAATGAATAACAACATACAGGAAGGATCTCTCTGGGATTCCGTAGGTGACTGGAAAACTGCAAGATCGAAAGGGAAGGAGAGATAGAAATTGAAAACACTCTACTAAAAAAGATTGAAACCATTGACACGCCGTCCCTTTAATGACTATTGTGGCCAGCCTCTCAGCCTAGAGGGCATAGACCAATGTGTCAGAGGAGATAGGAACAGTAATGGCAGAAGAGCCCATCTTTGGACGCAATCTCCACCATCACCTCTACGAACTGGAGCCAGACTTGTCCAAATAAGGACCATCCTATGAAATAACTTGAATAGTTGCTGAATTTTCTGGTCAGTCATGTGAAGCAAAATTGGTTACTGACGGATGCAAACACAAACCTGCTAACCTGGAAACATCACATACCACACTCAATATAGAATGATTCTTTGCCCGGAGTATTCACGCAGAAAGGCGAGGGAGTGCTGACAAACGATTCTAAAAAAATAAGAGTTACTATAGTACTCAGGGTTTTGAAAGTTAAGAAATTGGCGCGGAATAGTAAAAGCCAACATGCATTCAATAATATATTGTGCTTTCTTTAGTTCAACAGTGCAGCGTTACAACAATTTTTTCCATATAAATTGTGATTGCCTGTGTATTTGTAATTATTTCCTTCTTATGGGTAAGCCATTTTTTTGAGTTTTTGGTTTAATATTCTGTTTAGCCATATTGTACACGATCCAGGTGTGTTGTCTTGTTTCTTTCAGGGCCCCTTTATGCATCACAAGTTATTCTAACTATCCATCCTACCTCCTCTCAATCTTGCAGGTTTTGTGGTAGGTCCCACACTCTTGTGCCCTAAGTGGTACCCTGCTCAAACGTTCTCTTGGGGTACCTTCATTCTGTACACTTCATTTGAAGCTGAAGTTCTGTTGCGGAGCCCTGGCATGTAGCTCTCTGAATATGAGAACATGCACTATAGAAAACATGGCGAAAAGGACTCCTTTTTACCTCAAACTCTTCCCCAGTGGGTGAAAACTGTCAAAGTTTGTGTGCATTTATATTTTTGTGCATCAATAACAAAGTGCAGAATGTGGATTTTCTCTTGATTATACATGTATACATTGATAAAGCACTATTATCTTTGAAACGAAATTCCTATGACATGTAGAAGTGTGTTGTCTTAGCTCTTGTTAACTAGGCCTCAATTTATGTCCGATTGCCATCTTTTCCAAAAGGAATGCTTCCTCCTGCACATTTTACTGTTCATTATTTCTGCAGAACACAATCAAGCAGCGTCATGTTTGTTTATTTCCATTAATGTTTTTCCTGCTGTTGTGATGAAAGTTTCCTAGCTTGATCACAATACTGTATTTTTTTCAAGGACATTCCACGAGCTCACTGGGCTCTATTCATTCACAATAATTTGTTGTTGTTCATGTAACTAGATTGTTCTGCCATCTCCGGATGACATTAGCATAGAGTGGGAAAATCAATTTTCATGTAGTGGGATAGTGCTTAGGTGCTAAAGCAATGTGACCTTTCATACACTGTGCTCTGATTTGCTAATGATGTAATAATTTTGCTCATACCAAGAGGAATCTGCACCTTCTATTCTGTTCTATGAGAAGCTTTCCTATGTAAACCCTTGATATTGGAGGGGGGGCAGAACTTCACTGAAAACTCTGATGCGACTTGGGATGCTGCCAATTTCTCTATTGCTTTTGCTGCTCACTTGGGACTTAGAATAATTAAATTTTTTGCACTGTTCTATAATTCTTAAGAGCCTTCATGGCAAAGTTCTTATGCTGACTCGGCATTGTATTCCTTTTGAATTTTGTAATAAATCTCTTAAATGTTATTCCTAATCTAGAACTCGGTTATTGTGTGGGCCGAATATTCATTTTACTGTATTTGTGATGCATTGGGAGGTATCCTACTTTAGAGCACACTGCCTCGTTAAATTGAGGTTTAACACCATCTCTGATTCATCGACCTGTGGACGTTCTGTTGAGATAAAGGTTTGGGGTGCAAAATATTCAGGATTCCCTGTGATCCAGCGCGATATTAGCAAACAGCATTCATACACCAGATACTCACTTGGGCCCATACATTCATACTACGCTAATACTTACGCTGGGTTTTATCAGTTGTTACTCTCTATCAAAATCCCTGCTACCAATTACCTTCTGATTGAAGAGTAATGACTTACCAATGAATCCTTTGCTAATTGGGAAATTTAAAATGAGTGACATTCATTTATAGTACTTAATCCTGAAATAACCACTGAGTCAGGAAGTTTTAAAATGTTTATCTAAAGATTTAGCAGAGTAAAATACAGAGCCACATGGTACTTAATCGCAATACCCAAGATTAAGCATAGAAATGATTATTGCTAATCAATGACGGTGTTTAAAGAAAAGGAGAAGATAGAGACAGCAGCGCAACTAAAGGTTGCATTATATTTACCTAAGTGCGAGAACCAAAACCCCTTAGCCAAGGAGTTGAAAGAATAAGACCCTGGAAGGATGAAGAGCAAAGACCTCCTCCAGGATCAGGACAGGACCGGTGACCTCTCTACAACGACGCCTGCGTTGTTCCCCTCTCTGATACTCGGCTTCTCCTCGATTCTCCCGTGTCTCCCTTCTAATGGACTCCGCCGCCCCCTCCTCAGGACCTCTTCTGGACAGGGACTCGGTCTGCAATCGGTCAGCTTGGCAGGTCTGGAGCTAAGCGCGCTCTGGCAGCATGGACGCCTGTCCTTCATGAACGCATGCTCTCCTTTCTAATTAACTAATGCTATATTCTATTATACCCTTCTACGCCCATGTACCTCCCCTTAATGTTGCTAAAATATGGGGCCACTACTTCTGATTGGACAGGGACAGGGGGTGGATTCTCGCACCATATCAATTTGGCCTAAATTGTAAAGCCTATTGTCTTTACGTTCCCACCCCTTCAAATTAATACATTCGCTTTATTTCCCACCCGTCTTATGACAAATGTAAACCAATTTTCACAGACATTGTATCAATGTGCGACAGGAAAAGCAATAGTACAACATCTTCGGCCATCAGGTCGCGGCCTTGGACTTCGTCCAGGTTGACTTCATTTGGCAGGCACACAGGACACATGCGCAGAACCATTTGCCTCTCGAGTTTCAGAACACCAACCCAGGCCCAAGTTTACGAACTAATAAAAGTGCAAGAAGAAAATATTAGAATCACAAATAAAATGTTTCACTGTATACCCACTTTTTCTATTCTATTCCCATTTAATTATATATTCTAACCCGCGTTAGTAGCGTTAGGAAACAACAATTTAGTAATGACATGAGAGCAAGCTGAAGCATGTGAAAACATCAAGCAGCCATTTTAATGCACACTGCGCAGAAGCAGAAGTTTCCCACCAAGCAAAGAAAGACGTCACACCATGTGATATGGTTGCGACATGCGCATTGAGCTTTCCCGCGCATAGCGGCCATTTTGAATCACAAACAAGCGTTATTCATTAGTAAAACACATAGGCAAGCATCCCTTTCTTTTGTGTCGTGAATGCAAAGGTTAGTATTAACAATACAAGTTTAATAAATTAATACTGTGAGGAGGATTGAATACAAGCAAGTTTCATTTATGAAACCTTGCTCCATCAATCCCCTCTCTGATGGCGTTTCTGAGCCATCAAAAACATTACCCTCAATCAGATGCCAACTTCTAGCAAATTACTTCATTCTCATCTTTACTCTTTCTATTTTTACAATCTCCTTTTAATTTCTTGTATAATTCACTTCTCCATTCTTCAAGTTCGATTTCATCTACCTTTCGTTTCTTTCCTCTTCCTGTCACCTTATATGTTCCATTCCTTTTACAGCATTTGCACCATATTGTTATTGCCAAAATTATTATTGCTATCCCTGCTAAGGGTACTAATATTTGACCTATAAGTCCTTTCCCTATATTAGCAAACCAGGTTCCAATTGACGAGATACTATTTGTTAATCTTTCCCATACACTATCAACTTCCAGTGGTTTAAGTTCTTTCTCAAGTTTAGTTATATTCTGTATATACGTTCCAATTTCTGCACTCTTATCAGGAATATAAGTGCAACAATGTTTCGTCTTCAATAATTTACAGACTCCGCCCTCTTTTGCCAATATAATATCAAGAGCAAGTCGATTTTGCATCACCATAGATCTAATCGCAACCATTTCTGCATTAATCATTAGAAAACCTCCAGCAGTATCCGTTGATAAACGATCAACCACTGTAGACAATTTACATATTTTCCTTGAGTTCAGAATTATTCCCACTGAAGGTATCAATGCACCAAATATATCACCTACAATTTCTGAAAAACTAGCTCTTTTACTACGTATTAATTCGCTATTGTTTTCATTGCTCTCAGTGTTTCTTTTTACGTGGTATATCTTTGGAAATACTATTCCAAAATAACAACTTCCATACCACCGTGCAGGAAGCCTAAAGTAAGCCTTATTCCCGCATACATAATAGATTCCAGGAAAAACTGAATCTGTCCCTCCTTTGATTCCCCAACCTCCAAGAATTAAGAAATTGTGTTCACATTCACTGGTACCGATGAAAACATTGTTATAATCAGTCCTTAGTCTATGTAGACAAATTTTCCCCGTCTTTACAAAATCCAGAGCCATAGCAGCTTGAGCCTTGCCAGGTGTGTAACTCCCTTCTTTCTCAGCCCAAGGTGGTAAATGAGCCTTATGCTCAGAAGCTTTCTTTTGAAAATCTTGTCTTCTATCTTCTACTAAATTCAAAAATATCTTTTGTTCTTCAAGTAAAGAACATGTTAGATTGTGTCTATGTGAATGTGTTATGTCTATTGATTTCATTGTTAAGAAAAATTCTCCCATGAACTGTGCGTCTTGACTACTAAGCACTGGGTTCATACTCTTGCGAATCGGAATCTCAGAAAATATCACATCTAAGTTTGAATAATAATACTGAAGTTTCCCTGTTCTATAAAATAAACTAGACAAAACACTACATGATATGCCATATGTCAGTGGTAAATGGTGATATGTTAATCCTTCTGCTACTGATTCAGGTAACTTCATACAGACATAACAATTACTAACTTCCATTGTGTCTACATATTGAAACAATAACTTTGTGAAAACATTTAAACTAGTTTCATTGTCAGCTACTTCATGATGAATTTCTGGTTCACTTTCTGCCATTAGTTCTACTCTATTGCCCTTCATGTTTGCTGTCCTCTCCTTAGTTTCATTATTAATCTTTTTATCTATTATCATAAGGTAAGGAATTGCTACAATCAGGACTAACCATACTATAAGCACCGTTACTAGACTACATATGCATATTGCACAGCATCTTCTACAACATTTCTGTTTTGGTCTCCCAGTAACTCTATCGTCAGGCATTTTTCGACAAGGAAGATTGCTCTTCTTATCTTTTCTTCTTTTCTTTAGCTTATTCTTTTGCTTAGTCAGGGTGGTCTTGTTTCTTCTTCGTACGTCAATTCTGCACTTGTTACTTCGCCACCACTGTCACTTGATTCTGAGCTTTCAAAATCTTCAAGGATGATATAAGTCCAGTCAGGACCCTTAAATTTGTTTTTCGCAAGTTTCAGTCTTTTACTTCTTCTTTTCTCTGTCTTTTTCTCTTGATCGGTTTGACTTGATACTTCAGGTACTTGATCTGGATCTTCACTTCTGGTTGTTATGTGGTACTTTACTCTTTTAATGACATTCGGCCAATGATCTCCTTTTCTTGTTTTTTTTGTTGGCACTGTTTCTTTGTTTTCGTCTTTAGAGATCTCGTTAATTTCACTGCTTAGCACTGTTTCGTGTTCTTCAATTACTGTGTTTCTTGTTTGCTCCTTTTCAGGTCTAATTGGTTTCTCTGTAACAGCTCCACTGTGAGTTTCCAATAACTGACCTTGTTCTTTATTTATTTCTTCAAATTCATGTTTTTCAAGGTTTTCTTCTTCTGTGTACTCTTCTTGATCTAACTTGTTCTGATCAGGGCTTATTGCACTGTGAACTTCTGCAGCCTGACCGGATTCTTCTAGACCTGTCTGTCCCTGTTCAAAGTCTATTAGGTTTTTACTGTTTTGAGTCCAATTTTCTTTCCCTATCTGACCTTGTTCAGGATTTCTTAATGTCTTTTCTTCTTTTTCCTGAACTGCTTCTTCTTCACCTATCTGATCTTCTTCAATTTCTTCCAATTTCGCTTGACTTCTTGTTCTGTGGTATACTTCAGGAACTTCTACCACTGGTATCCAATCCTGACTTGTGCTCAGTTGTTCTTCTTCAGCTTCTCTGGAATCTCGAACTTGAGATCCTACAGCTGGGCAACCTTCAGCCTCTTCAGTGATTGGCGTTGTCTGAGGATTCTCTTCCTCGGGATCTGGTACTCTCTTGGTGTGACTTACATGAATCCAATTAGGAAATCCGGCACACTTCAGTGCTGTATTCGTTGTCAGTATGACTTGACACGGTCTGCCCCATCTAGGTGATAGACACGTTTCTCTAGTGTGATTCTTCACTACCACCCAGTCACCAGGATTCAGATCATGTTCTTGCTCGGGCTGCCTGGAAACTGCGTCTTCTCCAACCTGATGAGAGACAGAACGCACTAGGTCAGCCAATCCTTTGCAATAGTCCAGAACCATATCATCAGATATATTCACCAGTTTGTTTGTGGGAACATGTGTTTGTCTCATTGCTCTTCCCATCATTATTTCATGTGGGCTCAATCCTGTGATTCTGTCAGGTATACTTCTGAGTCCCATTAAAACGAGTGGTAATGCATCTGGCCACTCTAATGATGTTGATGCACACATTTTTCCCAGTCTTGACTTTATAGTGCCATTCAATTGTTCAACCACTCCAGAAGCTTCTGGACGATATGCACAGTGCAGTTTCTGTTTGATTTGAAATGCTTCACAGATTATTTGAATCACTTCACTGTTAAAATGTTTTCCTCTATCTGATTCCAAAGTTACTGGAAAACCAAACCTAGGAATGAGCTCTCGTAGCAACAGTTTTGCAACTGTAATGCTGTCATTTCTCCTAGTAGGGTAAGCCTCCACCCACCTTGAAAACAGACACACTATGACTAGTACATATTTCAGCCCTCTACATGGTGGTAACTGTATGAAATCAAACTGAAGTCTCATAAATGGACCCTCTGCCTTTCCAATTTTCCCAAATCCAATTACTGTCTTCCTCCCCGGATTATGCATCTGGCAAGTTAGACATCTCTGGCAAAGACTCTCTGCAACAGCCCTGAATTTGGGATTGTACCAATTTTGTCTGAACAGCCTAATCATTGCATCTCTCCCTATGTGTGTGTCTCCATGATGCATTCTAGCCATTTGTGAGAGTAAACAGTCTGGCATGACTGGTCTGCCATCAGCACTGATCCATACTTCATCATCTCCTCTTTGCGAACAACCCACTTTGATCCACAAATTCTTCTCACTTTCATCAACCTCATCTTGCAATTTCTTCACCTCATTCCAAGTTTCAGGTGGCATATACAGCATAAGTTGGCAGCTGATTCCCATTCTTTCCACCCTCTTATTGACTGACATTCTGGTTTTGGCACAATGTTGAGCCACCGGATCTGCATATCTGTTGCCGACTACCACCCAGTCATCTCCTGACTGGTGTGCGGCACATTTCACCACAGCCAATTCTTTTGGTGATTGTATTGCTTCTAGCAATTCCCTTACAAATTGTCCATTTTTAATGGGGGATCCTGAAGAAGTCATGAAATCCCTCTGCATCCATAGTTGGCCAAAATCGTGCACAACCCCGTAACCATATTGGCTATCTGTAAATATGGTCACTCTCTGATTCCTCCCAATTTTGCATGCTTTTATCAACGCAATCAATTCAGCTACTTGTGCAGATTTGACTCCTGGTAAATAAGATGCTTCAACTATTCCAGTTAATTCACATACCGCATAGGCAGCAGTTAGTTTACCATCTTCATGTCTTTGACATGAACCATCTACAAATAGCTCCCTGTCTGGCTTTTTAAGAGGCTGTTCCTCTATATCTGGGCTTGGTTTTGTGCATAATTCTGTGATTTGTATACAATCATGTTCATCGTCTTCATCATCTTTAATTCTCTCATGATATGGGTCTGGTAGTAAGGTTGCTGGATTTATTATAGTACACCTTACCATGTTCACATTTTCAGCTCCCATTATTATTCTTTCATATTTAGTCAGCCGACTAGGAGTAAGATGCTGAGTTCGGGTTCTTGTCAACAGAATGACAACTGCATTTGGAACATACACTTTTACAGGGTGTCCCATCACAATTGACTCACTTTGTTCAATGCTCAAACAAGTAGCCGCCACTGCTTTTAGGCATCCTGGCAACGCGGCTGCTACTGGGTCCAATGTAGCAGAAAAATATGCCATAGGACGTCTTTCTAGTCCATGTCTTTGAGTTAGGACAGAAAGTGCACAATTTTCTCTCTCATGACAGAACAATGCAAATTCTCTTTTATAATCAGGCATGCCTAAGGCAGGTGCTGAACATAGGGCATTTCTCAATTTTACAAAGGCTTCTACACTTTCATCCTCCCACTCCACAGGGTCCTTTGCTTTCTTTTTTGTCATGTTAATTAAGGGCTTAGCTAACATGGAAAATCTTGGTATCCATTGTCGACAGTAACCTGCTATTCCTAGGAACATTCTCACTTGTCTTTGTGTTACAGGCATTTGCATTTTCTTTATTAAAGCTACTCTTTCAGCTGTTACTCTTCTTTTTCCTCTCTCAATTTGGTGTCCCAGATACTTAACAGCTGTTGTACAGAACTGCAACTTTTCACGGTGAGACTTTATGTCCTTCTTCTGCCAAAAGATTTAATAATGCTATGGAATCAACAACACAGTCCTCTCTGGTGTTCGATGCCACCAATAAGTCGTCGATATATTGGACTAAGACTGAGCTTCCTGGCATCACTAGTTTTTCAAGGCACTTTTTCAGTATCTGGTTGAAAATAGAAGGACTTTCTGTGTACCCCTGAGGAACACGATTCCACACATAAACTTTGTTCTCAAATTTAAATGAGAAAAGATACTGGCTGTCTGGATGTAATGGTATTGAAAAGAACGCTTGACACAAATCAATTACTGTGAACCATCCTGCACTCCACGGAATCTGGTATAGAATTACTGCAGGATTTGGTACTATGGGACAACATGGTTCTACAATCTTATTTATTTTCCTCAGGTCCTGAACAATCCTATATTTTCCACTAGGTTTCTTTAATCCCATTATTGGTGAATTACATGGGCTACTCATTACTTCTTTTAGTATGTTTTGTTCTACCATTCGATTTATTTCTTCAATTACTCCTGCTTTTACTTCACTCATTTTGTACTGTCTGGTATTTGGGAAAATTGCACCTTCCTTTACAGTAATTTTAACTGGATCTATTTTAGCCATAAGTCCTACTTCTTTTCCGGTGAAATCCCATACTATGGGGTTTACTGTATCTTTTAATTCTTCTGGCAACTCATCTTTTGTTATTAACGAAAACATCTCGTCTACTTCTGTACCTTGTTTTGCAATCATAATTTTATATACATGATCTTCATCTGGTGTCTGAACTGCCACACCATCCGGTGTGCAGAAAATTGTACAATTCATCTTGCACAACAAATCCCTACCTAATAAGTTTACTGGACTAGAATCACACACTACAAATTGATGCATTTCTCTGAAGTTTCCAAATTTAACTTGCATTGGTTCGGTAAGAGGTATTCTAATCCGCTGATTAGCTACCCCCACTACTTGGATATTTTCACCAGAGAGAGGAAGGTCTGGAATGTCTGCTGTTCTCACAGTAGACCGGGTAGCACCAGTGTCCAAAAGGAAAGTAATATTATTACCTTTCACATTCCCTTCAACATATGGACCTGACTGATCTACCTGTAAGGATGCGCCAAGTATGCACTCCTTCTTCCCCTCTCCTAGGCACCGTCATGGACTGTATTGACAGAAATCGTCCTGCAAAAGAAATTGTGATGTCATATAATCATTCTTACCACTTCCTCCCTGATAGCCGATGTTTGTACCATGCTTTGCTCTGCTTACATTACCCTGAATAGGTGCAGGTGGCAACTGACTCTGAGGATTTACACCCTGCTGTGAGTCATTCTGCGTCTGTGGATTTAAATTTTGATTTGGGCCATTATTATTCCGAATCTTTTTACATTCATCCTTCCAATGCCCCAATTTTCCGCATCCATGACAAGGAAATTTCTTTTTAGCTTCTTCTCTACTCATTCGTCCTCTAATTTTTCCACCACTCCCAGTATCACCATTCGTTCCAGAATCTTTTCCTTGATTTTCACTCGGATTTTCCAAATTGATTCCCTGTTTCTCAGCCATTTTCACCTGAGCCCACATTACTTTTTCCTGCAATTTCTTGTGTCTATCCTCAATATCGTCTCCACAATATTTTGCATACTTCAAAATCTCGTCAATGGGCTTTCCCTGCCAACACAGCATATGCTGTTTAATCATCTGGCACATTTCTGGCTTCAAACCGTAAACAAATCGATACACAAACTGACTCATGTTCTTGTCTCCAATGTCCTCAAATCCACTATACTGTTTAAATACCTGCAATAGACGCTCATAGTAAGAATGTACTGATTCATTAGCTTCTTGGGTAGTTCGATCTATTTTTACCCAATCCGTTTCTTTCGGTGGTATTTTCCCTTTCAGGTAAGTTATCACTTGCTGATACTTTTTCATCACATCATTTGACGGGGCACCTGTCTTCGGATCTCTAGGATATTCATCACTAGGCCAATCAACTGTAATTTTACAATCTGTCCACAAATCGGCAGGTACCACTATGTCAAACAAACCATCCAAATCCTTCAACAATACCTTTGACACCTTCACAAACCTGTCAACCTGCTTGTACCATTCAATTGGTTTTTCTCTCAATTTTGGAAAATCATTCGTAAATGACAAAATATCCTGTCTGCTCCATGGGACATGTACATATCCTCCTCCCGCAACTTCTCGCATGGGATACATTTGGTCTGCTTTCCCTGTTTCTTTCATCACATATTCTGATGCTGTTCTACTTGTTCGTGCTTCTTCCTTTTTCTTGGCCCACCTAGTTTTCCATTTATCTAGGTCTCCCCATTTTTGCAAAACTAACATTAATTCTCTTATTTGTAATCTTCTTCCAGAAGCATTCATATTTTCTAAATCTTTATCTGAAAATTCTGCTCTATAGGCTTTCTGTAGTACCTTTGATCTCCCTATTTCTATTCCCATCTGTAGTGCTAAGTTGGATAATTTTTCATGGAATAACCTTACATTTCTGGTGATACTCCTGCATAGGAACAATAATTCTTCTTCATCATAGGTATTTAAGCGTTCTAATCCTACATTTCCTGCTATTATTTCTTCTAATTCGACTTTCAATTTATGAATGTCCATTATTTTCGGAGGTGTGCACTGTTTAACTGACCCTTGCACCCATCTTTCTAGATCTTCAGGTGTTACTATGGTAGCACTTTTTGCTCCCGATTAAGTTATTAAACTTACATCTTTTGAACATCCAGGTACATCTTTCCTGGGAGTACTATTTACAGAACCTCGAATAGGCAAGTCCATGAGTGATATTGTGGATTCACAGTCACTAAATTGATCCTCAATTATAACTGGAGCTTCAGGTTTGGGATTATTCACAGGAGTAGGTGTAAGTATCGGTGGAGGACAGCTTCCCTGAGTACCATATAATGGAACTACTGGACCAATCGTTACAGGTATGGTCAACAAATCAGGATGTACTTTTATCTGGGTTATTTTCTGTATTAATTCTGCTCTGGTCTTTTCTAGGGCTTCTTTTTCTTTGTCATGAAGTATTCTACTCGTGGTGAATTCATGCATTACCTGTGGCACTAATGGAGTTTTCGGTGGTGCACTTGGGGTGCATCCACTTGTCCCTTCCTGATATGGTGGGGGATTTCTTAACATTTCCTCCATAAATTCATCTTCAGACTCCTCATTTCTCATTAAATGTTTTGTCTTTTCTGTGCACTTACTTCCTAATTTCTCCTCTGCTGAGAACAATGGATATAATCCTTCTGTAATCATTGCCCTTCTCCATTGTTTCATCTGACCGTCCCTAGACTCACGTAGATATCTGGGAAAAAATCCTGGATAACTCCTATTACTTCTAGATCTATCCCGCTCAAATGCCTCGGTTTCCCATTCCTCTAGAGCTTCGTACTGAGTTAATCTAGGTCTGGGTTCTAAGTCATTCATCCTCAATCTTAAGTTTTGTAGGATTCGCCCATTGAACGTGCCATTCTCGGGAAATGCTAGTATTCCATCATTTTTGGTATAATCTATCCAATTCTCCATCCATACACAAGTATGATAACCTCTCTCCATCATCATAAATGAAGCGGGCGTTTTAGCTGGTGGAATAATAATTCCTTCTCTAGTTTTGATTGGTTTGTCCTTTTTAAAATAATTCTTAATCTTTTGTAAAAATGACATTTTTCTCCTTTCTCCGTACATCTTGGGTAAGTACCGATGTATAAAATTATATTCTGCAAAGCCTAAATATCTCCTATCCTGACGAATTCCTGTTAAAGTCGGATCGCGTTTTAACATGCAATCCTTATCCACTAAGAATTTTGCTTCTATAATTTTGACTAATCAAATGTCTGCTATCTTTTATTTCCGAGCCAATCCTTGCGCGGCCTTTTGGTGACGTTTATCTGTCAACCCCTCCTTTACAATCTGCTCTTTCCTGTCCTTGCTGGTTCAACCAAGCCCAGCGCGGCACCTGTGACGTCAGTACTACTCCTGACTACTAACCCCTCCTTTACAAGGGTCTTTCCACACCCGCTGATTCAACCAATCTCAGCACGGCGTTTAGTGACGTCAGCTCCCTCTCCGGCAACTGACCCTCCCTTTACAAAAATTTACGCAAACTTATGTTCTCTATAAATCTTAATTAAATTTCAGTAACAACATAAAACATTCGCTATCGTGCCAGTTTCTCTAAAATAGAAAAGATAGTTTTCTCTCACACTTAGTAAAACCTTTCCGTTTACTAAACATACACTACGAGTAAAACACTTCCGTCTACTCTTCACACAAGCTCCAGAAGTACCTGTTACTTCTCCAATGTTACCCTTTCTAGGTGATATAACATCAAATTTTTACCAGCGTACTCTTTTGCTATTACTCACACGTTTAGAGTCCCTAACGAGTACTGAAAGTCCTGCTTAACTTTTCAGTACTATTTCTGCCTAGCAGATAACCTCACTGCAGTATGGCTTCCACTTACCATCCGCTATTCCTTTTACCCCGGGGTATTCTGGACAACATAAAACAAAACTTTGAATACACGGATGTTAGTTCATAAAAATACAAATAAAAATTCTCATTACCCAATTAACAAAGAGTAACCATCCTCTGATAACCAGAAAACTGATCCAGCGCGATATTAGCAAACAGCATTCATACACCAGATACTCACTTGGGCCCATACATTCATACTACGCTAATACTTACGCTGGGTTTTATCAGTTGTTACTCTCTATCAAAATCCCTGCTACCAATTACCTTCTGATTGAAGAGTAATGACTTACCAATGAATCCTTTGCTAATTGGGAAATTTAAAATGAGTGACATTCATTTATAGTACTTAATCCTGAAATAACCACTGAGTCAGGAAGTTTTAAAATGTTTATCTAAAGATTTAGCAGAGTAAAATACAGAGCCACATGGTACTTAATCACAATAGCCAAGATTAAGCATAGAAATGATTATTGCTAATCAATGACGGTGTTTAAAGAAAAGGAGAAGATAGAGACAGCAACGTAACTAAAGGTTGCATTATATTTACCTAAGTGCGAGAACCAAAACCCCTTAGCCAAGGAGTTGAAAGAATAAGACCCTGGAAGGATGAAGAGCAAAGACCTCCTCCAGGATCAGGACAGGACCGGTGACCTCTCTACAACGACGTCTGCGTCGTTCCCCTCTCTGATACTCGGGTTCTCCTCGATTCTCCCGTGTCTCCCTTCTAATGGACTCCGCCGCCCCCTCCTCAGGACCTCTTCTGGACAGGGACTCGGTCTGCAATCGGTCAGCTTGGCGGTCTGGAGCTAAGCGCGCTCTGGCAGCATGGACGCCTGTTCTTCATGAACGCATGCTCTCCTTTCTAATTAACTAATGCTATATTCAATTATACCCTTCTACGCCCATGTACCTCCCCTTAATGTTGCTAAAATATGGGGCCACTACTTCTGATTGGACAGGGACAGGGGGTGGATTCTCGCACCATATCAATTTGGCCTAAATTGTAAAGCCTATTGTCTTTATGTTCCCACCCCTTCAAATTAATACATTCGCTTTATTTCCCACCCGTCTTATGACAAATGTAAACCAATTTTCACAGACATTGTATCAATGTGCGACAGGAAAAGCAATAGTACAACATCTTCGGCCATCAGGTCGCGGCCTTGGACTTCGTCCAGGTTGACTTCATTTGGCAGGCACACAGGACACATGCGCAGAACCATTTGCCTCTCGAGTTTCAGAACACCAACCCAGGCCCAAGTTTACGAACTAATAAAAGTGCAAGAAGAAAATATTAGAATCACAAATAAAATGTTTCACTGTATACCCACTTTTTCTATTCTATTCCCATTTAATTATATATTCTAACCCGCGTTAGTAGCGTTAGGAAACGACAATTTAGTAATGACATGAGAGCAAGCTGAAGCATGTGAAAACATCAAGCAGCCATTTTAATGCACACTGCGCAGAAGCAGAAGTTTCCCACCAAGCAAAGAAAGACGTCACACCATGTGATATGGTTGTGACATGCGCATTGAGCTTTCCCGCGCATAGCGGCCATTTTGAATCCCAAACAAGCGTTATTCATTAGTAAAACACATAGGCAAGCATCCCTTTCTTTTGTGTCGTGAATGCAAAGGTTAGTATTAACAATACAAGTTTAATAAATTAATACTGTGAGGAGGATTGAATACAAGCAAGTTTCATTTATGAAACCTTGCTCCATCACCTGCACCCACAGAACAACTGCTACAAATGTTGGTCTGTGCATCAGCAAATGGACATGTGTACTTTCCAGGTTTTTGTTAGTGATTGCCTTAACTAGTTGAAGTGAGTATGTCTCACTGGGGTTGCCCGGGTGTATGAATTCAGGAGTTAAAGTGTATATAATTTGTTTTAAGCATCAAGATTTCCATTAAGGAACTTGAGGCTTAGGGTATCATTTAGGGGTTGGTGGAGCATAAATTGGCGGAGCTCTTGCTCTGCTAAACCCATGTTTTTTCTGCTCCATTTCACGGTGGAGGACCCACTGGATTGCTGAGGTGGAGCTTCTTTTGGTATTGTCGTTGGAAAAGTTTGCTCACAATGGCTCACATTTAGAGTATGGCATTCGTCATTGATTTTTCCTGCCCATGTAGAAAAAGAGAGAATGCTTTAATGCACTGGAAGAAATCTCGTTGCTTGACAAAGATATTTTTCTTGTGCTTTTCAGAATAAAAAGTCTCTAGGAGGGTATGTTTTTGAAGGATACAACACTACCGAGCAGTCTCCATCAACATTGTAGCCTGCTTGGCGTTAATCTGCGACAAATGAGTATCTGCTACAGTCATGGGTGCATCTTGAACACAGAGATCTCTGCCAGCGAGCTCGGGTTTTCTCAGTAGAAAAGGCGGTACACCGACAGGGATGGGGGCAGTGGAGAGGGCCTTCACTAACATGGCGAGCTGGTGGGCTGCCTTCCTGGGCCTGAATGACCTCCTTAGTGTCTGAACCTTGCTTCAGGATGGATCCATCTCAGAGCATATCTACGCTCTAAACACAAGAAAGGGGTTATGGAGCATGGACCACATCTTGTATGACGTTACAAATATCCACACCAAAGGGTTCATGCAGATGGTGCCTAATGATTTATTGATGTGTGGAAGACCTAGTCTAAAATGGAGCTCCTCATTAAAATGTACCTCATTTTCCCTTACTGGGTGGGAGATAATGGTCCCTGCCACAATGCCCGTAATAGATGGGTGTGTGTTATTTTATGTTTTATTAAATAAACTTGTAAAGTAGTGCACTACTACCAAAGAAAGAGTGTTCCAGCGCCAGACTACAGAGTTCAGCAGATTGGAAGTAACTACAAGAGAAAAACAAGCATTTGCAATGCAATAGGTCTCTCATTTACAGGTGTTTAAGCTATTGGCATTGTAAATGACAATGCCTTTTATTTATGTTTTAAAACCAAAACATAAACAAAAGGCATTGTCATTTACAGTGCCAATAGCTCAAACACGCATAAATGCGAGACCTATTGCATTGCAAATGCTTGTTGTTAGCATGATTTAGAAAATACACGACAAAGGACTCGTTTACTACCTGCAAAATAAACATGACAAGTTGCACGTACAGCACCTGAATGCAAATGGCAATGTTAAATCTGCATGCATTACATTCAATCATCCCTGTAATACGTGCAATATTAAAAACACATAAAAGTCCTGCCACGCACGTCAGAGCCCAGCGCTCCATGTATTTAGACGTGTTTGTGATGTTGAGCTCAGCAAAGCCTCGCATGGTTCCCTTTCTAACAACCCCCAGGCCAGGAGAGGAGACTGAGACCTCGAGGTCTCGCGGTGGGTTTAGGGACACATAGGGCTGACAGCATGGCTCCATAGGTGATGATTCTCCCACTGGACCCTAAGCAGTGTAGACGGTTCTTTTCCTGGAACAGCAGCAAAGATCTCTCAATGGTTACACAGGGCCTTTCAAGCACCTGGGTTGTTGGTCTCTTTTTCGAGGCAAGCTCTCCTCCGCAGGGCGCACTCCAGCATCTCTCCTCACAGCAGGCAGGACTCTTGACCCCCAAGGCTCTGCAGCTGCACCTGTCACGGGGATCTTGATCGAGCCTCAGTCTCCAGCCTGAAGGAGCCAGCAGGCAGCAGAGCCTGACCTTGGAACACTGCACCTTCCAACCACAGTTGTGTGTATTTCCGCTTTGTTCAATGAGAATTCCTGGAACTCTGAAATGGCCAAAGAGTTCTATACTTCTTCGCACGTGTAGTCAGCCAGTCAGCTCCTACTCAAATTTTGGGGGCTCCTCCACTCAGATCTTGCATCCATACTGCATGATCATCGTACAGAAGGGTCATGGTCCACCGGAGCCCTTCCTGAGCTGGTACTAACTAGTTTACCAGTGTATGAATATGAGGCCAAATCATTTGTGACACAGGTGAGGTAGGAAGAGGTTGTCGGAGCTAGAAGCACCCTGGCCGGGGAAACAGGAGGAAACCTAAAGATAGGAATGTGACACACCCACAAGCAGGGCAATACCCTCTACGGTTAGGGGAAAGGGAAGAAATATTCCAGCTCAGGCTCCTAGGTCAACAAAAGTCTATGGCACCCTTACTCACCACCCTCCAATATCTTGTGCTGTCACAAACACACTGGGAAACCTAAATGAATTCAGATGCTGCACCCAGTCAAGCATGCATACAAGCTCCACACTTATCCTGTTTTACTCACACAAAGCAGAAATAGTTTTCACTTATAGCCCTGAAAAATGGAAGTGAAAGACTCCAATTATGAAAAAACTGGCAGAATCTTTTAAACAGGGTAGCCATCTCTCCGAATAGAATAAACAAGGGAAAGTAAAAGAGCGCCATGCGCGCGTTGTAGGCACGCCGTGAGCGTGCACATCGGCGTGGCCTGCGGCTCGTGCCCAGTGGCGGCGCCTGCGTACTTCGCCGCCGTAGTTGAAGAAGTGCTGCGGGGACCGGCTGAAGACGGAGACCAGCCGAGGAGCAGCGCAGAGTCCCCACAACAGCAGGTAAGTGGAGTGAGGCATGCTGTGCATGTAAAGCGCGCCGCGCTTGGAGCTTGCGTGCGCATTAAAAAAAAGAAAGTAATATTGCATGAGGCTTGCGAGGACGGAAGGGGGACAGGAGATGTGCACATCGCGTGTTCACGTGCGCGGTGAGGAACGAGAACGTGTGCCCTCCTCAGCGACTTTGATGGATACATGGGACTGTAAGAAATCTTGGGCCAGATGTATGAAATTCTTAATTTGCATTTCCTAAAGAGCAATTCCATAGGAATTGCTCTTTAGAAAATGCTAAATGGTATGTACAAAATTTGCGATTTCCTAATAGCGATTCCTACTAAGTAGTAATCGCTATTAGGAAATTGCAAATAGAAAATGCTATTGCATTCCCACCTATGGGCCAAATAGGAAATGGTTTGCATTTCCTAAATTGCGCAATTTAGGAAATCCAAACCCAAGGTTGCCTCTGGCCTTAGTGCCCCCTTGGAGGCACCCCGAAATTCGCAGTGCACATGTACGTGCACATATGCCCTATTTTAAACACATTTTTAAATTTTGCACATGGTTACGATCAACTTTGAGTCGATGGTAATAGCATTTCCTAATTGCCCAATTCGCATTTAGGAAATGCTTTGTACATGTGCTTTAGGAATCGCAATTAGGTAATCCCTACTTGCATTTCCTAAATCGAAGTTGCAATTTGTGATTTCTACCGGGTTGAAATCGCAATTTGCAACCAGTTTTTGGCCTTTGTACATATGAAAAGGCAGTTTTGCATTTCTTAACAGGTTGAAATTCCGAATCGGCCCGTTAAGAAATGCAAAAAGCTTTCGTACATCTGGCCCCTTGTCTTTGCTGAATGTGTAGCATTCACCCCATCTCTGGAGATTGCAAATGACTACGCCACACACGAAGCTCTGTAGTGCATATCTATAGTCTTCAGCATCCAACCGTTAACTGAACTCAATACATTTTAAACTTTATTGACCACACCCAGATACCTCCCAACCGATTACGTAACTTTGTAAGGACTCACAAAGGTCCTACTGCACATGATCAAACAACACCACATCTCCCTCTTTGGTAAATAAAAATTACAGACAACATATATACATTAGAGTTCCTTAGTGAGTCGTCGATGTGCTCGCACCAATCTTCCAGATCGAGTCATATGAGGTGAAGGAGTTGCACTGTCACCTGGCATCATAGATGTAGACTCAGATGCTTGACTTGAGCACTCAGGTGGACTTGTCTCAATCGTGAGGTCTGGAGCCGACGAACATCAAGACAGATGCTGGAAATGTGACAAGTCTCTCCTAATGGACTTTGCGGGATGTTGAGCGGTCACCACATGTCCTTTACTTGTTACGACTCTCAACGGATCAGCATCACAAGGAGCATCAGTCTTGCGTTTTTGTTTGACCAGTACCCGATCTAGCTTCTTCGTAAATTGTGTCCTTAGCGCATTTGCGCTTATCTGCATAGACCTTCATCTTGCTTTTGCGAGAGATGTCTGTGATACGAATCTCATCAGTGTCCTTTACTCGGCTCGTGGTCAATTATAGTAGCTTTGTCCTAATGGCTCTCCTAAACAGTGACAGGGCTTTCACCTGTTGTAGAATGGGTAGTTGACCGGTAGGCACGAAGGGCTGCACATAAGGCTGGCTTGAGATTGATTCCTAAGAGCACAGCGCGCTAAACCACTTTCTTCAGAATGCCCATAATTCATTTAACAATGCTATTTGCCTGTGACCAGAGAGGTGTGCTTTTCTAATGCTTGACATTCAAGCAAATAAGAAAATCTCTAAACTCTCTGCTATTGAAGGATGGGCAGTTGTCAGATTTGTGAATGGAGGGAACACCCCAGACTGCAAAAATATCATCCAGCCTCTCGATGACTTTTTATGGGGTGGTCAATATTAAATCTACCTCTAAGGGAAAACATGAGTACTAATCACTAATTACCATGAGATGATGGCCATTGTTTAAAGGTTCAAAGAATTCAACTGCAATTTTATTCCACGCTTCATTAGGAAGGTCAGACATATTTAGTCTATGCTGTGTTGTCTTGGGAGATAAGCAGTTACACAGGTGACATGCTTTCAGTTTCTTCTCGATTCCTTTGTCAAGGTGAGGAAACCACACTCAGTTTCTGAGGGCTCTCTTAGTGGCCACAATGCCACAATGTCCTTCGTGTGCCAGTTCAATGACTTGTTGTTTCAAGCTCTCAGGTATGACAATTCTTGAACCTCTAAGTATAATACCTTCTTGAGTGACAGAAATTTCTTCCTGCACACTTTAACATTTTTGATATTCAACGTCATCTGTGAGAGGTCGAGTATGCGTTCTCCAAGATTGTGTTGCAGTGATATCCTTGAGTGTGGTCTGTGTTGGTAGCAGCAATGATCTGCTCAATGGTTAGAGCTGCAGGGATGCTGGACATTACTATGAAATTGATATATGCTTCAGTGCGCTTTAGGCGCTGTACTGCAGCACTCGTGAGAAGTAATCTGCAGGGTTTTGATCCTTCTCCGGCTTATGCACAATATTGTAATCATACTCTTGCAATCTCAACCCCCACCTCTCGATGCGAGGGGGCATCTTGACTTTCGGATTTCCAAAAATGGTGAGCAACGCCTGGTGGTCAGTGACAATTGTAAATTGTTTTTCGTACAGAAATATGAAAATGTTCACAATCCCACACTACAGCCAGGCTCCCTTTTTCTGGCTGAGAATAGGCATGTTCAGTCTGAGATAGACTTCTGCTAGCATAGGCCACAATTTGTCTCTGAGCATTTGGAAGTCTATTGTGTTGAGCAAGGATCACGTCCAACCCCACCGGGCTTGCGTCTACTATGATCTCAGTATGTAACTTTGGACCAAAATAGGCTATTTCAGTTGCTTTTTCAATTCATTTGTTATTTTTTTGAAGCTTTGGTCACATTCAGAGGACCATTGGAAGGGAACATTCTTCTTTGTCAATTCTCTTAATGGGATACTCACAGTGGCAAAGTCACAAATGTATCTGGAGCAATAGCTGACCATGCCTAAGAAGGATCTCAGCATGCTCACATCTTGAGGGGGACAAGTGGATGACAATGCTTGTACCTTTTCAGGGTCAGGAGTCATTTCCTTTTCAGAGAAAATATGCCCAAAGAATTTGAGGTTGGTTTTGTAAAACTCAGACTTTTCTGCATTTAACGTGAGACCTGCATCGGTGAGCAAACATCATACTTGTGTAAGAGCTTTGTCATGTTCCTTTCGTGTAGTCCCAAACACTAGTATATCATCACTGTAGTTAATAGCATTTGTGACAGGTTGAATTACTCCACAAATGACATCCTGAAGATTTCCGCAGCTGACAATAAACCCAAAACTGAGTCTCTTGTATCTGAACAAACCAACATGAGTTGAAAAAGTAGTAATGTACCTACACTTCTCTTCCAGCTCGAGTTGATGGTATCCTTTGTTCAATTTAAGACGGGAGAAGACTTTGTAACCATCACGCTGTGTAATCATGACCCTAACGTTCAATGTGAGTAGGCATCTTGGCCTTTGGATTGCCAAAGATGGTCAGCAATTCTTGATGATCTGTCACAAGCGTAAAAGGCTTTCCATATAAGAATGCATGGAAATGTTCACAAGCTCACACCTCTGCTAAACTTTCTTTCTCAGGTTGTGAATAAGCATGTTCAGTTTGAGAAAAACTTCTGCTTGCATATGCCACAATATGTTTGAGCATTTGGGTGTCCGCTGTGCTGTGCAATGATTGCACCTAACCAGGGCTCGAGTCGGGTACCACGCGGGTGGACGGCGTCCCCCACTTATTTTACCAGGTGGACGCCATCCCCCTGCCCAAAAGCTGGCCGCATTGAGGGCTCCACGAGGAAATCAAAAAATCCCAGCACACCACCAAATAAAGCAAGAGAGGAAACGGCGCACGCTCACAAGGGGCCCAGGTTTGGAATAGGAAGGAAGTGTGATCATAACGCCCAGGTTTGCTGCTGGCAGCCTGCCCCCATCACATTTCGTGACGTCACTTCCTGTCGTGACGTCACTTCCGGTGACACCACCTAACTTGGAGCGTCCCCCCACTTCTTTTTTTAGGACTTGTGCCCTGCACCTAACCCAACTGGGCTAGCTTCAACAACAACCTTGGTATGAAGCTTTGGATCAAAGTATGCCTTTTCAGTAGTGTTCTCACTTTCTTGTTTGATTTTCTTGAAGCTTTGTTCGCATTCATGTGACCAATGAAATGACACATTCTTTTTTGTCAAGTCTCTTAACCCCTTCCGTGCGCCGGACGGCCGGGAGCCGTCCGACGTCATGGTGGGCGTTTGCGCAGGACGGCTCCCGGCCGTCCTAGCACACACCGACGGGGGAAGCGCTGGCGCTCCCCCGTGGGCCGCCCATCTACGTGCCCCCACCGGGGAAGGCAGGGGAAGCCCTTCCCCTGCCTCCCCCCACCCCTCCCTCCACGTCATCAATGAAGTCAGCGCGCGAGGCGCACTGACGTCATTAGAGGATTCCCGACACGCTGGAAGCCATTGCTTCCAGCGCACCGGAGAGAAGAGGAGGTAAGTTTTTCCTCATGGGAGGGTGGGATTTAAACAAAAGAGGCATCGGGGGAAAGGAAAGGGTTTTCCTTTTCCCTGATGCCTCTTTTGTGCACTCCTGCTGCACAATCGTGCGATTGTGCAGCAGGAATGCCCACTAGACCCAGGGATTTTTTAATTTTTTTATTGGGAAATTGATTTACTGTTTGGGGGGAGAGGCCCCTTAGGCAAGGGTCGCTCCCCTTATGGGGGCAATGTTTATTGGCTTTGTCTGCCCCCCTGGGGGGGCAGATTTTGCCATCATTTTTTTAAAAGTGGCCCACTGGACCACCAGGGAATACTTTGTGGGGAGTGGCCCCTTGGGCAAGGGTCACTCCCCTTTGGGGGCTATGTTTTTGGCTGTCTGCCCCCATGGGGCGGGGGGAAGATCTCGCCTTTTTTTTAATCTAGGGCCCACTAGGCCACCAGGGATTTTTTTTTTTTGGAGAGTGACCCCTTGGGCAAGGGTCACTCCCTTTTGGGGGCTATGTTTTTGGCTGTCTGCCCCCATGGGGGCGGGCAGATCTCACCTTTTTTTTTATCTAGGGCCCACTAGGCCACTAGGGATTTTTTTTTGGGAGAGTGACCCCTTGGGCAAGGGTCGCTCCCCTTTGGGGAGCATTAATTTGGCCGTTTCTTCACCCCTGGGGGGCAGATCGGCATATTTTTTTTTGTATGGCCACTAGGCCACCAGGGATTTATTTGTGGGGAGTGGCCCCTTGGGCAAGGGTCGCTCCCCTTTGGGGAGCATTAATTTGGCCGTTTCTGCCCCCCTGAGGGGCAGATTGGCTGATTTCTTTTTTTGTATGGCCACTATGCCACCAGGGTTATTTTTTTTTTATGTTGGGGAGCGGCCCCTTGGACAAGGGTCGCTCCCCTTTATGGGAGGATGATTGTGGCCATTTCTGTCCTCTTTGGGTGGCAGATTAGCAGTATGTTTTTAGGCCCATCTGCCCCCAAGGGGGTCAGAAGCCACTAGACAACAGGGGTTTTTAAATTTTTGTGTTGGGGAGTGGCCTCAAGGGCAAGGGTTGCTCCCCTTTTACGGGAGTGACTATTTTATTTATACTCTTAGGCTCACCTACCCCTTTGCTTAGCTGGTGGATTGTGTGTGGACTGGGGCATTATTTGCATATGTGATTGTAATGTTTTTCTTTCTCCTTTTTATTCTAGTGTAAAGCTTTTGATTCCTGTTTGCGGTTTCGGCAGTGGTTGTTCTGCAGTTGTGCGTATTTGCATTTTTTTGGTAAGAAATTTTTTTTTGTTGTATTTACTCCAAATGAGTATTATTGTCATGCATGAATGAATTTTTTTGTTAGTGGTGTCATAATGGCAGCATATTTAGTTAGTGGTTTGAGCATGAAATTCTTTGCCATGTGTTTTGCATTGTCTTATGTGTAATTTTCTTTTCTTTTTCTTTTTAGTGGGATATTCTTGATCCTTACTGTGTCTGTGCAGAGTAGGTGGTGGTGAGTCTAGCTGCTTCTGGCAAGTGAGTGGTATAGTGTTGGAGTATATAGGTCTTTGTGATAAAGCTACATTTTGTTTATTTCTTTTTTTACAAAGGGTTTGTTGTTGTTGACTTGTTTGACAAGTTACCTTTATTAGTAAGCATTATGGCTAGCCGTAGAATTACTGCTCAGCAGGTGGTTGGTATGCTTCTTGAATCTTCCTCTGAGCAGGATTATGAGACTGACAGTGCGTCTGAGGGAGAGGAGGGAGGGGAAGATTCAGGCAGTGAGTTTTCTCTCCACATGGAATCATCGGATGATGAAGCTACTCTCAGTGCAGATGAAGCTACTCTCAGTGCGGATGAAGTGCCTGTTTTAGAGGGGAACACTGATGTGCCGATGGTGCAGCAAAAGACATCGGTATTGCAGCCTGAGGCTGCAATGCTTCCTACTGGAAGTGCTGGACTCTGGGTTGATCCAAACATGGTGCAGCCGGTGTTGACTGCCTTTAGTGTGGATGCAGGGTGTAGAGTGGATTGTGAATTTTTTTTGCCTATACAGTTTTTTCAGTTGTTTATGGATGATGTATGTTTGGCTGAGATTGTTGAGCAGACTAATTTGTATGCTGAACAGTTTTTGAGGGACAACAGTGCCAGACTTAGGCCCCACTCTAGAGCTACCCGGTGGACTCCCACAAATCTGGAAGAGATGAAGAAGTTTTTGGGTTTGACTTTTTTGATGGGCTTGATAAGGAAGCCGTCCATGGCTTCATATTGGTCTACCAGTCCCTTGATGGCAACGGTATATTTCCTGCAATTATGAGTCGTGATCGGTATTTACTTTTGCTTCGGATGCTGAATTTTGTTGATAATACTTTGGCGTTGCCACGAGATAACCCTGACTGTGACTGTCTTTTTAAGATTCGGCCTGTTCTTTATCACTTTGTAGATCGATTTTCAGAGATCTATACTCCAGGGAAAGAAATAGCTATTGATGAGTCTTTGGTCCTTTTCAAGGGCCGTTTGGTTTTTAGGCAGTACATTCCTAGCAAGAGGGCACGTTATGGAATTAAGCTGTATATGTTGTCTGAGAGTAGGACAGGATATGTCTTTAATTTCCAGGTGTACACTGGTAGGGATTCCACTATTGACCCCCCTGGTTGTCCGTCCACTTTTGGAGTTTCAGAGAAAATTGTGTGGGATCTTGCTAGAGGACTGTTTAACAGAGGCCACCCTTTGTACCTTGATAACTTCTACACTGCTGTGCAATTGTTTAAGGAATTGTTCAAAGTGGACGCTTTTGCTTGTGGCACAATCCGTTCTAACCGTAAAGGTTATCCAAAAGAGCTTGTTTGCAAAAAACTTCAGAGGGGACAGTGCAGTTCCTTGCGTAGTGATGAACTACTAGCTGTGAAATTTGTGGACAGGAGGGATGTGTACATGCTGACTACCATCCATGATGAGAGTACTTCACCTGTGGCTGTTTGGGGTCAGATTGCTGAAGTACGCAAACCTGTGTGCATTTTAGACTACAATAAGCACATGGGTGGTGTTGATAGAGTAGATCAGAGGTTGGAACCTTACACTGCTATTCGTAAGGCTTACATTTGGTATAAGAAGTTGGCCATCCATCTCTTCAATTTAGCAAATTTCAATGCTTTTGTTGTGTACAAGGAGTGTTCTCCTGCGTCAAAGTTGACTTTTGTTCAGTTTCAGGAGTCTGTGATAGGCAGCCTTGTTGTTGTGGAACAGGCAAGTGTTCCTAGAGTTGGAGTGGTGGAGGATGTGGCTAGATTGAAAGATCGCCACTTTCCTGATTTAATTCCTCCCACGCCCAAAAAAACCAATCCCTGTAAGAGATGTAGAGTCTGCTTGCGAAGAGGTGTGCAGAAGGAGAGTCGTATGCACTGTGCCGATTGTCCTTCTAATCCTGGGCTGTGTGTGCCCACATGTTTCAGATTGTATCACACTCAAAAGAGTTTTTGGGAGCAACCGTGAGTCTAATAGTGTACTGCCTGGTCTGTATGGTTTTATATAGTTGTTCAGTTTAACGTTTGGCAATAGAATGATATCTTTAGTTACTGCTGTTGTTTTTATAGTTATAGTTTTGTATTTAGTTGCAATTGGTTTGTGTTTTCTTTCTTGTTTAAAAAAAAATTATGACGGTGTGCGTGGACTGGCGCTTGTCTGGCGGTGAGTGGACTGGCACTTGGCTGGTGGTGTGCATGGATTGGCGCTTGGCTGGCGGTGCGCGTGGATTGGCGCTTGGCTGGCGGTGTGTGTGGACTGGCGCTTGGCTGGCGGTGTGCGTGGACTGGCGCTTGGCTGGCGGTGTGCGGGGACTGGCGCTTGGCTGGCAGTGTGCGTGGACTGGTGCTTGGCTGGCGGTGTGCGTGGACGGGCGCTTGGCTGGCGGTGTGTGAGTAGTGACTTGCTGCTGGTCACTACACACACTGCTAGCTAAACGCCACTCCACGCAATCCGTGAGCTGGTGTGGTTGCTGTGTCAGGAATGTGGGCATGTGAAAGTGATGGGCCCTTGAATGGCGCTGTCTGCTGGTGTGAGTCTTGTAATGTGCTGGGCCCGTGGCTGGCGGTGTGAATGGTTTTGCATGTGTCACACGTATGAAAGGTGTATGAATAGCCTGTAAAGCGGTTGGTGCCTTGTCGTGGCTTTACAGCTCACGAGCTGTGAGTCAATGGTTCAGTTTCTCGTCCTTTCAATTATTAACAGTGCATTTCATTTTTGTGAAATCTCTGGTTAATACAACTGTATATACTGAACCATCACTCCCCCTCGTGCCAAATCCAACCAGTATGTCTGTGTGCTTGAAGAATAGGTGGTTGTGCAGAAATATTTGTCTTTTCTGTCTTTCTCAAGCAGGGGGTACCTTGTCCCTTTTTGTGAATGTTGCAATGTGTTGGTTTCGTGTCTGGTGGGGTGAATGGTCTTGTGTGTATCACGTATGAAAGGTGTGTGAATGGCCTGTAAAGCGGTTGGGGCCTTGACGTGGCTTTACAGCTCACGAGCTGCGAGTCACTGGTTCAGTTTTTTGTCCTTTCAATTATTGACAGTGCATTTCTGTAGGAAAGTGGCTCTATATATACTGCACCAAAGTAAGGTACAGTGTGTATAGGGTCCACAGTTCCCCAATGGTAAGGCAGAGGCTAAAGTTAGATATAACCTTACTCTCTAAAGTGGTAGCTTGGTCGAGCAGTAAGGCAGTATCAGAGGACAGTGTAAAGCATTTGTTGTACACACTCAGGCAGCAAATGGTCTCACACACTCAAGAACTGACCTCTAGGCCAATTGTTTGTATAAAAATATAGTTGTTTTATTTTAGAACCACAATATGTATCAAAATATACTTTCTCAGAATGGGTTACCTTAGTTAAACACTTTTCAAATAGGCAATAGACTTTTTGATTACAGTAGTCACAGTTGTTGCAAAAGGCAACACAATGTCAAACACAATGCAACATTGAGCTCAATGGAAAGTTTTAGTTAAATGCAATTAATTACTTTGTGGATTACTTTTCTAACCACAGGACTGGATCTTGGATTCAGTCCCGGGACACTTCCTGTAAACAGTTAAGTAAAAGCGTTTTGGTTACAGTAGTGATTTTTAAGGAATATTATTGTATTTTAAAAGTTGACACTTAGAAACTTTTCTAGGTAAAATTACCAATGTTATCCTATGGAAGGAAATTCAGTTTGCAGGTAAAGTATGTTTACGTTACTTTTGTAATCCAGTGCTGGGCTCTCAGGTTCAGCCCTGGGATATCTATCTAAAACAGGCAAGTAATTACGTTTGTATCGTTGGCACGATTTTGAAAGAATATTTGTAAGATTCAGAAATCGACACTTAGAAACTTTTTCAGCAAAAAGCAGGCAATGATATCCTATGGAAAGAATTTCAAGTTACTGGTAAGTACGGTTAAAATTACTTTTCAGGGTCAGTACTGGACTAAAAGATGCAGCACTGAGGTCTCTCCTGATAACAGGTGAGTAAATCGGAATTCGTTACTGTTGTGATTTTTAAGCAATATTTTGGTATTTCAAAAGTGGACACACAAGAAATTTCACAGAAAATGGAAGAAAATTGGAAGAAAATTGAGTTAGCGGTAAGTAACGTTGTGATTACTTTTCAGGGTCAGTGCTGGGCACCAAGATCCAGCACTGGGATCTCTCCTAATAGCAGGTGAGTATTTCCGTTTTCGTTACTCGGTTGATTTTAGGTGAATATTTTAAAGTTGAGAAACTCCACACTTAGAAGAATTTTCCGGTGATGTCAGCCAATGTTACCCTATGGAAGAAAAGTGAGTTATCGGCTTTTGGGTAAGTACTTGACTGGCAAAGTTAAGATTTTGGGCATAGACTTAGGGGTCTCTCAAGGTCAGGTAAGTACAGTTGTTTCACCCCCAGCGGCACAGGGGCGGCTGGGTGCAGAGCGAGTTAGGCCCAATGTTATCCTATGGCAGGCAGGGGGCCCTTGGTTGGTGGCTGCTGGCTAGCAGGCCACGCGGCTGTGGGAGCTGGGCTCCGGGTCACTTGCTCAGGGTAAATGGGGAAGTAGATTAGGACAAAGGTTGCACTGCCAGGGGCTCTCGGGCGGCTGGGTGCAGGGTGCTTTTGAGCCTTCGGGCGCTCAATGGATTGCAATGGAGAAGCTCAAGAACAAACACAGGCTGCAAGCTCGGGGACGAAGATTCTTCAGGTGCGCCCACCACTTCGAGAGGTAAGTTGGGTAGTTGGAGGATAGGTAGGTACCCCGGAATTGGGCACAGGGGGCCGCAGGGCGCCGGGTGCAGGGGTGCCTTTTGGTGTCGGCAAATCTTACCCTCTGTTGATCGCGGTTGGGGGGGTCCCGGGTTCCGAGGCTGCAGGCGTCGTCAGGAGCGTCGAGGCGGGTCCTTGGGGGCCGGATTCGGGATCACAGTCACCGGGGGGACGTCCTCAGGGTCTTTGTCCACTCCCACACAGGCCAGGCTTGGTGGGTGCAGAGTGTGCAAGGTTCGCGGTTCCTGGCTGCTGCCAGGGGTCAGTTACTTGCTTTGAGCAGAGCCACTGCTCGTGGGAGTCCCAGATGCTCAGAGTCACAAGGTAGCCAGGTCCTCCGGGGTTGGTGAGGTTACTGGCCACAGGAGGTGCCGAGATTCAGCAGGAGCATGGTCAAGGGTCGACAGGCCGGTAGGGCTGGGGCCAAAGCAGTTGGTGTCTTCCTCTTCTTAGCAGCTGCGCGGCAGGTCTTCTTTCTTCTTGATCTTCTTTGCTGTTTCGGAATCTGGAATCTGAAGAAGGAAGGTTCAGGGAGCCCCTAAATACTGAATTTAGGGGTGGTTACAGGTAGGTAAGGGCAGGGACCAATGGGTCCCTTCCCTGGGGTGGGTACACCCCTATTCTGCCACTCTCCAGTGGGAGGGGGCAGGAGCCTGTCCCTGGTTGGCTGGGTCCCCCATCCTCAAGATGGCGTGGACTCAAGTTTGTGCTTCACCTCGCCTCCCCCACCTTAGGGGTGGAGTTGGCAGAGGTGGGCACAACCCATTTCCTGCCTCTGGTTTTCCCGCCGGTTCTCCCGCCAGAAGTGGGGGTAGAACCAGTGGGGACCAGTTTGCTGCGAGCAGCAAATGGTCTGGGGAAGCTCAAAAGGCGGCAGGCCTTTGAAGCTTCCCCTGCCCATCCTGGGGGAGGAGGCTTTGGCACCTCGCCCCAGGATGCGCATTGTTTCAGGCCCCTGAGAGCAGAGGCTCTCGACCCAGGGGTCAAGAAACATGTCTGGTGGTGGCAGCCTGGGCAGCCACTCAGTCCGGACACTGGAGGTCGGGTTGGTTTCAGGGGGCATCTCTAAGATGCCCTCTGGAGTGCGTTTTACATAAAATCCCACACTGGCATCAGTGTGGATCTCGCCTCAATACGTTTTGGGCTCTTGCCTGTCGCAGGTACTTGGGCCCCCCACACGAGTGAGGCACCATTTTTATCGGGAGACCCGGGGGAACGCTGGGTGGTAGGAAATTTGTGTCAGCCCGGTGATGCCACAACTTTCCCACACAAAAATGTGTGAAAAAAATGCAGGGGATTCTGGGTAGAAAACGTTGGGGGATCCACGCAAGCCATACCTCCCTGGAATCCCCCGGGTGTCTAGTTTTCAGAAATGTGTGGGTTTGGTAGGTTACCCTAGCTGGCCGCCGAGCACGGGGCCAAAAACCCAGGTGACCCCCCTTGCAAAACCAGGTCGTTTTGTGATAGGCAATTTCGATGTCGCCTCAATACGTTTTGGGCTCTTGCCTGTCGCAGGTACTTGGGCCTCCCACACGAGTGAGGCACCATTTTTATCGGGAGACCCGGGGGAACGCTGGGTGGTAGGAAATTTGTGTCAGCCCGGTGATGCCACAACTTTCCCACACAAAAATGTGTGAAAAAAAGATTTTTTCAGCTAAATTTGAGGTTTGCAGGGGATTCTGGGTAGAAAACGTTGGGGGATCCACGCAAGCCATACCTCCCTGGAATCCCCCGGGTGTCTAGTTTTCAGAAATGTGTGGGTTTGGTAGGTTACCCTAGCTGGCCGCCGAGCACGGGGCCAAAAACCCAGGTGACCCCCCTTGCAAAACCAGGTCGTTTTGTGATAGGCAATTTCGATGTCGCCTCAATACGTTTTGGGCCCTTGCCTGTCGTGGGTACTTGGGCCTCCTACACAAGTGAGGCACCATTTTTATCGGGAGACCCGGGGGAACGCTGGGTGGAAGGAAATGTGTGTCAGCCCCGGTGATGCCATAACTTTCCCACACAAAAATGTGTGGAAAAAGTGATTTTTTTCAGCTGAATTTGAGGTTTGCAAGGGATTCTGGGTAAGAAAACGTTGGGGGATCCACGCAAGCCATACCTCCCTAGCATCCCCTGGGTGTCTAGTTTTCAAAAATGTATAGGTTTGCTAGGTTTCCTTAGGTGCCGGCAGAGCTAGGGTTCAAAAACTACAGCTAGGCACTTTGCAAAAAAAGGGTCATTTTTCACTGTGAAAATGTGGTGTGTCCATCTTGCGTTTTGGGCCGTTTCCTGTCGCGGGCACTAGGCCTACCCACACAAGTGAGGTACCATTTTTCTCGGAAGACTTTGGGGAACGCGGGGTGGGTAGAATTTTGTGGATCCACGCAGATTCCAGAACTTTCCACCACAGAAATGTGAGGAAAATGTGTTTTGTTTTACAATGTTTTAGGTTTGCAAGGGATTCTGGGTAACAGAACCTGGTGAGAGCCAGTCAAGTCACCCCATCCTGGATTCTCCTGGGTGTCTAGTTTTAAAAAATGTATAGGTTTTCTAGGTTTCCCTAGGTGCCGGCAGAGCTAGGGTTCAAAAACTACAGCTAGGCACTTTGCAAAAAAAGGGTCATTTTTCACTGTGAAAATGTGGTGTGTCCACCTTGCGTTTTGGGCTGTTTCCTGTCGCGGGCACTAGGCCTACCCACACAAGTGAGGTACCATTTTTCTCAGAAGACTTTGGGGAATGCGGGGTGGGTGGAATTTTGTGGATCCACACAGATTCCAGAATTTTGCACCACAGACATGTGAGGAAAATGTGTTTTTTTGGACAATTGTTTAGGTTTGCAAGGGATTCTGGGTAACAGAACCTGGTGAGAGCCAGTCAAGTCACCCCATCCTGGATTCCCCTGGGTGTCTAGTTTTAAAAAATGTATAGGTTTGCTAGGTTTCCCTAGGTGCCGGCAGAGCTAGGGTTAAAAAACTACAGCTAGGCACTTTGCAAAAAAAGGGTCATTTTTCACTGTGAAAATGTGGTGTGTCCACCTTGCGTTTTGGGCCGTTTCCTGTCGCGGGCACTAGGCCTACTCACACAAGTGAGGTACCATTTTTCTCGGAAGCCTTTGGGGAACGTGGGGTGGGTGGAATTTTGTGGATCCACGCAGATTCCAGAACTTTCCACCCAGAAATGTGAGGAAAATATGTTTTTTTTGACAATTGTTTAGGTTTGCAAGGGATTCTGGGTAACAGAACCTGGTGAGAGCCAGTCAAGTCACCCCATCCTGGATTCCCCTTGGTGTCTAGATTTAAAAAATGCATAGGTTTGCTAGGTTTCCCTAGGTGCCGGCAGAGCTAGGGTTAAAAAACTACAGCTAGATACTTTGCAAAAAAAGGTTCATTTTTCACTGTGAAAATGTGGTGTGTCCACCTTGCGTTTTGGGCCGTTTCCTGTTGCGGGCACTAGGCCTACCCACACAAGTGAGGTACCATTTTTCTCGGAAGACTTTGGGAAACGCGGGGTGGGTGGAATTTTGTGGATCCACGCGGATTCCAGAACTTTCCACCACAGAAATGTGAGGAAAATGTGTTTTTTTTGACAATTCTTTAGGTTTGCAAGGGATTCTGGGTAACAGAACCTGGTGAGAGCCAGTCAAGTCACCCCATCCTGGATTACCCTGGGTGTCTAGTTTGCAAAAATATATAGGTGTGCTAGGTTTCCCTAGGTGCCGGCAGAGCTAGGGTTCAAAAACTACAGCTAGGCACTTTGCAAAAAAAGGGTCATTTTTCACTGTGAAAATGTGGTGTGTTCACCTTGCGTTTTGGGCCGTTTCCTGTCGCTGGCACTAGGCCTACCCCCACAAGTGAGGTACCATTTTTCTCTGAAGACTTTGGGGAACGCGGGGTGGGTGGAATTTTGTGGATCCACGCAGCTTCCAGAACTTTCCACCCAGAAATGTGCGGAAAATGTGTTTTTTTGGACAATTTTTTAGGTTTGCAAGGGATTTTGGGTAACAGAACCTGGTGAGAGCCAGTCAAGTCACCCCATCCTGGATTTCCCTGGGTGTATAAATTTCACAAATGTATAGGTTTGCTAGGTTTCCCTAGGTGCAGGCAGAGCTAGGGTTCAAAAACTACAGCTAGGCACTTTGCAAAAAAAGGGTCATTTTTCATTGTGAAAATGTGGTGTGTCCACGTTGTGTTTTGAGCCGTTTCCTGTCGTGGGTACAAGGCCTACCCACACAAGTGAGGTACCATTTTTATTGGGAGACTTAGGGTAACACAGAATTGTAGAGCAACTGTTATTACCTATTGACTTTTGATGCATTTCTGCCTTCCAAATGAAAGACAATGTGTAAAAAAGAAGTCATTTTGAGAAATGACCTATAATTCTCATGCTAGTATGGGTACTCCCAATTTCGGAAATGTGCAAATATCTACTGTTTGTAAACGCTATATTTTGTTCACATTTCAGAAATACATAGGTGTCTTTCATACCGATTTTTCCATGTATACATTTCCCCAAAATAATTGCTATATACCCGGTACATAATAAAAAACCATTGCAAGACGCTGCTCAGTTATTGGCTCTGGGTTCGTCGGGTTCTTAGTGAACCTACAAGTCCTATATATCCCCACTACCAGAAAGGTCCAGAAAATGTAACGGTATATTGCTTTCAAACAGCTGTCATAATTAGAAGAAGTTACAGGTGAAAACGTTGACACAAATGGCTGTTTTTTTCAACTAATTTTCAATTTTCCTATATTTAACTGTTAGTTTCTGCAAAGAAACCTTGAAGGATCTACACAAATGACCCCTTGCTGAATTCAGAAGTTTCTCTACTTTTCTAAAATGTATAGCTGTCCAGGATCCATTATTGCTTTCATACCCATTTCTACCATTAACTGGAAGGAGGTTGAAAGCACAAACAATAGCAAAAATAGGCTATGTCCCAGAAAAATGCCAAAACTGTGTAAAAAAAGTTTTGGCTTTCTGACAAAAGTCTGCTTGTCCCTGAAAGCTGGGAAGATGGTGATTTCAGCACCACAACCCCTTTTTTGATACCATTTGCAGGGAAAAACCAGACGCTTTCATCTGGAGCCCTTTTTTCCCATTTTTCCCAAAAAAACAAATTTAGCTGTATTTTGGCTAATTTCTGGGTCCCCTCCAAGGGAATCCACAAACCCTGGGTACCTTTAGAATCCCCATGATGTTGGAAAAAAAGGACGCAAATTTGGCATGGATACCTTATGTGGTCAAAAAGTTACAGGGGCCTAAGCGCGAACTACCCCAAATAGCCAAAAAAAGGCTTAGCACAGGGGGGGGGGGAAAGGCCTAGCAGCGAAGGGGTTAACGGAGCACTTACGGTGGCAAAGTCTCGTATGTATCTAGAACAGTAGCTGGCCATGCCAAGGAATGAACGTAACATAGCTTGCACTGTAGCTTGATCGTTTGTCATACCCCCATCAGAAAAGATATGGTCAAAGAATTTTAGCTTTATCTTAAGGAACTTACATTTTTCGGCATTCAAAGTTAAACCTGCACTAACAAGTAAACAACACAATTGCATGAGAGCTTTAACGTGCCCCTTCTGTGTAGATCCGAAAACCAATATGTCATCACTGTAATTGAAAGCATTCATGACAGCCTGTATTATATGTCAAATGACATCTTGAAACAGAACTGCAGCTGAGGACGCATCAAAACGTAGTATTTTATATCGGAACAGACCAATATGTGTAGAAAAGGTTGTAATGTACCTGCAATTCTCCTTGAGTTGCAACTGATGATACCCTTTATTCAGATCAAGGCAAGAGAAGACCTTCGCACCATTCTATTGTGTTATCATGTCGGCAATGTGCATACCTGAATGTTGTTCTCTTTCAATTGCCTTGTTCGCTTGACGCTTCTCAACACAAATGCATACATCTCCTTCACTGCCCTTTTTGGGAACTACCACTATGGAAGAAACCCATGGCATTGGACCAGTGGAACTCTCAATTATATCATGTTTGAGTAAGGATTCAAGTTGTTTTACGACAGCTTCTTGTAAATGAAATGCAGTTTGTCTGTGTCTTTGAGCAACAGGATGGACGTCCTCATTAATGTGTAATTGTACTTTCATTGTCTTGAGTTTTCCTAACCCATGAAACAACAAAGGGAACTGACTTACTATTTTGTGATGGGCATTCATGTTATAGTTCACTCACATCAGTCCCATATCCGCAGCTGTGCTGAAGCTGAGTAAACAGGCACTTGACGCCGTACCCTGATGTACATGAATGGGTGCTTGCACTTTTGTTTTCTTGTGTTTAATCGTTGCTACAAATGAACCTTGACTTTTTAATGGCGTTGATTCAGACTATGTATACACTTTGGTTTTCGGTGGCTTAAGTCATGGCAATGGAGATAGTTCATTGTATTTCTCCTCCGGCATTATGTTTATTGATACACCACTGTCAATAATAAAAGGTATTGAGCAACCGTTTAGTGTAATCTTCGGACAATGTTTGAATGACTTTGATGCTTTTTTCATGTCGATTTTATTGGACTTGTATTTTCTTTACAAGCAGCCAGTCCAACATGCACACGTTTTTCTGAGGTAAACATCAACATTGCACAACCATCTTACTCACTTTCACTTGACACTTTTACTGAAGAACTTTTTCATGATGATTTAGATGACGATCAACTTCGTTTTGTGTTGATTTGCCTCAACTGGTGTTGTGGCTTGGCCTAGTGAGCATGCGTCGAATGTCGTTTGTGGAACGTTCGGGCGGCCATTTTGTCTTCATGCCGTGATGCACTTACTTTTTCCTTCGCTTTGCAAACCAATACAAATTGGTTCTCCTTCCCACAACCTTTGCAAATCTGTCCAGTGTCGGGACATTTACCTTCGTGTGGAAACAAAAATACACACCTGAAGCACAACTTCTCTTTCTGTGAAGACATCACTCTGTGTCCTTATGCCTTATGCCTTGTGCTTTGGCTTACTTTTCATGTCCATGACTGACTTACTCTGGGCACCTCTGGCCTCCATGTTAGCAGCTTGTCGATCAGCACGCTCTTCAGCTCTGGTAGCCATGAGAACTTGCTCCAGACTAAGAGTTTCTTCCAGCATTCGTTGTCTGAATGAACCTGACAGGCATCCATCAATCACTCTGAGATGTGTAGCTTCCTCATCATTAAATCCATTGTACTTACAGTGTTTGATGAGCGTATCTAGTCTCTCAACAATTTCGCAAATTGTTTCGCCAATTTTTTGTCATTCTTGACTGAAAATGTACCTTTCGTAAGCTACATTTGGCATTGGATTGAACTTGTGATTTAAGGCTTCTTGGATCTGACAGTATGAAATTTTATAAGCTCGCAGCATTTTCTTAATTACTTCTTTTACACCTTCACCAGAAAGATTCTTAAGGTAGTTGATAATATTCTTGTTATTTGTTTCTCCTAGGGCATCAATGCAATAATTATTTAGCTTTTTGGTGGTTTTAAATGGTGGTGGTGGTTTCAGGAAGGCGATCGGCATTGTAACCATTTATGGAACTTACTGATGTGGAAAATAATGTTCTTTCTGATGCTGCTTGGTGATCTTGTTTATGCAAACCATCTCTGAGGCCTTGCGACGGTGTGGCCTTTTAGTCAGTTTGGACGGTGTGCAGACAAAATATCTAGTTTTAAATGTCGTCTGACAGAAATATCGAGCCATAAATATCGTGAGTAAGAAATATTGACAGCAAGAATATCGTGGTCAAGAATATCGACTTAAGGTAAGTAATATCGATTTTAAAAATATTGAAGTGTTTAATATCGTTTGCAAAAATATAGGGGCCGATTCCGATCTCGCTCGGACAGCCCTCCGAGAGCTGTCCGTAGCCTTACCTTGCGACCGACTCGTACTGGGAGCCGTTCCGTCCGGGCGATGAAGTACGATGCGCAAAAGTGCCACAATTCCGAACGAGACGTAGACTACGATTCCAGCAACATTTCCCGTACGAGCCGCATATCCAAACGCCCATCCGAGTCACCTGGAAGCAGTTTCCACAATAGTTTCCGGCCGGATAAGTACTATGCGCAAATCCTACGCGCCGAACGGGTCGCCACTAGCAGCACGTCACAGCATCCGGGAGAGATGAATAGCAGGTCCGATTCGCGCCACAACACGATCCACTGCTACGAAACGGACCAACTCACAACGTGTACGAGACGGAGCAACAATCAGCAAGTACGAGACGAACCAATGATGAATCCCATCGCGCAGGTCATCCCAGTACTGTATATCTATGACCGGATCATGAACAGACGCGTACATCGCAGACGGTAAGTCAGACACCCACACAAACAAACGTCACGAACACGCGAAATGCTACACACACATTGGGGGGGGGGGGACATGCCTTCCACCAGCAAAAGCAAAACCACAGGTGTAGCATGGTCCACACCACCAGCAGTGCCCACACCTAGGGGGGGGTGCCCAGCACTACTAACATCCCCACTCCTAGGGGGCTGGATGCCCTGCACCACTAACATCCCCACTCATAGGGGGCTGGATGCTCTGCACCACTACCATCCCCACTCATAGGGGGCTGGATGCCCTACACCACTACCATCCCCACTCATAGGGGGCTGGATGCCCATCAATACCAGTACCCCCCACTCATAGGGGGCTGGATGCCCATCAATACCAGTACCCCCCACTCATAGGGGGCTGGATGCCCTGCACCACTACCATCCCCACTCATAGGGGGCTGGATGCCCTGCACCACTACCATCCCCACTCATAGGGGGCTGGATGCCCTGCACCACTACCATCCCCACGTGGATGCCCATCAATACCAGTACCCCCCACTCATAGGGGGCTGGATGCCCTGCACCACTACCATCCCCACTCATAGGGGGCTGGATGCCCTGCACCACTACCATCCCCACTCATAGTGGCTGGATGCCCATCAATACCAGTACCCCCCACTCATAGGGGGCTGGATGCCCTGCACCACTACCATCCCCACTCATAGGGGGCTGGATGCCCATCAATACCAGTACCCCCCACTCATAGGGGGCTGGATGCCCATCAATACCAGTACCCCCAACTCATAGGGGGCTGGATGCCCTGCACCACTACCATCCCCACTCATAGGGGGCTGGATGCCCTGCACCACTACCATTCCCACTCATAGGGGGCTGGATGCCCATCAATACCAGTACCCCCACTCATAGGGGGCTGGATGCCCTGCACCACTACCATCCCCACTCATAGGGGGCTGGATGCCCTGCACCACTACCATCCCCACTCATAGGGGGCTGGATGCCCTGCACCACTACCATCCCCACTCATAGGGGGCTGGATGCCCTGCACCACTAACATCCCCACTCATAGGGGGCTGGATGCCCTGCACCACTACCATCCCCACTCATAGGGGGCTGGATGCCCATCAATACCAGTACCCCCCACTCATAGGGGGCTGGATGCCCATCAATACCAGTACTTCCCACTTATAAGGGGCTGGATGCCCTGCACCACTACCATCCCCACTCATAGGGGGCTGGATGCCCTGCACCACTACCATCCCCACTCATAGGGGGCTGGATGCCCATCAATACCAGTACCCCCCACTCATAGGGGGCTGGATGCCCTGCACCACTACCATCCCCACTCATAGGGGGCTGGATGCCCATCAATACCAGTACCCCCCACTCATAAGGGGCTGGATGCCCATCAATACCAGTACCCCCCACTCATAGGGGGCTGGATGCCCTGCACTACTACCATCCCCACTCATAGGGGGCTGGATGCCCATCAATACCAGTACCCCCCACTCATAGGGGGCTTGATGCCCTGCACCACTACCATCCCCACTCATAGGGGGCTGGATGCCCTGCACCACTACCATCCCCACTCATAAGGGGCTGGATGCCCTGCACCAGTACCCCCCACTCATAGGGGGCTGGATGCCCTGCACCACTACTATCCCCACTCATAGGGGGCTGTATGCCCTGCACCACTACCATCCCCACTCATAGGGGGCTGGATGCCCATCAATACCAGTACCCCCCACTCATAGGGGGCTGGATGCCCTGCACCACTACCATCCCCAATCATAGGGGGCTGGATGCCCTGCACCACTACCATCCCCACTCATAGGGGGCTGGATGCCCATCAATACCAGTACCCCCCACTCATAGGGGGCTGGATGCCCTGCACCACTACCATCCCCACTCATAGGGGGCTGTATGCCCATCAATACCAGTACCCCCCACTCATAGTGGGCTGGATGCCCTGCACCACTACCATCCCCACTCATAGGGTGCAGGATGCCCTGCACCACTACCATCCCCACTCATAGGGGGCTGGATGCCCTGCACCACTACCATCCCCACTCATAGGGGGCTGGATGCCCTGCACCACCAGCATTCACACGCATAGGGTGACTAAGCAAACCCCCACCCCTACCATCTTTGCAAGATTCTATGTATGAGTGTGCCAAATGCCCACAACACTGATTCTGATAGTGAACATACAATGTGACTCCCATCACATGTGTGCCCAAAAGATGACTGTGGAGTTCATAACTCCAGCATCTCAGGAACATTGTGGTAATGGGTTCCAAAGCCCACATCACTACAGTGACCAGAAGGTGAGTGTGGACAAAATAATAGCCGCATCACCAGACCAGCATTTGTGCTCACTGGTCCCAAATCCACAACCAATGTAGTGGCAATGTGGTGGTTGTGTCACATACAAACATAGATTTGAGAGGCAAAGATTGCTGTGTATCACAAGAACTCCCTCTGCCATGTGCAGACAACCATTGGCCATGAGCCCTGACAATGCCCACAGTGTCCAATTAGACTATGTGAAAAGTGAGCATCATGATGCATACACACATATCTCTACGAACAGACACACAAACTGAGGAATCCTGTGGAGACTGTCGATGTTAGGTGACAAAGTCCTATACCATGGCAGCAATGGGACATACCAAACATGAGCAATGTGCAGGATGATGAGCTACAAGATGCATGGACATTAGGGAAAAACCTCCAAACTACATCGACACAATGGAACGCAAAAGCAATACCAATGCAGAGGTGCAGATGCACAAACACAGACAGGCAGACCCACACTGCATATCATACACAACACGTGTGTGTGTCTCAGTGTCCCCAGGCTAGTACACAACACATGACGGTGGGATGAACTCCAATCACACAGATGTGTCCACAGTGCCATACAAAAAGTAACTAATGAACTGGGCACCCCTTTGTGGTCAAGCATACATTGTCAGATGAGTGGTATAGCAACGTATTCATGTGACACAAGCTGGGTGGAACAGCAACCAACACAGCAAGAGACAGACCCACTACAGCACTACCCTCTAGTACCCTAATTTGTGGTGACAGTAGCCTGTACGCCAATCCCACTGTGATGACAAAGGTCTGTTTTGCCTATACTGTGGAGGACAGTCAGCTGTGCATACTGGGTCATGTGTCCAGAACAACAAACTCACATCACACCTCCATAAACACAAATCACTGGCCATGTCCTGCAACCAATGTGCAAAATGTAGGTAGGGGCCTAGACATGAAACAACTCACATGTGGCCACCCTCAACACCACACACCCTGATCTGCAACAATGTGCATCAGCTAGGCACACAGGGACTGTTGACATTGCTCAAGCACCCATTACAATCCCAGGGGTGGTGGGGGGATCTAAGGTACACAAAACTCAACACACATGGCCTGTCAACAACACCTGTGAATGTCTGCCACACTGCACAGTATGCGGAACATGGGCATAATGTGAAGACAACACGATTCATTGGGAACCCTGCCACACACCTACACCAATGAGGAACCAAAGGAGACCCACAAAGAACACATGTTGACACCTTCCAACAATGCAGCAATGACCCTGATGAGTGGGAGTAGTCACACACACATACGAGTGAGCCTCACACTGACAGATACCACATAGGGAAAACAACATGATGTTGGAAACACATAAGTGCCAATGGGAATCCTGAATGTGTCCCATGTGCGTTTGACAACATCCCCTGAAATTACAACTAAAACAGCCAGGGATGACAACCTAATGACCAGTAGTCTGCCATGCACTTACATCCCAGTAAACCCAGGGAAAAGAAGTCTGATGAACACAGGACAACTCAGCAAGTGCACATAACAGGAACATCTGCATGGAACACAGGCTGAGTCGAAAAACTGGGAAGGGAACACACACAGACATGTTCACACAACACACACCATGTGCACAGGCAATGCCACGGGATGACACAATGCCATGAGGGGTCTCCACTCCTGGGGAATGTCAGCTGTGAAAAACGTTGTTTGTGCAGGGTCCTGTCATGCCAGCACACCACTTGCACAGTGAGCCAACAATTACAACACAATGAAAGCTCTGGTCACAGCAACATGTATACGGGAGTGTCCCTTCAGTCATCTGCACATACGCAATACACATGTAGAGATAGTTGCACTGATGACACAGATGACTTGTGTACCATGGATGCACAAACCTGCCTGTCCAGTGTAGATGGGCCCAGTCAGGGAATCTCACCATGTGCCCAAATGTAAGTACAACATATGTGCAACAGTGCATGCCAAAGATGTGAAGTAGCAAACCCAAAGAGATAATCCTGGTTACAACATTTTGCAATCATTACACTCTGTAATTGCAGCAAAGGATGTCATGGATACATAGCAGAAAAGTACACATATCCCATGGACCACATGGAGTCCATCACATCAACAAATCATCCTGTTGTACCTTTAAAACACAAGTACAACATCAAGTCCATGATACTCATCATCAACATCATGTACATTAGATGCAACAACAATGGATAACAACAATTTGCTTTATTAAAAAATAAAACTCCTCAAAACTGGTAATTCGAGTCCACAATGTCAAAAGGCCAATGGCCAGTCCATTTCCCAATTCAACCAGGGTGACATGTGACAAGTTGTCACCCATTGCTTGCCTGCACTGCTACGACCAGGGGACATCTCCCCTTGGAGGGGCATACATGGGGCAGGCCAGGCACCGTAGGGACAGGATCAGGGGACAGCAGAATGGGGCAGGGGAGGGGTGGTGGGTGCTGGAGTGTCACTGGCAACTGCAGTGGAGGTGTCTGACACAGTGGGCACCGTCACAACTGCAGGGATGAAGTCAGATGGGGTGGTTGCCGGCACCACAGCAGTGGGCAGGTCAGATGGTGTGGACGTGGTCTCCACTGCAGTGCCAAAGTCAGACGGGGTGGATGAGCTCTCCACTGCAGTGCCAACCTCCAAAGTAGTGTCATGGGGTCCAGGTGAGGTGGGCAGGACAGAGGGGGGAGACACGGACTCCACACCAGTGGCAGGAACAGGCTGAGCATGTGAGGTGGGGGTGGAAGTGCATGTGGTAGGGGGGGAGGGCCTAATCATTTTGGGGATGCGGTATCGGTGTGTGGGTGAACCAGGGGATGGGTGTGGCTGGGAGACCTGTGGAGTGGTGGCCTGGGGGCTGCAGGACGGTGACTGTGTGGTGGAGCTGCAGGATTGTGGTGGGGTCTTGCTCTTCCTAGTCCGGGGGACTTGCGGATGGGGGCCTCAGTGTCCGTGCGCCTGGGGGAGGGTGTCCGTGTGGCAGGGGAACTCCCCCTGTGCGTGGTGACTTCCTCTTCCCCTTGTGAGTTGGAGCAGATGGATCGGTGGGGAAGAGGCCAAGGTCACAGAGGAAGAGCTGCTGGGAAGGGGGTTGCAGGTGAGGCAAGGGAAGGGGTTTTGGAGGGAGAGGCATCTGAGGACTGCGGAGTGCTTGTGGATGTCTGTTTGTGCGTCTGTGACCCATCCCCTGTGTGTGTGCCATCAGTCCCCGGAGTGTGCGTGCCTGTGGCTCTGGATTTTGGCTTGCGTGGCTGTGTGCTGCTTGTGTCTGTTGTGGTGCGTGCCGGTGCTGGTGTGTGTGTGCGTTGGACAGGTAGGGCAGTGGGGATTGTGGATGTGGCAGAGGGAGGAGGGGTGAGTGACTGTTGGAGGAGGGACACTGCTGACGTCTGTGTGGAGGCCATGGCCTGAATAGTCCGATGTAGGGCAGACATGTTTGATGAGATGCCCTCCATGAAGGACACCAGTTGTGTCAACAGACTGGTGTGGGAATGGAGGACACTCAGCATCGCTGTCTGCCCTACATGGAGCTGCTTCAGCAAGTCCACAGATTCCACACTCAGGGCAGCAGTGGAGACGGGCAGGGGGTGCGGTGCCTGGCACAAAGGAGACATGCTCCCTTACATGGGGGCCTCCACGGACCTCTGGGATGGGAGCAGATGGGAGGGTGGAGATGGTGGTGGTGGCGGGGACAGACTCGCTCGGTGTTGTCTGGGGTCTGCTGACACCCGCCTCCACAAGGTAGTCCTCACTGGAGATGCTGTGTTCCTCAGCCGAGGTGGTTGTAGCTGAGGTCTCCTCAGTGTGGCTCCCCTCACCCTCTGTGCCACTGGGTGCCTCCAACTCCTCTCCAGCAGACCCAGTCTGGCTCTGTGGCTCCTCTTGGTCCGTGGAGCTGTCTCCTCCAGTAGCCGAAGATGTTTCTGCAAACAATCAGGATAAACAGATACACATCAGTCACTTGTTTCACCTGAGACATCACAGTCATTACAGCACATTACAGATGACGCATTTGCCGCATTTGCTAGATATTGCTAGAAGTGCTGGCACATATTGAAAAAGACACCTGTCATTCTGCCAGTCAACCATGCCACTCATACACTTCCCTCCATGGACCCATCTGTCTGGTGCATGTAGTATGCCACTACTTATATGTGCACACATGCACCACATAGACATATCTCAGAACATCTTAAATTGTGAATGAAATGTGTCAGTACACACATATCCCATCTCCTGCCACTGACTCAGTACATGTGTCAGGATAAGGGATGGCCAAACTCATTGTCAGTAAAATGGATATGCTTCCTTCACAAGACACCATGATGTGCCCATGTATTGATGGTCAATGCCACAATAGAGTGTATGCTGTACAACTGACATAACGGCAGGATACACATTAGCAAGTGGGATACCATGCTACGGGCCAGTCTGGCTAATCAGTCATGCACTGGATAAAGTCACAGGGGCAGTGCATCCATAAATAAAAAAGTCTGCACTGTGTCACAATCATTATCATTTTGGGGAATGTAAGCCCTGCAGCTGTCAAGTGCACATGTTCCACTACTGCTACAGACATCTTAAGGCATATGATGATCCCACGTAATACAAATGCGACAGTTGAGTGACTGCAAGCACCAATCTGTGAACATGATAACATCACAGTCTGATGAGAACGAATTGAGGCTGCCTGCACTATTATGTATAATACATCATTATGCACCGTCAAGTGATCACACACCTATGTTTTTCCCCATTGTGATGATCCATTAGCCACACCTCAGCTAGCTGCCAAAACCAAAATGCTCAACACCACAGGAGTCTAAGAAGCTAGGCCACTCCAGAATGACACCGAGGCAGACACCATATTGCATATTTCACAATGAACTAAATGTAGGCTGACACACAGGAGTAGGAGCACAGAGTGTTCCTCATGTCCGGAGTAGGCATACCTGTCCAGTTCCATGTGCAACATGGGATTACCCTGAACACTAGGCATGTGTTCATGCATGTGTGACACACATGATGTACATTATTATGAGGCCCCAACATTGTCTTACCTGCTGCATGGCTGTGTGGTAAATACCCCAGACACATATGGTGAGCCAAAGCATCAATTGGAACACATATCATTTGCCCACATAGAGTACATGTCTGATTTCTGGCAATGTGCAGACACATGGCAATCAATTGCCTCACTCATGAGGACAAAACAATGCACCGGTAGCAGATGCTGTTTACAACCTTAATTTTGGACAACAGCAGGGACACACAACACAAGTGACACAAGTCACAGACTGAAAGGGCCACACCTGTGTATCAGATGAGAATGGGCTATGAACTAATTTAGGAACATGACTCCTGTTCAAGCAGACAGGAGATCTGTGGGAGTGTAACCAGGATGAAGGAGTGCAAAGAGCATGTGAGACATAGTTCACAGAAAAGGCATGCACTTACCCCCTCCTTGCTGCTGTCTGGCCTTTAACTGCCCATCCAGGTCAGGGAAGACCACCGCCAGAATCCGGTGCATGTGGGGGTCAGTGTCCGTCGTCCGCCCCTTCTGCGAGGAGGCGACAGCTTCAGCTGGACTCTGGCGATCCTCCGGGTCCAGCCACGAAGGTCCTGCCACCTCTTCTGGCAGTTGCGGATGCGGCGTCTGTAGACCCCCACAGATCGAACAGCCCGGGCAATGGTCAGCCATATCTCCTGCTTCTGATGGGCATCAACCTGTGAGGATGACAAGGATAAAAGTCCATTACCAGACATGCAACATGTTTGTGCAACACACAGTTGGATATACATGTCTTCATCACAAGGGCATATGATGTACACAGGTAGTGCAACTATGGTGATTGACAGTTGTCCTGCATTTACAAAATTGAAACATTGCCTGAGTATAATAACTGTGTCAAAATGCACTTTTCATGCACAGTACCTGTCCACTACAGGTACATACACACTTTGGGGGTAACAACTACTCAGTGAGCATGCTAGCCACTGGTGTACACAATGCCATGAGTGCCAGTCAGACAACATGCACAATGAAAAAGGCATGTGGACTGCACACTCACCTGCTCCCCTGGTGTCCCATACAGCTTGCTGTACTGTTGAAGGAGGCTGTCCAGCAGGGCCTTGTTCTCCTCCTCTGTGAAGGATGGGGCCCTCTCCACAGTACGTGCCATTCTTGGAGCCAGAGGATGCAGAGACAGCAGCAGTGGTAGCAGAGATGTCAATCTGGAGCATGTAGTGCAGGCAAGTGAGCTCTCAGGGGAACAGACAGCCTTATATCTGTGCTGCAGAGTCAGAGTCTGTCCCATGCGTCCAAAGCGATAGGTCCAACACGTTTGCATCCTATGAATCTGGCCAATCCATCGCATTGCACGGCTCGTACACGCCTTCCGGATCGTTCAAATATTTCAAACCCATTACACCAACGAGTCTGATACATTGTTGTAGGGAGCCAACTGATTTTTCAGAAAACGAATCGTACAAGGGCCAAATCCGCGTCAGTCCCCATTGCAGTCAATGTGCAAGGCGTGCGCTCGCCTCGTTCCCTAGGTGTCCGACGCGTCTTTTGAATTGGTCACCCGCGTCAGTCCCCATTGCAGTCAATGTGCAAGGCGTGTGTGCAAGGCGTGCGCTCGCCTCGTTCCCTAGGTGTCCGACGCGTCTTTTGAATTGGTCACCCGCGTCAGTCCCCATTGCAGTCAATGTGCAAGGCGTGTGTGCAAGGCGTGCGCTCGCCTCGTTCCCTAGGTGTCCGACGCGTCTTTTGAATTGGTCACCCGCGTCAGTCCCCATTGCAGTCAATGTGCAAGGCGTGTGTGCAAGGCGTGCGCTCGCCTCGTTCCCTAGGTGTCCGACGCGTCTTTTGAATTGGTCACCTGCGTCAGTCCCCATTGCAGTCAATGTGCAAGGCGTGTGTGCAAGGCGTTCACTCGCCTCGTTCCCTAGGTGTCCGACGCGTCTTTTGAATTGGTCACCCTCGTCAGTCCCCATTGCAGTCAATGTGCAAGGCGTGTGTGCAAGGCGTGCGCTCGCCTCGTTCCCTAGGTGTCCGACGCGTCTTTTGAATTGGTCACCCGCGTCAGTCCCCATTGCAGTCAATGTGCAAGGCGTGTGTGCAAGGCGTGCGCTCGCCTCATTCCCTAGGTGTCCGACGCGTCTTTTGAATTGGTCACCCGCGTCAGTCCCCATTGCAGTCAATGTGCAAGGCGTGTGTGCAAGGCATGCGCTCGCCTCGTTCCCTAGGTGTCCGACGGATCTTTTGAATTGGTCACCCCCGTCAGTCCCCATTGCAGGCAATGTGCAAGGCGTGTGTGCAAGGCGTGCGCTCGCCTCGTTCCCTAGGTGTCCGACGCGTCTTTTGAATTGGTCACCCGCGTCAGTCCCCATTGCAGTCAATGTGCAAGGCGTGTGTGCAAGGCGTGCGCTCGCCTCGTTCCCTAGGTGTCCGACGCGTCTTTTGAATTGGTCACCCGCGTCAGTCACCATTGCAGGCAATGTGCTAAGTATTCCACCCACAATAGCTTTCCATGGACACATGGGCACACCAACAACAATACAGCCTGTGACACAGTATATCAAGGGGCATGTCAGGCTGCATTACCTGTGTGTGCATATGTGGGTAAACATGTGATTTGGTATGTGTCACTTAGTGGCACCCACTCCCAGGCAGGGCAAGGTGTCATGGGGACAGATACCTTTGTGTGTTGGACACATAACCACTGTGATTGACGACTGTACAGTTCAGGGCATGAGGCATGTACACAGTTCCCGGGGTACATTGTATATGACATGTGACATACACCCTGACTCTTAGGTGGAATGGGATGTGTGTCACAGGGTGTCCCAGTGCCACAATTGTGATGTTCATCCACAGTATGTGTGCATTTGGCTACGGAGATTACTCTGATTTCATGTGCTCAATGTCAAACGGTCACCACATCCATGTGTATTGTCAATGTGAGTTGATGTGGCGTCTGTGTGTCACAGACACCATGTGTGAGATGCAAAAAACGTTGTGGCACTTCATGTGTGTGTCATGTGTGCGTTGTGGTGTGTATATGAGACGCTACATCATGATGGTGTCCTTGTGGCGACACAAGGTCCCTGTGTGTGTCTGTCCAAAACCTGTGATGTGTGGTAGACATCTGTCCTCACTAGTGACTGTGGTGTGTGTCTGGTATGTGACACTCATACTGATGTACTGTGGCAGAGCCCATAGATTGGTCACAGCACAACATGGACCTTGTTGTGTGGACCTGTAGAGCTGAGATTTCAGATGATGGGCATGTATCTGACATGTGTGCACATACACTACAGCACATACATCATGTCTTTGTGTCCTGTTGTTTCATGTGCTATTTAGCATGTACACTGGCACCTAGATAGGGGAACTGACAAACTGTCTTTGCTCATCTATGTACTGCAGGAGACCAGCTGTCCACAGACCGTTCCCTGACCTTGCCACCATGGTTGAACGTGACTGCATGCGACGGTACCGCTTCACTAGGCCACTGATTGAAGAATTGGCGGAGCAGTTGGCACCACACTTGCAACCTGGCCGGACATACCCTACTGCGCTGACCCCCAAGGTGAAGGTGATGGCAACCCTACACTTCTTTGCCACCGGTACCTTCCAACACACAGTTGCTACTGCTGGTGGGATGTCACAGACCATGTTCAGCCGTGTGCTACGAGATGTGTTGGAGGCGATGTTGCATTTCCTCAACCACTACATCCATTTCCCAACACCACAACGACTCTCTGACATCAAGGGTGACTTCTATGCCCTGGGAAGGATGCCACATGTCATTGGCTCCATTGATGGGACACATGTGGCTTTGGTACCACCACAGGCACATGAGCAGACATACCGGAATAGGAAACATTTCCACTCAATCAATGCTCTGGTGGTATGTCTGGCCGACATGACCATTTCACATGTTTGTGCACGTTTCCCAGGTTCAGCGCACGACGCTTACATCATGCGGAGTAGTCGCATCCCAACGATTATGTCACAGATGCAGCACCAGCGTGCCTGGCTTGTCGGTGTGTACTGACTGTTTACTATTGTGTGATTTTGCTAAAGTTTATTTACACCCTCTTTTAAGACTCATCTAATGTGCCATTGTCTTTATGTAGGTCTTTATGTAGGTGACTCTGGATACCCCAACATGCCGTGGTTGCTGACACCCCTCAGGAACCCTGTGACACCGGCGGAGATGCGCTACAATGAGGCACATGGTCGGAGCAGGAGAGTGATCGAGTGGACATTTGGACTCCTGAAAAGCAGATTCCGCTGCCTGGACAAGACAGGAGGGGCCCTCCCATATGCACCTGCTAAGGTGTGCAGAATCATCATAGTGTGCTGCATGCTACACAACCTGGCAGTGATGAAGAAGTTGCCTCTCATCCAAGATGACGATGACCAACCTCCACCAGCCGTGGAGGATCCTGCCCTGGGGCATGATGCCAGTGATGATGAGGGTGAGGATGATGTTCGTAGCCAGCTGATCCTCAACTTCTTCACATGAATGTGAGTATACACTGATGTGTCTTCAAAGTATTGTGTTTGCCTGATATCTGTTGGTGGTGCACTTGTGCTGCTTGAGTGTGACTGTGTGCTACTTGTCAGGATGCTTGCTGTGATGTGTCCTTTCAGGTAGTCTGTACTCCCAAACAGTGTTTAGCTGATTGATATGTTGTGTGTACGTAGTTTTGTTACATTTGTGGGCATGTATATTGTTGTTGTATGCTGTAATTCAAGGTTTTTGATTGTGTTTTCTGTCTGTCCTTCACAGGGTACTTTGGCTGCTGTATGGTGAGGTCTGAACCCCAAAACCCAGATCCTTGTTCCAGAGTGCAAGTGGTCGTTGTCCCAACCAATGATGTGCCACACACCCCTGGACTTTCCTTGTTTACAACTTGTTTAATGTTTGCTCACTGTTACGTGAGGTTAACTTGCATCAGTTGTGGAATTTTCACGTTGTGAATCTTTAATAAACCTGTGCTTCACTTTGGGATGTGCTCCGTGTGTATCTACACATCAGACAGTCATTAGCATCCTGTACCTGTGGAATGCTTGCCACTGACCCAGGATGGGTGTGGTGTATGTGCATTCCACTGTATTTCCTGTTGACATCACTTATGAGGATGAGTTAGCTGGACATGGTGAGTATGTCTTGTGTTGCCCTAGTGGTGTGTCTCCCTCATATGTGTCACATTACCATGACTCACATAACGGTGTTCACATTGCTGTGGTAGTTTGCATGCACAGTGTTCCTTATCAGATCATCATCGCCATGACACAGACAAAGTATAAATCACGACAGAGGCAAGTATTGTGTGAATGTGATTTTATTTACAGACATGTGTAAGGATGGTGAACGGAATTTGAAGTGCTGTACAATGTGATGGTAATCCAAAGTTCACAGGTGAGTTGGTAGTCTTAAGAGATGAAATGTCCAGAGTAGAATCCACAGTCATTTGCTGCATTGTCACAACTTTGACCCTCCATGTCAAGTGGGAGATTTGTGTGTCAGTCGACAAGGTTAATTGGTTTGCACACAAGGGACGACATACAGAACAGGTGTTGAGTTCCTGGGGGATATGCATGGCCATCAGCGTCTCAATTCCCCTTCTTTGGACGACCCCTCTTCTTTCTCGGGGGACCCTCATGTGCAGGCTGCTGCGGTGCAGAGGACTCTCCGCCAGAGTCCTCCTCCCTCCCTGTGGCAGTTGCGGATGTTGTGGCAACAGATGTTGTGGGCGCACAGGGAGGTGTGGACATGTTGGTGCTGATCTGGCGGAGGCATGTCAGTATGTCCCTATGCACCGCTGTTAGTTCATCCAATTTGTCCCACTTGGACTCCATCCGGGACATGTGGGAGTCCAAGCGGGCATGATGTGCAGCCTGCTGTTCTTTGATGTCCTTGAGGATCCCCACTACCTGTCCAAATCCTCCGGTGCTTTCCTGGTACGCATCTATGATGCGTCCCAGGTGTGGCTCATCATGCCGTCCAGCCCCCTCTGCAGGCTGTGTCCTCTGCCTGCCCACCCTCCCACCGCCCCTACCCACACGGGCAGGACCTGCCGTGGCCGGCACAGGCAACACTGGGACCACTTGAGTGTTTGCAACGGTGGTGTTGTCCCTTGCTTCCAGGGTGCCCTGTGTACCTGTTCCGTTGTTGTTCAGTGGCCTCGGCCTGTCCGTGTCAGCAGGGGTACTCGGTGTGGTATCAGATGTGGCAGGTGTGGTTGCAGGGGGTGCTGATGTTACTGCTGCTGGGGCTGCACGATGAGTCACACTGGAGGTGCCAGGTTGTTCAGGGCCGTCGTCCGAAGAGGACAGCGACTGATCCACACCGGTGAGCTCAGGGTCCGCCAGAGTCTGGGACTGGGACTCTTCTTCAGGTCGTGCTGTGTCCCCAGCATCCCCTGTGTTTGGAGGAGACACACAATGTATGTTATGTTTCTACCAACATCAACGTTTCACACACATGACATTTGCCACTGGACATCATAATGAGAGTCTGTACATTGCATTGTCAAAAGTTGTGACAGACTGAGGTTGATATTGTTGAAGCACTTTGTCATGGCAACCTGAAGCATTTCGATGTGCACGTCAAGCTGTGTGCATGACCAGCTCATGTATTGATCAATTGTCTGTACATGTCCATTGCTACTCAGGTTCCATCACATGCCTGACACAGCTGTATCATCCCTGTCCACATTTGTGCTATAACGATGACATACGTACAATTACACTTAGGGTATGTATCAAGCTTGGTGCATGTGTGGTGGAATTTGTTGCGTTGCTCTGTGCGTCACATTGGTGTGTCTGTGCAACATGGTCACAGTCCGGTATGCCTGTGATCCAATGTGAGATACTTTCTGGTTATCTGTGTTCCTAGTTCACATCTCATTTCAAACAAGTCATGGTGTTACCGTGCCTAATGATGTTGGTGCAGAGTTTTGTTTGTGCTAACGTCTTTTATCTTGTCTATTTCCTCCACAGTGAGAGGGATTGGGCACAGCAGCACTCTTTCTTTTCCATGCTCATGACAGTGATGGGCAGAGGTGTGTGTGTTACAGTTCTGCTGCTGTGAGTTGCATGCGTCATCCGATGCAGTCCAGGATAGTCATTGTGTTTGGATTGTCCATGACAGTGAGTGATGTGTTGTGTGAATGATGCGTACAACGCAGACCGATGTGGTATTGAAATGCAGCTCACAAATGCACATTTTGTGTATGACACCATGCTACAGTGTCAGCTATATGTGTGTGTCCATTCTAGTCACTGTCAGGTGTCCACTGTCAATGATGTATATGTGACATTGTGTGTGCTTGGTGCTATGTACTATGTCTGCATCTCCCCAATTGTCATCTACGAAACACACCTTCACAGGCAGGTCAGGGGACACCCCAGGGACACTGAATCTCCAGACAGTGGGAGGATACCTACAGTTCCAATGGCTGTGAGTGTAAATGTGTTTGAGTTGGCCAGTGCGTAGGTGTGACTTGCAGCCAATTCATACATCAGGACCATGTGTCAGACATCTTGCCAAGGCATTTACTTTTGGAGTGACTGGTCCCAGGGTGCAATTTGTTCGAGCAGAGAAGGTGTGTTTTGATGCGGCATTGATGGCATTTGGAGTCATTGCAGGACCTCCTTCACCCACAGTGGCCAGGTAATCCCCCATGTGGCATGCTTCCATTGCAGGGAGTCACAATTTACGTTCAGGCTGTCAGTCAGTAGTTTCCTGTTGTTTGTTTGAGCACAAGTCCCAGCAGGGCCTTGTGCTCCCCACAGCAGAGGCCATTGTCTGTGTTCTTGGTAGAGACTTTTCACTCACTCTCTTGTGGAGCATAATTCTAGGTGTGTATTTTGGTGTTGGTGGGAGGGGTGTGTGTGTGCAAGTACCTGCTGGTAGATGTGGTCAGAGCAGGCAGTACTCCTCCCCCAGTCCAGTTATCCCACCATGCAGCATGCTTCCATTGCAGGGAGTGTAAGTTACCTTTCAGGCTGTCAGGCATTGGTGTCCTGTTGTTTGTTTGAGCCCAAGTCCCAGCAGGGCCTTGTGCTCCCCACAGCAGGGCCTAGTGTCAGCCATCTTGGCAGTGCTTTTGCACTCCCTGTGAGGTGAGCATGGTTCAGTGGGAGCTTGCTGGGACATGTGGGTGGGGACTGTTGGCTGTGACTTCAACTCCCATCATGCTTTTGGCTACACCCACCTTCCCACAATAGCTGACCTTACTTCCTGTGAAGCTTTTTCCCTATGTGGTGGTGTGCCTGTGCTGACAAGTTGGCAGGCAGTGTTGTCCTGGCGTTTGTTTGCACAGAGGTACCAACAAGCCCATGTGCTTCACACTGCAGAACCCAGTGTGTTAAATCTTTGTGGGATATTTAAATGGATTCTGAGGGAATGCATTATACCAGGTGGGTTGTGTTGCGTTTGTGTTAAGGGGTGTGTGTGTGCAAGTACCTGCTGGTAGATGTGGTCAGAGCAGGCAGTACTCCTCCCCCAGTCCAGTTATCCCACCATGCAGCATGCTTCCATTGCAGGGAGTGTAAGTTACCTTTCAGGCTGTCAGGCATTGGTGTCCTGTTGTTTGTTTGAGCCCAAGTCCCAGCAGGGCCTTGTGCTCCCCACAGCAGGGCCTAGTGTCAGCCATCTTGGCAGTGCTTTTGCACTCCCTGTGAGGTGAGCATGGTTCAGTGGGAGCTTGCTGGGACATGTGGGTGGGGACTGTTGGCTGTGACTTCAACTCCCATCATGCTTTTGGCTACACCCACCTTCCCTCAATAGCTGACCTTACTTCCTGTGAAGCTTTTTCCCTATGTGGTGGTGTGCCTGTGCTGACAAGTTGGCAGGCAGTGTAGTCCTGGCGTTTGTTTCCACAGAAGTACCAACAAGCCCATGTGCTTCACACTGCAGAACCCAGTGTGTTAAATCTTTGTGGGATATTTAAATGGATTCTGAGGGAATGCATTATACCAGGTGGGTTGTGTTGCGTTTGTGTTAAGGGGTGTGTGTGTGTGCAAGTACCTGCTGGTAGATGTGGTCAGAGCAGGCAGTACTCCTCCCCAGTCCAGTTATCACACTATGCAGCATGCTTCCATTGCAGGGAGTGTGAGTTACCTTTCAGGCTGTCAGGCATTGGTGTCCTGTTGTTTGTTTGAGCCCAAGTCCCAGCAGGGCCTTGTGCTCCCCACAGCAGGGCCTAGTGTCAGCCATCTTGGCAGTGCTTTTGCACTCCCTGTGAGGTGAGCATGGTTCAGTGTGAGCTTGCTGGGACAGGGGGGACTGTTGGCTGTGACTGCAACTCCCATCATGCTTTCTGCTACATGCACATTCCCAGCAGCCCAACCTTCCTTCATTTTGACTCAGCTTTCCTGTGAGGTGGTGTGACGTTGTTGGCGAAATGGATGACTGTGTTTGTTGGTGATTTATGCTAATGCCTTGCAGTATTTGTCGTTAGGTTTGTACATGTTATGTCGTAGTTCCATTTTACTGTGGGATGGCAGGTATTGTGTTTGGGTAACTGGCATACACATCACAGGATACTTGCCTTTATGTTGCTATGGCTTTGCTGGCAGGAATTGGTTTAACAGTCCCCTTGAGAGTGATATATGTGTATTGCCGCACAAAATTGAGTATATTGTTTGTGTACTCACCAGGCTCTGGTATTCCTGTTAATCCATGGATGCTCTCCGGTGGTAGGATGGCCCACACCTTCTCCTCCAAGGTCCTGAAGTGCGTTGGTCTGGCAGGAGGGCCACCGCCAGTGTCTGTGCTCAAGGCGTGCTCCCTGTTGATGAGCTTCTTGACCCTCCTGCGCACATCATAGTACCTGTTCTGTATGTCGTCCTTTGTGCGCCGACAAGGAGCTTGTGCGTTAACCTTGTCGACAATCCTCTCCCACATCTTGGTTTTCTGTGACATGGGGGTCTGTTGGACCAATGTGCCAAACAACTGTGGCTCTACCCTGAGTATTTCGTCTATCATGACTTCCAACTCACTATCTGTGAACTTTGGATTCTTCTTGGGGGGCATGGTGCTGGGTGGTTGTGGTGATTGATGTGTGTGTGAGGGTGTAAGTGAGTGTGGTGGGTGTGAGTTTGTCAGTGAATATGTGATTTGGTTTTTGAGTGGTGCAAATGGTGTAGTTGTTGTGTGTTGTGTGAGTTGTGGTGTGTCTCTGCAGTGTGGTGGGGTTGTCTGCTGTCCTATGCCTGTAGTTTGCAAAGGATCATGGTAGGGATTTCTGGCCTTTATATAGTTGGAGTTGTGGGTGTGTCTTTGTTCCTTTTTAAAAAAAATTATTTATAAATTGGCTGTGTCATTGTTTTTTTTTGTTGTCTTATTTCCTTTGCTTTTGTTGTGCATGATGGAGACGTTCGTTTGACCGGGTCAGACGCTGCCTGTGGCTCGCGCAGGGTGACCCGAGTCTGTCACACTGAGAATCTGCTGTTTTTCGACATTGGTGTACGCCTCGGACGCAAAGGGCTCTATTGTTTGCTAGTCACTATTTGCTGTACGTCTCGGTTTTCATGCTCGTGCTCCGTGCGAGTCGGTCACGTTTCACACGTATTGCATCGTACTACGCGGCTCGTGCATCGCGGGTACGTTTCGCTTGCGTCAATTCCTAATGCGTGTCGGTCTGTACGATTCCCGGTCAGTTTACGGGCGAATCAATGATTTCCGAATGGTTCGGTTGTGCGGTTTGTGTTCCGTGCGGGTGGGTTGTAATTCACACACAAGGCATCGTACTGCGCGGGTCGTACGGCGCAGGTCCGTGTTGGTCGGTCTCCATTCCAGGTCCGAGTCGGTCGGTACGGTTTACGACCGGAATCAGAATCGGCCCCATAGTTGTTTAAATTATTGATTGTTTAATTAGTGTTATGTATTTTAGTATGTATTTTAAATGTATGTGATGTATTTTTTTGTATAAGAATTGTTTATATTTTTTAATATATGTGATACATTTTTAGTAGTTAATTTTATTTTAATTGAATTTTGCATTTTTTAGTTCCGTAGCGGGTTGTGGGTTTATAGGGGAATAGGGTGGGAAGTAATTTAATTATATTAAATTAAGGATAATTTTTATTTATCAATATTTATTTAATTGAGATGTTATGGTGTTAATCGTGTAAAGTAATTTATTATTAATTGATTAATAATTGGTTGTTAATTAATATTAATTAATTAATTGGTAATTAATTATGGTAATTGTGTAATTAATTTTAGGTGTGTGTTTTGGTGTTTTTAGGGGTAAAGGATGGGAAGTAATTTATTTTTGATTAATTAATTAATAATTGGTTGTTAATTATTATAATTATTTAATTGGTACTTAATTATGGTAATTGTGTAATTAACTTTCGGTGTGTGTTTTGGGGATTATAGGGGTAAAGGGTGGGAAGTTATTTATTTTTGATTAAGTAATAATTATTTGTTAATTGATATTGATTAATTTATTTATAATTAATTATGGCAATTGTGTAATTAATTTTAGGTGCGGGTTGTGGGGTTTATAGGGGTAAAGGGCAGGAAGTAATTAATGTTTAAATAATTAATAATTAGATGTTATTTAATATTAATGTATTAATTGTAAATTAAATATGGAAATTGTGTAATTACTTTTAGGTGTTTCTTGTGGGGTTTTATAGTGGTAAAGGCTGGGAAGTAATTTTTGTTTAAATAATTAATATATAGTTAATTATTGTTAATTAATTGATATTTATTTTGGGTAATTGTTTATTTTTTTGTGTGTTGTTTTTACTTTTAAAGGGGTAAAGGGTGGGTATTAAATACATTTTACTTACTTTATAATTAGTTGTTTAATAGTAATAGTTTTTAATTTTAAAATAAGTTTTAATTGTGTAATTTATTATTTTATAGTTTAATTTAGGTGTGTAGTGGGGATTATAGGGTTAAAGTGTTGGAAGTTAATTTTTATTAGTTTTATTTTATTTAAATTAATATTTCTTTAATTGGTAATTAATTATGTTAATTATGGAAGTACATTTTTAAAATTTAGAAGTGTGTTGTGATTTTGTGGTGTTATAGGGTAGGAAATAAAATTTTAAAAATTATGTAATAATGTTTTTGTTTGTAAATACTTTCTAGTTAAAAATATTTTTTTTGTGAGTTTATTTTAATTTTGTTATGTAATATTTGTAGGTATTTGTCATATGTGACTAATATTACAATGTGTTTTCTTATTTTTATTTTTTTATATTAAATATATTTGTATTTTAATTTTTAACATTTATATATTTATTTTTATAATATTTTATTTGTTTTTTAAATATTTTTTTAGTTTTTATTTTTGAACTGACTGGAGTGTGAATAGTAAATTTTATCCCTCTGCTATCCAACACTTTCCCTACTGTTGCACTCACTGGAGTGAGAATAGTAATTTTTACCCCTCCGCTATCCAACAATTTCCCTACTGTTGCACTCACTGGAATGGGAATAGTAATTTTTACCCCTACGCTATCCAACACTTTCCCTACTGTTGCACTCACTGGAGTGGTAAGGGATCCCATATTGGAAGAGCAGTTTTCGGCATTGGCCATCCCGCATCAAGAAGAGAGCAAATGGGGCAAACAAACTAAGCAAGCAAAGGAACTTTTAAAGGATTTAGAACACCTGAACCTGGTGGCACTAAATGGTCACTTCCCAAAGGACCGCCCGCCGGCAGCAACTTTTCATAACGCATCAGTCAGCACAACAATAGACTATACATTTTAGTGCGGAGGTGTGGTGCAGCGGCCAGGGCAGCTGACTTCGGAGCACAGGGTTCACGGTTCGATCCCCGGCTCCGGCGGCAGCTCAGCTCAGCACCGTGTGACTCTGGGCAATAGCTCACTTAATTTCCACTACGGCCCCCAGCGCCTTGAGACCCGTAAGGGTGAGTAGCTGCGCTATATAAAAACGGACTCACATTTTTTTTTACATTTACTTTTTCGTCATTGCCGCTGGCCAATAAAATCGCCGATTTCCAAATAGGGACAATGGATGCTAGCGGCCACTTACCCCAAGAGACCACGCTAAATATACAAGGAATAATGCCAACCCTGCCAGTAGGGATCCCGAGTGTAACTTGCACAGTTAAACATAAAAGAATAAAATGCAATACCCGCAACCTGGAAGTCTTCGAGGGTGAGGCAAAAAACCTTTGGGAAAAAGGCAAAACGATGAATGACAGTATCTTAACCCGCTGGGAAACCTTCACTAACAGCCTTGGGGGAGCCCACTCAATCAGAGAAGACACCCGTGTAACAACTAAAGGACAATAACAAAGAAGGCCAACCCCTGAATCATAAGGTAACGATTTGACAACCGAGCAAAAATCCAGCCTAAGGTCCCTCAAGAGAGACATAAACAGATTGCGCGGCGGATACGCCAAACAGGCCCAGAAGAGGCCACCCAAGAGGAATTAAGACACCTAATTATCACTAAGAAGAAAATCATTTGGCACATAAAAAGGGAGTCAGAAGACAAGCTATGGTCAAAATATTGCATGATGCTAGAACAAATAACAGTGCAAGGTTTTGGAGTACAGTGAACAGCCTCCAGAACCCAAGAGCACCTAGCATCAACTCACATCTGACAGAAGAAGCATGGGCCGACTATCTCTGGCATCACTTTAATATAACACCATCGCCCATTGCGAATGAGCCTCAAAAAGCCAGCAGCCCTACATCAGACCGGGCTACACCACCGGAGCCAGAACCCATGGTCTTCATGGAAAAACAGATCATGGAAAGGATAGCGAAAGCATAGACAGAGGGTGCTCTGGGTCCTAATGGGATTCCACCTATCCTGTATAAGCAAGACCCGGAATATTGGGCAGCAGCATTATTGCCACTGTGTAAACAGATTTTAGAAGTGGGAATCATTCCAAACTCGTGGAAGGGATCAATTATATCACCAATCCACAAAAAAGGCAGCAAAACGATGCACTAAACTACAGGCTTGTTGCCTTAATAGACAACGATGCCAAATATGCGGGCCTCTTACTGGATGAACTTACTGACTGGGCAGCAGAAAAGGCAGTAATTCCTATTCATCAAACAGGCTTTTGCAAACACACTGGTACAACAACAAACATACTCGCCTTATCACTTCTAATAGATGCTGTCAAATCTGCCAACCACCCTCTTTTCATCTGCTTCATTGATTATTTATCTGCCTTTGACAACATCAATAGGAACAAATTATGGATTAAGCTATCAAAAAGAAAAACTCCTTCGGCTTTATTGTCCCAGCTGATTACACTCCATACTGACACGTGGGTTCAAATCAAGCTGGGAGTCGGCAACTGTCTGTCGAGAAAAGTTCAGACGACTAAGGACCTCAAACAAGGCTGCGTCCTGGCCCCGACTTTGTTTAACCTTTTTATGTCAGATCTCTCCCCCGAGCTAGATAACTGCAACTCCCATGCTCCTAAACTGGGTAGTTTTAAACTCTCAAACTTACTCTACGCCGACGATATTGCCTTAATCAGTCGCATGCTGATTGGTCTACAACATCTGATCAACACAGCGTATAGCTACTCGGCTACAAACGGATTAAGTATAAACTTAGAGAAAACTAAGGTGATGGAAATAAACTCGAGGAGGTCCACACACAGACACCGCTGGCTACTAGGAGGCTCCCCATTGGAAACTGTGGAAGAATACAAGTACCTGGGCGTAATAGTGGATAGCAAAGGCACGTTCCAGCTACAAAAAGAAACAATAGTTGGGAGAGGCACTGCAACGGCGGTAGCACTAAAAAACCTTAAACTCAAAATAGCGGGCCCAAGCCTCACACCTTTGCTACAGGTGATTCAAGCAAAACTCATACCCTCCATCACCTATGGAAGCGAATGCCTACGAGGAGGCGATGCGCGGATCCTGGACAGTACAGCAGCCAGGGCAATGAGAATTATAGTTAGACCTCCTAAATATACATCTCCGGCACAAATAAGGCTTGAATTCGGCCTAAGAAACCAACAAGTAGCGCGGAAGGGCACCTACGCCAAATGCTGGCACAAAATAAAGGGAGCTGATCCGAAGACTCTGAACACCTACCTCTGGAAAGAGCTCGAATTCAAAAAAGGCAGCGCGGGAATGGCTTATTTACCGAATTCTATAGACAGCCTGACTCTACGAAATCCATTCGAGAGCATTGGATCCCATAATGCTTTTAAAAAGCTGTTGAATAAAACAGTAAAAATTATTTCATCAGTGGAAGATAAGGCGGCGCTAACGAAAAGGGCACATGGTTGGTTCGTTCTACAGAGTTACACTAGAGGCTCGCCTCAACCCTACTTAGGCGCCGGCTTCACGCGGTCTACAAAGGAGAAATACCTTCAACTAAGGTTGGGCATCCTCCCATCACTGTTTCATCTGCCTCCGTGGAAACGCCTACAATCAACAAATAACTGCCGTCTATGCGGTGATCCAAATGAGGATATGATACACCTGCTATGCATATGTAGGAAATTGGAGAATGAACGAAGATGCATATTAAACCTGCTTTGAAGAAAAAGGGAATAAGAACATGTAGGCAGGCAGTTAAGGCATGCTTTGAGGGTGAGGATCTCCAACTAGCCTGCCGCCTTGTCCAATTTCTAGACAAAGCAGAAAATGTTTTAACTTCTAACTTGGAGACACTTGGTAGGGCCATCATATGACTCACCTAAACTCTACCTGCCTTGGTGGAAGGACCGGATAGAATCTGTACCCGCTCATCTCACCCACTGGGAGATATCCAGCGTCCGAGTGCCTGCACTATCTGCAATGTACAAAAAGCAATAATCTTAAAGCTTTTAACAGACCACTTGTAAAACCAATAATTATGGGCCGGCACAAGTTACCACGCATATAAGGGCTCAAACTTTAAACAACTCAGCGATTATTGTTTTATCAAAGTGTATTTTAAAATAGGGTCTTATCATATTGTACTTTTTTGACCTATTGTTTCACATTTGCAATGGTTTTTAGTAATCACGCAATAAAGGTTATCTTATCTTATCTTACTGTTGCACTCACTGGAGTGGGAATAGTAATTTTTACCCCTTTGCTATCCAACACTTTCCCTACTGTTGCACTCACTGGAGTGGGAATAGTAGTTTTTACCCCTCCGTTATCCAACACTTTCCTTACTGTTGCACTCACTGGATTGGGAATAGAAATTTTTACCCCTACGCTATCCAACACTTTCCCTACTGTTGCACTCACTGGATTGGGAATAGTAATTTTTACCCCTTTGCTATCCAACACTTTCCCTACTGTTGCACTCACTGGAGTGGGAATAGTAATTTTTACCCCTACGCTCTCCAACACTTTCCCTACTGTTGCACTGACTGGAGTGGGTATAGTAATTTTTACCCCTCCATTATTCAACACTTTCCCTACTGTTGCACTGACTGGAGTTGGAATAGTGAATTTAATCCCTCCGCTATCCAACACTTACCCTACTGTTGCACTCACTGGAGTGGGAATAGTACATTTTACCCTTTCGCTAGCTAACACTTTCCCTACTGTTGTACTCATTGGAGTGGGAATAATAATTTTTACCTCTCTGCTATCCAACACTTTCCCTACTGTTGCACTGGCTGTATTGGAAAATTTAAGTTCAAATATTTTTTAATAGTTTAATGTTTTAATTTATTATAGAATGTTTCTTTTCTTATTGTTGTGGTCTACTTACCTTTCTTTCCCTTCTTCCTCCATATTCCTACCTTGCCCTTTTTCCCTTTCTATCCCTGTTGCTACGATGTGTCTCTACATTCCATATGTCATCATTTGACTACAGAATGTAATGTTCTGAACTGATCTCAGGCAGTTGGGGCTGAGCTGCTGTCTGAGCTGGTGGTCTTATACTTGGATCTCTGAATAAATCTACTTAACCTTCCTGAGTGTACCTGGACTTCCTTACACTGGCGACGAGTTGTACCTGCGTGGGGACAGGATTTGATGACCACCAGTTCCCCATCGAACCCATTTTCTCTACTGCAGCATTAACTTTTCACTAATTTGAAATCTCACGGACTACGAGATTCAGGTACTGTCGGAGATTAACTCATACCCTGAGTTCGTTGCGCGTTTTCTGAAAGCATTCCTAAACTAATTCTGCAATCTGGCCTGAAGCAGTTCAGTGCGAACTAGTGTATCCCGGTGTTCACGACCGCTGCGTGAACTCTGCATTGTTGTGTAATATTGGACCCCTTCCACAAGAAATTGCTAGTAAAGCGCCTTGTGACCTTCTCGCACGAAACTGTTTGCACTTTGGATTGCGCAATCTTGGGTGCTGTTTGGGTTTATTCTGCGATGCACATAGATTGTGAAATGTCCTTGCAAATGAATGCGACATCACTTCACCATTTCAATTGAAATTGACTGGTTTTACGTTGTGAGTGAGATCATCACGAGAGATGTTTACCAGCCCCAAGCAACGGCTATCAGCATCTTTTGAATTTCACTCGAAGTCTCTTACCTCACTGTCTTCCTGAAGTGGGATTCTATTCTTCGTGGGAGCTCCATGCTGTGACGTCCGTCTTCGCCCGAGACGCTGCACTGCATTCTACGCGGATGACGCCGTGTTGCATCTACGTGCCGGGAGCCACCCGGCGTGACGCGGACGACGTGCCGCCATCTTGTGGTTGCACTATTTAGTGCATTTCGCCAATCGCATTTCTGCCAATCACGTTCTGCGCTTTTGCTGTGACAATATCATGAGGTGTTTCTCAAGTTTCCTTGGCGCGGCAGTGAAGAGCACACCTTTGCTCGTTATCTCGTTGATTTAGATGGTGTTTTACATGATTTGCACTACAAGTAAGTTTTTGGTCTTTTTGGCGTGTCAGTGATGCGCACACTTTTCCTTTAATACAGCTGTGTACTCTATGGTTTGGATCAATTTTTGTCAGCAGCGTATCTGTGATGCGCTCACATTCAAGTGGATTTTACATACATCACTCTTACTTGAACTTATTTCTATCTCAGATACTGTTTTTTTTGGTGTTGTTTTGAGTGTTAAAATTACCTGTACGAATTCCTAATTTTGGACATCAACAGTGCGTCACCATATGTTTTTTTTTTCTACTCCATTGTTATCAAATTCTTTTTTTTTTTTAAAAGATGGCTTCTTCTAGTATGTCTCAACCACCACAATTTCTCTCGGATGTAGGTGATCCCATCTTACCTTGGAAGAGATGGAAGCCTTTATTTGACTCTTATTTGTTAGCTATTGGGGGAGAAAAGTTTTCAGCTTTAAGGAAACAAGCTACATTATTACATAACTTGGGAGTTGAGGGCAGACATGTTTATGACAGTTTGGATGAAATTATTTTGGGACGTGGTGAGGGTGAACCTGAGAATGTATATGATATGTCTGTTATGATGCTTGAAAAACATTTTGGTTCAAAAATTAATGTGGTTTTAGAACGCCACAAGTTTTTTTCTAGAGTTCAAGGTAAGCAAGAGAAGATTGGCAGCTATGTGGCTACTTTGAAAATGTTGGCTCGTACATGTGAGTTTGAACAACTCACTGATTCTCTTGTAAGGGATCAGATCGTTAGGTGCACCAATGATGTAAAGGTTCAACAAAAACTTCTTGCTAAGAATCCAGACCTCAAAGAAACGTTATCTATTGTTGAAAGCATGGAAAATACAAATATGTGGGTGCGCGAAATGAAAGTAGAGAAGAGTAGTGATGTCACTGTAGAGGAGAAAGCTATTCATGCGGTTAAGAGGGATGATCTCAAAAGGGATGATGCTAAGGGGGCATCCAAGGGGACTCATAACGAAGATAAAAGCCTTCTGACCTGGAACACACCAGTTCTAAGTACAGATTTCCTGATTCAGAACGCTCTGGGTCCAAGAATAATAGACCTGGTTTTAAGTGCTTTAGGTGTGGGAGTGACAATCACCTGCCCAACAGCCCCAATTGTTTTGCAAGATCAGTTGTTTGCAACAAATGTGGAAAAAGGGGTCATTACGCACGTGTGTGTCGTGGTAACCGGAACCAAATGGTACGTTGTGTTGAAGAGGAGAGAAAATTTGTGTGTAGTGTAAAAGAGGACGGAGTTGTGGATGGTGATAAGCTGGACATGCCTGTGTGTGAGGTGTTAATTGGTGATGAACGTTTTCCTGTTTTGGCTGATTCGGGGTCACCTTACACCATGGTGGGTGATGCCAATTGGGACTCTGTTTTTGGCCTTGACAAAGCTGAACTGTCTCCTCCCGACATCAATCCTGTTGGATATGGTGGAATCAAGATTGATGTTTTGGGGTATGTTGTTAAGAGAATTCGGTTCAAGGACAGAGAGACTGTGGGGAAGGTGTATGTAGCAAAAAGGGGGATAATCTACTTGGGTGGAGACACCAAAGAGATATGGGGATCACCTTGGATCCCAATTCACCTGAGAAAGTATTGCTTTTATCCTCTGGGTCATTGACTGATGATGTTAGTTCACAGTTCTCCAAAGTTTTTTGTGATGGTTTGGGTTTGCTCAAACATTGTGAGTATAAAATTATTCTGAAACAGAATGCCCAACCTTTTGTTAGCAAAGTGAGGAAAGTTCCCCATATGATGATGGATCCTTTAGATCAGGAACTCAAGAGATTGCTGGCTGCGGGTGTTATTGAAGAGATTGAGTGTTCTGAGTGGTTGGCCCCCATTGTTTTGGCACCCAAAGATGGGGGCAACAGTGTTCGCATGTGTGTGGACTTACGCGGATTGAATAAACATATTTGGGTGGACAGGCAACCTTTGCCAAACATTTCTGAGACTCTTGCTCTGATTAAAGATGCTAAGTGTTTTAGCGTCATGGACCTATCATCTGCATACCACCAAGTTTTACTGCATCCAGATTCCAGGCATTTGACATCATTTGTAACGCCTCTGGGAGCCTTCAGATTCATTCGCATGCCCTTTGGCCTTGCATCTGCTGCGGCCTGCTTCCAGAGGGTAATGAATAAAGTCTTGGAGGGATTGTCTAAAGTTCTCATTTTCCAGGATGACATTCTTGTCTACGGGAAGGATCAGCAAGAACATGACAAACAGCTGTGGAAAGTTTTACAGCGACTTCAAGATGCAGGTCTGGTCATTAAAAAAGAAAAGTGCAAATTTCGTGTGACCTCTGTAAACTATTTAGGACACACAATTTCTGGTGAAGGGATCAGTCCTAAATTGGATCTTGCCGAAAGCATTGTGAAGGCACCTGTACCTGTTATCAAAGATCAAGTTCGATCGTTTTTAGGGTTGGCAGAATTCTGCTCCAAGTTCGTTCCGAACTTTGCGTGTGTCTCTTCTCCCCTCAGATTGCTGCTCAAAAAGGAGCTCAATTTTCATGGTCTGATGATTGCGCTTCTGCTTTCAACTCCATTAAAAGTGTGATTGGTCGCATGCCTACCTTAGGGCATTTTGATGCTTGCAAAAAAACTATTCTGTCCACAGATGCCGGCATGTTGGGTTTGGGGGCGGTTTTATCACAAGTTGTGGATGGTGAGTCCAGGATAGTTGCTTTCGCTTCTCGCTCACTCAGGGGTGCTGAGGAGCGTTACTCGGTGATTGAGCGAGAGGCGTTGGCAGTTTTCTGGGCCATCCGTCACTTCAAGTTTTATCTTTGGGGCATCCCTTTGGTTGTGAGGACTGACCATCGTCCCTTATGCCAAATTTTTACATGTAGAGAAGTTGACAATATTTCTCCTAGAATCAAACGTTGGATGGAGGGGTTGTCTGAGTTTAATTTTATTGTTGAATATGTGCCTGGACAAAAAAATACTATTGCAGATTGTCTTTCCAGGTTACCCTTAGATCAATGTGGTGTTGAAGTGGATAATTCCCTTGTAGCATGGGTGCATGAGTCGGCAGTTAGTTCTGATGAATGGTCTTCTGCTTCCCGGAGTGACAGCGAGTTAGAAATGGTCAGAGAATTTTCAGTCAAGGGGTGGCCAGTAGACAAGGATGTGCCTGATTCTCTTAAATGTTTCCTTAATGTTAAAGATGAGTTGTGTGTTTTTGATGACAAGTTGTTGAGGGGTAATCGAGTGATACCTCCTCGTGACCTTAGGTCCAAGCTTATCAACTTAGCCCATGAGGGACATCTTGGGAGGAATCTGACCAAGGCCAGGGTTCGCGAATGGTACTGGTGGCCGACCATGGATCGGCAGGTTGAAGAGGTTGTCAAGGACTGTTGGGAATGTGCGTACAGCGACAAGAGCAAAAAGACTCGAACTGCACCACTCTCGCCTGTGGAAGTTCCCTCTGAACCATGGTCCAAGTTGGGTTTGGACATTGCTGGGCCCTTTGAGTTATTTGCTCGTGATGAGCGCTATGTGCTGTTATTGGTAGACTACACTTCCAAGTGGGTTGTTACAAAATGTGTGCCTGTTGTCAACTCTAGAACTGTTATTGAGTTTCTCTCTGAGGAGTTTTCCAGAGAAGGGGTTCCCAAGCACCTCATCACTGATAATGGGGTCCAATTTATCTCACATGAGATGAACACATTCCTAAGAGAATTATCCATCACTCACTTCAAGACGGCTTTGTACTCGCCGCAAGCCAATGGTTTGGCTGAAAGGATGAATAGGTTGGTCAAGTCTTGTGCTCAGAGAGCGTTGCAGACTAGGTCTTCCCTCAAAAAGATGCTCAGAGAGACATGGTGGGCTCACCGCAATACACCCAATTGTTTAACTTCTGTCTCTCCTTTTTCAATTTTGAGAGGCAGGAAACCTTATGATAAATTGAGCCCTGCTTGGTTAAGATTGGATGTGAATGATGTGAAGATGAATGAGGATGTTGATTCCAGACGGAGACAGTACCAGGAAAAGTACAAGAGCAGGTTTGATCAGAAAAATTCCTCTTTTCTCGAACGCTGGTGTGTTGGTGATGAGGTGTTGATCAGAAATCCTGGCTTTTTGAAGAAGGGTCGTTCACGGTTTATGGGGCCTTTTGTCATCAAGGAGGTCAGGAAGAATGTTGTCGTTTTGGATTCTGGTGAAGTGTGGAGCATGTCTAGGTTAGTTAAATGGCGACATGGTTTCAATGCTCATGGATCACGTGATCAAGATTTGGTTTCAAGAGAATCTGAGCGTCCTGATGTTGCATGTGATGTGCCTGTTTCCGACTTTCCTGATCTAGGAAGTCACAGGAGGTTGAGATGCAGACCGACCTGGCACAAAGACTATGAAATGTTCTAGATATTTATGGTTGCTACACTTGCAGTCTGTTTCACTGCGGTCAAAAAAAAAAAAAAAAAGGGGAGTAAAACTGTTCTAGTTATTTATGACTGTCACATTGTATATTTTGGATTTCTCTAGAGTTCAAATCTTGTTATTGTAATTTGCAATATTGTTTTCTTTTTGTTGCATGGGAGGGAGATGTGTTGTGGTCTACTTACCTTTCTTTCCCTTCTTCCTCCATATTCCTACCTTGCCCTTTTTCCCTTTCTATCCCTGTTGCTAGGATGTGTCTCTACATTCCATATGTCATCACTTGACTACAGAATGTAATGTTCTGAACTGATCTCAGGCAGTTGGGGCTGAGCTGCTGTCTGAGCTGGTGGTCTTATACTTGGATCTCTGAATAAATCTACTTAACCTTCCTGAGTGTACCTGGACTTCCTTACACTTATAATTTCAATTATTGATATATATATATATTTACATTTTTTAATATCATTTTAAACTTATACAATAAATTAACATTAATAGTTTAATAATTGTTTTAAAGTAAATACATATATATGTATAAATTATTATGTTTGTGTGTTTAACTTTTTTTAATTAGGTTTATTTGTTATATTTTGTTAAAATGTATATTAAATGTATTTTATTTTGTTAAAATTAATTTATTATTTAATATATTTAATATTTATTATTTTATTTTTTATATAGATATACATCAATATTTTGTACAACTATATTTTTTACATCGATATTTTTTAGTAGATATTTTTGTACTTACCTGTTTAAGTATAGGGAGTCAATATTGTTGTAGTCTATATTTTTTCATCGATATTTGTGACATCGATGTTTTGTCATTGAACCATTTTGGACAGTCTGTGGAACATTGACCCCCTCTTCATCCCCATTTGAGCCCTTCACTTTCCTGGAGACCTTTGGAGTTGTTCTGAGCCGTCTCCCGGCAGCTTTGGTGGTGTGACGCTTCGGGTATGGATGGCTCCGTCACCACAACCCCTGGCACTTTTTCTCAGGCCACTTCACCCAATGCTGTGGTATGATGACTCAATAATCAGTTCTGGTGAGCAGATTACTGTTTTTTGTCTCTGAATCCCCTTGCTTTTAGGCGTCTCTTTGTACTGTCTGACACCTGGTTAATTTCTGCCTCGCAGTGTTATCACTCCATATGATGTATAGCTTTAGGTTGCCTAGTAGCGCTATACCTCTCTTTATGGCCATAGCAGCAGGTTCTTGGGCAACAATGTGTAAACTTCTTAGTGAAGCTTTCATTATCTTCAAATACTTCACACTGGATGGATTTGAACTTTGACTCCACATATGCCAAACGTCGATTCTACACTGCAACTGAGGCACAAGTGGCATGCGCAAGCAGTTTGCTGGACCATGCCAAACTCTCTGGGAGAACACTGTAGATCTTCAGATTACTTATCCACTATCTCGTCGCCAGTTGTAGTGTCCTCCACAGCCTGGGCACCCACCAATGACTATGCCACACATGGAGCTTATATTTACACACCTTTATTCATGTGCGTGTGACCATGAACTTAACATTCTAAACCTGCATTCACTTTACTACGCTCTAAGACTTATGTCACAGTTCAATGGAGTCCATTGGGAGCCAAAAGGGTTCCGTCATTGCTAACACACATGACACTACAATAGTATTGTCTCACTCTTGAGTGTCTAAGGAGTGCCTGTGACATAAGTTGCAGCTGTCATCTCTGTATCTGAAAATTTGACGTTTGGAACTCATGGCAAATCAAATGTGACATTTGTGAGGACATCGCCATACCCTACTGAAAGGGTAGAAATCTATGTGGGCTGTTGCACTAAATAAATAAAATGAAAAATGCACACAAATTGAGCTTTTAATTCTGTTGTTACGGGCATTGGACCAGATGCCATTTGATTGACAGGTTCCCCTTTCCAATCTGTGAATATTGTACCTCTTTGCAAGACTTTCTTTTCTATCCCAAAACCAGAAGGTTACATGGCTAATGCAGAATTTAACCAAAATTTGGGTTCAAAGGTTGAAGGATCGACTACATTGGAAAAACCCTAGCTTGCAAGCGGGACCCAGTAAGGGAGATAATGAATTAAACCTAAATAGGTACCTCTTTAGGAACATCAATTCTTGTTAAAGAAGTTACTCCAAAAGCAGTGATGGCTGTTTGATCTTCTGAGCTCTGCGCAGCTCAGTCCCTGGCTTTTGGAATGTTGCTCCTATGACATCATGGGGTTCTGGGTGGTTTGATTGTTACCAAGGCAGTTGTTGGTTGAGCCTGGCTTGGAATGCTGCGCAGGTTTTTTTCCAGACGGAATAAAAGAACTTGTTGAAAACTCCACTGTGTCCAGCGATCTTACTACATTTCTTTGGTGACAAGGATAGGACAACATGGGGTTAAGCACGTGTAAACATCCTTGTACATTCCCCAAAGTAACGGTTTGGTGGAAAGGGTCAACAGGTTGGTTAAGGGCACTATGGAAATGTCGTATAGCTCTGGACTGCAAATTCAGGATGCTATCAAAGATATGCTGTGGGCTCATCGCACCATAGTAAATGCTAGCACGGGGAAAACACCTTTTGAATTTATGAGGGGGAGGCAACCTGGTTTTAAGTTGGTTCCCTCTTGGATGCGAGTGGTTGATGGTAACAGGGCTGTGGAAGCCCCATGAGATGAATCTTCTAGGCTCATTAATAAAGGCGATTGGGTTAAAGTTAAACCAGGAGGTATTGAAAGTGGCTTGTCCTGTTTTCCGGCCCGATTAAGGTTATAGAGGTGGGAAGTATTTGGGTCAGGTTGGAAAATGGTTGAACATGGAATATGAGATGGGTGGCATTGTATCAGAAGGGTGGCAACTTGAACTTATCGTCCAGAGTGGAACACAAATGCTCTGGATGGTTGCTAATGAAGGATTGCGATTTCCAGAGTAGTGAGGGTGACAGTGGACCTTTTCGAGAGGGTGCAGGTGTCGGTGACATGGGGCCATCGGTTTGCAGGATGGTAAGGTCACGGCGACAGCCTGGTTATTTTGGGGATTATATCTGTGGGTGATCCTTGCTGTCAGTAGTGTTGTAGGGTTAGTTCTCAGGGTGTGTGATGTTGTGTCTTTCATCAGTGTAATGTCGGGTTTAGTCTATTTTGTGTCTTTCAGGGTGTATTGTGTGAGTGTTGGGGTGTGTGTCAAGGCTTAATGTTGAGAAAAATAAGGGATATCGGTTATGTGTTTAAGAGTTGCTCTGTGAAGGGAGGAGAATGTGTTATAACATGTACTTTCTTGATCTTCTAAGCTCTGCATAGCCCAGTCTCTGCCTGATGGAATGTTCCTCCTATGACATCATGGGGTTCTTGGTGGTTTGATTCTTGCAAAGGCAGTTGTTGGTTGAGCCTGGCTTGGGAAGCTGCGCAGGGGTTTTTCTTCTGACGGAATTAAAGAACTTGTTGATAACTTCACCGTGTCCAGCGAGCTGACTACAATTACTTACATTAAGATTGCTGCTGGAGTCAAGACAGAAGTTTAGTGGAGAGCAGTGTAGGCCTGGTGTGAGATCTGCATGGAAATGGTCCCTGAAATTTCAGTGCTGGCATTACTGGAAAACTCCTTTCCATTTGGTCTGGTGCTTAGTGATACATTGATGCTTGCAGTGGCTCCAAGACTCAGATACATGCAGTTGTGATCCTTAACGTTTTTGAGCACTAATCTCTACCAGCACCTGTTTCAAGATGGGGCCGCCTGGGGTCACAAGGGGTTGGATCACACACTCTTGTCTCGCGGAAGTCACGCCAGCATGAGCCGCATCCCATGGGTAAAATTTTGGTAATGGCAACTGATGGAGCAAGGACTCACAATGAGACTTGCTCTTAAGCAATCTTCTCGCAGTAATAATTAGTTTGTACTAAAACCTTGTAACGTCTTTATTAATAAGCGCATACACAACATTTTATCCAGATGATGCTTGCCTATGTGTTTTCCACTAATAAATAATCCTTGTCTAATCCAAAATGGCCGCTAAAGCGCGGGAACTCAATTGCGCATGTGTCAACCATATCACGTGGTATGACGTCTTTCTTTGCTTGGAGGGAATCTTTGCTTCTGCCTAGTGAATGCTAAAATGGCTGCTTTATGTTCTCACATGCTAAGGCCTTCGCGTTGCTGCAAATAATAATGTGGTATTCTAATGCTACTAATGCGGGATAGATTTTATAAATAAATGGGAATAGAGTAGAAGTAGTGGGTATACAGTGAAAACATTTATTTTTGATTTTAATATGTTTCTTCTTTGATTTCTATTAGTTCGTAAAATGGGCCTGGGTTAACTGAACAGCAGCACAAGAGCCATGGGACCTACGCACGCGCTCTGAAACTAACAAGACAAAGCGATGAAGTCAGCTTGGAAGATGTCCAAGGACATGACCCGCTGATCACCTTCACTGTACATCTGAGATGTCCTACCAATTGAAACATTTTTGTATACATTTTATATTAAAATTTGTCGTGAGACGGGTGGGAAATAAAGCAAATGTATTAATTGTGAGGGGCGGTATTTTAAAATAATGGGCTTAAAGAAATTGAACTAAATTGTCATGGTGTGAGGATCAACCCCCTGTCCCTGTCCAATCAGAAGTAGTGGGCCCATAGTTTTGAAACATTAATGGGAGGTACCTGGGTGTAGAAGGGTATAATAGATATAGAATTAGCTAATTTACTTAGCACAGGAGCACAGAGCACGGCGTTGAGGCTGACAGCTTTGAGGACCACAGAACGAGCTGATCGATTGCAGACTGAACCGCTGTCCAAAGAGGTCCTGAGGTGGGGGCGGCGGATTCCATTAGAAAGAAGACACGGAAGAATCGAGGAGGAACGAAGTGCCAGAGAGGGGAAACGACGCAGGCGTCGTTGGTAGAGAGGTCACCTATCCTGTCCTGAACCTGGTCCGGAGGTCTTTGGTCTTCATCTTTCTTGGGACCCTTTTTCAACTCCTTGGCCAAGGGGTTTGGTTCTCACACTTTTAGGTAACTATAAAGCGTAATCTTTAGTTTGTACTGCTGTCTCTATCTTCTCCTTTCTGAGGGACCGTCATTTGTGATTAATAGGTGATATTATAGTGTACTTCCTCCTTGATATGCGATTAAGTGCCATGTGGCTTGTAAATTACTCTGCTAAAGAATTTAGATAAACATTTTAAAACTTCCTGAGTCAGTGGTTATTTCAGGTGTTTATGATATTATATTTGTATGTTGTCATTTTATCCCCAATTATCAAAGGTCCATTGGTAAGTCATTACTCTTCAATCAGGAAAGGTCATTGGTAGCAGGGATTTTGATAAGAGTACAACTGATTCCCACCAGCGGTGATTATTAGTTAGCGTGAATGAATGGGCCCAGGTGAGTATTTTGTGTATGAATGCTTGTTGCTAGTAACCCGCTGGATCACAACCGCCCTGGCATTTAGCGAGATGAAGATTGCTTAGTGTTATACATTGTCTTGTGAAGCCTTGAGGTGAGCGTTTGTTGTGTTCTCGAGAGCGAATCACCTTTCATCTTTACTTTCGTGTTGCATAGTGGGGTTTGTGCACTTCTCACTCTATCTTTTAATACTTTTAGAACTATATGATATGCGGGTCACCAACTGGTGACAAGCAGTTTGGCTTGTAGACTTGCTCCCAGATTCACGTTACTGATCGATGTTGGTTCAAGTTCCCACATAATGCATAGTCGCAATATTTTCGGCCTTTGTTGCATGTTTTGGGCACAGTGCATGAATACATGTAACATGAATTTTGTGGTGGCTCATGGCTTCAGCGGTCCAATTACTCATTGGACTAATTTGTTTGGGTTGATGTTATTTACACTTGGTGGCAAATGGGCACCTAAATGAGTGGTATGCTACATGATATTTTTCAATATTCTTCACTATTTTTCAATATTGTCATTTGTTCTTTGTTTTCTGTAATCAGCATTTTTCCTCAAAGGTAGCTCTTATTTAATGCATGGGTCTCACACATATTTACAGATGGTTTGGTTTACAAGGTATGATATGTGCTATGAACCATGAGACTGTTTTGAATGAGTTTACTTGATTGATGTTACTTCATATATTTATTTTCAGCTCCTTTTCACTGAAGAAAAGCACATGGATGCCAGAAATGCATTGGAACGGAGCATGGATTGCTTTTTCAAATGATTAGAAACATCAGAGTGAAGTTTCTTCAATAGAATGTATCAATTGTTCTCCATGTTGTTGAAAGATATTTCTGGGTTTAACATTAAAGGAAAGAATTTTATGTTCCTGTTGATTTCATTTATTGAGACTTTGGAAGAAATATTTCAGTCTTGTACAGGTCAATCAATCAATCAGGATTTGTTGAGCGCGGCTGCATCACCCATGTGGGTCTTAAAGCGCTAGGAGATCATGCTGCCTGTTCTCCTATTGGTTGAACATCCAGGTCTTGAGGTCCGTCCTGAACTGCCGGAGCGATGGTGAGGCTCTGAGGTGCAGGGGGAGGTTGTTCCAGGCCTTAGCCGTGAGGTGGGAGAAGGTGCGGCCACCACTGTTTGTCCAGCGGATTTGTCGTGTGGCTGCTAGGGAAAGGGAGTAGGAGAGGAATTTCTGGTAGCTTGGTGGAAATTCATTTGACTGTTGAGATACGCTGGTCCTTGTAAGCGTGGGTGAGCAGCTTCAATTGGCATCTCTTTGCGACTGGTAGTCAGTGGAGGTTCCTGAGGTGAGGGGTGATGTGGGTCCATCTGGGGAGGTCAAGGATGAGTCTGGCTGCTGTGTTCTGGATAGTCTGGAGTTTCGTCATGAATTGGGTTGTGATTCCTACATAGAGGGAGTTGCGCAGTCTAATCTGCTGGTGACGAGAGCTTGCGTGGCTGTTTGCCTGGTGTTGGTTGGGAGCTATCTAAAGGCCTTCTTGAGCATTCGCAGGGTGAGAAAGCAAACAGAATAGATGGCGCTGACCTGCTCCTTCATGGATAGCTGTCTGTCAATGATGATGCATATGTTGTGGGCATGTTCAGTGGGTTTGGGGGTTGGGCCCAGCTCAGGTGGCCACCATTCGTTGTTCCAGAGGGTATCCTTGCCTTTCCCAAAGATGAGTACTTCTGTCTTGTCGGTGTTGAGTTTGAGGCAGTTGTTGTTCATGCAGGCAGCGATGTCTTTCATGCATCTTTGGAACTTGTCCTTGGTGGTTGTTGGGTCGTTCGTCAGGGAGAGGATAAGTTGGGTGTTGTTGGCATAGGAGATGATGTTGAGCCCGTGGCTCTTGACGATGTTGGACGGGTGTCAGAGGGTTAGGCTGAGAGATGAGCCTTTAGGTACACTGCAGCAGGTGTTCTTAGGGAGTGAGGAGTAAGGAGGGAGGATGACCTGCATTCTTTCTGTGAGGTAGGATGCGATCTACTTGAGGGCTGCTCCTTGGATTCCGATCTGGTGGAGTCTGTTGATCAGTGTGTGGTGGGATACAGTGTCGAAACTGCTGAGAGGTCGAGGAGGCTGAGGCCTGCTGTTTCTCTGATGTCTAGCAGCATTCTGATGTCATCCGTGGATGCGACTAGGGCTGTCTCATGCTGTGGTTTGCTCTGAAGCCGGATTGAGAGGGATCCAGAATATTGTGGCTCTCCAGATGTCTAGTGAGCTGGATGTTGAGGTCTTTCTCGATGACCTTGGCTGGGAAAGGGAGCAGGAAGATGGGTCGGTAGTTCTTAGGTTCTTTTGGGTTGGTGGATGGCTTTTTCAGCAGCGGCTTCACGTCGGCATGTTTCCATGTCTGCGGGGAGTGGGCTGTGATGATAGAGGAGTTGAGGACCAGTTCTTTGCTGATGGGCTGAATGCCGAGGTTGAATATATGGTGTGGGCAGGGGTCTGCTGGGGCTCCGGAATGTGTTGATCTCATGATGGACGCCGTTTTCTTCTCGGTGAGGATGTTCCACAAGGTGAGCTGGTTTGGGTGTGTGTTGGTAGGCGTAATGCGGTTGATGCTGTCATTGGCAGGAGGTTGGGGTGGGAAGTCTTGGTAGATGTTGCTGATTTTCTTGTGAAAAAAGTCAGAGAGGGTGTCGCAGAGAGTTTGCGAGGGTGTGATTTGTTTTCGGTTGCCGAGGGTTGGGGAACTCCTTGACTATGTTGAAAAGTTCCTTGCTGTTGTTGGAGCTGTCTTTGATGAAGGTGGCTAGGGTAGTCTTCTTGGTTTTCTTCAAGAGTTGGTGGTATCGGTTGAGGGCGTATTTGAAGTGTTTTCGATCCTCGAGGGTATTACTGGTGCGCCATCTTCTCTCCTTCTGTCTACAGTCACGTTTCTTGTTTTTCAGTTCTGCCATGAACCAGTTGGGGTGTTGTGTTAGTTTCTTGGGGTTGGTGGGTTTCTTAGGTGCAACTTTATCAGCGCTTACCGTGATCCAGTTAGTGAAGTTGTCTGCCACTTGTTCTGTGTCTTCGGTAGTGGCGGGTAGGCAGGAGTTGAGGGTGTTGGTCCATTGTTGCTCTGATACCATTGCCCAGCTGTGCCGTGTCTCGCTGGCAGTGGAGGTGGTGGTTTTGGAGGGTTCCGAGATTACGAAGTAGACGCAGTGGTGGTCGGTCCGGGTGAGCTCCTCGGTGTGGGTGTATTTTACTCTGTTGCTGGCTGAGACAATAGGGTCGAGTGTGTGTCCTGCGGTGTGGGTTGGGTTGCTGACCAGCTGTTTGAGTCCGGGGTTGGCCATACTTTCTAGGAGGTTGGACGTGTTGGCGTCCTCGGTGTTCTAAAGGTGGAATTTGAGGTCTCCTAGGAAGATTTACAGGTTTGAGCCGATGGCGATGAAGTCGGCAATGGCGTTCTAGAAGGCAGGGCGCGTCACGGAGGTCTGTAGGTGAGGGTTCCTCTGATGGTGATTTTGCTGTTTGTTCGGAGTTGGAATTTGAGGTACTCCATGAAGGGGTGGAGTCATCTGTAGTGGTAAACATTCAAGGTTCTCTTTGTAGATTATGGTGATTTCTGTTGGATCGGTTCCGGTGTGTGATCTTGTATCCCTCGGGGGTGGCTGTGGCACACGTCTGGAGTGGAAGTTTCTGTGATGAAGACGGCGTCCGGGGCATGGGTCGTGATGGTGTCCCAGATTTCCGCAGTCTGTTTTTCGAGTGAGCGTGCATCGATCAGCAGGCAGTAGATATTTCCGGAGGTGTTGGCGTCAGGCTTGTTGGTGGGTGTGTGTGATGTAGTGTGCTGATGGACGTGGCATGGGTGGTGTCCTCGCTCATGCAGGTGAAGTGGCAGTTCCAGCAGGAAAAAGGGCCTTCGGTGTCCTGTGGGAGGAATGGGCGCAGTTGTTGTCTTGTCCAGGGGTGCAGGGCTAGAAGTTCATCCAAGGTGAAGCGGTGGCGGTCTGTGAGGGTTGGGGTCCTGGCACTGGGGCATAGTCCAGGCGCGTGCAGGGCGAGCCCTCTGCATGCGTCCGCTGTGTGGATGCGCTGCGGTCCCCATGCCTGCGGGAATCAGGGATCTGGGGCCAGGGGAAGGGAGGGAGTGGCAGTTGACCTCTGTGGGGGGGTACCAGGCACGGGGGAGAGAGGGGAAGGAGGCAAGAGTGAGGTGACTATTGGCTCAGTTAGAGGGGCACCGGAGGTTCTGCGGGCAGTGGGGCGGGAGGTAGGACCTGGGGCAAGCAGGCAAGGCCATCCTGGAGGGAGGGCAGGCAGACAGATATGGGCACGTGCATCGGGCTGAGGCTGCTAGGGGACGTGTGGCTCTTTTTGAGTGGAGAGATCCACAAGGCGAGTGCACAAGTCTGTATATCACTCTGATACACAGCATCTTTCAGAGTTATTCACTTAGAGTGCTCTTGAGCAGGGAACACTTTTGCTGCTAAACTCGAAACTGTGAAAAGAATTTCAGTCAGCGTTTATTTAGATTAAAAATATTTTGCCTATGACTGCTGTGGTGTTCTGAATCATTGAATTCCAGAATGTAAACTGGTTACCAAGGTGGAATGTTGTAGTGGGGATTGGTGACAGTTGAACTGGTCTTCAGTGTGGATGGGGTCTCAGCATATACGCTACTTAAATAAAGAAGATTAAACCCTCAACGGTGATTCTTCGCTTTTATTGAAGACTACACGTCTACATTTTGGCGACGATTTACTCACGCAGCAACCATAGAGAGACTGAGACCCCAACAACAACAACAAAGATCGACATTTCAAGAATATCAAGACTTAGAGCTCACCGGGTTGACCTTGAACATACAACAGCATTGGTTCTTCACTACAACATCCCAGTCTTGATCGCTGCTTCCAGACTGGTTGAAAGGCACCAAACGGACTTTACACCCCTCCTCCTGTCACCACCAGCGGTGCACCAAGTGATTGAGGTGAGATCGCTCCGTTTAGAAGTGTGTGTGGTGGTGTCCATTGCATACTTGCACAAGTCTGGCTGTGATTTTTGAGCGGAGTTTGAGCGGGCTGGGCTTGTGAGCGTAGAGAGGCAGTTCACCTCCTGAAGAGCGAGCCCGTAAGCGTGCAGGCCCTCGTGCGCTCATTTCAAACCAAGAGCCTCGGTGCCTCACGTACATACATGCACTCCTTCTCTCTCGTGTCTCTCTCTCTGCGTCACAGTCCGGGAGTCAGAGTGAGCATTGCAGCAGCTGGGAGTCCGCGCGCATGCCCATTGTGACCTGGCTGTCAGTGGAGTGGTCCGCTGACACCTACTGAGGCCGTCATCTTTAGTGAGGACACGCACAGGGCATTGTCTTCCCACCCACCCGACGCAGCTTAGTCAGTTACAACTCACGCCCAATCGAGTCATGACCGCGCTGATGCGCACAGCATTCTGAGAGTTATTTTGGTGATTACGCTTCTTCACGCTTCTTAAGTCACGAGTGCGCTGATGCGCACAGCTTTCGATGAGTTGGTTATTTTACTCACAGCTGCATTTCTTCTGGTTATTGCGCTGATGCGCACAGCATCAATTTCTTCACGATTATTGAGATTGCGCTGATGCGCACAGCATCATTTTTGTACAGAAAATTGTTTGTTCTTCTGAGTGCACAACATCGTTTCTTCACATTTGTGGTGACTGCTCTGATGTGCACGGCATCAATTTTTACCCACACCACTGACTTTTGTTCTTGCACACAGCTTCTGTGCCATTATTTCTTACCCTAAATATTGAAAACTGTGTAGGCTGGGGAGGCTTCACGTTTTGTGCGGTAGTTTTAGATATCTACTTTCAAGTAGTACCTTCATAATGGTGACTTTATTGCATCAATAAGAGACATTATTGCATAACCTTAGAAGCTCACCTTAGACATTACAACGTGGCTAACTTAGTGGAGTGTGAAAACTTAATAATATAGTGCTTATTAGTAGACAAGTGTGCATGCATCATGCAAAATGTCACAGCTCCTCCCTTCTTTCTTACCTCTACTGGAGATCCACCACTTCCTTGGTTGAAATGGAAAAAGGTCTTTGCACATTATGCCAGGGTTTGTGGCACGTCTCTTAGTGCCGAGAGAAAGACCTTCTTGCTCATGCACTGCCTAGGTTCAGAAGGTCAGGAAGTCTTTAAATATCTTCCTGAGTTCCCGGATGGTGAATCCTCTAGTTTAAACGAGTATAAAATTTGCATTAGGAAGTTAGACGTACATTACCTTACTAAAATAAGACCTGTTCTTGAACGGTATCACTTTGGAAAGAGAATGCAAAGGCAAGATGAGTCCATAGATCAATACATTACTGCTTTACGGAAGTTAGATTCTACTTGTGGCTTTGGGGCTGCCTTGGATGAACTGTTGAGGGACCAATTTATGTTGGAATGCTCTCTTGATAAAGCAAGGGAGAGTCTGTGGCAAAAGGATAATCCGTCATTACATGAAGTTCTTACTATAGCTAAGACACACGAACATTCTAAAGCATGTGTAGATATTATACGAAAAGATGTATCAGTAGAAAAAAAGGATGGTGAAGTGGCCAGAGTAGTGAATGACAAAGCTGTGAAGCCCAAAGCGACCGCAAGTAGTGCATCACGGTTCACCAACGTGAGATGTTTCCAAGGCAAGTGTTTCAGGTGTGACAATCTAGGTCATATGGCCAACTTTAAAGATTGCCCTGGCTGGAAGACCATGTGTAAAGCTTGTGGAAAAAAAGGTAATTTCTCCAAGTGCTGTAAATCAAGTAAAGAACAAAATAAGGTCAGGGAGGTAGACCAGTATGAAGAAAATGAGGAAAAATTCAAGATCTTGCAAGTTAGGGAACTAAATGGTGATGGGCCTCTTGAAGTAGTGTTGATTAACGATGCACCAGTGGAGATGCTCTTTGACTCTGGAGCCAAAATAACTCTGGTTCCAAAAGTGTTTTACGAGGAAAATCTTGTGGGCAAGGTAGCACTGTTGAAACCCGACATAAAACCAAAAGGCTATGGTGGAGTGGTCATTGGCCTGTTTGGCTATTTTTGGGGTACGATTGACTTTAAAGGGAGAATTATTCCTGGCAAGATTTACGTCTCAATGAAAGGAGACTCTCTGATAAGTTGGTTACACTAGCGAGATTTACATGTCTTTCTAGATCCCAATGAAAATCGGTCTGTGTGTCTGAGAGCAATACCACCTGTTAGAGCGGTGTCTAGAGGTAATACTCAGTGGATTGACAAATTTCCCAATGTATTTAAAAAGGAATTGGGTTGTCTCAAAAACTATATGCATCAGATTAAGATCAAAACGAATGTTGCTCCGAAAGTGGCAAAAGTAAGAAATGTACCTTTGTTGAGAAAGGGAAGTATGAGAGTGGAACTAGATAAACTTCTGAACAATGGTATCATTCAAGAGGTGGAGGCTACAGAATGGGTCTCCCCTGTGGTCGTGGCTAGGAAGGCCAATGGGGAGGCCAGGCTCTGCGTCGACTTGAGGGAACTCAATAAAGCGGTGGTGGTCGACCACTATCCTTTACCAAATATAACTGAAATGTTGTGTTCCCTTGACAGTGCAAGGCATTTTATGTCTCTTGATTTGACTTCTGCCTATCATCAAGTAAAACTTCACCCTTCATCTAGTGATCTCACATCCTTTGGTACACCGTTTGGCACCTTTCTTGAGGATGCCTTTTGGACTTCTCTCTGCTGCCTCTGTTTTCCAGAGAGCGATGGAGGGCATTCTTGGGAGTCTTCAGGGCCTCAGGGTGTATCAAGATGATGTCTTGATTTTTGGTGTGGACATTAGGGAGCATGATGATAGGCTGCCCTCTGTATTGAAGAGACTGCAGGAGGCAGGACTCACTCTCAGGGCAGGCAAATGCAAATTCAATGTCGAGAAGATAGAATATTTGGTGCATTTGGTGTCTGCTTCAGGCATGAAACCAAAATAATCTTTGGTTAGCTCCATTTGTAGTCTCCAAGCTCCTCTGAACAAAGAGGAATTAGTTAAGTTTTTGGGCATGGCAGAATTTTATAACAAATTTGTGCCCAACTTTTCCAGGAAGACATGTTGTATGAGAACTCTGCACAAGAAAGGATGCAAGTTTGTGTGGTCGCAAGTGTGTCAAAAGGAGTTTGATTGTATCAAGGAACATCTGAACAAAGCTCCACGTTTAGGGACTTTTGATCCAAAGAATCATCCTATCTCATGACTGATGCCAGCTCCAAAGGGTTAGGAGCGGTTCTTTTGCAAAAGATTGATGGAAAAGAGAAGACTATTCTGTTTATTTCTAGGTCTTTGAGAGGGGCTGAATGTAACTACTCTGTTGTGGAGAAGGAGGCACTGGGTATCTTTTGGGCAGTAAGTAAATTTAAAAAAGTTTTTGTGGGGTATGAGGTTTCAGATTCTAACTGATCATAAACCATTGAGGGAAGTGTTTGCCAAGAAAGGGATCGATTTTGTTTCACACAGGATACAGAAATGGGTGGTAGCCTTACAAGAGTACAATTTTGAGATTTCTTACTTACCAGGGTCCAACAATATTTTGGCTGATTGTCTGTCAAGGCTCGGTGATGATGATGGTGAAGTTTCTGAAGAAGGTGATTGGTTTTCTGGTGAAGATTTGGAGGAGGAAGTGAATGTATGTGTAATTAGTGAAGGCTTAATTTCAGAAAACGTGTGTAGAGAAAGTCTGGCCTGTGATGTAGTTTTACAAAAGGTGGTGACGATGATCTTGAGTGGATGGTGTGACAAAAAGGAGTGTGAGCAGGATCTCAAGGGTTATTAGCAGGTCAGAGAGGATTTATCTGTGGTGGATGGTCTGCTAATGAAAGGTAGCAAGTTGATTCCCCCAAAGGACCTGAGAGACAAATTGATGCATTACGCTCATGTGAGTCACATGGGGATTGCTAAGACTAAAGAAAGGATAAGGGAGGCATATTGGTGGTCAGCGATGGACATGCAGGTGGAGAGAGTAGTTTGTCAGTGTGTTGAATGCATGTGCAGCGATAAGATTTTGAAATGTAGGACGCAGCCAATGGTGGTGAGGGAGCAAGCTGCCGGTCCATGGTCTGACATTGCGATTGATATCTTGGGTCCTGTGAAACTTAAGTCCCAAGATCGGTATGTGATCATGTGCATGGATATGTGTTCCCGCTGGCCTGAGATTAAAGTGGTTAATTCGGTAGAGTCTAAGGTAGTTGTTTAATTTTTGGAAGAACTCTTTGAGCGAGAAGGAATCCCGGTATCACTTTTGTCAGACAATGGGGTCCAATGTACCTCAAGAGTAATGGAAGAATTTTTAAGTGCCTGAGGTATTAAACATAAAAAAGCAGCACTGTATCACCCACAAAGTAACGGTGTTGTGGAAAGGTCTGTGAAGGTATTAAAGGAGACATTACAACAAGCTGTTGCCTCTGGAGAGAATTGGGAACTAGCCATGAGGAAGAAAGTACATGAGTATAGGTTCACGTCGCAGTCATCCACTGGTGAGACTCCTTTACATTTGTTTAAAGGGAGGGTTGCCAACACAGAAGTAACCCCTTTGTGGGTGACGATGAAGAGAAGTTTGGTGGATGATAAGGTGGGTTGTGCGGAAGGGTGGAAAGAGAGAGAGAAGGAGAAGATGGAGAGAAGGAAGCTTTAGTATGACAGACGCAAGGCTGTGAAGACGACTGTAGTGGATGTTTGTGATTGGGTAAAGGTCAAATCCCCGAGGAGAGATGGATGCAACTCAAATGTAGTTGCCCTTTCAGAGTCATTAAGGTCTTTAGAAATGCGGTGAAAACCGATGACCACAGGATATAGAATCTAAGTAGGGTGGCGAAGTGTCAAGCTTGCGCTGTGTATGGAACTGATCTTGGCTTGCCTGAACATGTTACGCAGGGGATGGTTGCCAGGCCCCTTCGTACAAGAAAAGTTCCTCTTCACTTACAGGATTATGTTTGTAGATTTCAACTTTGGAGCTAGAGTTATTCTTGCCTTATTGTTCACACATTTGTTGTAACTATTCTTTGGTTTATTTCTGTATTGTTATTATTGTGTGGGTAATGGGGGGAGGTGATGTGGTGTTCTGAATCATTGAATTCCACAATGTAAACTGGTTACCAAGGTGGAATGTTGTAGTGGGGATTGGTGACAGTTGTACTGGTCTTCAGTGTGGATGGGGTCTCAGCATATACACTGCTTAAATAAAGAAGATTAAACCCTCAACGGTGATTCTACGCTTTTATTGAAGACTACACTTCTACAACTGCCTATCGAGGATTACATTTTTTGAAAGATTACATAGACTTAGAAACATTGTCACCCCTTTGAATTGGAGTTCCACTTGACCCAGTAACCCGCTTAAAACCAAGTGGAGTCTACCAGGGAACTCCAGGTGTAAGTCCCCTGGGCAAAAAGCATTCCTCATTGTTTGTGTTAAAAATGATAGTTGTGGTTTTATGGAGCCTGATAGCAGATTATTAAGGTTTGCTAGTTAGTATTTTCTTCACTACTCTATATTAGCTATGTCTCCCTTTTGCATGGTCTATGCTTTTGGGCGTTGCAAAGACAAGCTTTCAGATGACTACTTTGTGTAATATAAGTGTGCACTGTTAAACCAATATCTCACTTGTCTTCTTACTTCAGCCAAAGAATCTGATCAAAGAACAACAAGCTAACCTGGGTGTGAAGATGAGTGGTTTTCTTTTACTCCCAGATGCCAGCTTCTTTAGATATAAAGCTGGATTTAGAGTTTAAACACAGCAGTGTTAAAGCTGAAATGAAGAAGTCTTCGAACAGCGGAGGAGTTAGTCATAGGGAATCTCCAGTATCATTTATTCTGCTTCTGCTGCAGCAGTGGAGTCTCTGACCATTCACCAGGGTGTTTGGACAAAATATCAAGTTTTTTATATCGAGAAGCAGAAATATCGGTAAAAAAACATGGTACAAATATATCGTGATGTAGAAACATCATTGTCAAGAATATCGTTTTTTAAGGTAAGTAATATCGTTGTTAAGAGTATCGTTGTTGTTAATATCGTTTTCAATAAAATAGTTGTAAAAATATTTTTATGTGTTTTAGTTTATATATTAAGTTGATGTGTTATCATTGTTTGTATAACTATTATTAATTTTTTTAATTAGTTTGTAATTTTAAGTGATTTTGATTATTTAATGTAATTGCTAATAGTAATTTATAATTTCATAGCAGGTTGTTGGGTTTGTAGGGGGATAGGGTGGGAAGCTAATTAAGGAATAATGAATTATAATGAATTATACATTTTTATTACTATTTTAATTGATTAATAATTATGTATATTGTGTAATAATTATGCATTTTATTTATGTTGTAGGCATGGGCTGCTGGGTTTGTAGGGATATAGGGTGAGAAGTGTATTAAGGAATAATTAATTAATTATTAATTGATTATTTAATTGAATATGAATTATGTAGATTGTACTATACTTATTTATTTTAGTTATATTTTAGGTGTGGGCTGCAAAGTTTGTAGGGGTTTGGGGGAAATTAATTAAGCAATAATTAAATAGCATTTTTTTAAATGATAATTATTATATTGTAAATTAATTATGTAAATAGTTTAATTGTTTTTTTATCTATCTCTCTCTCTCTCTCTCTCTCTATATATATATATATATATATATGTGTGTATGCATATATATAACCCTATTACTTTATAATAAAAATAAAACTGTTAATATAAACAATATTAATTAACATGAATATATATATTCATGTTAATTAATATTGTTTATATTAACAGTTTTAGTTTTATTTTTGTTATAAAGTAATAGGGTTATTCAAGTATGTAGTGTGTTTGAAGTGAAGTACATTCCTGTTGTTGCTCAGACTGGAGTAGGAATAGTAAATGTAATCCCTCCGAAGTCCAATGCTTTGTCTACTCTTTCACAGACTGGAGTGGGAATAGTAAATCTTACCCCTCCGAAGACCAACGCGTTCCCTACTGTTGTACAAATTGGAGTGGGAAGAGTAAATTTAACCCCTCCTAAGTCCAACGCTTTCCCTACTGATGCACAGACTGGAGTGAAAAAAGTAAATCTTCCCCTCTCCGAAGTCCAATGGTTTCCATACTGTTGCACAGACTGGAGTAGGAATAGTAAATCTGACCCCTCTGAAGTCCAACGCCTTTCCTACTGTTGGGTAGACTGAAATGGAAATAGTAAATGTAACCTTTCAAAAGTCCAAAATTTTCCATACTGTAGTACAGACTGGAGTGGGAATATTAAATCTTACCCCTCTGAAGTCCAATACTTTCCCAACTATTGTACAGGCTGAAGTGGGAATAGTAAATTTAACCCCTCCGAAGTCCAACGCTTTCCCTACTGTTTGTAGTATTGTTAGTAAATGAGTTTTTTGGGGTTTTAACTTTGTAATATTAAATTTATTGTCTAAATTATTTTAGATTTTTTTTGTTGAATTGTTTATAATTGTTATGGTTTTATTGTGTATGTTATCTACTGGCGGTCGCCAGTAGATAGTTATAGTTAGGACCTATTTTCCATAGGAAATTCGCAACATTCTATTTCCAATACCTTTGGCGCCGGTTGACGAATCTTCGCGAAATTTTCAATATTATATATATATATATATATATATATATATATATATATATATATATATATATATATATATATTAGGGCGATAGTGGTGGTTGAGCAATAAAAATACCTGCAAGCACATCAATTGGGTTCGTGTCCGTCTTTTCCCGAGCGAAGGGAAGCAGAGAAGAACGGCGTTCGCCATATATATATAGCCCATTTGAGGGCTCAGTTTTGTAACAACGACTCCGTATTTTCTATTAAGAAAATGCATGAATTAATGGTAAGGGGGTCAATGATTTAGTGCATGTGTATATACAGCTTATGGCAAATGACATAATGAATTGAATGAATTTCCGTGCCAAAAAACAGTGATTAACATGTTTGGCTTTGGTTATACTGGCATTATATTTGCACAACACTCAATAAGATATACCATGTCAAGATGGCCACCACGAAAGTGTAAGCCAAGAAACAGTATTGGAAAAGTCCTTTGTTTATCTTGATGAAAATTACTTTTTGACGAATGAAGTAACTTGTTATTTAAAGGTTAAAAGTTATCAAGTCAACTAACACTGACGAAGGCCAGGGTGCCGGAACGCGTGTGTTAGTCTTTTTCGTTCTCCTGGAATTGGAATAAATGAATTGATTTAATCGAGCCCGAGTGCGCAGCCCTGTTTCTTGTGTGGAGACTTTGTGATGCCAAGTATTTTCGTGTGACCGCCTACACGAACTGCTGCACCCGCACCGCAGAGAGCGAGAGGAGTTGGGCGGTTTCTGTGTTTATTTTGCAAATTTATCAACTCGCTCCGCCGCCACCTGGAATTGGCAGTTCGACAAGGAACTGCGGGGACGACAAGCCGCTGAGAATGAGCACCGAGACGCAGTTGGAACGAAGGCAGATGCTAGCATCGCACCGGCGTGACAGCTGCCCCGGTGACTGCCTTGCATCGCGGCGTCCTCAGAACAAACTTGGGTAATTGGCGGCAAGTGCGTAGAGCTCTGACAATCTATGTCGATATTACAAGATTGTATCTAGGAAATTACCATTTCCAGGAGGGGAGATGTTCAGTGATGCCAAAAGACAAGAAGCGGCAGATTTGGTATTTAAAGGCGCTGCCTTTGCACAGCAAGCAGACGGAGGCGCGATGACAAACAAAGGACCTGACAATTTAAAGGGATGGTTTACAAAATTGGAACGCACTTATGAGAAAGAAGTGAGGAAGTGGTGGGAGGCCACTTCCCTTCAGAGGTATCTGGATGTGGGACGCATACCCAGGGGGCTTAGAATCTACACCATCCCCTCATACGAAAACCCGGACCCCAATCTATTGAAAGATTGGGCAGACCATACAGTGGCATCATCCAAAGGTATGGTACAAATTCTGATAACGTATGCGAGAAGCGATAGAGTGAAGTTGCTGAGTGAGATCAAAGATATTGAAGGGCAAATTGCAACCTTCGAGGATCAGACTCAGACGGATAGCCTCAGAGCAAAAATGAAGGCCAGACTCATTTCTTATGAAAATGACATTAAACGACGCAAACAAAATAAGTTTGCAAGAGACCAGCAGGACTACGAGTCAGGCCATGTGTTAACCTTTGCCAAGAAATATGATGCACCATGGAAAGCATTACAGACAACAGCATCAAAGGCAAAGCAACAAGATCCAAGAGACACATCAGAGTCGGAAGTAGAAATGGATATGTCAGAGGCGGAGAATCCAGGAAGGGGAGGCAGGAGCTAGCACCAATTATGAACCAAATTTTCTGAAGGAATACGAACTAATGAAGGAATCGTGGAGAAGGTATCCCCAGAGGACACGCCCACCAGAGAAAAACATTGAAAAACCAGAAGAGGGGGGAAAAATAGGAAAAGCTGGGTTTACCCCTCGAGTAACAAGGAGCAAATGGGGTGGCAACAAAAAGTAAATCAGCTGGCAGTCATCAATCTGTCTTCCAAAATGCTGTCTGACACAGAAATTCAAGTCCTAGGAATGGGGCTTACATTCTGTCCAACAACGGAATGGGATTATGTGCAGACACGTATCGATCTTTATCGTTTTATACGCAAACTAAAATTAAAAAGACTTTCATCCTACATCCAAGACATCCTGGACCTAGAACAACACTGGATATGACAGACGAGCTTACGGGACATGACCTAGAAGCATTGCAAACATTGCATGCGCTACGAATGGACACTACACAATATGAACATAATGAGGAGAATAATGTGAATATTGACATTGGAAGTTTGGGTATTGAGCAAACCAGTGGTAAAAGCAAGTTTAAAGCTAAATCTAAGTTCATCCCCAAAATGCCCTTCGATGCCATTGACTGTTTCCATGAGACCATGATTAAGGATTTAAATAATCTAAGAGCCGGCAATCCGCAGTCAAGAAGTAAACGAAAATTTAATCTTTCAAAATCACAATGGTTAGCAGTCAAAGCATTGAAAGACGACACATCTATCACAATCAAACAGTCTGATAAAGGCGGCAATGTGGTAGTTATGTCGAAAGCACTATACAAGGAGGAAGCATTACGCCTTTTGGGAGACAGGATTAGCTATATGAAAGTCAAAAGAGACAGATACAACATCAGTGTTTTATCATTTTATGACTTACTTGACAAATGGAGAACAAGTGGTATTTTGGAAGAGGACGAGTTTCAGTTTATGAAAGTGGACTGTCCTGTGTTGCCCACATTCTACCACTTGCCCAAAGTGCATAAAGACGCTCTCAAACCGCCAGGACGTCCCATAGTTTCAAGTAAAGAAAGCCTTCTAGAAAAGGCGTCTATCTATGTAGACCATCTCTTGTTTCCACTGGTAAAAGATCTTAGCTCTTTCATTCAGGACACAACCGATTTTATAAGACGTGTCCAAGATATTCAATGGGAACCGGACTTTCTTCTCATCACCATGGACATAACCAGTCTGTACACTTGTATAGCACATGACGGAGGCCTTATGTCTCTTAAATACTTCCTGAAAACTAGGCCCCTGAAATGTCAGATGCATAGCAGGATGTTACTTGAGATTGCTGAATTCTGTTTATGTAATAATATTTTTGGGGGCCAGCTCTATTTACAAACACAGGGGACTGCGATGGGCACGTGCTTCACCCCCAGCTATGCGAATCTTTTCGTAGGCTGGTGGGAGAAGCACGTGGCCTGGGCGGAAGTCAATGAAAGGTGGGTCGAAAAAATTGCCCTTTGGGCGCGATATATTGACAACCTTTTCATTATCTGGAGGGGCACCCCGGAAGAGGCAGAAGAATATATCAGAGTTCTGAATAACAACACGCTTAACCTCAGGTTCCCAAGCTATATGAGCAAAACTGAAGTGCCTTTTTTAGACCTCTCAGTGTTTATCGCAAATGACAAGATATGCACGAAACTTTATAGAAAGCCTACTGCAGGCAATACGGTTCTGCATTTCAAAAGTCAACACCCCCGAAGCTTGATCCATAGCATCCCCTATGGAGAGTTGTTGCATTTAAAAAGGAACTGCACACTCTCTGCAGACTACACGCAAGCTGCTAGCGAGTCTCTGGGTAGATTTAGACAGAGGGGATATCGCAACCATCTGTTACATGAGACAGCTACGAGGGTACAAGCAACAGAGAGACAAGCACTTTTAAAGTACAAAGGGGCCAAGGAGTCTCAAACAGATGAGGATGCAGAAACTGTGAGACTGATTTTGGGCTTCTATTCAGAGTCAGGAACAATCAGGAAGTTGGTTGAGAGAAACTGGAAAGTGCTGCAGACAGACAGCATTATTGGCAATTTGGTACCAAGCAGGCCCGACATCACTTATCGGAAAAGTAAATCTTTAAAAGACCTGCTAGTACGCAGCCACTTTTTGGAGACTATGCAAAAAAACACCAGTGGCGGGGTTCTTTCCGTGCACTTCTTGCAAGGCCTGTAAAAGTAGTGTCAAAGTGAAAGAATATTCAATCCCGGGGAGGAAGATGAAACGTAGCATTGAGAAATTGATGAATTGCAACACAAGTTTTGTGGTCTATTGTTTGGTGTGCCCGTGTGGTCTCCAGTATGTTGGGAGCACTATTCATCCAGCGAAGAAAAGAGTACTGGAGCACACACGGGCAATCACCAATTGTGACAGTGCCTATCCAGTGGCTAGACACTTTGCTGAAGTACACGAATCACGGAGTGATAGGTTGCGATATTTTTGTCTGGATCATGTCCCAGTGACAGAGAAGGGAGGTGACAGGGTGAAGCTGTTGCGTCAGCTGGAAGCTAGATATATTATAGAGCTGCAAACATGCACACCCTGGGGATTGAACAGCGAGGAGGAACTGTGGTCTTTCATAGGATAAATAACATTGGCACACAGAATCACAGAAGGATCAATCCAAATTGGCTGTTTAGGATTCCTTCTCGCTCTCTCACGTTCAATTTTTAGGTCACTGTTTTCATTTGGATTTTCATTTCTTTCTTTCTTCTTCTTTTTTATCTTTTCCTTTTTTGTATAGAGTATCATGACACCCTGTTAGGATCTAATCGTATGAGGAGGGGTATAAAACATCCCCAAGATATATATATATATTTTAGAGCTATTGGGATTAGGAATGTTGAAGCAACTGTTGAGATTCAAAGCCCATTTGAGGGCTCAATTTTGTAACAATGACTCCGTATTTTCTATTAAGAAAATGCATGAATTAATGGTAAGGGGGTCAATGATTTAGTGCATGTGTATATACAGCTTATGTCAAATGACATAATGAATTGAATGAATTTCCGTGCCAAAAAACAGTGATTAACATGTTTGGCTTTGGTTATACTGGCATTATATTTGCACAACACTCAATAAGATATACCATGTCAAGATGGCCACCACGAAAGTGTAAGCCAAGAAACAGTATTGGAAAAGTCCTTTGTTTATCTTGATGAAAATTACTTTTTGACGAATGAAGTAACTTGTTATTTAAAGGTTAAAATTTATCGAGTCAACTAACACTGACGAAGGCCAGGGTGCCGGAACGCGTGTGTTAGTCTTTTTCGTTCTCCTGGAATTGGAATAAATGAATTGATTTAATCGAGCCCGAGTGCGCAGCCCTGTTTCTTGTGTGGAGACTTTGTGATGCCATGTATTTTCGTGTGACCGCCTACACGAACTGCTGCACCCACACCGCCGAGAGGAGTTGGGCGGTTTCTGTGTTTATATATATATATATATATATATATATATATATATATATATATATATATATAACCTACTGGCGGTCGTAGTAGGTAGTTATGGTTAGGACCTTGTTTCTATTCAAAAAGCGTTTTTTCTTTTGCCAATATCTTTGGTGCCGTTTGACGAATCTTCGCGAAATTTTCAAAACTAATGGGGCGCTCCGGTCAGCTCCTGTCTTGAACGTTTCAGGGTGATTCGTCAAGCGGGGGCCGAGAAAAAAGGGGGGGCCCAAAACGCATTTTCCACATGTTAATTTCCATAGGAAACTTTAGACAAGGCTACAGCCCGAACTGCTGAACAGAATTACACCAAATTTGGCAAAAAGGTAGCTCTTGGTTCAGAAAGCGCCCTTTTTTTTAAATGGTGTAAATCCGTTCAGTAGTTTTTTAAATATTAAAGGAAAAAGAAATATATATATCTGGGCGGAGCCTAACCACACATCTCATCGTGAGATCTGATTGGCTGTTAGCACTTCATCCAAGAAATGTTGGCAGCCATCTTGGGACCAATATACATGATAGCACCCCATTAAAATGCATTGTAGTGAATGGAAGGTTTTGAGGGTCACCAAAAGGAGAACGTATAAAGGGTGATAAGACTTTAGTTACATTATAAATCATTTGTTGATGGTACCATACTAATTTTAGGAATTGTGGTGTGTTCTAAGGTGATTTTACCCTGTGAAAAAGCCTTCTGCTGGGATATCATGAATCATGTTTGAGAGAAAACTATTTTCTCATACTTTTCCCATAGAGGTTTGGAAGGTGATCTAGAAGCTAAAATGAGAGCATATTTTCTGTAAATTCACATTATCTTTCTCAGTCATTTGAGAATAAAGTCTGACATTCTCAGTAAAACATGTACATCCAACAAGGGCAGAGACTGTCAGTTGATTCCTTTGTGTTCTACTGCAGCTTCCCAGAGTGTTCTAAAGAACAACTAGAGCGCTAACAGTCTTACTTATGACAAAAGTATGGCACACCTGAAGCCATCTTGATTGGAATAAAGTGGTAACACTTAAAACATTTAATTTAAAAAGGAACAAAATGAGGGGGTTCATTTTGCCATAGAAATTATGATTAGTGCTGCAGAAAGAAAAATTAGGGCACATTTTGAGTGACTTCTCAAATCCTCTTCTATTTCATTAAAAAATTCTGACATGCAGACTGAAACATGCACTTTCAATACCAGCAGCAGACTTCCTAGTGAGCAGTAGCTTTACTACAGTGATCTAATGAGCAACTAGAGTGCTAACATTCAGAATTTATGGCAAATGTGTGACACATCTGAATGCCTTCTTGATGGAATCAAAGTAAAAACTGAAAGCATTTCCTACTGAGGAGACTGCAGTAAATGAGGAAATTAGGAAACTTCATAACAAATAAATCTCCCAAGATGGCCACCAGAGACAAAAGAGCCCAAATGTAGCACAAATATCACCCAGATGTAGCCCACGTATAGCCCAAAGACAGAAGTGTGCAAAACACTTTTTATTTTTTGTTTCTTTGCAGTTTTATATAGTGCAGACTGGTCAGGTATTGGAGTGCTTTACATGAGCATTGGTTACATCACACAAGGACAAATTCATGTTGGTTGTAGACATGGGGAGATTAAGTGATTTGACGAGAATCACAGAATGACGAGCTGAAGCAGAAACTCCAACCTGGTTCCCCAGTTGCAAAGTCTGCATCTCTGGAAGTAATACCACATCCTCTCCCCTAAGTGCAACATTTAGTCAAGTGGTCAACTGGATAAAAAAACATAAAGATAACAAATAATTTAAAAGTGCTTTGTCGCTATTTGAAAACTCAGAAAATATGTCCTCATTTTAGTTTTTAGAGCACTAACCATAATTTCGATGTAAATAAGACCCTCTCATTTCTGTAATTTCTAAAGGAAATGCTCTAGGTATTACAGTTTTGATTACATCAAGATGACGTCAGGCGTGCCACACTTTTGTATAAATATAGAATGTTAGCAATCTAGTTGTTGAGAGGCAGAGGCCAGGGGCACAGACTCAGAAAATTGAAGGCAGGTAGGAGGGTGCAGAGGCAACAATTTGACCACACTGGGCAGGCAGGAAGGGCAGTGGCAGCACAACAGAATATGGAGGGCAGTGGCAAGGGGGGCAAGGACAACAAACCAACAATGCAGGACAGGCAAGAGAGGCTGTGGCAATATAATAGACCATTGTGGGCAGAAGGAAGAGGCAGTGGTAGTACAACCATAAATGCCAACAGACCCGATTCAGCCAGGAAATGCCCAATGTTTTTAAGCCCAAATGGGCTTTATTTAATCTGTCTCCTGTCTACAATCTCCTCTTTTTCAATGTAAGTCAATGGGGAAAATCAATACCCCAGTTTTTCTTCAAAATCTCCCTCTTACCAAGTTCAAAATGTTAGTAAGTATGGTACATTGGATCATGGAAGGCAGGAGGAATTTGGGTAGGGACATGGACTCGGATAACAGACGACAGGAGGGACATGGACAGGTGCACCAAACTGACCTTACATGGCAGGCATCAGGGTTTGCAGCAGCACAATACACCACACAGGGCATGCGGGACGGGAGTGCAGCACAATAATCCATGGAAAGCAATAGGGAGGGGACAGGACCATGCACATGGACAACAGAAAACAGAGGGGAAAGAGGCAATGGCAGCTAGCTGACCATAATGGACAGACAGAGAAAGCTGCAGCATAACGGACCATAAAGGGCAGGAGGTAGGGAGCATGGGCATTACAATGGAACAGACAAGCCAGGAGAGAGGGAATAGGGGTCTGCACATGGAAAACAGAGGGCAGGGGGCAAGGGGGCAGGGCAGGAGCAGCAAGCTGACAATGGAGGTCAGGCAGGGTGGGCACTAGAAGCAAGACACACCATGGAGAGCAACAGTGAGACTATAATGGCATACACACAGACCATGGAGGGAAGGTGGTCAGGGGCAGCTAGCTGACCACACAGGGAAGGTGGGAGGGGCCGTGGTAGCACAGAAGACCATGCATGGCAAGCGGGAGGGTTAGTGGCAGCACAATGGCCATGATGGGCGAGAAGGAGGGGGCAGGTGTATGCAGAAAGGACCATGGAGGATAGAAGGGAGGGGTAGGAGCTGGGCACAGACAAGAGAGTTCAGGGGAAGGGGCCTCACAACATACCACGCGGGGCAGGCAGGAGGAGCAGTTGCAGCACAACAGACCAGGGAGGGCAGAAGGGTGTGGCAGTAAAATGGACCATGGAGGACAGGAGGAAGGGGATAGGGGCATGGAACATGGACAGGCAGGGTGGAGGTGGCAGGGACAGGTTACAGTCATCTGACAATGCTAGGCAGGTGGGAGGGGAGTGGCAGCTCAACAGAACACTCAGAGTAGATAGGCGGGGCAGGTCCATGGAACATGGTGGGCAATAAGGATGGAGCAGGGGCATGCGCACCGACATCGGAGGGCAGGGAGGAGGAGAGTAGGGGCAGCAAGCTAAGCACAGAGGCTAAGCAGGAGGTCAATGATGGGGCATAGAATTGGGCAATGGAGGGCAGGAGGAGTGGACTGGGACATCATGCTAAATGGAGGGCAGTGGCAGCACATCAGACCATGCATGGCAGGAGGGAGAAGGCTAGTGCATGGATTCAGACAACAGAGGATAGGGAGGAGGTGGATGGGGCAGCAAGCTAACTGTTCAGAGAAGGCGGGAAGGCCAGTGGCAGAACAATGGCCACACAGGGCTGTAATGAGGGAGCAGGGGCATGGACTTGGACAATGGATGGCAAGGAGGAGGGGAGGCAGGAGCAGCAAGCTTGGGTGGGGGAAGCACAATGCCAGGCCAGGCCAGGCCCTGCTTCCAACCCCCCACCATCCATTGTGATAGGCAAACCAGTGAAATTCAGCAGTTATAGTTGCCTGAGCTAACTATAACTTACACCCCCGCAATGCACTGCTTATGACCTCAGACATTTCATCATTCATGACAAGGTCAGTGACATCACTCATGACATCTCAAATGAGCTGTGAATGAAATGGAACTATAATCGCTAGAACTTTATTTATGGATAGTGTGTGTATATTAACACCCCTTTTTTTTCTTTTCTTTCGTGTAAGAACCATTATAATACGCAACGTGCCCAGATCAATATGGCCGATAGCCTTTCACTTTAAAGTAATGTGTAGTCCATTGTTTATGTTGATGTTTGCAATCCTAAGTATGTTTATTATGAACAAGTCACGTTGACGAACATACAGGTACGGCGGTCACGGGGCAAGATATGCTGAAATGACATTGTGTGCATATTAACACTTGATTTCTTTTCTTTATTTTATCAATTCCTAAATGTTCACATCGTGACCAGGCCAATATGGCCGCTAACTTTTGGATTAAAGTAATATGTAGTCCTTTGCTAATGTTGGCAACTGGAGGCATTTGTACATTTAAATAGGGAAGCTACAATGACGTCTTGTATCGTTATCAAGGTTCCGACGAGCCGAAACGAGTGGATCGCATTTCGCATTTGAGATGTCATCAGTGATGTCATCAATGATGTCACTGATCATGTCATGAGTGATGTAATATGTGACGTCATCAGCAGTGCATTGCGGGGGCGTGAGATATATATATATATATATATATATATATATATATATATATATATATATATATATTCACTGAAAAAACCATAGGTTTCAGGGACGTTATAGTTAGAAATTAGCATTTAAAAAACCTTCGAAATTCACTGAAAAAACCACAGGTTTCAGGGACGTTATAGTTAGTTGGACATTTCACTCGTACAAAACCAGAGAAATTCGGCCGTTATAGTTAGTAGACATAACTATAACTCGCGCCCCCGCAATGCACTGCTGATGACGTCACATATTATATCACTCATGACATGGTCAGTGACATCACTGATGACATCACTGATGACATCTCAAATGACATCACTGATGACATCACTGATGACATCATCCAGTGAATGTGTGTTTCTTTAAAGTTTAAATATGTTTTATATATATATATATATTCACTGAAAAAACCATAGGTTTTAGGGACAGTTATAGTTAGTTGGACATTGCACTCGTACAAAACCCGTGAAATTCCCCCGTTATAGTTAGTTCAGCTAACTATAACTCGCGCCCTCGCAATGCACTGCTGATGACGTCACATATTACATCACTCATGACATGGTCAGTGACATCACTGATGACATCACTGATGACATCTCAAATGACATCACTGATGACATCATCCAGTGACTGTGTGTTTCTGTAAAGTTTAAATATTTTTAATATATATAGGGAAAGGCGTATTGAAGAATGAGTGGGTGTATAAGTGTCTGAATGGATGATTTAGTAGGTGCGTGACTGACTCTATAAGTGAGTGATTTAACGTATCTTACTGAATGCATGGGTTAGTGACTAAACTGGGTGAATGTCTGTATCCGTCTGTCTGTTGCTGTGTAAGTGGCTGCATGTGTTTGTGAATAGCTACATGAGTGTCTATATGAGTTATTGAATGGTTGTCAGAGTATCTGTATGGGTGCCTGAGTGTTTGTGTGGGAGGGGTGTGTGCGACTCTGTGCATAGATGTGTGAGTGGGTAATTCACTGGGTGGATGGTTTCAAGAGTGCATCTGTGATAGACTGTATGGGTGGGTAAGTGTGTGTAAGAGTGTGTTAGTGAGTGAATGTATGTCCCAGTGGTACATGTGTGAGTAACTACATATGTAAAAGGCAGTATATATGTGTGTTGGAGTATATAAATAGCTATAAGCGAGAGTGAGTGATTGTGATAGTGGCTGTATGGATGAGTGTGTGCTTGTATCAGTGATTGTATAGGAGCGTAACAATGTGCTAGTATTTGTATGATTAAGTGAGCTGGTGTGTGTATAACTGTATAGGTGAGTAAATGGCAGTGTGTTTAATTATTTGCATGACTGACTAGGTGAGTGAGTACCTCTATGGATGAGTGGCGGTGTTTGAGTGTCTATATAGGAGTAAGAGTGCATATGATAGTCCTGTACTGAGTGACCATAAGTATGAGTGACTGTACGGGTGAGTGAGTGGATGTGTGTGTGTAGACCTAAGAATCAGTGAGTGGGTATGTAGTTATTGGTGTTGGAGTGTCTATGGTTTTGCGAATGGCAGTCTGTAATTTAGATTGGGTGTATCAAAGGTTATATTAGGGTGTGAGGAGCTGCATCAGATTATCACGTGGATGATGTCATCAGTGATGTCATTTGAGATGTCATCAGTGATGTCATCAGTGATGTCACTGACCATGTCATGAGTGATGTAATATGTGACGTCATCAGCAGTGCATTGCGGGGGCGCGAGTTATAGTTAGCTGAACTAACTATAACGGGGGAATTTCACGGGTTTTGTACGAGTGCAATGTCCAACTAACTATAACTGTCCCTAAAACCTATGGTTTTTTCAGTGAATTTCAAAGGTTTTTTAAATGCTAATTTCTAACTATAACATATCTGAAACCTATGGTTTTTTCAGTGAATATCAAAGGTTTTTAAATGCTAATTCCTAACTATAACATGTCTGAAACCTACGGTTTTTTCAGTGAATTTCAAAGGTTTTGTAAATGACAATTTTTAAATGTATTAATTGTTATATTAATTTTTTTCATACTGATTTATTACATTTTTAGAATTTTCTTTTTACATATTTTATTTTTTAAATTACATTGTAATTACATTATACATTACATTACAAAAAATACTTTCTCAGAATGAATTACTTTAGTTTAAATACTTTGCACATAGGCAATAGACTTTTAAGTACAGTAGTTACAGTTGTTGCAATGGGCACCACATTTTTAAACACAATGCAACATTCAGCTCAATGTGAATTTCTAGTTAAATGCAATTAGTTACTTTATGGATTACTTTTCTAACCACAGGACTGGATCCTAGATTCAGTCCTGGTACATCTCCTGTAAACAGTTGAGTAAAAGCGTTTTGGTTACAGTCGTGATTTTTAAGGAATATTATTGTATTTTAAAAGTTGACACTTAGAAACTTTTTCTCATAGAATCACCAATGTTATCCTATGGAAGGAAATTCACTTAGCAGGTAAAAACTGTTATCATTACTTTTTCTTACTCAGTGTTGGATCCTGGTTCCAGCACTGGTGCATCTCCTGTAAACAGTTGAAAGAATGCGTTTAAGTCATACAGGCGATTTTTAAGGAATATTTGTAGTTTGTGAAAATCGACACTTTGAAACTTTTCTGCTGAAAACCAGACAATGGATTCCTATGGAAGAAAATATAAGTTACTGGTAAGTACGGTTAAAATTACTTTTCAGGACCAGTACTGGGCTGAAAGATACAGCACTGAGGTCTCTCCTTATAACAGGTGAGTAAATCGGAATTCGTATTTCGGCTGATTTTAGAGGAATATTTGTATGTTTCAAAAATCGACACTTAGAAACTTTTTCAGCAAAAAGCAGGCAATGATATCCTATGGAAGGAAATTCAAGTTACTGGTAAGTACGGTTAAAATTACTTTTGAGGATCAGTACTGGGCTGAAAGATGCAGCACTGAGGTCTCTCCTGATAACAGGTGAGTAAATCGGGATTCGTATTTCGGCTGATTTTAGAGGAATATTTTAAAGTTCCAAAACTCCACACTTAGAAGAATTTCCAAGTGAAACCAGTCAATGTTAGCCCATGGAAGGAAATTCAAGTTACTGGTAAGTACGGTTAAAATTACTTTTCAGGACCAGTACTGGGCTGAAAGATACAGCACTGAGGTCTCTCCTTATAACAGGTGAGTAAATCGGAATTCGTATTTCGGCTGATTTTAGAGGAATATTTGTATGTTTCAAAAATCAACACTTAGAAACTTTTTCAGCAAAAAGCAGGCAATGATATCCTATGGAAGGAAATTCAAGTTACTGGTAAGTACGGTTAAAATTACTTTTGAGGATCAGTACTGGGCTGAAAGATGCAGCACTGAGGTCTCTCCTGATAACAGGTGAGTAAATCGGAATTCGTATTTCGGCTGATTTTAGAGGAATATTTTAAAGTTCCAAAACTCCACACTTAGAAGAATTTCCAAGTGAAACCAGTCAATGTTAGCCTATGGAAGGAAATTCAAGTTACTGGTAAGTACGGTTAAAATTACTTTTCAGGACCAGTACTGGGCTGAAAGATACAGCACTGAGGTTTCTCCTGATAACAGGTGAGTAAATCGGAATTCGTAGTTCGGCAGATTTTAGAGGAATATTTGCACAATGGTGAAGGGAGGGGGCGGGGCCTGAGGTGACATCTGTGCAAACGCGCCCCGTGGCGCGTTTTAAGTTGGGGGATTAAGTCCCCTTGAATCATGAGGGTCCCTACGGGCCAACTAGCCCACCAGGAACCTCCAGTATGCGCTAGGGGCTGCGTTGCAGAGATGTGTAGAGAGGCCACACCCCTTTTACACCTCTCTGCAACGCAGCTCTGTGGCGCTTTCTGTATGTACCTGTTGGGCTAGTTGGCCCCCAGGGACCCTCAGGATTGAAGGGGATTTAATTCCCCATCTTAAAATGCGCCACGGGGCCTGTTTGCACACATGTCACCTGAAGCCCCGCCCCTCCCTTCACCACTGTGCAAACGCGCCCCGTGGCGCGTTTTAAGTCGGGTGATTAACTCCCTTGAATCCTGAGGGTCCCTGGGGTGCAACTAGCCCACCAGCTACCTCCATTAAGCGCCACAGAGCTGCGTTGCAGAGAGGTGTAAAAAGGGGCGTGGCCTCTGTACACCTCTCTGCAAGGCAGCCCCTGGCGCATACTGGAGGTTCCTGGTGGGCTAGTTGGCCCCAGGGACCCCCAGTATTGAAGGGGAATTACTTCCCCATCTGCAAACGCGCCAGGGGCGCGTTTGCAGAGTGGTGAAGGAAGGGGCGGGGCCTGCGGGCCCGATCGTTTTTTTTTTTTTCTTTTTCCCTCCTGAAGGGGGGCTGTGTGGCCCCCCTTCCTTTTTCCTATCTTTAGGCCCTGGGGACCCCATCCCCCAGGGCCTTACCCCTCTTTTTAAATTAAAATTAAAAAACGGGAAGGGGGCCACGTGGCCCCCCTTCCCTGGGCCTGTATTGGCCCCGGGGACCCCATCCCCCGGGGCATAGCCTCGATTTTTTTATATTTTTATTTGGAGGGGGGCTGCGTGGCCCCCCTCCTCAGGCCATTTAAGGCCCCGGGGACCCCATCCCCCGGGGCCGGCCTTGCCCTTATTTTTTTTTTTTTTTTTACTTTGGGGAGGGGGCTGCGTGGCCCCCTCCCGGGCCACTTATGGCCCCGGGGACCCCATCCCCGGGGCCTGGCCTCACGTTGGAGACTGTGGGGGGTCCCCAATCCCCCCACAGTCCCAGGCTTTTCCACATGGGGAGCAGCTAACATGCTGCTCCCCGTGTGGAAAAGCAGTTGGTTTGCATTTTGAAAGAGAGAGCAGGTTTCCTGCTCTCTCTTTCAAAATGCAAACCAAGCTTGCTATGACAGGACGGGAGCCGCGAGGCTCCCGTCCTGTCATAGCAAACAGCAGTGTCCCGGGGTAGGCACCCCGGGACACTGCAGGAGCCGGCCCTGGGGGTGGCGGTCCCCAGGGCCATCAAGGGCTCCAGGAGGGGGCCGCGCGGCCCCCTCCCTACATTTTGAAAGCCCCGGGAGGTGGTGGTCTCCGGGGCTTGGGGGTCCAAAACGGACCCCCATTTTAATTTTCTTAGTGCCCCGGGGAGGTGGTGGTCCCGGGCGTGTGGGGGCTGGAGCCCCCCACACAGTTTTTTAATTTAAATAAAAGAAGCCCCGGGAGGTGGTGGTCCCCGGGGCTGCAAGAGGGCTCAGAGCCCTCCCGCACCATTTGAAAAATAAAGCCCCGGGGGTGGCGGTCCCCGGGGCTTGGGGGCCCTTTGAGGCCCCCATACATAAATTGAACACCCCCACCATGCCCCCGGGACTTGGGCCACCCGGGGGCAAAATGCAATCGAAGCGCGGGAGACCGCGCTTCGATTTTTTTTTTTTTCGGCAGGATTCGCGCACCCTGAGCGCATCCTGCCGATTTAAAAAAAAAAAAATATATTTTTTTTTTGCCCAGGGGGTCCTTGTGGGACCCCCTGAGCAGACCTAGGGGGTCAGGGTGTTTCTACCCTGCCCCCTTTGTGCGCTTTGCGCACTTGTTTCTGTCCCTTGGTTCTACCGAGGGACAAAATGGCTGCCAACATTTCCTGAATCGGAATGTTGACAGCCAGCTGACAGCCAATTAACATGCAGCTCGTGATCGGGACGGCGCGCGCAGGGTGCGCTCAGGGTGCGCGAATCCTCCGTGCCCATAGATATATATGTACTTTTACTTTTGATTTTCTCAGCAACTACTGAACGGATTTACACCATTTAACAAAAGGGTTCTTTCTGAACCAAGAACTACCTCTTTGCCAAATTTGGTGTAATTCCGTTCAGCAGTTCGGGCTGTAGCCGTGTCTAAAGTTTCCTATGGAAAATTGCATGGGGAAAACGCGTTTTGGGACCCCCCTTTTTCTCGGCCCCCGCTTGACGAATCCCCCGAGACTTTCAGGGTAGGAGCGGACCGGAGCGCCCCACAAAGTTTGAAAATTTTGCGAAGATACGTCAACCGGCAAGAGAGTTATTTCAAATAGAATGTCGCGGATTTCCTATGGATAATAGGTTGTAACTATAACTATCTACTGGCGACCGCCAGTAGATAATATATATATATATATATATATATATATATATATATATATATATGCCAAGGTGTATTGAAGAATGAGTGGGTGTATAAGTGTCTGAATGGATGATTTAGTAGGTGCGTGACTGATTGTATAAGTGACTGATTAAGCGTATCTTACTGAATGCATGGGTTAGTGAGTAAACTGTGTAAATGTCTGTATCAGTCTGTCAGTTGGTGTATAAGTGGCTGCCTGGGTTGGTGAGTAGCTAGATGACTGTCTATATGGGTTATTGATTGGTTGTCTGAGTATCTGTATGGGTGCCTGAGTGTCTGTGTGAGTGGGTGGAGGGTGTGTGACTCTGTGCATAGATGTGTGAGTGGGTGATTCACTGGGTGTATGGGTTGAAGAGTGCATCTGTGAAGGGCTGTATGGGTGGGTGAGTGTGTGTATGGGTGTGTTGGTGAGTGAATGGGTGTCTCAGTGGTACATGTGTGAGTAACTACATATGTGAAAGGCAGTATATGTGAGTGTTGGAGTATATAAATCACTATACGTGAGAGTGAGTGATTGTGAGAGTGGCTGTATGGATGAGTGTGTGCTTGTATTAGTGATTGTATAAGAGAGTAAGTATGTGTTAGTATTTGTATAAATAAGTGAGGTGGTCTGTGTATAATTTTATAGGTGAGTAAATGGGTGTGATTGATTCTTTGCATGACTGAGTAGGTGTGTGAGTGAGTCTATGGATGAGTGGCGGTATGTGAGTGTATGTATAGGTGTATGAGTGCATATGATAGTGCTGTATTGATGAGTGACTGCAAGTATGAGTTACTGTATGAGTGAATGAGTGGATGTGTGTGTGTGTAGACCTAGGAATTACTGAGCGGGTATGTACTAACTGCTATTGGTCTGTCTATGGTTTCGATATTGGTAGTCTGTATTTTAGAGTGGGTGTATAAAAGGTTTTATTAGGGTGTGAGGAGGTGCATCAGATTATCACATGGACGATGTCATCAGTGATGTCATCAGTGATGTCATTTGAGATGTCATCAGTGATGTCATTTGAGATGTCATGAGTGATGTCATCAGTGATGTCACTGACCATGTCATGAGTGATGTAATATGTGACGTCATCAGCAGTGCATTGCGGGAGCGCGAGTTATAGTTATGTCTACTAACTATAACGGCCGAATTTCTCTGGTTTTGTACGAGTGAAATGTCCAACTAACTATAACGTCCCTGAAACCTGTGGTTTTTTCTGTGAATATATATATATATATATATATATATATATATATATTTATATTTATATATGTTTTATTTTCATAGTAATACATTTTAAAGATTAAAAAAGTATATGATGTCAAATAAATAAATATATTAATTATTTACTCTCTCTCTCTATATATACATATATATTTTTTTTATGTACACAAACAAATACTAAATGCCGCGTCACGCACCAATAATCCACAAGTCTCCTCTGCTGTTTAAAAGATTTATTCAGGATACATAAACACGGTTAAACTCCCAACTTGTTTCAGAGACCACCGAATAGAGGCTACTCATATCCAATTGCAAAACACTTCTGAGAAGAACATCAAGGTGACATTAAGAATTTACAGTATTTTGGGATTAAGCATATAAAGAAAAACGAAAGAGGTGGAGACAGACAGTTATTGCTAAGAAGAATGGAATCAAGACTGATAATTAAAATGGGAACAGAAATACCTATGGGCCACAACTTGGATTCAGAATTACATGTACACCTTTAGTATTGTTCCCAACCATATCAACTTGAATTCTGAACTCTTGTTGAGTTCCAGGATTTTATGCAAAGGATGTAATACAGAGAGTAATTGTGACTTGCATTAGCCAATGGGGGTGTTTAGCAAGAAAAACATAGAGGGATTATTTCTTTGACCATCTATGCTATTTAAGTACTGTTAATGCACATGCACTTTAGGAGATGATTGGAAGTTGTCTGAAAATGAACAAGAATTGTAAATTGAAATTAATTGTGTATAAGTCAAAAACAATCTTCTGCACAATTGTTAATTGCACTAATTTTCAGAGAACCGCAACAAGCAATCCATAGAAGCTGCTCATGCATATGCACTTTACAACATACTAGGTTATGTTGTTATCTAGCACTATATCTTGGAAAAACTTATTGTCCATATCAAACATATGAATTACTGTTTGAGGACTTTTATCTATCAGGTGCTGTATTATTATTTATTGCTTATAATTCATACAAATTAGTTGCTAATGGACTTGCACTTTACTTTAAATGAAAAAATGCTGCTCCTTTAAATGAAATTCTGCAACCTTTCGGAATGCATTTTAACATCACCATCCTCATCCTTCCCTCTAACTTATTTTCCAACTTATTTTCCCGCTTTCTCTCGCTTCATCTTTTGAGTCAAATAAAAAGTGCTTTACCACAAATTACTACAGGCGGGTTCACCGCCATCGTGAGGCCATTTTCCGCCAGCCATATTATAATGGCTGACGGTACTGTGTCGGTCGGAAACACCGACCGCCACGTATCCGACAGGCTCCTTGAGCCCACCAGTGCTGCGGAGGTCCTCAGCATGTAATGCATGCCGGCGGGGCCTAGCAGGCACCGCCGGTCAGATTATGATGCTGGCTCCCCACCAGCCTTTCCATGGCGGTTCACCTGCCATGGAAAGGCTGGCGGGGATGGCCTTTGGGGACCCGTTGCGGGCCCACCTTGTGCAGGGGCAGTTGGTTTTTGCACTTGGGAGTCACCTATGTTTCCCTACTACATTTCCCTGCACCATGTGGTGCCTGCCACGTAGTGCAGGGAAAAGCAAAACCTGCCTTTTTTCCATTGCAGCAGGTGCTGCTGCCCTGGTGGCGGCCACATTGTAATAGCATATAAGGGACCGCTGCCTTATAGGCGGGCGGGCCCCAGTCCCGGGATGATGGCGGACGGACAGAAGTCCATCCGCCATCATAATCAGGCCCTAAATCTGCATGTTAACAAACACAACAGCACTGTAAAAGAAGTTTCTTTATTATCAACAGTACTTCACTGTAATTTGAAACTGAAACAAAGAGGAATGAGATTGTGAAAAAGGAAAGAAAGGAAAATCCAATTTTGCTGCCAACTTTGTGCACAATATGTGAAAATTAAGTCAAGTAATGCATTGTAATTTAATGTTCTTCACATGAGATTTACATGTCATTAAGGGAAAATTACTTGACAAGGAGAAAAATCAAATGATAATGTGCAGTCTAGTTATGGTTTTTGTTTAAATGTAAAAATGAATGATGGACTAAGGTCACGAGCACCTGTAAAAGGACAAGCTAGATGGCAGGACTCTATGGTCCTGTGGAAGGCAAGTGCTGTAGCACGTCAACTGTCCCTTGTGTATAGCACTGGTGATTAAACAATAAAATCAAAGAATACCAACCCCACGGTGCCATTTTTAATTCCTGTCGACACAGCGAGTTTAATAATGGGGTTGTGAAAAAACAATTTTAATGCAGCAGCTGTGCTGCACGATGCGTGCACCAGAATGTGAATGCGATATGGAGACTTATGGCAGCAACAGCTAACCATGGAATGGTGATCCTCTCCGACGCCTCTGCCTGAAGTAGAGAGGAGTTAACGTTGTTGGCGACTTATGGTAAGCAGTGGGAATCCAGAGCAGGGTGCGACCGGGAGCCGGGATCATAGCATTGAAACCCAAAACGCTTCGGAGGGGGTGTCGGGGTGGAGGGCTGTTCCCGCATCTGGTCAGCAGTAACTGCGGGACAACCGCTTGTGAATCCAGTGAAGCTGGAAAGCTGAAATCGGTGCGTCGAGTCATTTGGCCGCATACAGTGCATCAGAAAGGCTTGCAAAATATTACAAATAAGAAACCTTGAAAGGCATAGTTCGGATACCCTCACAAAAATAAAAAATTGAGAGAGCTGTGGAATTTGGTAACAGAAATATAACGAATAAAATTGCAGTGCAACACAGGGGATTTGAGTTCCATAATTCACTATGGCAGAAAGAAGGCAATGGAGATCTCAAAGGGCCTGTGAGCTCTTGAGTGTTGATAAAGCTACAGTGTCGAATAAAAATGCAAAGCAAGTTGAGGACAAGACTAGAATCACCAATGTCAGAATCAGGGAACTTGAACAGGCTCGCAAGAGTGGTGGGAGATGACATCAGTGCAGAAATATATAGTATATAAAAGAATACTTAGAGGTTTAAGAATCTTAAATTTACCTACCCTGAATGACTTAGATGAAGACCTTATAAAGACCTTGCAAGAAGATACAAATGAATGCTCATTTAAATTAATGCGCACCTTGATCATGCATGCGGAAAGAAAATTGGAAGTGTTAATCCTTAAAATAAAGGAATTGGAACAAGAACTGGAGAAACATACTATGACTGATGAAATAATGAAGGCACTTTAACAAATGGAAAAAAGAAGAGAGAAACATGAAGTTGAAATAGAATAAAGAAAAGCAAGAAAATTTATCAGAGACCGAATTGACTATCAAGATGGACGCATATATACTTTTGCGCGGAAATATGATGGCTTGAGAAGTAGAGCTCTGATGGATAAAGCACTGGAAACAAAGGGAGCCTCAGACGCCTCAATGGGTAGCTCAGACGTCAGCTCTGCAGACAAAGAATCAAATCAAAGCAATCTGGATTTTTCTGGGGAACTTCGATTGGTCTGCATGAACACGAGACAGAGAGGAAGAGGGAGAGGAGCAACTGCTGGAAAAGGCAAGGGAAGAGGAAAATCAAAATCAGAAGAAGTAGAGGAAGATGGAAAAGTAAAAATAAAATAAAATAAAAAGCAAAACAAACAAAACAGTAAATTGAGAGAATTTTATCATAAACTTGTGAAAGAAAGTATTAAATGAAGATCAGATAAAAATACTCAATAAAGGTCTCTCTTTCTGTCCAGACTCAGAGATGGATTTAGCCAACTTGAGAATTGATTTGTATAAATTCTCATGAAAAATGAAATTAAAAAAACATTTCCTGACATACCCTCTCCCAGAAAGAAAATTGCAGAAAACAAGAAACTGCTCCAGTCTAACACATAAAGAAATATCGTGCTTGAAAATGTTAACAACGTTGGAGGAAGAATCAGCTGGAGTACTTACGATTCCATCTGGGGAAATGACGGATGTACAATTTTGCTCAGAGATGGGATGTGATGCAGGAGGAGATAGTGTATTAAGATTACGTTCCACCTTTTGTCCACAGTTACCACCAGGGAACAAAATAGATCTGTTCCAAGGATTGGTGGTTGAAGATCTGAACAAGTTATCCCGAAGAAACCCATCACGAGGTAAAGGAAATACAACTTTTAAGGAAAGACTAGCGGTAAAAACTGAGGGAAGATACACAGATCATAATTAAGGCATATGACAAAGGTGTAAATATTGTAATACAAGATTGTGACAAGTACTTAATGGAGGCTGAAAAACAGCTAAGGAACAAACAACACTATGAAAAACTAAAGGAAGACCCTTCACCAAAAATCATTCTTGAATACCATAGAAAGTTACAAGAATTGAATAAAAAAGGACTGATTGACGATGAGGAATACAAGTACTTGAAAACACTACACCCGACAACTCCCACCATTTATTTCCTACCAAAAATACACAAAAGCCTGATCAATCCACCAGGATGCCCTATAGTCAGTTCAGTGAATTCACTCTTGGAAAATACCTCAGGTACATAGATCTTTTTCTAGCACCATATGTAACAGCCTTACCATCCTATGTACGGGACTCCATGGACTTCATAAACAAAATTCAAAATATACCTTGGAAGGACTCATATTTGATAACTACGATTGATGTAGTTTCATTATACACCTTCATAAGGCATAGGGATGGAATAAAAGCGGCTCAACATTTCTTACGTAACAGATCAGTCAACCATTTGGAGCACTAAAATTTACTGATTGATATGTTGAATTTCTGTCTGACACATAACACTTTTTTGTTCAATGGAAGCCATTATGTACAATGACAAGGTACAGCAATGGGGACCTATTTCGCTCCGACATACGCAAATCTCCTCAAGGGTTACTGGGAATCGGATGTCATTTGGACAGAGAGCAACCTGGCGAAACTGGAAAAGCTAAAACTGTGGACGCGATTTATTGATGATCTTTTTAATATATGGGAGGGGGACAGCAAAGAAATGGAATCTTTTATATTGTCCCTAAATGAATATGATCTCAACCAGGCTTTCACTCATACCATGAACAAATCACGTTCTTGGATATTGAGGTCCACATATAGGATATGCGTATTTGCACAAAAGTACACAGTAAGAAAACATTGTGTAACAGTATCCTCCATGGCAACAGTGGACATCCAAAAAAGTTGAGATGGAGTATCCCCTATGGGGAAATGCTAAGACCTAGGAGGAACTGTTCAGAGGATGAGGATTTTAGAATCGAAATGAATGAAATAAAAAAACAGATTCCTTGCAAGGGGATACCCACTGGCAGTATTACAAGAAGCCATGGAAAGAACACTGAAGAAACCTAGAAGTAAACTTTTAATACCAAAGAAAGCCTCCCTGGAAAGTGAAGAAGAGAAAATTCGATTTATTATGGATTATAATATTCAACACAAGGAAACAAAACAAATAATTAAAAGAAATTGGAGGATATTATAATCCAATGAAACACTTAACACAGTTTTGTTCGATCATCCAAATATCACCTACAGAAAAGTTGCTTCATTAGGAGACATTTTAACCCAAACCCATTACTCTACTGAAACGGGGGAAAAATGAATTGGCTTAGTCAACAGGTTTCTGGAAGTGTTTTAAATGTAAAGCCTGTGAACATGGCATTAACCAAAAGGAGCACAGATTACATGATGGAAGAATTGAGAAAATAAAAGAACACATTACCTGTAATACAGATTTTGTAGTGAATGCCTTGATATGTCCCTGCAAAAAATATTATGTAGATAGTACTATAAACAAAGTCAGCCGAAGACTTTTACATCTTCGAGCAGTGAAAAATAGAGACTACTCATATCCAATTGCAAAACACTTCTGGGAAGAACATTAATGTGACATTAAGAATTTACAGTATTTTGGGATGAAGCATATAAAGAAAAACGAAAGAGGTGGAGACTGACAGTTATTGCTAAGAAGAATGGAATCAAGATTGATAATTAAAATGGGAACAGAAATACCTATGGGCCACAACTTGGATGCAGAATTACATGTACACTTTTAGTAGTGTTCCCAACCATATCAGCTTGAATACTGAACTCTTGTTGATTTCCAGGATTTTATGAACAGGATATAATACAGAGAGTAATTGTGACTTGCATTAGCCAATGGGGGTGTTTAGCAAGAAAAGTGTAGAGGGATTAATCCTTTGACCTTGGATGAATTCAAAAAGGAAAGGTTTAACATCTATGCTATTGTTAATTGCTCACATTTTCAGAGAACCACAAGAAGCAATCCATAGAAGCTGCCGTTGCATATGTACTTTACAACATACTAGATTATGTTGTTATCTAGCACTTTATCTTGGAAAAACCTGTTGTTCATATCAAACATAGGAATTACTGTTTGAGGGTTTTGTCTATCAGGTGCTGCTTTATTATTTATTGCTTATAATTTATGCAAACTAGCTGCTAATGCACTTGTACTTTACTTTAAATGGAAAAATGCTGCTCCTTTAAATGAAATGATGCAACGTTTCTGAATACATTTTAATATAACTATCCTCATCCTTCCCTCTAACTTATTTTCCAACGTATTTTTCCACTTTCTCTCGCCTCATCTTTTGAGTCTTATAAAAAGTACTTTACTACAAATTACTAAATCTGCATGTTAACCAACACAACAGCACTGTACAAGAAGATTCTTTATTATCAACAGTACTTTACTGTAATTTGATACTGAAACAAAGAGGAATGAGCTTGTGAAATAGGAAAGAAAGGAAAATCCAATTTCACTGCCAACTTTCTGCACAATATGTGAAAATTAAGTCAAGTAATGCATTGTAATTTAATGTGAGATTTAAATGTCATTAAGGGAAAATTACTTGACAAGGAGAAAAAGGAAATGATAATGTGCAGTCTAGTTATGTTTTTTTTTTAAAATATAAAAATCGATGACGGACTGAGGTCACAAGCACCTGTAAAAGGACAAGCTGGACAGCAGGACTCTATGGTCCTATGGAAGGCAAGCGCCGAAATGCGCCGACTGTCCCTTGTGTATAGCACTGGCGATTAAACAATAAAATCAAAGAATACCATCCCAGAGGTGCCGTTTTTGATTCCTGTCGACACCGCGAGTTGAATAATGGAGTCATGAAAAAACCATATATATATATATATATATATATATATATATATATATATATATATATTACCTACTGGCGGTCGCCAGTAGGTAGTTATAGTTAGGACCTAGTTTCCATAGGAAAAGCGGTTTTTGTTTTCCCAATAACTTTGGCGTTGGTTGACGAATCTTCGCGAAATTTTCAAAACTAGTGATCAGCTCCGGTCAGCTCCTGTCTTGAAAGTTTCGGGGTGATTCGCCAAGCGGGGGCCGAGAAAAAAGGGGGGTCCCAAAACGCGTTTTCCCCATGTTATTTTCCATAGGAAACTTTAGACAAAGCTACAGCCCGAACTGCTGAACGGAATTACACCAAATTTGGCAAAAAGGTAGGTCTTGGTTCAGAAAGAGTCCTTTTTAGGTCTCGCCTGAGCCATCGCATGCGCTGCTCGGAGAGACATTTTCTAAGCGGGTTTTCACAGTGCTACCACAGGCTTTTTGGTGGCCTCAAGCTTGCGTGTATGCTTGCGTGCACGTGCGCATGCACGCTTGCAGCCGCCATCTGTCTTTCCTCCTGGCCGCCTTGCTCGCGATCAATTTTGCGCGCACCATTTGCTTGTTCTTTACTTTTGCTACAATCGCGACTCCGACGCTTTACCTTTAAGTAAAGCGCCGGTGCACGCGATGTAGCAAAAGTAAAGAAATAGATGTTTTTTCTATTTCTTTACTTTTGCTATAATCGTGGCACCTGCGCTTTACTTTTAACATTAAAAGTAAAGCGCGGTGCCGTGATTATAGCAAAAGCAAAGAAATAGATTCTTTTCTATTTCTTTACTTTTGCTATAATCGCGGCAGCCGCGCTTTACTTTTAACATTAAAGCGCGATTATAGCAAAAGTAAAGAAATAGAAAAAAACATCTATTTCTTTACTTTTGCTATAATCGCGGCACCCGCGCTTCACTTTTAATGTTAAAAGTAAGCGCGGGTGCCTGTGCAGTCAGGCGGTTTAGGGTTAATCATGTTTTCCGTTACTTTGGTAGAGCAAAAATCTGGCACCAGAGGAAGTTTGAATTTGAAGAGCCGATACAAAATGGGCTATACTTTTACACCGTTAAGGTGGCATGCTTTTATAATGTCACTTGAGGACCAGCATGACATGTATGTGCTCTTTGGTAGAGAGCCAATGAACCTTAGTCTGGCGTCATGGTCCTTCTTAGTTACTACTCACAGGGCCACGCACATAGGCCAGTAAAACACTTTTAAATCTTGACATCGCACAACAGGCAACATTTCTGTTTCCCAGTTTAAGCCGGTAGGGGCTGAGCTCACTTTTTGAATCGCCTTTCAGTGGAATGCAGTCAAAACAATGTCAAAGTAGCTTTCTTTGAAAAAGAATGTTTGTGTCAACCACAACTTGTATTCCTCAGGTCAGGGGGGGCTCCCAGGGGCACAATGGGTGGGGCTTACATACACTTGAGGGGTAAGTGATTGAGTGTCAGCAGTGCAAGCACACAGTAACCATGCTGAACGCTTCTATACTTCAACCAGTGTCTCACTGATAGTGTGTTAGCTTTTTAGGTCGAGCCTGGGCAGCGTATGCGCTGCTCTGCGAGGCATGCTGTATTCATGTATGGACTTGAAGCTCCGCCCATATTTTTCATTGGCTTGTGTCATAGTCCCTTGTAAATGCTGGCTTCTGATTCGTTAATAGGCTTGTTAGTCCCTCCTTAGTACGGCCTTGTCTTGATTTGTAACCTCCCATGATGACTGGCCCTTTTACTTCTGTTGTTACACGGTATGTCTTATTTAGACTGTAAGCACTATTTTCTTTCATGAGTTTCTCCTACTGCAGGCACAACATGCTTTCCTGCAACATTCAGCGCACCATGCGCGCTTTCACTTTCCAAGCAGCCCGGGACAATGGCGGCCGCTTCTTTGAAATGAAATAGGTCTCGCATTTACAAGAGTTTCAGCTATTGGCATTGCAAATGATAATGCCTTTTATTTATGTGTTAATTATCAAAACAGATAAATAAAAGGCATTGTCATTTACAATGCCAAAAGCTTAAACTCTCGCAAATGCGAGACCTATTGCATTGCAAATGTTTGTTGTTAAATGGTGTAAATCTGTTCAGTAGTTTTTGAAATATTAAAGGAAAAAGAAAGGAAAAAGAAATATCGATATCTGGGCGGAGCCTAACCACACATGTCATCGTGAAATCTGATTGGCTGTCAGCACTTCATCCAGGAAATGCTGGCAGCCATCTTGGGACTAGGTTGAACCAGAGTCATAAGAAAACAGTAAAACAAAGATGAAAAACAAGAAAAGGGGGCAGGGTAGGAACACCCTGACCCCCTAGGCCTGCTCAGGGGGTCCCACAAGAACCCCCAGCCCAAAAACATTTTAAGAAACGTCCAAATTCGCGCTGGGTGCGCGAATCCGGAAGAAAAAATAGAAAACAAGCATTGGCATTGCCAATAGGTCTCGCCGTTGGGACCTTATAAGTGTTTAGCCAGAGATATTGGCAATGTTTCTAAGGTATGTTGTAGAGAGAGAGAGAGAGAGACTGACTGACTGAGAGAGAGACTGACTGACTGAGAGAGAGACTGACTGACTGACAGAGAGAGACTGACTGACAGAGAGAGAGAGACTGACAGACAGAGACTGACTGACTGAGATAGAGATACTGACTGACTGAGGTAGAGAGAGACTGACTTACTGAGAGAGACTGACTGAAGAGAGACTGACTGACAGAGAGACTGACTGACAGAGACTGACTGACAGAGACTGACTGACAGAGAGAGAGACTGACTGAGAGAGAGACTGACTGAGAGAGAGACTGACTGAGAGAGAGACTGACTGAGAGAGAGAGACTGACTGACAGAGAGAGAGACTGACAGAGAGAGAGACTGACTGAGAGAGAGACTGACAGAGAGAGAGACTGACTGACAGAGAGAGACTGACTGACTGAGAGAGACTGACTGACTCAGAGAGAGACTGACTGACAGAGAGAGAGACTGACTGAGAGAGTGACTGACTGAGAGAGAGACTGACTGAGAGAGAGACTGACTGAGAGAGACTGACTGACTGAGAGACTGACTGACTGAGACTGACAGAGAGAGAGAGAGACTGACTGACAGAGAGAGACTGACTGAGAGAGAGAGAGACTGACTGAGAGAGAGAGACTGACTGGGAGACACTGACTGACTTTGAGAGACTGACTGAGAGAGACTGACAGAGAGAGAGACTGACTGACAGAGAGAGACTGACTGACTGAGACTGACAGAGAGAGAGACTGACTGACTGAGAGAGAGATTGATTGACTGAGAGAGAGACTGACTGACTGACAGAGAGACTGACTGACAGAGAGACTGACTGACAGAGAGATTGACTGACAGAGAGAGACTGACTGACTGAGAGAGAGAGAGAGAGAGACACTGACTGACAGAGAGAGAGACTGACTGAGTGAGACTGACTGACTAGGAGAGAGACTGACTGAGAGAGAGACTGACTGAATGAGAGAGAGACTGACTGACAGAGAGAGACTGACAGAGAGAGAGACTGACAGACAGAGACTGACTGACTAAGATAGAGATACTGACTGACTGAGGTAGAGAGAGACTGACTTACTGAGAGAGACTGACTGACAGAGAGACTGACTGACAGAGAGACTGACTGACTGAGAGAGAGAGACTGACTGAGAGAGAGAGACTGACTGACAGAGACTGACTGACAGAGAGACTGACTGACTGAGAGAGAGACTGACTAAGAGAGAGACTGACTGACAGAGACTGACTGACAGAGAGACTGACTGACAGAGAGAGAGACTGACAGAGAGAGAGACTGACAGAGAGAGAGACTGACTGACTGAGAGAGACTGACTGACTGAGAGAGAGACTGACTGACAGAGAGAGAGAGACTGACTGAGAAAGTGACTGACTGAGAGAGAGACTGACTGAGAGAGAGACTGACTGAGAGAGAGACTGACTGACTGAGAGACTGACTGACTGAGACTGACAGAGAGAGAGAGAGACTGACTGACAGAGAGAGACTGACTGAGAGAGAGAGAGACTGACTGAGAGAGAGACTGACAGGGAGACACTGACTGACTGAGAGAGACTGACTGAGAGAGACTGACTGAGAGAGACTGACAGAGAGAGAGACTGACTGACAGAGAGAGACTGACTGACTGAGACTGACAGAGAGAGAGACTGACTGACTGAGAGAGAGATTGATTGACTGAGAGAGAGACTGACTGACTGACAGAGAGACTGACTGACAGAGAGACTGACTGACAGAGAGATTGACTGACTGAGAGAGACTGACTGACTGAGACTGACAGAGAGAGAGAGAGAGACACTGACTGACAGAGAGAGAGAGACTGACTGAGAGAGACTGACTGACTAGGAGAGAGACTGACTGAGAGAGACTGACTGAATGAGAGAGAGACTGACTGACTGAGAGAGACTGACTGACTGAGAGAGAATGACTGACTGAGAGAGACTGACTGACCCAGAGAGACTGACTAACTGAGAGAGAGACTGACTGGCAGAGAGAGAGACTGACTGACTGAGAGAGAGACTGACTGACTGAGAGAGAGACTGACTGACAGAGAGAGAGACCGACTAAGAGAGACTGACTAAGAGAGAGACTGACAGAGAGAGAGACTGACTGACTGAGAGAGAGACTGACTGAGAGAGAGACTGACTGACTGAGAGAGACTGACTGACTGAGAGACTGACTGACTGACTCAGAGAGACTGACTGACAGATAGAGAGACTGACTGACAGAGAGAGAGACTGACTGACTGAGAGAGACTGACTGTGAGAGAGACTGACTGAGAGAGAGACTGACTGAGAGAGAGACTGACTGACTGAAAGAGAGACTGACTGACAGAGAGAGAGAAAGACTGACTGACTGAGAGAGAGACTGACTGACTGAGAGAGAGACTGACTGACAGAGAGAGAGAGACTGACTGACTGAGAGAGACTGACTGACTGAGAGAGACTGACAGACAGAGAGACTGACTGACAGAGAGAAAGAGAGAGACTGACAGAGAGAGAGACTAAGAGCGAGACTGACTGACAGAGAGAGACTGACAGAGAGAGAGAGAGACTGACAGAGAGAGACTGAGAGAGAGACTGACTGAGAGAGAGACTGACTGACAGAGACTAACTGACAGAGAGACTGACAGAGAGAGAGACAGACAGAGAGGGAGAGACTGACAGAGAGAGAGACTGACTGACAGAGAGAGACTGACAGAGAGAGAGAAACTGACAGAGAGAGAGAGAGACTGACTGACTGAGAGAGTCTTACTGACTGAGAGAGACTGACTGACTGAGAGAGAGACTGACTGACAGAGAGAGACTGACTGACAGAGAGACTGACTGACTGAGAGAGACTGACTGACAGAGAGAGAGACGGACTGAGAGAGTGACTGACTGAGAGAGAGACTGACTGAGAGAGAGACTGACTTAGAGAGATTGACTGACTGAGAGACTGACTGACTGAGACTGACAGAGAGAGAGAGAGACTGACTGACAGAGAGAGACTGACTGAGAGAGAGAGAGACTGACTGAGAGAGAGAGAGACTGACTGAGAGAGAGACTGACTGAGAGAGAGAAACTGACTGGGAGACACTGACTGACTGAGCGAGACTGACTGAGAGAGACTGACAGAGAGAGAGACTGACTGACAGAGAGAGACTGACTGACTGAGACTGACAGAGAGAGAGACTGACTGACAGAGAGACTGACTGACAGAGAGACTGACTGACTGACTCAGAGAGACTGACTGACTGAGACTGACAGAGAGAGAGACACTGACTGACAGAGAGAGAGAGACTGACTGAGAGAGAGACTGACTGACTAGGAGAGAGACTGACTGAGAGACTGACTGAATGAGAGAGAGACTGACTGACTGAGAGAGACTGACTGACTGAGAGAGACTGACTGACTGAGAGAGAGACTGACTGACAGAGAGAGAGACTGACTGACTAACAGAGAGACTGACTGACAGAGAGAAAGACTGACTGACTGAGAGAGACTGACTGACTGAGAGAGACTGACTAAGAGAGAGACTGACTGACAGAGAGAGAGACTGACTGACTAAGAGAGAGACTGACTGAGAGAGAGACTGACTGACTGAGAGAGACTGACTGACTGAGAGAGACTGAGAGACTGGCTGACTTACTCAGAGAGACTGGCTGACAGAGAGAGAGACTGACCGACAGAGAGAGAGACTGACTGACAGAGAGAGAGACTGACTGACTGAGAGAGACTGACTGACTGAGAGAGACTGCCTGAGAGAGAGACAGAGACTGACTGACAGAGAGAGAGAAAGACTGACTGAGAGAGAGATTGACTGACAGAAAGAGAGAAAGACTGACTGACTGAGAGAGAGACTGACTGACAGAGAGAGAGACTGACTGACTGAGAGAGACTGACTGACAGAGAGACTGACTGACAGAGAGAGAGAGACTGACAGAGAGAGAGACTGACTGACAGAGAGAGACTGACTGACAGAGAGACTGACAGAGAGAGAGAGAGAGAGAGACTGACAGAGAGAGACTGAGAGAGAGACTGACTGACTGAGAGAGAGACTGACTGACAGAGAGAGACTAACTGACAGAGAGACTGACTGAGAGAGAGAGAGACTGACAGAGAGAGAGAAACTGACAGAGAGAGAGACTGACTGACTGAGAGTCTGACTGACTGAGAGAGACTGACTGACTGAGAGAGAGACTGACTGACAGAGAGAGACTGACTGACAGAGAGACTGACTGACTGAGAGAGACTGACTGAGAGAGACTGACTGACTGAGAGAGAGACTGACTGACAGAGAGAGACTGACTGACAGTGAGAGAGACTGACTGACCGAGAGAGTGACTGACTGACAGAGAGACTGACTGACTGAGAGAGAGACTGACTGACAGAGAGACTGACTGACTGACAGAGAGACTGACTGACAGACAGAGAGACTGACTGAGAGAGAGACTGACTGACAGAGAGACACTGACTGAGAGAGAGACTGACTGACTGAGAGAGACTGACTGAGAGAGACTGACTGACAGAGAGAGACTGACTGACAGAGAGAGACTGACAAAGAGAGAGGGACTGACTGACTGAGAGAGACTGACTGACTGAGAGAGACTGAGAGAGAGAGAAACTGACTGACAGAGAGAGAGACTGACTGACTGACTGAGAGAGAGACTGACTGACAGAGAGAGACTGACTGACAGAGACTGACTGACAGAGAGAGAGACTGACAGAGAGAGACTGACTGACTGAGACTGACTGACAGAGAGAGAGACTGACTGACTGAGAGAGAGACTGACTGACAGAGAGAGACTGACTGACTGAGAGAGAGACTGATTGACAGAGAGAGAGACTGACTGACTGAGAGACTGACTGACTGAGAGAGACTGACTGACTGAGAGAGAGACTGACTGACTGAGAGAGACTGACTGACTGAGAGACTGACTGACTGAGAGAGAGACTAACTGACAGAGAGAGAGACTGACTGTGTGAGAGAGACTGACTGAGTGAGAGAGAGACTGACTGACTGAGAGAGAGACTGACTGACTTAGAGAGACTGACTGACTGAGAGAGAGAGACTGACTGACAGAGAGAGACTGACTGACTGAGAGCGAGACTGACTGACTGAGAGAGAGACTGACTGACAGAGAGAGACTGACTGACAGAGAGAGAGACTGAGTGAGAGAGACTGAGTGAGTGAGAGAGAGACTGACTGACTGAGAGAGAGACTGACTGACTGAGAGACTGACTGACTCAGAGAGACTGACTGACTCAGAGAGACTGACTGACTGAGACTGACTGAGAGAGAGAAACTGACTGACTCAGAGAGACTGACTGACTGACAGAGAGAGACTGACTGACTCAGAGAGACTGACTGACTGACAGAGAGAGACTGACTGACTGAGAGAGAGACTGACTGACTGAGAGAGAGACTGACTGACTGAGAGACTGACTGACTGAGAGAGATACTGACTGACTGACAGATAGAGAGGAAAACCTGCTCTCGCTACAATGAAGCAAAGCAGGATTGCATGTCAGCAGCTCCCCTTGCTCAAAAGCAATGCCGGCTCCCGCAGGAGGCGGGCAGCCGGCGGGACCGTGGGGGCATTGGGGCTCCCCCCACGGTCCCCAAAACAAAGGGCCGGCCCCGGGGGATGGGGTCCCCAGGACCAGAAGTGGCCCAGGAGGGGAGCCACGCGGCCCCCCTTCAATATTAAAATAAAAAAAAAATAAAGAGGCAGAGCCCCGGGGGATGGGGTCCCCGGGGCCAATAGAGGCCTAAGGAGAGGGGCCACATAGCCCCCCTCCTTAAAAAATAAAAAAACAAACAAAAAAAACATGTGGCCATACCCCGGGGGATGGGGTCCCCGGGGCCGAAATTGGCCTCGGGAGGTGGGCCGCACGGCCCCCTTCCTGTTTTTTTTTTGTTGTAAAAAAAAGAGCAGGCCCTGGGGGATGGGGTCCCCAGGGCCCCAAATAATGAAAAAGAAGGGGGACACACAGCCCCCCCTTGTAAACAAATCGTGCCGGAGGCCCACCCCCTCCCTGCAGCACTCAGCAAATGCTCCCCCTGGTGCGTTGTAAGTTGGGGAATTAATTCCCCTTGAATACTGAGGGTCCCTGGGGGCCAACTAGCTCACCAGGTAACTCCAGTTTGCGCCACAGAGCTGCGTTGCAAAGAGGTGTTCCGAGGCCATGCCCCTTTTTACTCCTCTCTGCAACGCAGCTCTGTGGCACTTACTGGAGGTACCTGGTGGGCTAGTTGGCCCCCAGGGACCCTCAGGACTCAAGGGGAATTAATCCCCCAATTTACAACATGCCAGGGGGCGCATTTGCACAGTGGTGCAGGGAGGGGGCAGGGCCTGACATAGCAAGTGTGCAAACGCGCCCCCTGGCACATTGTAAATTAGGGGATTAAGTCCCCTTCAATCCTGAGGGTCCCTGGGGCCAACTAGCCCACCAGGTACCTCCAGTAAGCGCCACAGAGCTGCGTTGCAGAGAGGTGGTCTGAGGCCATGCCCCTTTTTACACCTCTCTGCAACGCAGCTCTGTGGCACTTACTGGAGGTACCTGGTTGGCTAGTTGGCCCCCAGGGACCCTCAGGATTCAAGGGGACTTAATCCCCCAACTTACACTGTGCCAGGGGGCGCGTTTGCACAGTGGTGCAGGGAGGGGGCGGGGCCTGACATAACAAGTGTGCTAACGCGCCCCCTGGCGCGTTGTAAATTGGAGGATTAAGTCCTCTTCAATCCTGAGGGTCCCTGGGGGCCAACTAGCCCACCGTGTACCTCAAGTAAGCGCCACAGAGCTGCGTTGCAGAGAGGTGGTCTGAGGCCACGCCCCTTTTTACACCTCTCTGCAACGCAGCTCAGTGGCGCTTAATGGAGGTACCTGGTGGCCTAGTTGGCCCACAGGGACCCTCAGGATTCAAGGGGACTTAATCCCCCAACTTAGAACACGCCAGGGGGCGTGTTTGCAGAGTGCTGCAGGGAAGGCGTGGGGCCTGATATAACAAGTTAGCAATCCTGCTGTGTGGGACTTACTGTAGGTAATAAAAGGGGTAGTTGGCCCCCAAGGTTGACGTTGGGGGCTAACTATCCCTCCTGTTACTTCCGCTAAATCCCACACAGTGGGATTGCTAAAAGGTGTTTGAAGGCCACGCTCACCTTTCTCCACCACTCTGCAAACGCGACTGCTATGTTATAGTTAGAAATTAGCATTTAAAAAACCTTTGAAATTCACTGAAAAAACCATAGGTTTCAGGGACGTTATAGTTAGAAATTTGCATTTAAAAAACCAATGAAATTCACTGAAAAAACCATAGGTTTCAGGCACGTTATAGTTAGAAATTAGCATTTAAAAAACCTTAGAAATTCACTGAAAAAACCATAGGTTTCAGGGACGTTCTAGTTAGTTGGACATTTCACTCGTACAAAACCATAGAAATTCCGCCGTTATAGTTAGTTCAGCTAACTATAACTCGCGCCCCCGCAATGCACTGCTGATGACGTCACATATTACATCATTCATGACATGGTCAGTGACATCACTATATATATATATATACATATATATATATATGACAAACACCTTCGTTCCACTCCAAACAGAAGAAAGGGACACTGCAGGGCTTCACTAGACGTTTATTAGAGAACTCAGCATGACCGGTTTCGGCAATCAGCCTTCCTCAAATGCCTCAGTCCGTCCCAGATTAGCCTGCAAAAATGTTTATAGAGCTCCTCCCACCATATAGCGAAGGGCCCAGCTGCAACTCGTAGAAGTGCCGATGTGTTAGTAGTTCCATGCCACGAACCACCAATACCACCATGCACTACGTTGGAATACTTCGAGCCGCAGTAGGAAAATCCGGCGGAATTACTGGGAATAAACGTCCTTGTGTCCCCTACTTCCTAGCCTCCTCACACATCGGCACCAAGGCTGGAGACACCATTGAATAAAAGCGCCTCTCCACACAGTGTTGGACCACACAGCGGCGGCAGATACTCGGTTTCCTCAGGTGAGTAGGCGGGTCGTGAAAAATCCGATCCCTCAGATACAAAAGTCACAACAAGCCAGTGTACTTCACGACCTCTTGATGGGAAGGATCCCTTTAAGCGCACCACAGGCTGTGCGCGACAACATGACAAACACCTTCGTTCCGCTCCAAACAGAAGAAAGGGACACTGCGGGGCTTCACTAGACGTTTATTAGAGAACTCAGCATGACCGGTTTCGGCAATCAGCCTTCCTCAAATGCCTCAGTCCGTCCCAGAGTAGCCTGCAAAAATGTTTATAGAGCTCCTCCCACCATGATAGCGAAGGGCCCAGCTGCAGCTCGTAGAAGTGCCGATGTGAATATATATATATTCACTGAAAAAACCGTAGGTTTCAGGGACGTTATAGTTAGTTGGACATTTCACTCGTAAAAAACCAGAGAAATTCGTCCGTTATAGTTAGTTGAGCTAACTATAACTCGCACCCCGCAATGCACTGCTGATGACGTCACATATTACATCATTCATGACATGGTCAGTGACATCACTGATGACATCACTGATGACATCTCAAATGACATCACTGATGACATCATCCAGTGACTGTGTGTTTCTATAAAGTTTAAATATGTTTTATATATATATATATATATATATGCCAAGGTGTATTGAAGTATGAGTGGGTGTATGAATGTCTGAATGGATGATTTAGTATGTGCGTGACTGACTGTATAAGTGAGTGATTAAACGTGTCTTACTGAATGCATGGGTTAGTGAGTAAACTGTGTAAATGTCTGTATAGTCTGTCAGTTGGTGTGTAAGCGGCTGCATGGGTTAGTGAGTAGCTACATGAGTGTTTATATGGGTTATTGATTGGTTGTCTGAGTATCTGTATGGGTGCCTGAGTGTCTGTGTGGGTGGGTGGGGGGTGTGTGACTCTGTGCATAGATGTGTGAGTGGGTGATTCAATGGGTGTATGGGTTCAAGACTACATGTGTGAAGGGCTGTGTGGGTGAGTGAGTGTGTGTATGGGTGTGTTGGTGAGTGGATGGATATCTCAGTGGTACATGTGTGAGTAACTACATACGTGAAAGGCAGTATATGTGAGTGTTGGAGTATATAAATGACTATCTGAGAGTGAGTGATTGTGAGAGTGGCTGTATGGATGAGTGTGTGCTTGTATCAGTGATTGTATAAGAGAGTAAGTATGTGTTAGTATCTGTATGAATAAGTAAGGTGGTGTGTGTATAACTGTATAGGTGAGTAAATGGGAGTGTGATTGATTCTTTGCATGACTGACTAGGTGTGTGAGTAACTCTATGGATGATTGGCGGTGTGTGAGTATCTGTTTAGGTGTATGAGTGCATATCATAGTTCTGTATTGATGAGTGACTGCATGTATGAGTGACTGTATGGGTGAATGAATGGACGTGTGTGTAGACCTAGGAATCAGTGAGTGGGTATGTAGTAACTGGTATTGGTGTGTTTATGGTTTCGAAAATGGTAGTCTGTATTTTAGAGTGGGTGTATCAAAGGTTATATTAGGGTGTGAGGAGGTGCATCAGACTAGCACGCAGATTATCACGTGGATGATGTCATCAGTGATGGCATGAGTGATGTCATTTGAGATGTCATCAGTGATGTCATCAGTGATGTCACTGACCATGTCATGAATGATGTAATATGTAACGTCATCAGCAGTGCATTGCGGGGGCGCGAGTTATAGTTAGCTGAACTAACTATAACGGCCGAATTTCTCTGGTTTTTTACGAGTAAAATGTCCAACTAACTATAACGCCTATGGTTTTTTCAGTGAATTTCTATGGTTTTTTAAATGGTAATTTCCAACTATAACGTCCCTGAAACCTATGGTTTTTTCAGGGAATTTCTATGGTTTTTTAAATGGTAATTTGTAACTATAACGTCCCTGAAACCTATGGTTTTTTCAGTGAATTTCAAAGGTTTTTTAAATGCTAATTTCTAACTATAACATAGCAGTCGCGTTTGCAGAGTGGTGGAGAAAGGTGAGCGTGGCCTCCGAACACCTCTTAGCAATCCCACTGTGTGAGATTTACTGGAGGTAACAGGAGGGGTAGTTAGCCCCCAACGTCAACCTTGGGGGCCAACTACCCCTCCTATTACCTCCAGTAAGTCCCACACAGCAGGATTGCTAACTTCTCATACTAGGCCACGCCCCGTTTCTCCACCAGTCTGCAAACGCGCCCCCTGGTGCGTTCTAAGTTGGGGGATTAATTCCCCTTGAATACTGAGGGTCCCTGGGGGCCAACTTGCCCGCCAGGTACCTCCAGTAAGCGCCATAGAGCTGGATTGCAGAGAGGTGGACACAGGCCACGCCCCCTTTCTCCACCACTCTGCAAACCCGCCCCCTGGCACGTTCTAAGTTGGGGGATTAATTCCCCTTGAATACTGAGGGTCCCTGGGGGCCAACTTGCCCACCAGGTACCTCCAGTTTGCGCCACAGAGCTGGATTGCAGAGAGGTGGTCGGAGGCCACACACCCTTTTTACACCACTCTGCAAACGCACCTCTTGGCGCACTGCTGCTCGGGGGATGAAGCCCACTTGTGTCCTGAGGTCCTGGCATATCTCAGGATGAGATGGGACTGATAAGCGAATCATAAAGAATTGGGCTGGGGGTCTTAGTAAACTCTTGATAGGCATATATCAGTGAGGCTGACATCCAGGTGTGATCCTCTTATCACTCCCATGGCCTTTGTGTGTTTCTATGAAGTTTGGAGGAACTCCTGCTGTGACAAACTGCTTCCTAGATAAAGGAGAGGACAGAGGAGTGAGCACGTCAAAGGTGCAACCCCCACATCGTGAGCTTCAAAGGCTAAGACAGTAAATCATATCTGTGTCTAGAAATGGATTATAAAAAGGGGAGCTTTCCAAAGTTTTCAAACTACAGCATGGAGAATCTCAGCATGACTTCTGCCTGTTGTGACCCGGACATGGGCCTGGGGGCTAAAGTCTGGTAGTCTCCCTACTTTGTGAGGAGACATCACCCAGGAGAATCATGACCGCTCGCCCTGGAGCACCAGAATCTGCCTGCCTGCAGAGACCAGAGGACCTTGTGAGGAAGAGGATAGCAACTGGAGGGAGCGAGGGCCAGTGGGGATCCTGTTGAGTGGATCCCTGAACCAGAGTGTGAGATTCTGTGCCAGTGTTGAGGACTGTTGCGCCGATCAGGCCATGCACCTGAATGCTGCTGATTGCGCCCCACGCAGGCCAGGTGAGGGTGCAGTGAAGATTGAGGACCATGGCACTGATCGGGTCATTCATCAGAGTGCTGCTGTTGCAACCCCTGTATGCCAAGTGGGGGACTTGGTAAAGATAAGGACCTTTGCCCTGGTGCAGTGCTGTGGCAAGAAACTGCTGTCATCATGCAGTGTTGTCACATTAAGGGGCCCCTTCCTTATGTGTGCTGTACGTGACCTCCTGCATGTCAGGTGGGGGCCATGGTGAAGATAAGGGCTGTCGCTGTGGTGCAGCGGGGTGACAAGAAGTGAGCCATTGCTCTTGCAAGTTTGTGACCAGAAAGGCTGTCACTTGAGTGAGCTGTCCATGCTCCCCGTATGCCAGTGGGGGTGTGGTGAAGATGTGGACTGTCTCCCTGGAGCTGCATGTCCCAGAACAGCGCAGCAGGGTGTGAACTGCAGGAGGAGAGCATTGATTCAATCCCCCGAACCCAGGAGCACCCAAGACCGACCACCAAACTCAGGAAGCCTCACAACCTGAGGAGCACTGTGGACAACTGCTGCTCACCTGCAGCATCCAGACTTTTGATCACCACCTGGCCACTGACGCTTACCGTGACTGCCAAAGCGCAGCTCCAGCGAGAGCGGATAAGACTGCAGGCCCATCGAGCCTCTGGGGGAGCTTTCCTGAATAAAAGAGCTACGGCGCAAGGACACTTTGACTTTTAAGGTGCCATTGTGGATCTTCTAAGACGTGTGGTTACTAGCGAGGCCTAACCTGAATGAGGACTAATTGCTATCTTTAGACAGGGAAGTGGGACGCAGGTACTTCCCCAGACACTGCTAGTGTACAGGCTTTACAAAGACTATGTATATTATTTGTTCCGGGCTGTATTTCACTTTGTGTTCATATATAAATACTACTTTTTCAACAAAAGCAAGTATCTGGCTGGAGATTCATTTATTGGGTTTGCTGAGAATGTTGTGAGTGTTGAGTATAGGTATACATTGCATCTACCTTCCCCCCAAGAATCTTTGGACTGCTTGACCTGCGCTACCACTGAGAGAAGTCGTGACTCCTGGAGGGAGTGCTGTGGGGCGGTGGGGCGGGGGAGGGGCAGGGTGGGAGGTAGTAAGCACCGGCATACGGCCGAACGGAGTTAAGTGCATAAATAAATAAATAAATAAAACAAATTACATTGCGCGCGCTGCAACGCCAAATGGCGATGCAGCCCGCGCAATGTAATTTGTTTTATTTATTTAGTTATGTACTTAACTCCATTCGGCCGTATGCCGGAGTTTACTACCCCCCACCCTGCCCCTCCCCGCCCCACCGCCCCGCAGCACTCCCTCCAGGAGCCGCGACTGACTGAGAGTCAAGTGCTAAAAGGGTAGTACTTGGGCCAGTATCTATTTAGTCAGGCCCCGGGACGTCTGGAGTAAAATGCCTCAACCACTCCAGTAACTTCTGCTTGCCTCGTGGCCCTCTGAAAGGGGTTCTGATATCCATCATCACAGACTTTTTGATCAGAAGCTCAGGGTTCAATTTCAGGTCTCCAAGTTTGACAATCTTTAATTAAAACACTTGACTGTATTTCATTCTACTTCTGTTTTAATTCAGCATGGTTTCACACCATCGATAAGTCTGGTTTAAGATGTAAACAGTATCTAGATGGACCCGGGACAAAATCTGGAGTCTGAGTCAATTTGATGGAAACATATATGTGTAAATGTGTGTTTTAGTCCAGCGTTAATGTTTAGATTCTATACACTTAAGAGAAAATGAAATTTTATGTGGCAATTATTTTTGCACCATCACTGGGCGAATATGCCTCACAATTCCGCAGCCTGTCACCCTACATGTTGTTACAACGCGGTCGCTACCACGACCGCGTTGTAACAACGCATACCATTACCCCGCAAGTCTTAACAACGACTTGCGGAGGGGGGCGCTGGATGTTGGAATAGTATAATTTACTATTCCAACTCCAGTCTGTGCAGACAGTAGGGAAGGTGTTGGATTTTAAATCTAACACCTTCTTCCCCCCTCCGCAAGTCGTTGTTACGACTTTCGTGGTAATGGTATGCGTTGTTACAACGCGGTCGTGGTAACGACCGCGTTGTAACAACATGCGGGGTGACGGTTTCGTGGTGAAGGTTGTTCACCTCACTGGGCATGTGTATAATTTAAAATAAATAAATTGAACTTTCCCATAATATCAACCATTTGATCTAAAGTATGAGGAAGCTGTAGGAACATAATGGCCCTAACTGCAAGTTGGGTGGAATAGGTTGGGTATTTAGCATGCCTGCTAAATGCCATCACCTTGTTGAAAGTTATTTTCACCGGGTGTGATAAAAACCTCTGTTCAGAGTTTTCAACTGTTAAGTGAGGCATTACGTTCAGAATTGCTATTCGACACACCAAATTCGCCTTTATTTCAGGGCTTTTACCACAGTAAATTTTGACAGGTTTGACCTGTCGTAATCTATCAGGGGAAAACTGTGAGGGTGCGATAATTATCAGTCAACTTGCAATTCTAATTTCTGTGTCAAAATCAGTTTGCACAGAAATCAGAATTTAGCGATTATTACAAATTGTATTTTGAATTTGTAACCAGGGCCTATTTTGTAAATAGCAGCCTAAGGACCTGATAACAAGTGCCCAACTGGAGTAGTTTCTATTTATTTCAACTGATAAAATCCTACTTTATCGAGTGAGATAAATTGCACCACACATTCTGAGTTTTTGGGTTAATTACGAGGTACTTTAACCTTTGCACAACTTGCCTGTACATTTGGTGATGTTTGGTTTTTTGGCTATACAGTGCTGTTGATGGGCAACCCTCAGCAGATATGTCTTATATGAATTTAAGAGGTATCAGTTACAATTTGTTACTGATCGCTGCGTATTATGGTTGTATTATTATTGTCCGCCATATTTGTTATGCATTGAAGTACATAATTAAATAATGCCACGGCGAACCATAAGTAATTTTCTTTTTTTTGCTTATCTGTATTTCGAAAGTAATTGGCTGGTTGAGTTGTTTGAGATTCGTGAGTTGTAAGCTGAAGATTGTGCCTGAGGGTACTACTGTTTTCTGGGCTCTGTTGCAGGTTTACAGATGCTCCAGTTATCTAGAAACTAGCCTGCAATACTAAAGCAGTTTACTGGTTGAGTTGTTTGTGATTCGTGGGTTGTGAGCTGAGGATTTAGCTTGAGGGTGCAACTGTTTTCTGGGCTCTGTTGTAGAAATTTTGGTGCTTTAGTTATCTAGGAAACAGACACGTTTTCAACTGTCTTTGGAAGTGTATATGCTCCTGGGTGCTTCTAATGTTGGCGGGTAGTGAGTTCCAGAGCTTGGCGGATTGTAATAAGAAAGCAGTGCCTCCTATGGATTTCATATGGTAAAGTGGTATGATGACAAGTGGTGCAAGTCAGGAGCGCAGCATTCTGTTTGGTTTGTATTGCTTGCATTTAATTTGTACGTATCAGTAGTGGGTGGGGGAGGGACAGGAAACAGACAATAAGGAAACATTTTTTAAAAATAGTTAAAAAGGAATTACCTGCCGCCCGACGCTCTTCCCCATGTCCTCCCTGCAGCACAGGCTCCCCTGCGGCCAATCTTGACACTGCTTGTTTGAAAGCAATGTCAGGATTAGCCGAGTGCTGTGAATTTGCGCTCCGAGAAAGACTGAAAAAAGTGTTTTCTCATTAATTTGACCACAGTCATCCTGACACAATTTCTGAGAAAGCCTCAAGCCTTCATATATCACCCAGTAAATAACAATCTAGTGGATTCTATTATCTACATGTGTAGGATATTAGGCATAATTCTTTTTTGCATCAACGCAGCCGGGTTGGAGACAGCTCAGTGCGCATGTTGGTTTAGCCGGCCTTAGATGGCCAGCCAAACCAACATGCGCACTGATCACAGTGCAACCACTCCTTCTGTCACTGCCTGCGCAATGGCCCTGCAACCAAGACTTGCCCAGCCCTCAGAACCCGAAAAATAAAACAATAATAAACCCATTTTATTATCGTTTTATTTTTCACGTTTTGAGGCTGGCAAAGGGGACGTCGCCCCTCCGCCATAGCGAAGGAGCCACTACTGGTAGGCATAACGGTCCTTTTCCTTGGGAGGCTCTGTGGACAATGCAGAGAGCCTTTAAAATTGCCCTTCTAGCGATAGGTACCCAGTGGAGCAATTGCAGGACTGGAGTCAGGCGTTCTCTTGGGTGAAGGCAGAGAACAAGCCTTGCGGGAGCATTTTGGATGAGTTGAATATGGAGTATAATGAATGCGGGTGTGCCAAAGTAATGAAGGTATGTCCTATGAGAACCAAAGAAATCTGATGTTGCTATCAAATATTTTTAACAGACAGTAATATGGAATATTGATACAGCAAACAAATGATGGACGGAATGCTGACAATGCAAACATTCTCCCCCAGTCAGAAGATCTGGGTTAAATCCATTGTTCTTTTGCCCACTACGCCACCCCAGTTTGGACCCAGCCATATGCAAATCAGTCTTGACCCTGTGCCCCATGGGAACAGTCCAGATTGAACTGCCAGGCCAGGTCTTCCCTGGCCCAGAAACAAGCATCCTGGGACCGGTTTCAGGGTAAGTCACCCTTCTTCAGCCAGGCTAGCTTGAATCCAGTGGCGCACTGGGCAAGGGACCCACGTCTGGGCATACCCATCCCACTTAGGGCGAAAAGTGTTACAGCAAACAAATGATGGACGGAATGCTGACAATGCAAACATTGTCCCCCAGTCAAAAGATCTGGGTTAAATCCATCGTTCTTTTGCCCATTACGCCACCCCAGTTTGGACCCAGCCATATGCAAATCAGTCTTGACCCTGTGCCCCATGGGAACAGTCCAGACCGAACTGCCAGGCCAGGTCCTCCCTGGACAAGGAAACAAGCATCCTGGGACCGGTTTCGGGGTGACACCCCTCATCAGCCAGGCTAGCTTGAATCTGGTGGCGTAGCGAGCAAGGGACTACTATTACTACCAGCCCCACAATCAGAACATCATTGAAGTAAGGAATAACTTGGTCACTGCTTTCAACCCTCATCCAGTAAATGTTCAAACCTTTAAATGGGGAAAATAACCATTCCAGTGGCCACGGGCTGAAATGAGCCTTTTCTGCGTGGCGTTGGAGAGCCATGCTACTCTGCCCTTAGGCATTTCTGAATATCCCTGTACATTTTTCCCAGTAAGGTCGATAATTGTGCCAGCCTCCTGCGTGTTCTTCTGTTTAAACAACAAGTGAGACATCAGAGCAGTTCTCTGATGCTAGGTCATCACCTAAAGTGTACCCCTCTGTCAGAGGGTGGCTTTTGCTCTTTCTTCCTGGCCTGTGAGAGACAGGCAGTGGTGTCAGCGTATCAGACACTTTGGGGACAGACCCTTTTCCTGTATCCTATTCGGGGAGTGCCTAATGGCTCCAACCAGGTAAAGCTCTATCCAGTCCCATTATAGCCAGGATCCTTTGCCTCCTTCATCTCCATGACACGTAAGGGGTGGCGGTGCACACATGTATGTGTGTGTAGACATGCAGTTAAGAGTGAGACTTGCAAGTCGATCTGACTGTGTGAGTGGTGGAGTCCATTGAGACTGTAGATTTGTGGGTAATAGCAAGATGGTGGCTGGCTTTTCATGAGGCTGCCCAGTATTCACGCTGGCCCTGAGAGCCTGCACGCTTACATTGTCTTTGTGGGTGGAGGAGGCTGCTCAGGCCCTCTTTTGAAGTAGCCTTCGTTCCTCTACCTAAATGATGCTCTCTCTCTCATTCATCTTTCCAGGGATCTGCATTTCTTAGGGATCTAGCGTCTAGCCTATGGTCTGAGGCCAATCTGCAACGTAGCTCGACCGGCTCAAACCAGCTCAACAGAGGCTGCAGGTAGCAATGACCCCTGCCCAAACTTATGATGCTTTGATCATGCCCTGTCATCATTTTTCAGCAAGACTCAACTGGTGCGAGAAATCATACTGGCCAGGATGGACCACAACAAGTGGGTCACTTAACCATTACTACGCTGCACATGTCTCCACATCCAAGGCAAAGCAGCACCATGCCTGGAGCAGTTTGGGAGAAATCATAAATTCTTTTGTTCAACGTGGGTGATGCTTATGTCACAGTGTGTCCTCGGGCATGAGGGCACAGACACCGAAAGCCTTCTGTTGCTCTGTCTTCAGTTTTACCAGCTGTCACCGCCATCTCTGTATACTAGTGTCGCAGTCATAACGTGATGCACATTTGCAATACTACAAATCATTTAAGGAACATACATGACTCGTAACAGAGCAGCAGGCATCATGTGAGGACTGCCGTGCATGTTTACAGAAAGTATACAGACACCCAGGGGACAACTGATAGACTAGAAGATATATTTGTCCTGCGTTTCATCTTTTTGGTGGTCCTGGCCTGCAAGGCTTCTGTTACTTGACTGTGTAAGTTCTCCCCATATTATTGTCCTGACCACATTGAAGAGACATAGTGCATGACCCGGAACCATCTCTTCCAAGGAGCCTTTCCTCCTTTGGTCATAGTCAAGCAGTACGAGCCTCCCAAAATTAAAAAAAGGAACAAACTAGAGCAAACAGGTGGACCAGCAGCAAAGGAGGGAGGCCCAGGTCCATCATAGAGAGACACAGTCAGGCTAACACCAGCAGGTCACAGGGGTCAAGGGAAGAGAGGGCTTCCGGTTGTGACTATCAAGTGCGTACACTTTCGCCTAGGTCATATATGCATGCCAGAAACTCACATTTAAAATATGTTTACAGATGTTCTCCGCAGATTATTTACTTGGTACCAACCCGCAAGAGAACTGAAATCGCTATATGCACAGCGGACTACTGTTCCCAAATAAAAGAACATTAAAATGGGTGCCGTTCTCTGTCAGGGGTGAGAGCAAAACATTGGAACTCTCTGCCACCATCACTGTGATCCAGCGCGAACCCAAATAACTTGATCAGGGCTAAATATTCAATGACATTACGTACTTTGGCCCATACACATTCACCCTAATCCTTGATGCGCTGGTGTCAAGTTTGTTAACTTTGCCCTAATTTTACTCTTGATTATTCGGGTTCAAACTTTAATCATACTGAATATTCACATCTGAATAACTAATAATCAACTTTTCATCTACTTGGTCGATGGACCAATTATTTGAAGAGTTGATGGCAATGAAATTAGTAATGAAACATTTAATCAATAACTGGCTAAAATAACCACAGACTCTCGGTGAGATTTAATAAATTTTAACTAGTAATAATAAATGCTCATATCGATTACTTCATAAATTCAAATACTGGAAACCTCATGAGAGAGAGGGTAAAATCTAATCATAGCAATTATTTCAAATATACGTTGCAAAGAGTGGACAGATGAAGAGACATTAGATGCAAGTAAAATATATTTGTTTAAACTGATAATTCGGAGGGATAGATGAAGAGACAGAAGGTACAAAGACATGAAATAGGACTGCAAAAAAAATAGTTCTGCAATACTGATTAGATCAAATACAAACCCAAGGGATCTGTAATGGGAAAACTACCACCCAGGCCTAGGTAGTAGTGGAGGACCCCCGGACCAAGAGTCAGGGATCAAAGACTCAGGTAATCAGGACAGGGACAGGACAGGAACAGCTAGGCCTCTCTGCAACCCGACGAACAGCGGCGCACCCTTCACTCGGACCTTCAGCCTAAGGGACCCTCAATAGCGACAGCAGCAGCTAAACCACACCCCTAAAGCACCTATTCTTATACCCTAAAAACAACATGTCCATCCCACAATAGTTGCTAAGTTCACAATTTCTAGCTAAGGGATTGGTTGAGTTCTGGGGGTGGGATGTCACCCCACCATAAAATCATTTTTCTTTAGACTACACCATTGTTTCACACATTTTTTCATAGTCATCAATACCCCTTCTCTCTCATGAGTACATATGTAGCAATATTTTGAACACTTTATTAAATTCAACAACTTCGGGTTCCGTTCCCACGATGACACTGGCGTTGGCCGCTTGTCAATGTTCATGTCCTTCACCAGGTCATGGTTTTTTCAGCTTTGCACAGCAGTTCAGTCATGTAGTCACATGGTTCCCGCTCGCTCTCAATTTCACCCGCCCTTACTGAGGCTAACTTAGCAATCATGGAAAACTCGTCCATTACTAAAAGAATAGAAAACAAACATTTATTAATTATGTGATAATGCATTTTCACTGTTTACCCCTCATCTAACTCTACTTCATGTTAACGGTTAGCCTAGCATAGCATAAGCAGAAAAGCGGCATTATTCATTAGGATAAAGCAACACACGTCATGCTTTTTACTAAATACACCTGCGGCCTTGCCATGCAAACCTTCTTAATTCACTCTAAACACAAGATTATTACATTTCCGGTTATTAAAGTATTAATTTCATTTAGTTCATGCAATTTGCAAAGCAATCTTCCCGCGTGTAGTGTAATTGTGCATATTAATCATTCTAACTCTACTTACTGTTACTACGTATTATAGAGGTATTCAATTGAGCAGGTTTCTTTCATGAAATCCTGCTCCATCAACTGCGTTCGGAACAAACTTCCAAGTCCTTTAGTAAGCAGCTCTTTCTCCTTTCTGTTTGTGAATAACATCTAATGTTTCTCCACTTTTTCCATTAGGCTTTCGGAGCTGCTCTTATCTGTTCCTGTTACCACTTTCTAGTGCCAGGACACTTTGTTCCGAAGTAGCTGCTTTTGTAAGCGCTATGTAAAATACTCATTTCATTCATTCATTCAAATATTTTTTTTCTCACAATCCTAATAAAAGCGTTGTCTACAGCGTGCTTTGTACCTTGTATGCCAACCCTCACACGTTTCACTGTGCAAATGGCAAGGACAGTCGCGAACAATCCAATGGTTTCCCCATACGATGAGAGGTCATATAGCGTTGATACGTTTCTTTGTGAATTGCAGGTGGGGAAACGTCCATTTGTTGCGTTTTTCCGTCAGATTTCAAAGAATCACATATTGAAAATCTCAGTGGCAAACACATTTGACACTCGCAATGCCACATTTTGGTCTGCCTCCCTTGCAAACTGTTATATTGTGCAAATTGGGCTTTGTGAGAGCGAAAGCTAATAACGTGGGCCCTTGCTTACACAAAAGCATTTTTTTACATGTTCTTTCTACTGTCGTAAAACAAATTGGGAATTCTGTGAATAAAGAAAAGTTTTTTTGTGATGGATATCATCTGCTGCACTGACCTATCCCTTTAAATACCAATTTCTACTCACCAGACTGAGTGAAACATTTCACAACTTGAAGAAGTTTGCGAAGTTTCTTCTGTGCATTTACAACGTTTGAAAAAGAATTAAAGTCTCATAATTTTGCACATTTTCTCATGGTGCATTGAGTCTCTGCTCTTACCAAAGGCGACCTCCATTCCCTCTTGATACTACCAGCTAAGTTTCCAAATTATGACCTGAGCGCAGTGGCGTAGCAAGGTCGGGCGGTACCCAGTGCGGAAAATTTCTTGTCACCCCCCGTGCGAAACATTTCTTGTCACCCCCTCCCACATTGAAATTATTAAAGAAAGTAGGAAAAATAAGATACTTACAGTTGCAAGTGTAATTTTTTTATTTTAAAAACATATTTTTGCCATTTTGTCATCCCCCTCAGTGATGACACCCGGTGCAGCCCGCACTCACCGTACCCCCTTCCTACGCCGCTGCCTGAGCGGCGATGCACGCAAGGGGTCACAAGATTGATGACTTTGGATTAACCCCTGTATGGATGTACTGCACAACCAATCCTATTACAAAATGTAAACTCCCAAAGGCAAGCTGAAGGTCCCTCAACATAGCAATGCTCCTTGCCTCACAGATCTATAATAGAGTGCTACCTATGGAGTACCAAGAATACTCACGCGTAACTTGTATATTTTAGGCTACATTGTCAAATCAGTCCACTCTTCCTACCAACTATTAGTTTACAAAGAATGCTTGTCCATAAAACATGAAGGCTATGACCAAGACGTAAGAATCAATTATTCTAACTTAAGTATTTTGGAGCAAAATGGTGGATTATAAGCATGTGTGAAAGTGTTTGTGCATTTCATATTTTTGTGCATTATTAACAACGTGCAGAACGTGAATTTACTCTCGAATTTAAATGTAGACACTGACATGGTCCTATTCCATTTGAAACAAATTTGCTATGTTTTGTTAAAGTGTGTTTTTTACCTTATGTTAACTAGACCTCAATTTAGGCCCAGAAGCCATCTTGTTCAAAATAAATGTCTCCTCCTGCATGTTCATTGGTCATTATTTCTGCAGCACACAGTCAAGCAGAGTCATGTTTGTTTATTTCCATTGACATTGTTCTTGCTGTTCTCGGAGAAAACTTTTCAACACATGCACAGAAATATTGTATTTCCCAATGCCCTTCTGCTAGCTTACTGTGTATTAATTATTCACAATAGCAAACTGTTGTTCATGTACCCAGTTTGCCCTGTTATATCCGGATGACATTAACATAGTGTGGGCAGAATTAATAATACATATAGTGGGATAGTGCTTAAATGCTAAGGCAATATGACGCTTCATAAAATTGTGCTCTGATTTACTAAGAATGTAATTCTTTTGCTCACACCATGTTGATTCTGCAGAACTAATGATTTGCTATGCTATATGCTGTACCCCCTCACTTTTGGGGGTGAGCCTGAAGACTTTCCGATGCTACTAGAGATGCTGCTGATTTCCTAGTGATTTTGCTGCTCACTTGGGACTTAAGCTATTTCTGATTTACTCATTCTGACTTCATGCAGTTGTGTTTATGATTTCTGTACCGTACCTTTTGAATTTGTGTAATAAATCTTGACTGCATTTTGATACGCAGTGACGTGCCTTATCTTGGGGACACATTGCTTCCTGAAATTAGGTTTAACACTGTCGCTGATTCGTCAACCCATGGGCAATGAGGTAATATTTTGCGATGTACAATTTAGGGTTCCTCGCACCCACACATGCGTGGATACTTTTGCTGCAAAAGACTAAGTAAGAAGCAAATTAGATTACGTCAATTTGCTAGGCCGACAGATTGTGAGACAAGAGTGACCAACCTGTTATTACTGTCCTTTTCAATGGCTTAAAAGAGCTTTATTCAGAAAGGGATCTGCCCATTGCACAACGGTAGTGACAGCGCTTGAGGTCAGTACAGTAGTCTTCTGTTGGAACTGGTTGCTACTGGTTTTATGATCAAATTGCAGCTCTGTAATTGGCATTGCTGTCAGTCACCAGCCTTGTTATTGCTCTGGTCTCGCTTTGTTGTGCATGAGCCATGCAGCTCTGATAGCTGTGCCCTTAAATGAGGCGTGATGCACTTACAACAAGCTTCAACGAGAACCTTGCATATCACAATGTTTCATCTGAGCACCCAGCAGCAGACTCCCCACTATTACCTGCACTTTGACGGTTTCTAAACATGTAATTAACTAAAGAAGTGCTTTAAGTAAATTAAAGCAGGATAATAGTTGATGTATGGTTAGGCAGTAGCTTTCCCAGTTTTAGAGGGAGATGTTTGAGAAAAAAGCATAGTCATCTACAGCAAAGCTGGTTAACTTTAAAGCAAATCCAGTGACAAGCAGGGCAGCAGACACACATTCAAATGGTAGCTATTATGCCCCAATGATGTTAGGGCATCTAGTCACAGAGTACATTTCAGGCAACGCAAATGAAAATCTGCTCATAACGTGCAAAAGAGGGATTATAAAATGATATGGGCGGATCATGAAATCCACACCTAAAAGTGAATTAATTTCCCCCTTTGCTGATCTGTGCAGAAAGGATAGCTTGGTTACACAGATATAGGGCCTGATTTGAATATTGGCAATATGGATTTTCTGTTGCAACAGTGACGGAGTACTCATACTGCCAAAATTGTGGTCCGCCCGCCCAATTTAAATGTGGGTGGAACTTTGGTTTAATCACGGCGGAGACTACCCCGTCTCTGCCACATTAAACCCCTCGAAGATCCTGACGGATAAAGGGCTGCTGGAGGTTGACTTCCAATGCCAACCACCTAATTTAGATCGGTGGAATTAGAGGTTAGTTTTCACTGCCCATCACCGCCAAGAAAACCCTGGCAGTAAAGGGCAGGGAAAATGGATAAATAGCCACTACACCATGGAAGATTACTTCCATGGTAAAGGGTGCATTTTTTTTATGTTCTAAAAGAAAATTCTGCTTCGGGATTTTCTTTTTGAAAATAAAAAAAACATACATTCAATGGACAGCTCCGTCATGTTGACGGAGCTGTGCGCTAAACTTTAAACAGCATTGACAGGAACTTCTGTGACAGTGGTTCCTGCCAATGTTTTAGAAATGATTGCCAGCTTGGCGGTCATTTCTAAATTTGGCGGGCAGAGTAGTCTCAGCCCGGCGGACGTACTGTCCTCCGCTAGGCCAACGGAGATTACTCCGTCCGCCAAACCATAAATCAGGCCCATAGTCTGGTCAAACATAACATTTGTTAGTATCCCACTAAGGCTGGTATAATTCTTATCCATCCTGCCAAAAGGTTTGCAGCACCTTCTAAATGTGGAAGTGCAGGACCTGCATTCTCGGATTGCTCATTCTTGACTGACAGAAAGAAAGAAAGATACTGGTGCCAGTGACAGAATATTTTTTTTATGATGAACGTACATCCTACCGGAGAAGATACCACATTCCACGGGGTCATGTTAATACGCAAGGAGTGCATTACTATCTTGCCTCATCTGAGACATATGTCCCATTGGACCTGCTGTGCTTTTGACTTTGTACTGAAGAAAGCAAATTCAGGGTAGGAAGCAGCAGTGGTAGTCAGAAACATGCTTTTCTGTTGCATGAGGAGCAATTATTGTTTTTGAATTTGGCAGGTAGAGCCTGGGTGGATCTGTTATTCAAGTTATTCACCCTCCTGTCAGGATATTTAGTTAACTTTGACCCTGACAGTTTGCTGGACCAGACAAAAGACACAGAGAGCTGATGCAGACTAAAGTCACCACCGAGTGTTTTGGCTTGTTTGCCTCTTTGAAGAAACAGTAGTATAACTACAATAGCTGAGAGCATTAAATCCTAAGATAATTGTGGACACAGTGGAAGAGATGAGAACGCAGCTGCGTCCTTAGTTTGAAAAAGAGTAAGTGAAGGAGCTCAGTTTTCATAAGAGCCTACCACATAAGATCATGAGATGTCGAATGTCGTTATTGCCAAATACCAATAGTGCTTAGTCTTGTTTCCATCTCATGCCTCTTTATTAGATCATCCTACACATCCTATATCTTTATCTCACTCTTGTGGGTTCTATTTTATCCAAACTTTCAACTTTTTTTGCTGCTTTCCTGTCTTCCCCCTTTTCTGCTTTTTATCTCTCTTGCACTGAGCCAAAACCTGATGATGAAACATAAATCTTGGTCTAAAAAATGAGGACAGTGCCAGCAACCTGCACAAATAAAGCTCTGGCACATCCCAGCGAGATTGTATTTCTCCAGTATTGTATCTTTTATAGATTCACATGCTTGAATCTTCCCCGTCGTCATGGTGGGAGTACCACTGTAACAGTAAAATAGCAGTGCTAAGCTTTAAACTTAATTCCCTTTGAAAATCAATAGTATTCAGTAACCAGTTAACATCATTTTAAAACATCCAAACTTCAGCCTATCGGAGCATAGACCCAGAGATTCCATCCCCTGCAGGGCCACCATACCTCAGATTTCTTACCGCATGTCGTGTGTTAGGGTGTCTCCCTGAGCTCTGCTCAGTCACAGTGTTTCGTCTTTACCCATTTCAACTTCCAGCTTGCAGTTCATTTTCTACGTCCATCTCTTCAGCTGAGGTACAGTTTGGGACCAGTGAGTGTACCTTTGTTGTTTTTCTTAAAAAATGTCTGAGTCTAAAAAAGGGTTGTTTAGGCCCTGCAAGACTTGTGGAAAGTCCAGGCTTTACTCTGAGGATCCTCATAAGGAATGCCTGTATTGTCTGTATCCGGACCATAAGCCCAGAGACTGTAAGTACTGTCGTACTTTCTCTTCAAAAATCCTCCAAGTCTATGAGGTAAGGCTACTTCTCTGGCTACAAAAGAGAAAGTCTGCTAAGGAATCACACTCTGAGAGTGAGGCGAGCCACATACCTCCTCCAAGAAAAGAAAGAAAGAAGGTTCTTCTTTTTCCCACAGAGATCCTAAAAAATCCAGATCTCAGAGTAATGAAAATCTGAAGAGAAGAGGGCTAAGAAAGAGCAGCCTGGCCCCTCTCACGAACAGCAAAGAGCTTGCTCTGCACCTCCATCTGCGCTGTTTACGCCTTTCAAAGAGACTTCTTCAGGAAAAATCCGCCCGTCGACTACATCGTCGACGAGACACTCTCCATCTACGACCTCCATCTCCACCGGATCAGGCACGCCCTCGACAGTTGGGTGGGAGACTTCTACGACGACGATTGTCAGGCGACGACCGCTGTAGTGTCATCGAAGACTGAAGTGGTGGTGTCATCGTCGGCGGCAGCTGTTACCCCATCTCCATCGACGAGAGCTTCACCGTCGACGGTGGGGGGCCGAGCTGAACATTTCCACTTTGACGACGCAGTCAGTTCTACATTCGACTGACCCGTCGACGACCCCGTCGACGAAGGGAAAAGACATGGCTATTCCAAAGGTGATCCCATCCCTCTTACAGGACTTCTCTAAAATCTCTCCATTGCCCCCTAGTCGTCTCTTAGACTTCCAGGAATCAGCGGATGAGGGTCCTTATGGTCCTACATATAGCCCCGCGCAGCTCAGAGTCAAGTGCCAGGAATCTGAGGACGTGGAACCACTGGATGATCCTTCTACATATCTACAGGGCGAATATTCCTTCTCTGACAATGAATGTCCCAGCGTTCAACGCTTGGACACATTTCAAGAACATTATCCGTATGAGGAACAGGAGGATGAGCGTCAGCTGGAGCCTTCCATCAGCATCCCTATTTCGTTGGTCATTTCCTGAGGCTAACTCTAGTCAACAGCCACCTCCTACACAGGAAGTACCTATTGTCATTCCACATCCGTAGGCCGTGCCTACACTACCAAAGCACAAATATCTACTGCCTATGGAAATTCCTGCCCAGGCACATGACAGTGGTGACCAGCAGCTAGAAGAGGGAGAGCTGCAGTTGGACCCGGATGTTCGGGATGAATGGGATGACTACGTGGTGCACACACCCCCTTCTCCTACTCTGCCGATGACGATTCTCCACCTGCGGATATCAGCAGTTTTCATGATCTCTTAAAGACAGCATCAAAGCATTTTGGTTTACCTATGTCCGTCAAGCAGACAGAGTGTTTTTATACAATTGTAAGGCTACTACACAGCGCTCCACCCGAGCCATCCCCATAGTGGATTACCTGTGGCAGGAAGGCCTGAAATTAATGAAGACTCCAGCCTCCGTTCCTGCTGTTATCCCAGAAATTGGCTAAAAAAAATACAGGGCACCTAAAGATTCTCCTGCGTGCCTCATTGGTCATCCCCGTCCTGACTCTGTTATTATGCAGGCTGCCCAAACAAGATCCAAGAATACTGCATTGCCGTGTGCTGTCCCAGCGGCCAAGGAAGGGCGCAGGTTGGATAACATTGGCAAAAGATTCTCTGCGCTGGCAGCTACCGCCATCAGGGCCTCCAACGCCATGGCTATCCTCGGGAGATATGACCGGCAAATGTGGTCTGACATCTCCCCCTTGCTGGAGTATCTTCCCGAGGATAAGAAGAAGGAGGCAAAAGACATTCTATTATGAGGAGAGAGAGCCTCTTTGGAGATTATTGATGTGGCGCTTGACATTTCTTCTACTGCCTTTAGGCAAATTACGGGGGCGGCGGTGCTGAGGCGACAGGGATTGCTTAGAGCAACAACATTCCACCCTGAGATTAAGGCTAAAGTGCTGGATATGCTGTTTGACGGCTAATACCTCTTCAGCAAACACGTAGATGAGGTGCTGCAGTCGATAAAGTCAGACACGGACACAGCCAAATCGCTAACTAATTTGCAAGAAAATAAATGTTCTTCTTTCCGGGGAAGAGGTAGAGGTCAGTTTCTTTCTCAACCTCAGCTCCAGCAGCGTTTTCAACCATATTACCTGCAAGGGTTTTGACTGCAATACTCTACGCCGTCTTTTCGTCAAACCTCCACGCCAGCATATACTAGAGCACCAGCACGCAGACGTCCCGCGTCCGGAGGGAAATCTCATGATGCCAACAGAAGACAATGAGGATTCACAAGCACCTGTCACCGCAGTCCCACTTCAGTTGGCCTTAACTTGCTCCAAATTCTTCGCTCAATGGAATATCATTTATTCAGGCAAATGGGTGTTAGATGTATTCTATCATTGTCACACCCTGGAATTTCTTCAACAGCCTACAAATTTCCCTCTACAAAAGACTGCACATTGTCATCTTGCACTTCTCAAAAAAGAAATCAGTTTGCTTCTCTCCTAACAAGCAATCGAGGAGATGCCACGCAGTCAACGCAACCTGGGCTCCTACTCTCATTTCTTTTTAATCAAGAAGAAGAAAGGAAAATGGAGGCAAATTATGGACCTCAGATTGTTGAATAAGTTCATCAAAAGTCAAGCTTTCAGAATGCTGTCGCTTCAAGAGATTTTACTACTCATGGATACAGGAGAATATATGACCTCCCTAGATCTTCTGAATGCATACTTTCACATTCCAATACACCAGAAGCATCAACGCTTTCTCAGGTTCGAGGTTGCAGGGTGCCATTGCCAGTTCAAGGTGCTGCCTTTCGGGCTGAAGTCCGTGCCCAGAGTTTTCACCAAGTGCTTGGTGCCAGTAGAGGCCTTTCTCTGGCGATCAGGCCACCAGGTATTTCCCTACCTGGACGATTGGTTGGTCAAGGCTCCATCCTTCCAGGGAGCCAGAAAATCCATGATGGCCTGTCTTCTGCTTTTTCGTTCTCTGGGTCTCAATCTCAACAGAGAAAAGTCCTCTCTCATCCATTCCAGGTCGCTGGTATTCCTGGGAGCTATCCTGGATACCAACAGTTCAAAGACCTTTCCCACGGAAGAAAGGATTCCGCGTCTGCAAAGGATAGCGCAGTCCCTCTCCTCAAAAAAGTGCGTTTCTGTAAGGACTTACAAATCAATGCTAGGGAGGATGGCATTCTACATCCTGTTGACCCCACACTGGTGCTTACGGATGAGACCTCTCCAGGAGCAACTTGAAGCTCAGTGGATTCAATCTCAAGGCTCCTTCGACCACATCATTTCAGTCACACCGGAAATTACCTTAGCAATATCATGGTGGGCAGATCAGGGACAAACTCTCTCAAGGCCTGTCCTTACTCCCAGCGAAGCCGGATATGGTAATGAAGTCGGACGCTTCCATGGAAGGATGAAGAGCTCACCTTCAGGAGTTACAGGTCCAGGGGAAGTGGTCAGACCAAGAAACATTGTGTCACATCAATCTGTTGGAACTGAAAGCAGTATTTCTGGGCCTCCAATCTTTTCTGCCAAGGATCAGAGGATCATCGATACTCGTCCGCACGGACAACACCACCACCATGTTCTACCTACAGAAGCAAGGTGGGATGAGGTCTCATGCCCTGTCAGTCCTAGCGCAGCGGATTTGGGAATGGCTAATAGCCCACAACACTTTGATGTAAGTACAGCACGTACCAGGAATCCAAAACGAATGGTCCTATTCCCTCAGCAGGGACACCAAGCAATGTCATGAGTGGGAGCTAAACGTGACTCAGCTAAGGAAAATATTTCATTGTAGGGGGTTGCCAACCCTAGATCTATTCACTTTATCACTCAACAAAAAATGTGAGTTTTACGCCAGCAGATTTCCTCAACCAGGCTCTCTGAAGAACGCCTTCTACTTTTCCTGGTAAGTAACATTTGCTCACGCGTTCCCTCCATTTCTGCTCATTCCAAAAGTTCTGCAGAAACTCAAGCAGGAGCCCTGTCACATTATTCTCATTGCCCCAACGTGGGCAAGGCAGTATTGGTACATCGAGCTGTATCGCCTATCAGAGTCTTTGCCAATCCATTTCCAGGCAACAGAGAATCTTTTCTCCGTTGGCTTAAAATGGAGAGGAGTTGGCCTAAAATGGAGAGGAGTTGGCCTAATGGCTAGGGCGGTCGACCTCGAATCTGGGGAACCGGGTTCGAGTCTCGGTAAAGACGCTGAACATCCTGTGATTCTGGGCAAATCGCTTAATCTCCCCGTGCCTAACAAAAATGAATGTGTCCTCGTGTAACGCAACTGGTGCTATGTAAGGCACTCTGATACCCGCTACCTTCGGGTCAAGTTCGCGCTATATAAAACTCCGTAAAATAAAAATAAATAAATAAATCTACTTTCCATGAACACAGGCCAAGTGGTTCATCCACAGATTCACACGCTTCAGTTGTCAACTTGGCTCCTCACCACACGGAATTTGGAGCATTAGCGCTCTCTGACGAATGCCAATCCATACTTCATAGAGGTCGAGTTCCTTCCACGTTCAAGTGCTACTCGGCTAAATGGAAGCGTTTCTGCTCTTGGTGTGTCGAACACTTGTCACTCTCTTACTTCTCCTCCAGAGCACATTATGCTGTATCTTTTTATCTCGCTAAGGCTGGCCTTTCCCATTCGTCAATTAGAGTGCACCTGGCGGCAATTTCCAGATACAGGTGACGTTCTGGACAATTGTCCTTGTGGTCCAACAGGCTGGTGAAAGAGTTTATGAAGGGTCTCTTTAGGGCCTATCTACTGATAAATCCTCCTCCAGTTCTCTGACAGCTGAACATTGTCTTGTCATAACTTATGAGGTCTCCTTTTGAGACAATTCACAAATGCGATTTGAAATACCTTTAATGGAAGGTGGCTTTTCTTTTGGCCATCACGTCTGCTAGACGCGTTAGTGAGATCCAAGCCTTCACCTAACAGAGCCTTACCTGCAGTCTCACCAGGACAGAGTGGTACTTCGCACCAATCCTTCTTTCATTCCCAAGGTGCCTTCCACGTTTCATCTCAATGAGCCAGTGGTTCTACCATCCTTTTTTCCTATTCCATCTACGCCCGCAGAGAGACCCCTCCATTCCCTGGACATTAAACGTTATTTAGTTTCACTTGCAAAGAACGAAGGTTTTCTGCAAATCCACCCAGCTACTCATTGCCTTCTCTGCCCCTAGAAAGGGTCAGGCCTTGACACAAGCATCTATTGTATGCTGGGTCTCCTCCACTATAATCTTCTGCCATGAGAAAGTGGGATGCCCGCTTACGACTAAAGTCACAGCTCATTCCACCCGGAAGGTGGCAGCATCCTCGGCCCTGTTTGCCGGAGTGTCTTTACCTGACATCTGCAGGGCAGCGACATGGGCAAACGTCCATACCTTCACGAGGCATTATTGCCTGGATACATGGGGGAAGGCAGACATAGCGGGTGGACAAGTGGCCCTACGACGACTAGTCGCATAAGGTAGGCCATTTTTCGTTAAGGTCCATTCTTTTCTCCTATACTACTGTTTTGGTGGTTGTCTCTTTTTCTACATTTACATTGTCTGCTTTTGATTATTATTCTCAGTTTTGGGTCGCATGGTGGGATGGTTCACCTTTTTGCCGCCTCCTTTGTTACTAAAAAACTGCTTACTATTCTGATTCAAGCATGTTAACCTATAAAAGATTAACATGAATCGGTAACCAGCACACCAATCTACTCCAACTTTATCATAAAGTTAATCCTTTTGGGGTGCTATCCTGGTGAGTGCACCATCCCGTCGCACCAAGAAATGTTCCATTGTGACTCTGATGCATACTCATGTATCAGTCCCAGGATGCACAGCAACCAATTTTAATGAAAAAATCATCCTAGACCAGAATTTGTCCATTTTAAACCATGTTCTTTAATTGATCCTCTTTGTCTTGTTTTGTATACAAGAATAGTAATTTCATTTCTCAAGAGCTTGTATAATGCCTATCCAGGCCTTTTCTACAACATGTCAAAATTATCCATTTGTTGCATGACGTGAAATCTGTGACCCAATGCATTTCGGGCATTACGCCCTTCTTCAGGGGTAACTGTAGTATGAAAGAAAATAACACATCAGGAATGCTATAACCAATTGTTAACAGCTGTTAACTAAAAGCGCCTCATGCCTATTAAAATATAAAACATTTTAGCGTTAAAAACCCAGTGACTACTGCGTCTGTTCCCCTTTTAATACATAAAGTGCCTCCTGTCATACTGAACTGTGGAACTGACGAAACAAACAAAACTAATCATGAGAATAAAATAGAAAGTGAGGAAAACATTTACTTATCCTGTGGCTCCGATTAGAACACTGTGACACACGCATTCATAAACATGCACTCCTGCCCTTCAACTCCTCCTACCTCCAGCGTTCAAACCAATCGACTGAACCGCCTCTCGGTTAGTCGTTCATGTTTGAAAATGAGTGTACCACCTTCCTTTCTAATGTGAACGTGACCCTCATTAAAAACATGTGATTCTTCACTACGTGCGTGTACGAAAATAAACACAAGGTGAGAGTGACCAAATCTAATGTGCAAAACAATGTGAATAATAAACTGATACTTTTAAGACTCATGCTGAAAATATTGAATATACATTAGAACGTGGGTTGTAAATTCGCAATTAAATAAAAATACAAATACACATGTAGGCATTGAGAATCCTAACCCCTATGGGTTTTTCTAACAATTGTAAGATGGCTTTTTCAAAGATTTAAAAGTTTGCTCCCGTTAGAGTTTAAAGAAGTCCATAAGATAAAGGTACGTTTAATCCACGGGTGCTGGGTCCCGGGTGGAACAGATGAGTAAACAACATTAACATGAATCGGTAACCCCCACACCAATCTACTCCAAGTTTATCATGAAGTTAATCCTTTTGGGGTGCTATCCTGGTGAGTGCACCGTCCCGTCGCACCAAGAAATGTTCCATTGTGAAGCTGATGCATACTCATGTATCAGTCCCAGGATGCACAGCAACCAATTTTGATGAAAAAATCATCCTAGACCAGAATTCGTCCATTTTAAACCATGTTATTTAATTGATCCTCTTTGTATTGCTTTGTATACAAGAATAGTCATTTCAATTTTCAAGAGCTTGTATAATGCCCATCCAGGCATTTTCTACAGCATGTCAAAATTATCCATTCGTTGCATGACGTGATATCTGTGACCCAATGCATTTCTGGCATTACGCCCTTCTTCAGTGGTAACAGTAGTATGAAAGAAAATAACACATCAGGAACGCTATGACCAATTGTTAACAGCTATTAACTAAAGGCGCCTCATGCCTATTAAAATATAAAACATTTTTTCGTTAAAAACCCAGTGACTACTGGGTCTGTTCTCCTTATAATACAAAAAGTGCCTCCTGTCATACTGAACTGTGGAACTGACGAAACAAACAAAAATAATCATGAGAATAAAATAGAAAGTGAGGAAAACATTTACTCATCCCGTGGCTCCGATTAGAAAACCATGACACACGCATTCATAAACATGCACTCCTGCCCTTCAACTCCTCCTACCTCCAGCGTTCAAACCAACCGGACTGAACCACCTCTCGGTTAGCCGTCCATGTTTGAAAATGAGTGTACCACCTTCCTTTCTAATGTGAACGTGACCCTCACTAAAAACACGTGATTCTCACGTAGTGAAGAATCACGTGTTTTTAGTGAGTGCTGGTTTGAACGCTGGAGGTAGGAGGAGTTGAAGGGCAGGAGTGCATGTTTATGAATGCGTGTGTCACTGTGTTCTAATCGGAGCCACGGGATGAGTAAATGTTTTCCCAACTTTCTATTTTATTCTCATGATTATTTTTGCTTGTTTCGTCAGTTTTACAGTTCAGTATGACAGGAGGCACTTTTTGTATTATGAGGGGAACAGACGCAGTAGTCACTGGGTTTTTATCGCTAAAATGTTTTATATTTTAATAGGCATGAGGCGCCTTTAGTTAACAGCTGTTAACAATTGGTTATAGCGTTCCTGATGTGATATTTTCTTTCATACTTCAGTTACCCCTGAAGAAGGGCGTAATGCCCGAAATGCATTGGGTCACAGGTTTCACGTCATACAACGAATGGATAATTTTGACATGCTGTAGAAAAGGCCTGTATAGGCATTATACAAGCACTTGAAAATTGAAATTACTATTTTTGTATACAAAACAAGACAAAGAGGATCAATTAAACAAATGGTTTAAAATGGATGAATTCTCGTCTAGAATGATTTGTTCATCAAAATTGGTTGCTGTGCATCCTGGGACTGATACATAAGTATGCATCAGCTTCACAGTGAATCTATAAAAGATACAATACTAGAGAAAAAACAAGTTACTTACCTGTACACTGTGGTTCTCCAGTATTAATGTCTTTTAGAGATTCACATGCGGCCCTCCGTCCTACCCATACAGGTTCACCAATCCATACCTCTATTATTCTCCTAATTGCACTCGTGCTTGTAATCTGAGGTATGGTGGCCCTGCAGGGGATGGATACTCTGGGTCTGTGCTCTGATTGGCTGAAGTTTGGATGTTTTAAAATGATGTTAACTGGTTACTGAATACTATTGATTTTCAAAGGAAATTAAGTTTAAAGCTTAGTTCTGCTATTTTACTGTTACTGTGGGACTCCCTCCATGATGATAGGGAAGATTCGAGAATGTGAATCTATAAAAGATATCAATATTGGAGTACCACAGTGTACAGGTAAGTAACTTGTTTTTTATTGCACTACCCTAAGTTGTGTTTTAAATTTGCTTCAAACCTAACACCTTGAGTTCAGTAAACATTGACTGCTTCAATCAATAGATAAAAATAATTTGGACACATTCCAGTTTAGCTCTTTCTGCGCCCTTTCCCTCTTTACGCTTCCCCTCTCCTAGCTGAAGAACTTTGGCGTGCCATCGGGCTGCATTAGCACTGTACTATACAATACATATATCACAAATTGAATTAAAACAAAGGGCGTGAGATTTAATGTCAGTCACGGCTTGCATGACTTGCAGGTCTGGGTCGCAAGGGGGTTCGCGCTGGGGGGAATTTAAAAATAAAAAAAAAACTTAACTTACCGGGTCCTGCGCCGCCTCCGCTCCTGGCCGGGTCCCGTGTCAGGAAGCAGGTATCCTCCCTCCCCTCCCCTAAGCCAATCACATCGCTGCAATGGTGCTGACGGCACCCAGCCGGGCGCCTGTAGGGAGGCCATTTTCTCTATTTAGGCAGCATGCAGCCTACATAGAGAAAATCCAGAGTGCGCATGACTGGTTTGGTCGGCTCCAGAGGGCCGACCAAACAGTCAGGGCCCATAACATTGGGCAAGCGACTCCTCCCCGACCCGCCCACCCGCCCGCCCCCAACTAGGCATACCATTCTGCTTTCTGTGTGAGAAAGTGGGGCGAGCTCCTCCGCCCTAATGGAGGAGCCGCCCCTGTTTAATGTTCAGACTAAGGGGCCAGCATAATTGACAATTAAGTAAGGAACTCAAAATATGATAGCATATATGGCCCACTTTAGTACCCCTTGTGGCAGGGTGATAGTATTATTACTGCTAATTATAAAAATGGTTTTATAAGGAGCTTCAGACTACACATCTGCCGTTGCTAAGCACTCTAAATAACAGGTATTTCTATTTATCATTTCAATCGTACTCCAGTGCAATCACTGAAGTGTAGTGGTCAGAAGAAAATCAATTAATTACGTTTCATTTTGGGTTGGGGCCTGGATTTAAGGGTATCATTGGCACAATAATTCCCTCTCCCGATAGGGCTGAGAGATGATTCATCTGGTTCTGCAATCCAATCAGCACGTGGATGACAGTAAGATATTGCGAAATAAGAAAGAATGTGTCTAGCAATGTGAGACAAGGCGTCCTATCAAGAGCAGCGTTTTTGGAGGTGAAGCCCTTGAACATGAGAGGTTTAATAGCCCCGTACAGTATAGATAAAAAGGGTTCTATTTACACTCTAGTGCATCTCTATCAATCACCAACAAGAGGCTTTCCAGAATGTTGTTTTGCTTGCTGACGTCATGAGATGTATTGTGACTCCATTCTCCGGATGTCTCCATGAGGGGCTCCTAGTATTACAATAACAAAGAGAACGTGAAGACATTGAGAAGATCTTTACTGTTAAAACAAAGCAATTTTGTGAATATCTACTTCAATATGACGTCAGAAAACACTGATGAGCGCGGGCACAACAATTATCTCTGTCCTTAGTCCATGAGGCAATGTCTTAATCATTTTTTCTTTAAACTGCATGTTGCCAGTTTAATCCCACAACATGGAATTGCTTCTGTTCCGGCCACATGTCCAAACATTATAAATACGGTTCTAATTAGCACAGAGAACACATCTCACCTCATCTCCCTTTCACATCCCTCGCCTTAAAGTGCAGGGGTCTATGCTCCTGTGAAAGCAATGTGCAAATGTTGCAACATTGGTGTATGTGCATACATAAACAAACATGGGATGTTGCTGCTTCTACATGTGGTGCTGGTGTAGAGGGGTGGAACCAGTAATGGGCAAATTGTGCCTGTGTGCATAAGTAGTACAACTCGAAATCTGGGACCTCGAGGCCTCCTTCATCATACACCTTTAGTGGTGATGCCCATTTAATTCTAGGTTGTATTCCACTTCTTACTAGCTCAATCAGTGTAGTTTGCAATGTTATAAAAAATTTATGTGTTGTGTATAGAGGGATGTTATGAGAGAAATGCAGACATTTTAGGAGGACCGCCATTTTTATCAGAGCTATTTTAGTGGCAGTGTAACCAACCTGTCTACCTGTCCAACAAGCCACTCGATAATGTTCTCTCATTATTGCCTCTGAATCACGATGGACTTTAATTCCCAAATAATTTGAAGTTTCCCATTGCCAGATTAGTGGACACTCAAGCTGACATTCTCGAGTTCCCACCATGAGTGGGAACAGCAGCAATTAATTCCAATTAATATTAAGCCCAGATATTTCTATGAACAATAAACAACTCTAATTAACGGTGAAATATTGATTGAAGGGGCCCTGACAACAGTGGCGGCCGCCACAAACAAAGGGTGGTGGGGCAGGTGGAGGGAATGCTGAAGGGAAGCGCAGGCGGGAGAGCATGGGGGAGGTGTTAGAATATATTTTAAAAAAAAGAAAACTTACCTGGAGCCGACGGTCGCCTCCCGCGTCACGTCGCGCTTCCTCTTCGCTTCCTGGTACCGGCATCCTCTGCCTCTGGGACAGACTCCCATCCAATCCCTGCGCTGTTCTCATAGGACAGGAGCGCGGGGATTGGCCCGAGTAGGCTGAAAAGCCGCTCCGCTCAGGCCAGGGAGTCCGTGGGGGGTTCTCCAGCCCGGCTGTTCAATCACCCGGGCTGGAGAAACCTAAGTGCGTTAAACGAGCAGTGGTTCTGCCACGCAATGTATTTAAACTATCTCTTATTTTGTCCTCACAGACGGTAGGACTCCAATAAATGGTAAAGTAAGTCACAACACTGATTTTTTTCGAAAACAAGACCATCCACTTACACCAACTGAAATGTGGTTAAAGTTTATATAGGAAAATCATATACTTTCAAGAATTAGTGACAAGACATATACACAAAAACATGACTATCGAACTTGGTTTTTACACAATGGTGAAACACAAGGGGGGGTGAAAACAATGCGTATTTTACACATATATCACAATACAGATGAAACAAGCTCAATGATACATATATGACATAGTTGATTTTAGCCCAGCGTATTATCAACAGTGCAAAACCCTACACAAGACCTAGAGTCAATCCTTATAGCTACAATGGTCCGGTTGGAGAGGTGTGGTGCAGCGGCCAGGGCAGCTGACTTCGGAGCACAGGGTTCACGGTTCGATCCCCGGCTCCGGCGGCAGCTCAGCTCAGCACCATGTGACTCTGGGCAATAACTCACTTAATTTCCACTCCGGCCCCCAGCGCCTTGAGACCCGTAAGGGTGAGTAGCTGCGCTATATAAAAACGGACTTGGGCGGAAACGCTTGGTTATATATACGTCGACGTTTCGACCCCTTTAGAAACCTAAGTGAGCATGTGTGTTTTGGTCTGCCTAAGACGGCCGGCCAAACACATATGCGCACTTAAGGAGTGCCCCGTCCCGCCCCTCCCTGCACAAGCTGGCTTAGAGTCAGCAAATGAAAAATAAAATAATGCTGAACATCCTTTTATTTTTCATTTGCTGGTCTGTGCCAGGCAGTGTGCTGGCAGTGTGGCGGCAGTGTGGCGGCATGTGTGTTTTGGTCGGCCTAAGACGGCCGGCCAAACACATATGCGCACTTAAGGAGTGCCCCGTCCCGCCCCTCCCTGCACAAGCTGGCTTAGAGTCAGCAAATGAAAAATAAAATAATGCTGAACATCCTTTTATTTTTCATTTGCTGGTCTGTGCCAGGCAGTGTGGCGACGCTCCTCCGCCATTGCGGAGGAGCCTCCCCTGAGTGACAAACAACAGAATATTGTCTACATAAAGCGAGACCAGTAAGTAGAGGGCCATAAAATGTATTCCACGTTGTGGATATCATGCTGTCGGAGTCTACACGCCAGAGGTTCCATTCCCAGTGCAAATATAAGGGGAGATGCTGGCACCCCTCTCTGGCGCCAGAAACATTCATTCATTTGTAAATCATAAACATTATAGTGAACAGATGTAGAAACCTGAGACATAACACAAATTAATGAAGGCAGGTATTGTTTTAAGAAGCTGTGTGCTCTTACACTGTTATTTTTTAGATCTGGCATTTACTAGGAAGATATTTAAGATTGATGAACGAACTGAAAGGTAATTGCTTGCGAGGCATTACAAACTATGGCATGGTATACCAGGCTTGCAATAATTTAATGTATTTATCATTGTTCTGAAGTGACGTCCAGGCAGTGTGCACTACATAAAGCAACAAATAAAATAAACAGAAAGGCAAAAAGAACAATTAGATTTTATTTTGTCTACTATGGAGCACATATCTTGCATTACATATAGGCCCTCATTCTGAGTTGTGCGGAATGGTAATTCCACTTTTTCTGCTGAATTAACTCCCTGCACAATTTCAAGTTTTGCCAGGTGCAGAAGTGCACTTGGTAAACCCAAATGCTTTTCCACTCACATTTTTTTCACCTGCCAGACACAGTGGAAAACGTGAGTAGGAAAACACTTGGAATTCGTGAATCCCATGCAATAAAGGACCCAGTAATTCCAGGGTCCAGCAGTTATTCCCCATTGTGTCCCAAAAGCTTGTAATGGCCGGTAAATGGGGTGGTCATATTAGTTGACCTTGGTTTCATACAAAGCAGAAAAAAGGAGGGTCAGGGCAAGAAAATCCTGCACTAGTCGTTATACTATATCGTGGCTTTGGTTATGATTAAAACTAGGTGCAATGAACCTGGGACGTGACCTCCATACGTCCCAAGAAAGTGGTATACAAACCACTGAAACAAATCAAACACAAATGGCTCTACACTCAAAGCAACAAGTAGGTTATCGGTAAAGGCAAATTATTGTCCATAATCAAACATAAAAGAAATAAATTGGTGTCTTTCCAAATGAAAAGAACAGTGGTCGTTTTTGATTGTAGAAAACGGTTCCTTTTATTCTTTCAATCCATAGAAAATTTCTTAAAACACCCCACACAATGGACAAGACTGCCGACGCGTTTCATCCTCCTAAGGACTTCTTCAGGAAAATAGTAATTCTCCCAATATCATACAACGGTGTCCGGTTCCCGAATTTGAAGAGATCCGAGCACCCAAAATGCAGTGTGTATGTCTCCAGAAGAAATACGGGATATGTATCTCCCGTGCGTCCGTAATGGTGTCCTGTTCAGAAAATCGAGTCTTGTCCATTGTGTGCTGTGTTTTAAGAATTTTTCTATGGATTGAAAGAATAAAAGGAACCGTTTTCTACAATCAAAAACGACCACTGTTCTTTTCAGTTGGAAAGACACCAATTTATTTCTTTTATGTTTGATTATGGACAATAATTTGCCTTTACCGATAACCTACTTGTTGCTTTGAGTGCAGAGCCATTTGTGTTTGCCTTGGTTTCATGTTGCATGGTATTATCACCCAGTGTTAGACTCAATCATTTTGTTCAGATGTCTTTTTGTGCTGATAGATTCGGCACTAACTTAATTGTTTTATTCTAATTCGTCATGGTGTTACCATTTTTTTCCTTTATAAGGGGGATTTGGGGGCAGCCAACCATAGTGAGGTCTGCCCCCGGGTATTTTGGGGAAGTGGAGTAGTCAGACAATGGCTTGGGTTTGGGTGAGTCTTACGTAGCCCAAGGGTATATATGCTGCCATTTTATAGTATCAGCCACCATATTGTGTTGGTGACACAGTGGCTGGTACCTGGTAGTTAGTGTTTTTTGTCGTTTTTGCTCTGGTATAATTAGTTGGTGCTGTGGTTGGCTGTTTGTGTTGGAGCATTTGTCCGTTCAACACTTACTTTCATTAGTATGGCTGTGAAGATGTCCCGCGATGACAAGCTAGCCCAGGCGTTGAGGCTTCTTGAAGAGGCAGGGTGCCTCGATTTGCTGGCAGAGGGGGCGCCGCAGCGTAGCGGTTGACCCATTAGGATGGTGATGGAGGGAGTCGCGGCCACTGTGTTCGCGTGTTCACAGCTGCACTGGACCCCGGGTCTCTCTGTCACCCAGGTGAGCAAAAGGGGCTACTCCCGCCAAGGAGAGCAGCCCCCTGGGACTCGTGGTGTGGCACGTGGAGCTGATTACTGGTCCATGCGGCCATCATCAGGGTGCTCAGAGGCACAAAATAGTATGGCGGCAGTGCGTAGCCTATGCAATGCCTTCTCGGTTTCTGGAGAGGCCTTGCTGTTGAGTGCAGGGGGCTGGACTGCCGCGAATGCAAGCGGTTTTGGAACTCATTCTTTCAGAATAGGTATGGCCACGGAAGCGGGTAGGTGGGATTCGGGTCGGGGGAGTTTCTGATTCAGATTCTGTTCCCCGGCCTCAGGCTGCAGATTTGAAGATATGGATTGTGGGCCACTCCTTCATTAAGTGGGCAGAGCGACATGCAAGGGCCAGCAGTCACAGGACGAATTTGGGTTTTACTGTTGCTATAAATTCCATCAGTGGGTATGGTAAAGGGGGGATGAGATGGGGGGAGTCTCTCCCCTGTTTGAATAGACTGTTGATAGGGGTAAATGTCCTGATATACTCCTGATACACTTAGGTGAGATTGATTTAGTGTGGCATAAAGGATTGGCATTGATAGAATCCATGAAGGAGGACTTGAGGGGGCTGCATAGGTTGTGGGCTGGTTGCCACGTGCTATGGACTGAGTTTGTGCCAAGAAGGGTTTGGTGTGGGGCTATCAAGCCAGCTGCCATAGGCAGGACCAGGAGGAAGCTGAACAAGGGAATGCTTTTCTTTTGCAGGGCCCTTGGCTTGGGCAGAGTTGAGCATTCAGATCTTCGGTATGAGGACGTGAAATTCTTCCGAGGGGCTTGGGTGCGTTTGTCCTTCATGGGCATGGAACTGTACTTGTTACAGTTAAAGTTGGTGTTGGCCAAGATGCTTAATATCTGTTAGTGGAAATATTGTATCCCTAGCAGATGGGTGGGGTTGGCAGAGAAGTTGCCATGGTTTACTGAAGTTTATTGTTATTGTCAACAACAGCTCAGGCTGAAAGGGAACGGGTAGGCAAGTTCACACCTGGATGAGCCAGGAAGTTTATGGTTCTGCAGGAAGTTCAATTGGTTAAGAGGTTAATAGATGTAGTAAAGAGGGAAGGGATTTTAGAGGTCTCAGTTGCAGTTGACCAGCTCTGGAGCAAATACAATATTGATGAATTAAGTTGTTATGAATGAGGGGAGAGATATGTTAGGGGTGGTTGGTAGCTTAACATAGGTGAGCAACTTTGTATATTGACGTTGTAGTTTTGTAAGGCGAATGCCAAGGTTGTTTTTGTAATGTCCACCTGTTTCAATAAAGCGGCCTTTTTCACACAAACCTGGTGTCAGTGGTCTGTGCTGCTCCCCTCTTCCTCAAATATATATTTTATCTACCTTCTAATTCTTTTATCAGTTCTTAATAAACTATCTCATCTGATCATAACTTCGTCATTTGATATCATTTTGTAGGCTTTGGGCATTGTGCTTTGCAGGGTTGGACTGACCTTTAGGGCAATCTGGCAGTGCTAGAAGGACTGGTCTAACAGGTCATTGTGTCGGCTGTTTCTGACTGTTTGTGGGTCAATTTTATGGCCTGGTTGGCCAGTTTTTACTGTTTATTTCCCTGATATTACTCATTGTCGGCAGTATGCACAAATGCATGCAGTTTCCCATACCATGCATGTTAGAAATGGGATTTCTGGTTGACTAGGGCATGCGCTTAAGCCAGGCAGAAACCACCACTCTAGTCAGGGCAAGGGAGTTCCACGCTGAAGATAACCCCTGCTCACCCCCTTGGTAGCTTGGCAGAGCAGTCAGGCTTATCCCAGAGGCAAAGCGTAAAGCGGTTGCGCAACACACTCACACAGCAGCGACACACTAGGCACCCCACAAAAGAAACTCCACACAAGGTTATATAAAATAGCCTTTGTATTATCCATAAAACACATTATAACACCATCACATAAATACACTGTGCCACAAGGCACTTGTCATAACTTCCCAGGTATTATATAAACCAATAGGCCAATCGGGCCATTGTCATAAACATCACATACATTACAGGTAGTGAGGACAACCAGTAACTACTTGTAAGAGTGCACTTAGTACACCACATTAGGCGTTAACCTCCACCACAGTGCACCACAGTAAACACTTGTCACAGTACACATTACAGGAATATCCTTCCGATATCACCTTCAGCATAACACATTATGCTTACATATAATCAGTGGTGCACTATAGTAGATACTTATAGAGTGCACACCTCATAGCAAGATCAGTACGTAAATGGTACATAAATACCACTTATATTCACATTAGGGCATAGCATAAACTGTGCTGTGAACCAGGTTAACACAATACATTTTCCCCATATGCTAACTGCAAACATCGGGCCTCCCCACTTTCACTGTAAATGCAGGACACCGAAGTACTTTGCACCCCTATTAGAAGATATGCAGTAATTTCCGATCCCAATCGGGACCTCCTATGAGCCTCCTCTGCTCAACGGGAGGAGCGGGGGCCTCCGTCGAGGTTTCACCCCGAGCTGCCCCAAACACCACAATACCCCCTAGGTAGGTGCCGATACAATGGGGAGGAAAGCACTTACTCGGCAACAGGGCAGGGGAAGACCTCCCTGGGTCTCCCGTAGATAGGAGAAATGAGGGGAAATCAGTGCAGCGGTCCACCACGTGCCTTACTGCTGCTAGTACCCAGGAGCTGCCTGACTTCCCCGCACACCTCGAGCGGTTCCACGTGTCCCGCTGCCACAACTCCGCCGTAGCCTGTCACTCGGCGTCTCCACGGTGTCTCCTAACCTGGGCCCGAAGTCTTTTGCTGCGGCGGCTGTACAACCCTCGGGTTGTCGGTCGGCTCTCCACTCGGGTCAGTCCTCGAGCTCCGGTAGTCCGGGGGCGTGACAGGACGGAAGGGCCTCAGGGGGATGGCCTGCCCCTGTTGATGAGGTCAACGCGCCTCTTCTCCACTCGGCGCTGCCTCTGTTGGGCTTCCTGTTGCCCGGCAAGCTGCAGAGTCCTGCTGAGAGCCTCGGCTGCGGCTCTTGGCCCTTGAAAACTGGAGCGCTCACCACGCACTCCACTGAGACATTGCAATGCTGCACACACCTCCCTGAGCCAGCGCTGGGACTGGCAGGCAGCACCCTCCTTGTGCTCCGCAACAATAGGGGGGGGATACAGCCCTATCCCAGGCCCTGACCAGCGCTCCTCATGCGCTGTGTCAAATCACAGGGGAGCATAACGCTCTCCATGCACCGCTCCACATAACCCAGGGCCAGCCACTCAGCCCTGGGAGTTCACTGGGGCTACAGACAACAGGGCACAGGCAGGCCAGCACAAAAGGTCTAAATAACAGTGGCAGTCCTTCTTTCTACCCAGCAGGCAGTAGGTCAGCACTCTGATTCAGCAAGTCCCCTGGTGGTTCCTCCTGGTAGTCTGTAGCCAGTTCAGTTCTTGAAGTTCCAAAAGTTCACGAAGTTCAAAAAACATGGGGTCACAGCCCCAGTACTTATAGCACTAAAGTCTTTGTTCTCCCCCTGGCACAGGCTCTGAGCCCAGTCCAAACCAGTTCTGGGGGGCACTTTGCAAGTGCACAACAACCTCCATTGAAAGTGTAAGGCTTGGCTCCAGACACACCACAGGGGGGCGGATCCATTATTGTGGAAGACAGGCACAGCCCTATTCAGGTGCAGCTACTCCTCCCTCCACTCCAAATGCAGACCAGGCCTATTCAGCCTAGCGCTGACTCATCCAGACTCTCTGGAGCCACTGCACCTACCCAGCCTCTGTCACTCCAAAGCCAGACAGTCAATACACAACAGGCAGGCACAAAGATACATAGCACACAGAAATGCCCACTTCTAAAAGTGGCATTTCTAAAATAGTAATAATAAATCCGCGAACACCAATACGCAGCATTTATCACCACTATTCCAAACATATCAAACTTGATCACGCTACCCCTCTCATGTCAGGAATTACCACTGAAGCATATATCAGGGAATCGACAATGCATGCCTATGAGAGGACAGCCTTACAGCAGTGAGAAACCAAATAGGTTGTTTGTCACTACCAGGACATGCCACACAGTTAAGGCACATGTCCTACCATTTACCTACACTGCACCCTGCCCATAGGGCTAGCTAGGGCCTACCTTAGGGGTGACTGATATGTAGTAAAAGGGGAGTCACAGATGTGGCAACCACTTTACGTTCCACGTCACAGCAGCAGTAAACTGCGCGCGCAGGCCCTGCAGTGGCAGAGGCCTGAGACAGGTTTGAAAGGCTACTTTGGTGGGTGGCGCAAGCAGCGCTGCAAGCCCCCCAGTAGCATTTAATTTACTGGCCCTGGGTATATGAGATAGCACGGTACAAGGGACTGACAAGTAAATTTAATATCTTACCTTTAGCACTGATCAGCAGTGATAAAATACCCAGAGTCATAAAATCACCAACAACAGGTCAGAAACAATACAGGAGGAAGGCAAAAAGTTCTGGGATGACCCTGCAAAAAGGGCCAAGTCCAACAATGCAAAACACCTACACGGCGTGTCTTTACAAATTCAATTCTGTCCCGATTTGCAAATATGGGCCACTTTTTTAGCTATCTGCTTCACTAATGAGGGCTATTTTTATATTGGTTCACAGGACTGTTTTCTGTCCTAGCCTGATCCTGTGTGTACCTACTGCCTAGTAGATTGAACCTGGAAGCTTTCCTGTACAGATCATGTCGCAATCCAGCACTGTACAACAAAAATCTCGAAGTCCATGACATGAAGAACTTTTTTCAAATAAACACAACAGAAAGCAATGTTTATAAATTACCATGAGAAGTGCAATATCTCCCTTATGGTAAGTTAAAATAATTAATTACATGCCATATTTTCTAAATGTGGTATGCAGTAAGGGCAAGCATGCTATACATTATTTAACTTTGTGACCTAAGGGTGCGTTCAGAGAGAGAGACAGAGAGGGGGTAGACAGAGAGAGAGAGAGACGGAGATAGAGAGAAACAGAGAGACAACTGGAATAGACTGCCAGGCCCATCTAGTCTAATCAGTTGTAAAGCACCGAACCAATGACTACCTTTCCTCCATTTTTCTACACCGGCCATTGGGCCTTCATTCCCTTCAGCGCCAATCTACCCCCTTCCCATAGTTGGCGCCCAGCACAAGCTCAAGAACAGCCTCAGGCTCCAGCACGCCACCTTCGCCCACCACCACCCGGCCTTCTACCCCTACGGCCATCACCAGATCGGGGATCCCTCCAGGCCCTAAATCACCACCCGTGAGTGCAGCAGCACCCTGAATGCCTGGCTGAATCAGCACCGCAAACCCCCCAGCAATGGCGAGAAGATCATGCTCTGTAAATATGTAATATATATTTGTCCAACCTTAATTGCTTCAACTTTTCTTAAAATGTAATCTTGAGTGAATTTGCAACTTGTACATATGTTACTCTAACCACTAGTATCAAATTCAAATTCAAATTCAAGTTTATTGTTTGATTACTAAAAACCATAACAAAATGTTACAACCATGTGACTCATGAATACATATACAAAGATTTTAAAATGAAACAAAAAAAGAACCCCGGTTAGTGCAAGGGCAGTGCAATAATCTTGCGATAAAAGAGAGTTGAAATTAAAAATTGGCCGAATATACATTTGTCTTTTACGGATCAAGCTCATTGAATAACGTAACAATCACGGAATGATTTTTAAAAAATCTAGAAAAGGGGACAAAATAAATATGGCAGCTAGTTTTAAAATGCTGAAACAGTGTCCATATAGGCCTAGCGGAGGGGGCCGATGGCCACTAGAGTTTTTATTACATAGAAATGGCAAGGCCGACCGGCGGGGGAATTGCTGCCTTCTCTTTCCCCAGCACTTTAGCAGCTCTGATGACAAATTTGGTGAACCGAATGTTCAGCTTTGTATTTTCTTGGTTCATAGCTGCTATTATGGCCTGACGACATGTGCGAGCTCCTAGTTTGTTCCACTCCGCTCGCAATAGAGTCCTTCTGTCTTTTAGCAGAGCTGGGCATGTGCAGGCTATGTGCTCCAAGCTTTCTGAGTGATAGCCGCATACCCTGCATTCGATATTGAGACTGAGGCGCCACCATTGTGGCAAATACTTTAAAAAGGGCCACTCGCCTAGCCTTAGGGCCATGAACTTGACCTTCCAAAAGAGGGAGTATGTGCTTGATAAGTAGGATGACTCAACCCCCGGTTTATAATCAGAGACAACGGCCCAGGCATGTTTTCTTCTGGATAATTTTGCCCTGTCAGAGTGGAAAGACCAGAGCCGAACGCTTCGCTTAATTACGGTCTTCAATGCCTGTTGTGGTGGATTTGTTCCCCAATATTCCGTGACTCCGAGTAGCTGTAGGGAGTGGGCCAAGTGGTGCCGGTATTTTTGGCTAAATATGCTGGTCGATATTTCATTCCAGAGTTTAGACTCAAGACTGCCATCCCGGAAGTTGCGCAGTCTGTTGCAGAACTTGATAAAAGCACCAGCCTCGACGCCATTGTAATCTAGCAAGCCAAGTTCTAATCTGACTTGTGCCGGAGATGAAGACCTCGGCAGGCGCCATGCTCGCTTAAAGATTCTGGTGGTTGATTTATTTAAAATGATGTTTGTTGAGCCCATCATGATCTCATGTCCATATGATAAGGAATTGGTGATCTTGGCCTTCATCACCTTAAGCAGAGGGGTTAGGCTTGGCCCTAGTAAATGTTTTGAAAGTTTTGCCGACGCAACCTTAAGCGACAGTGCTTTAGCCTTGACGGCGTCTTTTTGTTTGGCGAAGGAACCTCTGGAGTCAAGGAAAATTCCCAAATATTTATAGTGTGGCATTGTATCGATGCTTTTATTATTGAAGAACCACCTACTTTTCCGCTGCTTCTGTTTGCTGAAATGAATTATTTTTGTTTTTGACAGATTCAATTCGAGGGCATTGTCAAGAGTGTAGGGAAGGAGTTCGTCAAGAAGCCTCTGCAGGCCTACCTTTGTGTGGCTCAGTAACACAAGGTCGTCAGCGTATAACAGATTGCTGATGCAGGTTCCGTCCAGTTGAGGCGGGTGGGAGTTAACTTTGTCTAGTGTGGGAGACAGGTCCGAGATAAACAGGTTAAAAAGAAGGGGCGCCAAGACGCAGCCTTGTTTAACACCGCTTCCTGTTTGGATCTTTTTTGAAACATGGGACCCGTCGCCCAACTTTATCCTTATCCAGGTCTGTGTGTGGAGTTGGATTATGGCTTGTAGGAGGGCAGGGGGTATGCCCCAGCGGTCTAATTTTTGCCATAGGCGGCCGCGTGGCACCCGATCAAACGCCGCCTTGAAGTCAACGAAGCAGCAGTATAGTTGCATACGACGAACGTCTGCCTTCTCCATCAAAACGGTTAATGTCAATAGGTTGCTGGTTGTGCCTGAATTAGCTACGAAGCCGGTCTGATTGAAGGGGAGACGCTGTGATGATTCAGCCCAGGATGACAGTTCTTCTAATAAAATGCTGGCGTAATATTTGGATTCGATATCGAGAAGGGCTATCATTCTGTAATTTTTTGGATCATCTCTTTTACCACTTTTGTAGATAGGATGAATGATGGCACCTTTCCAGGAATCCGGGATGTGGTCATTGAGCCTGCAGTATAAAAACAGTGGTGCAAGGAGACCTGACCACAGCGTTTCGTCTGACTTGAACAAGCCCTGAGGTAGACCGTTGGGGCCGGGGGCTCCGTCGGACCTGCCTTTCCTAATTATCCGGGCAATGGTGTTTATTAAAACTCCGTGTGTCGTCAAGATCTCTGGGGTTGAATCGTTTCTTGGCTCCTTTCGCTCAATTATAGGTGAATCCAGGACGCCTTCAGCTGAAATAGTGGACCCGGTGCTGCCTATGCAGTGGTCTTCGGTGAGTGGTGGCCAAAGTTTGCACGTCGAATGGGGACTGGGGTGCTCTGTCCTACTTAGATGTTCTCTAAAGTGATTAGATAGAAACTCAGTCCAGTCGTCAGCACTTATATTTGCGCTGCTTTGTCCTCTGCCTCCTAGTGGGACACTGTTCACAAGGGACCAGAATAACTTTGTGTTGGACCTTTTGCTGGTGTGGACTAACTTTAACCAGAACTGGTCTGACGCCGATTGTTTGTCTCTGTGAACGGATGCCTTGAAAGCTTTTTGAGCTTGCTTGTAATGGTTGAATAAAATTACGTTTCCCGGGCTTTTTCTGGCCCGGCGTAGAGCAGCGTTTCTTAGTAATTTTAACGTTTTTGTTGCTGGTGAAATGCGAAATTGTGGTGGATCTTGCCGGGGGTAAGATTTGGATGGAAATTCATTTAATAGACTGTTTACCAGCGCTTCCCAGCCGTCGATGATAGGCACATTTTTTGCACATTGTAAATGTAGAAGATGACTGCATTTCTCCATGACAGTGGGGACAACGCTGGACGACCATTTCATTCGCCTTAGATTCTCCGAGTGGCTGTATGATGTCGTGTGAGCAAGGGCATGATGGTGAGGCATATTGAGAGATAATGTTATTATTTGAGGTCGATGGTCGCTTTCCCCCAGTGCTGCGATGTAGTGGCACTCAATTAAGGAGAGCATTTCGCTGTTTCCTAATGTAAAATCCAAAAATGAATAAGTTCGGCCGTTAGTTCTTGTCCAGGCCGGGTGGGTATCTGTATATGAGCGACCGTTTATTACTATATAGCCTATTCTGCTAAATTGGAGGACTGCATATTCGCCCAGTTTAGACGATCTGGGTCCTGGCGGCAATGTTTGTGTGGCGAGATGTGGGGGGACCGCTGGAAGGATGATCCCTAGGTCTTCAAACTGGTTATGAAAGAGGTTGGTATTAAAGTCTCCAGAGATTAAACATGGTATACTGCCATATGTGCTTAAGATGTTGCATAAAATTTCGGTCAGGCAGTCCAGTTTAGATTTTTTCTCACTGGTACATGGGGAGATGTAAACATTTAGGAGTAGTAGCTTGCTCTCTGATGAAAAATTTTCAACCACAATGGCAGTGACCCAATCAACTTCGAATTTTAGCTGTTTAATGCGTGCTGACAATCTAGTAGCCACGTAGATAGACAGCCCACCGCACAGTCTGCCAAACTTGCTCTTTCTTGTAGCTGGCGATATAAATTCCAAGTACCCTTCAATTGGGTTGCTCGTTGATAGCCAGGTTTCCTGGAAAAAAATAATGTCGTGTTTTATAAAGAATCCAAGTATGTCTGGAGATTGCAGTTTTGACGAAAGACCATTGATATTCCAGGAACAGATTGTTAGACCGTGCTCCGGGTTATTTCAATTGATCCTACTTTGGGATAGGGCTGCCGGCAGCCATGACCAGTCTGCACTTCTGATGGTTTGCTGGACTTCACTACGCTCGTCATTGTCGACTGGAGAGCAGCTTCTGGCTGACTTTAAAATAGAGAAGGGGGGGTGACTTGTACTTGAAGCTGGGACCCGGCTGGGTGTGAGTATTGAAGGGTATCGGGGAACTCGGGGCATTGCTATAATTATTCCCCAGTTTTTTAATTGGTCAGCTTTAGATTGAACCAGTTCCCTTATGGCTTTAGATGCTAGTGTGATTAGAGTCGATTCTCCCGTTTGGGAGCCAAGGCTGGGTTTAAATTCGATGTCAAGGATATCTTTTGAATCCAGCTTGCACAGGTCCGGATTCGATTTGAAGAGCCGGATTATGTTCCCGCGATTTAGTATGTCATGCGGGCCTTGAGAGACATACTCTGGTGTTAAGATTAATTTGGTTTCATTGGTGACTATGGCTGGGTTGTGGATTTCAGCAGGTATGGACTTAGATGGCTTCCGCTTAACTTCTGGTGTTCGTTGAGAAATTGATGTACTATGCGAGGGGGAGGCTTGCTCACTGACTTGGTTGGTTGACGCGGAGGTAAAAACTGTTTTGCGCATGCACGCCAAAGGAAGTTGGGTGGATGGAATTGCCGGAAATTGGTGGACCAGTTCTTTGGTGGGATTAGCTGCGCAATGTGAGCCTGGATTGTTGGTCGTCAATTGAGGTGGAGAGGAGGGTTTGGTGGTTGATGAACGCTTTTGGGAGGGCGTGGTTATGGCGGACCTGGTAACTGTTATTAGCTCTTCATTGGTTTGTATTGTATTGATTTGTAATTGCCTATTTCCAGTGTGGGAGGGCATGGTTGTGGCGGACCTGGTATCTGTTGTTAGCTCTTCATTGATTTGTAATTGCCTATTTCCAGTGTCTCCAATTTTATCCTGAGATGTTGCGTCTGGGGAATACCTTGGGGCTTGTGGTGGCTCCGTTTTTATTGAGGAATTTGCTTTTAAGAGTCCTTTTTGGGACATTGGGGACTGGACTGCTTGCGTCTGACCGATGGGGACGATAAGCACTGTGCCCGAGGCCTGTGCTGTCACTGGTTTATTGTTTGTAAAGTAGTTGCAAATAGTTTTTTGGGGCTCTTCTATGGGCCTATTACGGGATTTCCGGAGTCTTTTTTTTTTCCGTTTTGATAATCGATGGACAGGTTGTTGGGGTGATTTGACGTTAGTGGTTGTATCGGTGGGTGCATTAGCTTTGGCTTTGTGTGATGGTGAAGAAACGGGTGATGATTTGTCGGACGTGTGCTCGGGATCCAGATGGTTCGGGTGTTTGCCATGTAGAGGAGCCAGTGGCGTGGGGACGGGAAGCCTGGACTCTGGGATCCTCTGAATTTCTGTTAGTACTGATGACAGAAATTGGGGCAATGAGGCTAAAGAGTCGATAATAGGAGAGCAGCAACATACTGATTGAACTAGTTGCGCTTGAGATTGGGCTTTAATTATCAGCGAGTTGAGCGCATCCATTTTTTTATCAATTCCTACGGTGTACATAGCAAGAGTGTTTAATAGATCCACCTGTTGATCCATTTTGTCCGAGTGGTAGTTCAATGCTGACAATGTGGATTGAAGAGTTTGGAGGAGTTGTAGCCAGAGCTCATTTAGGTCTAAAGGTGGAGGGCTGACCCTCGATCTGTTGGGTTCTTTGGTAAAGAAGGATAAATCAAGGTGGGTATTGGGCGTGGTGTTGTGGACCCAGCCTGTGTTAATCTTTTGTCGACAACTATTGGCAATTGGTGGTGAAATTGTTGGGGATGACGTTGTGGGGTTGCTTGGATGTTCGTTTGCCAGGGTTGCCTGGGTTGCAACTTGCGGGGTGAGAACTTTGGTGGTTGCTGTTGAATGGGCCTTAAGGGCTTGGGGCTTGTTAGCTAGGGGAGAAAACTGGCTAGAAATCCAAACGGAGTGATGGTCTGGCGAGGTCAACTGGCATCCAGTGAAGGGTGGAGGGGAAACAGAAGCCGATGCGTGAAGGTTGTTAACTTGTGAATCGAAGGAGGACTGGTCAAGAGCCTGGGCAAGAGTCCGGAGAGATGGAGTAGCCACTAACACTTCTTTTATTTGGAGATCGGCACTTGTTGGGAGGCCTGGGAACGATGAACTAAGGCCTTTCTCGCCGGCATACACATGGATCATGGGCTGAACCAGTTTTTGATGCTGTGCTGGGGCTGAGACTAAGGATGAGGCGATTGAAGCAGAGGTCCGAGGTATGTCGAGTGAGCTTGATCTTGACTTTAAAGAGGATACAGAGCTTCTGAAATAGTCCCTCAAAGACATTTTTTTAGTTGAAGAGACTGAGAAGACTGAAGATCTCAAATGCGTATCTTTGCGGTTTTGATTCCCCTTGAGCACACCGACTCCGCCGGCTCCGCTTGTTATTTGTTGGACGAGGAGAGACTGAACTTGAGATGGGGACTGTGGGGGTTGTAACTCGGTTGCAGTATCCGTGGCTGTATCTGTGGCAATTCCCGATTGAAACTGTAAGTCCAACAATTTTGCCGGGTTTTCGGGTAGCAGTTGGTCCACTACTGCATCGTCAGAGACCTTCTTTTTAATGTCTTTTTTTGAAGGAATAGAGGGAGCTTTCCTGGTTTTCCCAGATCTCATCGCTGGAGGACCGAACTGCTTGGGTTAGTAAGAATGTTCTATACACCTGGAGAGATCGCCCAGGGGATCGTGGCTCAGCAATGCCGTGCAGGGAGCCAACAATTTGGTTGATTTCTTCCTTGATTCTGATGAGACAGTGGGTATTCAGGTGAGGCGGTGGCTAGCGCTTTTATTAATTTGGCTTTAAAAGCACTGGTGAATTAGTAGGTGTTTTGTTGTGAAAGAGCCTCTTTCTTATAGGCGCAAGTTTAGTGCCAAAAGTTGAAAGTGAGATTTAAAAAAAGTGCTAGAGTAGCAAATTCAAGTAAATACCCCCAGGGGGATGTTACGGTTTGTGTCGTGGGCCTCAAGGAGCACAGCAGGCTCGAAGTTCCAGAGAACGCACAAGGAACCACGCGACTGGACCGGGCACCGCAACAGAACGATCGCCGCGGCCCTTGCCGCTGCTGAAGGGGTTTCGCTGCTGCTGCAAGGTTGCTGGTGCGGCTCCTGCTGCTGCAGGTAACGCAAGCGCGGCTCCTGCCGCTGCAGGGACACTGGCGCGGCTCCTGCCGCAGCAGGTAACGCAAGCGCGGCTCCTGTCGCTGCAGGGACACTGGCGCGGCTCCTGCCGCTGGCGGGTGCACTGGCGCGGCTTCTGCCGCTGCGGGGGGCACAGGGGACACTAGCGCGGCCCCCTGCCGCTGCTGGAGCACAGGTGCGGCTCCTGCCGCTGCGAGGGCACTAGCACGGATCCCGTGGCTTCTGCCGCTTTTAGGGTGACTTTCGCGTCACCGCTGCAGAGAAGCCCTCACACCGCAATGAGTCCTCGCAGCCTCCGACAGCCCCGCTCTCACTCCCACACGGCAGCAAGAACCGGGAGCTGCGAGCCGGCAGCAGGGAGCGGGGAAACCGCACCGGCAACCTCCAGCGGCCTCTAGCTCCAACTGGGAACAGCTGACGAAAATTCTCACACCTGAGACGGCTTCAGGCACAATGACTGTCTGGGATAGTGCGGTTTCTCTGCACCAACCTTAATTACTTCAACTTTTCTTAAAATGTAATCTTGAGTGAATTTGCAACTTGTACATATGTTACTCTAACCACTAGTATCTGTAGTAGACATATGTACTTATTACCATTCTTATGTGAGTTTAGAGTTTGTCTGTTTCATATCTTTTATGTAATTCATGTACTCTGAAGTCCTTATATAATGTAACTGGTTCTTTTGTAAAGCGCTCTGACACCTTTGGGTAAAGTTCGAGCTATATGAAAACGCACAAATAAATAAATAGGGCTGCCCTAATTAGTCTGCAGAAGAGTTAGAGTTGAGGTTAATTAGCAATCACCTAGAACAAATGTTTGCTGTCTCACTGGTGAGGGGTGTGCAGTGAAAAGGCTCCCCATTTGTGGTTGCTTTTGGCCCTGTAATCACCGATACACCAAGGACCATAGGACCATACTGACATTTATGAGAGCAGTATGCTACATGGGTTATGTGAACACGCTTGGAAGTGAAATGTATGAGGTGTGGATGACACACTTACCTTTTTTCTCTGACAGGTTAATGCCACTAAACGGACACCAGCAAATGTACTAGGCGTTTTGCCATTTTTTAGCATCCTCTACTGCCCTTGTTTGTTAGAGATCAGTTATGGTGGCAGTGGGATCGGGGCCAGCGCTGGTGAATGCCCCTGGCCTGGATTAGGCTTGTTTGGGGACAGAACCATGGTGACTCACTCAGGGTTTGCATTGAGCAGATCTTTTTGGAATACTTTTTTAAACTATGAAACAAAGAGGCAGACATTAAAAAGATTTCATTTATTTAACTTCCTCCTAAGCAACTTTGCCGTCATTAACCCTTTGCTGAGAGGAAACCTTACAATCTATGCTCTCTCCCCTCGAGAAGGCACCAAACAGGAGTCAACACAATTACTCTGATAATGTTGTTTCACAGTCACTAAACAAGAGAAATAGCCACCACCCCATTGAGAGCTCCCAAGGGAACCAGCCACTCACCACCGTCACTGATAGTAGCGAGGAGGTACCCGGTAATGAAGCATGCAATGGAAGGGGGTGACGGTAACCTTTTAAAGGAGATATCTTTGTATGGGGTAAGAAGAAAAACTTCTCTCTCTGTATCCATCTCTCCATAATAATATTATGTTTACCCATATTTGCTCCTTCCGCTCCCTGATCCCTTGTTGCAGTAATACATGACTTCTGAGACGACGTATCAGGTAATCCCTCATAAGTCCTTCTTTTTCAACTTTCTTTGATGAGAGCCCTAATTAATCTCCAGCTTTACACGACTTGATCCGCGCAATGTCTGGCTATAGGTATTATAACGATTTGAGTAGTTAACAATGATATGCTTGTTACATTGTGGCGCTGCACTGATATGCCAACTTGGACTTATAGATAATTGAAATAGTGCCAGCAGAGGAGGGCATCTCATGAAAGATTTACAGACCAGGTTTCATCTCTATATTTCTTTGTCCTGCAGGATAAACCAAGACCACCTTTGTTATCTAAGAACGCCATGCACGGGCTTTGCTAATATACTAGATTCCAAGATCTGCAACAGGTTTGAAGTAAGATTCTTAAAGAAACATCAAAGTGTGTGCTGTGGTTAAGAGTCCCACACATATCTGTGAGCTACCCCTACGAATACACACACTCTACACTACGTGACTGCTGATCTTTTAGTGCTCTACAATGAAAACGTGATGAGAACCACTGCTGCCCATGGACAGCAATACTGAGCAGTGCAACACCAATTGGTTCAAGCTGCAGCAAGGTCTCCATTTTTCCCAAATCCGCAGCAGATGCTGCATGCATGAGCTGCTACCACTAAGAGTAATTCACAATGCTGGCTGAGAACCTAGTAAAGAGCTTCATGCCTCCTTGAGGCTGCCTTGTAGCGCAGTGCGTGTCAGAAGGGATGGAAAGGAGGACGGAAAAGGATGAGGGAGGAGTCTTGTGGATGGAGTGACGTCCGCTAAAATGCTAGTATTTTCACCAGCTGGAGCTATAACGCTCTGTGCATGGCTGACCTTGGGCACATGGCCAGCACATTGGGAGGGAGGCAGCGAAAGTAGTCCTGGAGGACAACTGGAGCTTCAGAATTATGGAGCTTATTTACAAGCCCCTTGCGCTGCCGGTGTGTCACTTTGTATGCCCCTCCGTTGGTGCAGAGCACAGACCCATATCTATGAGGCCACGCAAAGCCACTTTGCGTGGCTTATCATGGCCTTGTACATATGGCGGCAGGCATCGCAGCACAAGTTGCTGCATTGCTGTACACTGCATCAGGGGGGCGTTCCATGGGCATTGCAGTGGGTTTTCCCACACAACACCCATGGGTTTTGACACATTCCCAGATTTACAAGGGTCTGTAAACCTGGGAATGCGTCAAAACTGTACATCCCCCCAGGGAGGAGTAACGAGGAGAAATATCTTTATTTCTCCTCGTTTTTTCCTCTTTCTACAGCACACATAGAAAGAGGAAAAGGCATCCATGGATTGTTTTTGTGCAGGAAGGTGTCCCCTCCTGCACAAAAACAATCCTGCCAACAACGCAGACACCCTTGCACCATGCTGCAAGGGTGCCTTGGTTGGCGCTAGGCTCCAAATTGTGCGCAGCCAGAAAGGACAGGAATGCACCTTATAAATCTTATAAATACGGTGCATTCCTGCCCTTTCAAATTGGCGTAGGGTAGCCCCCCTGCAAGAAGACTTACGGGGCTTCCCCAACGCCAAATCATTGTAAATGAGACCCCCAGATGTTAACCTTGAGATGAGATGTGTGAGGAGTTCACCCAAGGTCCCACACACTGACATTTTTCAATGTGTAGAAACGGCTTAACAGCTGTCATACCTAAGAAGCAGTGCCTTATTTTCATGGAGTCCAAAAACTTTGCTGGTTAATTTTGGTTCCATAAAGTATGAAAAAAAGATATTTCCTATTTTGGGTGTAAATGAAAAAAAAATGAAGAGCGTTAATATAGAGATTGCTATCCTTGTTTGGTAGAAGTTGTGGACAAAGATCCTCTCGAAGCTACCTCTCTTCAGCGTCTAATAGTCTAAGCTCTGACGCCTTTCTCCTAGAACGTCTGTTGTAAGCACGTGCGGAAGTTTACCCGCGTGCAGAAGGCTCCAGAGGTCACACAGCACCACAATGGCTTCCACTGCTATGCAAGCGGAAACACACACTGCTTTTTCTGTAAACTGGTGGGAACAGCGGACTGTCAAGCAGAAAAGCACACTTCAAATTCTCGTAAACAGGACTATTTTCGTGGGTGTTACATCCCTTCCCAAAGACATGTTGTCTGTCCTGTCTGTCTCCGCGCTTGTGCGCTTAGGGCGTGGCCTTTTGGATGGGAACGCAGAAATGTCTTGGTATGTGTCACCATCTGGGGTCTTCTCAACTGTTCCACATGATACTTTCCTGCAAATAAATCCCTCGGGATGCTGTTCTCAGCTCATTTCCCTGAATTGTAAATTCCAAGAAGTTTTCAGCTTGGGTCTCTCAGTTTGTGGGATTCTGTCGTAAACATCACAAAATTTTGATTTTATGTGAAGCCAAAGCCAATTTCTCACATAGGTAGTGTTCTTAATGCAAATTATTTCTCCCTCCCTCCATTCTATCCCTGCCTATCACAAGCACCAAGCCCTGCTATCTAGTAAGAACACTGGCACTGTTCAGAGCTTAGGAATAGAATTCAGGGTAGCATATGGCTGGCAAGCACAGGCCCACTCATACACTGAGATCTGCTACTCCTTCCAAACAGGCCCAAGGTTCAAGACATAAGCAAGGGGTGCGCTCATGTGCCGTGGAGCTACAATGTGGAACTCCTTACCCAACCAGACACTTACAAAATAAGATAATGCTAAATGCATAGGTGCCTTGCCACACCTTACACATCTAAAACAAAATGCTTTAACCATGTAGACCTTATGTCTTTGTACTGTTGTTTAAGCATTGCATGTTTCATACTCCTCTAAAACTTCAGGAGTCAGAAAAAGTTGTTTTATGCTGTGCAACCTTTTCATTTACTGCAGAAGGTGCCAGTCAATGCAAGTCTCTTACTCTCCTCCGGGGCGGGCTTAGCTGCCTGGAGATTTTCATACAGGTTTATGCAATTAACAAACCTGTGGAGTAGAGGCATAGGTAGGCACAGTTAAGCACCAAAAGTGTACGTTACCTCATTGTGTTTTTCTTATATATCTCACATAATGTTTTCTAGCAGATAGTCACATGATGTCTCTTTTTTCTCTTGTAACAACATCGATAACACTACAAGAGCATCAAATACGGAATCAATTTCATACAGATGACAACTCATATAGAGTGTGTGTTTTTGTTATATGTCTTGTACTGTCTTGTTCGTCATGACAATAAGGGCAGCACGGCACTCACGTGAATTAACAAGGAGTAGTCATGCACAACAGAAAATATATCACTAATTGACCTTCCACGAGTTTGGTGATGTGGTTTTTTCAAGAGTATATATCTCAATGATAATCATGTTTTACTCTACCCTTTCAGATTGTTTTTCAGGAACGTACCGATTAGGTATTGTATGAATGCATGTTTATAATATGCACATTAGACCTTGACATTGATCAGGCAGACCACATAGGTTATTTGTAGAGTGGTATTAGGGATCAACCGCATTGGTCCTTGTAGGAAAGTAGGATCTGCTTCTTATGGTTAACCCCACTTTTTTGCTTGATGTCTCACTGTTTTTGACTAGTCTGGCTGGGATCCTGCTAATCAGGACCCCAGCCTATCTGCTTTCTCCCTTAAATTGACATACATGTACTTTGGTACACTCCAGATTGGATACTGGGGTACCCTTATCAGTCCCTAGTATATGGTACACCATGTACCCAGGGCATAGGTACCCCAGAGGCCTCCCATGGGCTGAAGCATGTGTTATGCCACCCATGAGAGGCCATGCAAAATGGAACTCTAGGTCTGCTACTGCAGCCTATGTCTTTACAGAATTAACCCGTTGCCGGTTTTCGGAATAATGCTGAAAGCGGCTCCTATGCAATACCCCGCTTCCGCTTTGAAATAATTTTGAATCTCCCAGCTTCCAGCACGCCATTGTGCGATTTGGAAAGCGGTTGCAATTGACGCTTGCCGCGAGGCTCCGTCCTAGGCTTTTTTTTAAATATTGTGTTCTCTGTGTTATTATTGCACCACCTCGTGTGGGTTTTATGGTGTGCTCTGACCTCTGCCTAGCACTCGCTCCTTGAACACTGCATTTCTTTACTTTGGAGCTTTATTTGCCTGTTCTAAATTGTTTTTTTAACTTGTTGAAGTACCTGCTTACCTGGGCTTTGCTTCCGCTGTCCCCGGTCCGTCACGGCTCTTGGTGCCGATTGTACGGAGGGACGCGGCTCCTCCCACTTTCAATTGGCCTCATTTCCGGCCAGGGGGTATTTCTAGCGGATGGGGGCTCGGCCGCGCAGCGGACGCGCGCAGCGGGCGCGCCGCTGGCGCGCCAAAGGCGCGCCTAAGGCAAGCCCGTCTGCGCCCGTCCGCGCCAGGCCAACGCCAGCCGCCAGCCACTCTGCTAGTTTAGAGGAGAACCTCTGCTCCTACTCCCGCGATAACCTCCTGGCTATCAGATCTTCAATGAGCACGGTCTGCTCTCCCCTATCTAACATCCCTATGGGTCCTTTCTGTTGCAGGAATTGTGGCTATAACTCTGAAGTTACCCTGCGACCCCCTCCTAAAAGTTCGCTGGCGTCAGGACAGAATATTAAAATGCTCAGCCTTAACTGCCGGTCATTGGTCAAACACTATTTAGATGTTTTCGACCTACTTCAAGATGAGCTTCCGGATGTCCTTTTCCTGACAGAAACTTGGCTGTCAGCCGACACGTTGGTTGAACCGGGTCTGGCACTCCCCACGGGCTATATCATTTGTACCCTCAATCGAGAATCAAGGGGGGCGGGGTGGCAGTTGTTTGTAAATCACACTTTACCTGCACATTGGTTAAGGAGGATGTAGCGGGATGTGAGTGCGGCCGCTTTGGGATCTCTCTCAACTCTAACTTCACCTTGTCGGGACTAATAGTTTATCGCCCGCCGGGCCCCTCCAAGGAGGGGAGGATTGCGCTGGCAGACCTAGTAGGCACTCTGGTCGTGAGGTATGCCAACTTTCTGGTCATTGGTGATCTAAACCTTCACCTTGACAACCCTCACGACTCTGAAGCGGTTAATCTCGCTACGGACCTAGAGGCCTGCCAGCTGCGTCAATTGGTCCATGGTCCCACTCACTCTGCGGGCCATTTATTGGACCCAGTTTTCTCTAACCTTCCAGGTCTCTCTGTCTTAACCCCCTCTCCACTGTGCTGGACGGATCATTATTTGATCTCCATGAAGCTTCCTGGGATGGTGTCAACTCACCGGCCCCATCAGAATTGCACTTTCCGCCGCCCCTGGCATAAATTAAACTTCAATCAGCTCTGCACCTCTCTTTCATCTAGTATGCCCTGCTGGCCAGACGAGCCGAACTTGGCCAGTGATGTCTTTACCGATTGGCTAAGGCTCCCGCTGGATGCTATGGTCCCGGCCAAATGGTCGAAGGGACGTAGCACCAAGTCCAACCCCTGGTATAATGGCAACCTTTCCACCATGCGCAAAGCGTGTAAACGGTTGGAACGGGAATGGAGGCAAGACTTTGATATCACTCTGAAAGGCTATTATCAATCTGCCATAAAAAAATACCACAGAGCTGTTCAGAAAGCACAGGCTTCCTATTTTTCTGAGGAAATCAGAAATAGTCAGAACCCCAGCAAGAAGATCTTTTCCATCATCTCTAACTTAAAAAACGCTGGGGCACCAAAGGCACCCACAGTCAAGTCGAACGAGTACTGTGAGGACCTAGCCACCTTCTTTTTGAACAAGGTGGAAAACATCTATAAAACCTTTCCTTTGACGGTCTTGGGTAGTGAGTCCGAGGGTCCATCTCCCTCTACCCAAACATTAGCCACCTTTCCTCCCATTACTGAAGGAACACTTACTATACTCTGCGGGAAGGTTAAATCTGGTTCCCCGACTGACCCTATGAAGCCGGAACATATGAGGAGGCTTCTATCTGTTCTACTCACACCACTGGGCCAGATCATTAACCTGTCTTTGGCCAGGGCCATTGTCCCCAGGGCATGGAAGCAGGCCGTTGTCCTGCCTCTCCTAAAGAAGCCTACGCTAGACCCGACTAAACTGGAGAACTTCCGCCCTATCTCCTTGTTGCCGTGGATTTCTAAAATCACCGAAGCGCATGTCAATTCCATTCTGTCTAACTACTTGGAGGAAAATCACATCTTGGATTCCTCCCAGTGTGGCTTCCGTCGCGGCCTTAGTACTGAATCAGCCCTCCTAGCTGTATCTGAACATCTGAGAGCAGCTTTGGATGAGGGACGGACCTCGGCCCTGATCCTATTGGATCTGAGTGCCGCTTTGATACGGTCTCGCATCAGATCCTGATTCAAAGACTTAAGGAGGCCGGCATTGTAGGCACTGCTCTGACCTGGCTTACTTCTTTTCTCTCAGACAGGTCTTTCCAAGTCTCGGCTCCCCCTTTTTCATCTAAGGTGTATTCCATCCATCAGGGGGTCCCACAGGGCTCTGCGCTAAGCCCGACACTTTTTAACTTATATGTCCAGCCGCTGGCTAATTTAGCCAAAAGGAGAGGGCTGACGATTGTGTCATATGCAGATGACACTCAACTTGTAGTCGCCCTCTCCAATGACTGTCAAAATGACGCGGCCAAGTTTCAGAGTGGTTTGGCGGATGTAGCAGAGTGGTTGACTGCCAATTGCCTACAGCTCAACGCCAGCAAGACTGAGGTCCTGCTGGTTGGGAAGGATCATGAGCTGTGGAGTGAGCACTGGTGGCCCTCCTCCCTGGGACCTCCCCCATTCCAAAAAAGGTGGTGAAAAATCTGGGTGTATGGGTTGACTCGGCGCTGAGCTTCCAAGCTCAAACCAAGAAGGTGGCGGCGACTTGCCTTGGCATTCTGCGTAGTCTTAGACCCATGTTGGGTTTCTTTGACCCCTCCATTCGGCAGACTATTGTGCAAGCATCTGTCCTATCTAGACTGGACTATGCCAGCGTGCTCTATCTTGGGGTCAATAAGACCGAGATCTCAAGACTTCAGAGGGTCCAGAATGTCGCCGCCAGAACTCTTCTTGCCATGCCCAGCCGCTGTTCCACCTCTAGCACCATTCGACGGCTACATTGGCTGCCAATGGAGAGGCGGCTGGTGTTCAAGTCTCTCTGCTTTGCTTTTAAGATCTTGAAATCTTCCACCTCTAGTATAATATCTGGCCTGCTTTCGATCTACACTCCCTCGCGTCATTTGCGCTCTACTGGCAAACATTTTGTTTCTGTACCACGGGTTAAGAGGGCCCGTGCTGGTGGTCGCTCGTTCCGTGTTCTGGCTGCCAAGCTCTGGAACGATCTTCCGTCTCACATCCGGAGTATGGACAACTACTTATCCTTCCGTAAAGCACTAAAGACCCATCTGTTCCCTCACTAGGTTTCCCCCTCTTTTGTCCTACTTGTCTTTCCTGGCCCTTCTTATCTCCTCTCCCCTGGATACTCGCAGTTTGAGCCTCTCTTTTGCTATAGCGCCGGGATGCCCCGTTGCTGGGGCAGCTGTGCGCTCTACAAGTTATCTTAACATAACATAACTACCCTGCCGCCGCTTGGACATATTTTGGTGAGTCCGTGCCCCATGAGCATGATGTGCCATTAAGGGGCGCTTGACCTTAGATTGCCATTCCAGGCCTATTTAAATAATTACCATTCGCGTGTTTTTCGTTGTTCTTAGATTGAACTTGATGGGGCTGTAATACATGTACAGACCAGCACCCGACTTGCCAACATTGACTAGCTAACCAGAATTACTCTGGTTCTCCATAGGTGAGTCCTCTCTATCTACCCACACCAGAATATTAACCATTCTAGGTGTACTTACGGAACACTCCTAATGCACTCTATATAATTTGCAGGCTGTCAACTCCTTCCCCCACTGTCCTGATGAAGACCCGCATTGACCACTCAATAACGCATATATTGGGTTGAAACGTCGACGGCACCTCTTGGCCCAGATCAAGACTCTGCATGCAAAAGATTAATTTGGATATAGCAGCAGAGCCATTGTTTTTGTTAGACACTCTGGCCTCCCATGTACATATTGCTATCACTTTGTATATAATATTCACCGTATTGTTTCACTGAGCACAATATGTCACCTATTCACGCAGCACTTTAAATGTCACTTCTTGTTGACAGCATTTTTATCAACTTATGAGTATATATATAAATGATGGAATTTATATAAAAGAACGTAGTACTCATCATGCAGCATTGCCCTGGTGTTTCTTTGTGTGTTCCGTATCATTTGAATTGTCCTAATATTGAAAGCGGAGAATAATGAACTTTTCAGGAATTGAAATCTGAGAATAAATAACTCAACAGGATAAGAAATATTTGTTCGCACCCGACAGAACCATTGTTTTGCTTATATATCATACCCAGCTTCTGAGGGACACAGGGTCACCCTATTGTTTATTGAAATTAACAATCCTGAAGGCAGGGTGCTGGGTTTTATGTGAGAGGGTGCCCCTGCATGAGCGGAGCCCCTCTGCAGCCTTCGGAGACCATTTTCCCGGGTTGTCTGTGACTCAGCCGGACATATAGGTAGAGGTGCATTATAACCTTGTGGTAAATGCTATCTCGAAAACGGCTGCATAGAAACATATCGTGTTTGGTATCAAACACCTTGGAATCATACCTCCCACACCAGTAACTGGTGTGGGAGGTATGATCCACCCTTCAGAAGCGAGCTTCGTTGGGTCACCGGTCTACCCAGTACCAGCCTTCTTGACCTGGACAGCACAAAATGGATGCTGCCAGCCAGAGACACGTTTCTGCCCTCCTGCTGTGGAGCCAAGCTGGAGCAGAGGAAGGCAGCACAATAGGCATCCTGTCACAGGGAGGTGTGACCACCTCCCAGACAGGGTTTAGTGTATTGGGGCTGGGTGGGTGCACTCTGAGAGTGCCTGAAAGTCTGCACTGGGGGCACACTTGGTGTCCCTGTGCATAGTCCAGCTCAAACCAGTTCTGGGAGCCATTGGCTCCTGCTCTGGCGTGAAACTGGACAAAGGACATGGGTGTAGCCACCCCTCTGTCCTGCCCCTCCCCTAGGAGGGTCCCCGGAATCTGTCCAACCCTCTCCCGTGGGTATAAAATGGGTCACCTGGCAACAGGATATGGGATTTTACGTGGACAAGATTCTACAAAGAAGAAACCACTGACCTTCGACCGTCTGAACACCTGGACTTCGCTGGACCTCGACTGCGCTTGACTTCGTCTTCCTTTCCGTCCAAAGCTTAGTTTGTGCTGTGACTCCAGACAGGCTCTGTGTAGGACCTGTGGGGAACTTAAGACAACAGAAGAATCTCCCTTGGAGTGAAGGAGTCACTCCCCTGCTTTGCAGGCACCTAAAGCGCAACTGACCGGTAGCTGCTCCTGAGCTCCTGCGGACTCTGAAGACTTCAGCAATACAGGAGGTGGGTTCCTGAAGGTGTCTGAGGTTGATCTGCCCTCTCACTGAGTTTGAGGCCAGTATCCCTCGTGGGGGCTGCGTAACCCGAACCCCTGTGCACTGTGTCCATTTGCAAGTGCATATGCTTGTTGGAAATTCCTGAGCTTGTGCATCGGACCCCGTGTGGTCCTGACCCTGAGCAGTATTTGCATCAAAGAACTCCGGCCTCCTCGCACTGTGTGCTCCGTGGGCTGGTCCTTTGCAGACTTGCTCAAGGTCCCCTCGCGACTCCTGGTTTTTCGGCCTGTGGGTCCCCCTGAGGGTCATCTTGATTGTTCTTGGGCTTTCCTGGTTGCTCCAGACGTGCCCTGACTCCCCATTGCTTGGAGAGTCCCCTGGACCTTGCTGGTCCACACCGTAACCTGTTTGTCTTTCCTGCATGGGTTGCTGTTGCCAAGGCATGTTGGTGCTCCCGCCGGACACCAGCCCCTCAGCACTCGACATCCTTTGTGGGACAGCTCTCCTCCAGCTCCTGGTTGTCCTTGACGTCTCCGGGTCCTCGTGGCTGCAGAGTCAAGCATCCCTTCTTTGCACCTGAAGCACCCGACATCGGTGGGCATTCGTCTCCCGAGCCCCTGGTCACTCTGAAGTGACCCAGACTCTGTCCCCTCTGCTTTCACGTTCCTTCCATCCAGAATCCAGGCTTGGATTCCATCTGACCCTTTTCACCTTCACGGCAGCAGCACTTCTTCACTTCCTTCCATAGAGAACGACAGGAGTTTCCGACGCCACTTCAGACCTAGGCACCCGGCTTCCCTGGGTTAGGTAACTCCAATACTATGGTATCCACGGGTGGGGTGGCTCTTTAAACTCTTAAGTTCCGAGGGGTTTGCTCGAAGTCCTCCTAGAAGGGTCCTTAAACTTTAACTTTGCAACCGCGACTTTCCCATGGAGTTGTACGGAGCATGCAGTCGTGTTTCCTCACTGCACCCGTCCTCCGTGGGTCTCCTGTGCCATCACCTTGGGTGGTTCCTTGGGTTCCCAGCGATTCTACGGGCTCTAGGCACGGTGTCTAGTCAAATCGTGATTGTTATACCACTATTTTAGTATATGGTTCGGTCTCCCCCTGGAGCCCGCTGTGTATTGTGCTACTTACAACTGTTCTATTGATCCAGTATTGTGTGCTTTGTGTTCTACCCTCGTGTAGAGGATAGTAGAGAGTGTTATATTAATAAATACATATTTTTATATAACTACTGTGTGGTTCTCCTTCATTTAGTCATTCAGGAGGTGATATTCTGGTAAAACAAGCTGCTTTACATTCCTTCAAGATTAAGCCTGAGGGCTGCTCTCCATAGCTACCACTAGGATAGCTTTCATAAAGGTTATCTTTGACCTCATACATCATAAGGGTCGTGTGGATTGGTACAGGGTGCCCACTTTCACTAGTGGACAGCATATACCAAGCCACCTTCTCACATTGGTGTGCAGTGGTTGGGATTCAAGCTTGCTATTGTTTTACCAGATAAATCTCATTGAGTGATTAACTGAAAACCACTGAAAGTATTAGGCACATATAATACTTCAAGATTTGAATAAGTGAGTTCTACTGAACTTGGAGTTGGGCAAGTCAAGGGTCTAGCACACCCTTTTTCCAACTCAAGAGAGTTTAGTCTCCACTAGGTTAGGTAGGTGCCTACACCACATAACACTAGTATGTCTTCTAGAGGAGAAGCCAGTGGCTCTCTGCCAACTAGGTACAATGGCCTCTCCTTCCAGGAATTGAAAGCCATGTCTGTGTCTAGGAAGTTGAGGACAGGGAGAAATGCAAACACCCAACGTCTCATTGAGGTGTTACTCTTAGATGATCTTAGAAAGACCCCAGGGTCTGATGAGGTGGATAGAGTGGGTGGTGCAGGGAATGAGGAAAGGCCAGGAAGTGAAACCTTCTTTGACCTGGAATCAAACCCTGACCAGGGGGATCAAGATGATTCCAACCTGGACAACATAGATCTTCCATTAGGTGGGGGAGAAGGCCCAGTGGCCCTCTCTTTACTCCACCAGGAAGAGTACAGAGTTTACCTAGGAGATCCAGATCTCCCTCTGTAGAATCTCGACACTCAGGAACTTCTGTAGGGACTTCCATATCCAATAAGAGGGAATCCTCTTATGATAGACAGCGCCAATTTCTAGAGCTTGAGAAAGTCAAGCTCAGGCTCAAGAAAGAGCAATTGGCCCTAGACAGGGAATCCCTAGAGCTCAAGAGGGCTACAAAGAGATTGGGACTAGAGTCCCATGGTGGCAGCAACAGTGTCCCTATGGTTAAGGATTATACTTATGACCATAGGAACCTGAGCAAGATAGTCCCTCCCTACCATAGTGGGGATGCCATCCACAAATGGATAACTGCCTTGGAGAGGGCCTGTAAGGTACAGAAGGTCCCCCAAGAGCAGTGGGCAGCTATATTGTGGCTCTCCTTTGCTGACAAAGGTAGAGATAAGCTCCTCACTGTTAGAGAAGAGGATGCTGATAATTATTCAGTGCTGAAGAGTGCTATCATTGATGGGTTTGGCTTAACCACTGAGCCATACAGGATTAAGTTCAGAGACACCCAGAAAGCACAGACTCAGGATTGGGTTGACTTTGTAGATTGTGCTACTAAGGCTCTGGAAGGCTGGTTACTTGGCAGTAAAGTGAATGATTTCAAGGGATTGTACAATTTAATTATGAGGGACCAGATCCTTAATAATTGCCAAAATCAGTTGTTGCATCAATACCTGGTTGACTCTGATCTGACTTCTCCCCAAGAATTGGGAAAGAAGGCAGATAGATGGGTCAGAACCAGGGTGAAGCAGAAAACTCAGAACCAAGGTGGTGACCAAAAGAAGTCTGATTCTAAACCAGCACATAAGGGTGGGGAGAAGGGTAAAGACCAGAAGTCTTCTTCAGGGCCCCAAAAACCTGCATCTGAGGGTGGTTCACAATCCAACAAGGGAAAAGGCAGAAAGAAGCCTTGGTGTTACCTGTGTAAGGAAAAGACACATTGGCCTAGGGATGCCAATTGTGCCAAAGCCAAGGATCCTCCTACCAACATCACTGCCCCTAAGGCAACTGTTCCCCCTAGTGCAGCTACAAGTGGTGGTACTGTAAACAAGGGTTTAGTAGGGTTGACCCTGGGAACTGAGGTGGGTTCTGGCCTAGTCAGAACTCCAGCTCAGGTTGTTCTAGTCTGTGATGGAGGCATGGATATTGCCTCCTTATTTGTCAGTCCCAGAACCTGGGCAAATACAGGCAACAGCCTTTGATAAATGGACAGGAGGCCATGGCATACAGGGACACAGGAGCCAATGTCACAATGGTGACTAAGGATCTTGTGAGACCTGATCAGATCATACTTGGTGAGATGTACCAAGTGACCAATGCAAGCAATGTCAGGACAGACCATTCCTTGGCAGTTGTGAATTTCAGCTGGGGAGGGGTAACTGGCCCTAAGAAGGTTGTGGTTAGCTCAGACCTCCCTGTGGAATGCTTATTGGGCAATGATTTGGAAACTTCAGCCTGGGCTGAGGTGGAACTTAGAACACATGCAGCAATGTTGGGTATCTCTGCAGATGTGTTTGCTGTGACCAGGTCACAGGCAAAAATGTCTTCTACTGAACAGGCCCTGGATCCTGGAAGAATGGACCAGGTGCCTTCCAAGAGAAGGAGCAGTAGGGGTAAGGCAGTTTCTTCCCCCCAGACTCAGAGTGAGGATCAGTCTCCTGAGGAAGATGATCCAAGTCCCTGTGAAGGAACTGTCTCAGAGGAACTTGAACCTGATCAGGTTGAGTTCTTGGGGTCAGGGGGCCCTTCCAGGGCAGAGCTGAGTCAGGAGCAGCACAGCTGCCCCTCTCTTGAACCCCTCAGACAGCAAGCTGCTGCTGAGGCTGCTGAGAGTGCCAGTGGGTCCCACAGGATCTATTGGGATGATGGACTCCTTTACTCAGAGGGTAGAGACCCCAAGCCTGGTGCCACCAGGAGGTTAGCAAACACAAGGAGATGATGGACGGAGCGCTGAAACTTTTCAGACACTCACCCCCAGTCACAGATCTGGGTTGAATCCATCATCGTTCTTTAGCTCACTTTGCCACCTCAGTTCAGACCCAGCCATATGCAAATCAGTCTTGACCCTGTGCCTCATGGGAAAAGTCCAGCCCGAACTGCCAAGCCAGGTCTTCCCTGAACCGGAAACAAGCATCCTGGGACCGGTTTCGGTCTAACAGCGCTCATCAGCCAGGCTAGCTTGAATCCAGTGGCAAAGTGAGCAAGGGACCCACGTCTGGGCATACCCTGCCAACTTAGGGCGAACAAAGCAAACACAAGGAGATGATGGACCACTGGATTCAAGATAGCCTGGCTGATGACGGCTGTAAGCCAGAAACCGGTCCCAGGATGCTTGTTTCCGGTCCAGGGAAGACATGGCTTGGCAGTTCGGGCTGGACTGTTCCCATGAGGCACAGGGTCAGACTGATTTGCATATGGCCATGTCTGAACTGGGGTGGCGGAGTGAGCTAAAGAATGATGTTTTAAATTAAACCCAGATCAGTTGACTGGGGGTGAGTGCTTGCAATGTTCAACACTCCGTCCATCATCCCCTTTGGTTTTGCTATGTTCGCCCTAAGTTGGCAGGGTATGCCCAGACGTGGGTCCCTTGCTCACTTTGCCACTGGATTCAAGATAGCCTGGCTGATGACGGCTGTAAGCCAGAAACCGGTCCCAGAATGCTTGTTTCCGGTCCAGGGAAGACATGGCTTAGCAGTTCGGGCTGGACTGTTCCCATGAGGCACAGGGTCAGACTGATTTGCATATGGCCATGTCTGAACTGGGGTGGCGGAGTGAGCTAAAGAATGATGATGGATTAAACCCAGATCAGTTGACTGGGGGTGAGTGCTTGCAATGTTCAACACTCCGTCCATCATCCCCTTTGGTTTTGCTATGTTCGCCCTAAGTTGGCAGGGTATGCCCAGACGTGGGTCCCTTGCTCACTTTGCCACTGGATTCAAGATAGCCAGGCTGATGACGGCTGTAAGCCAGAAACCGGTCCCAGGATGCTTGTTTCCGGTCCAGGGAAGACATGGCTTGGCAGTTCGGGCTGGACTGTTCCCATGAGGCACAGGGTCAGACTGATTTGCATATGGCCATGTCTGAACTGGGGTGGCAGAGTGAGCTAAAGAATGATGATGGATTAAACCCAGATCAGTTGACTGGGGGTGAGTGCTTGCAATGTTCAACACTCCGTCCATCATCCCCTTTGGTTTTGCTATGTTCGCCCTAAGTTGGCAGGGTATGCCCAGACGTGGGTCCCTTGCTCACTTTGCCACTGGATTCAAGATAGCCAGGCTGATGACGGCTGTAAGCCAGAAACCGGTCCCAGGATGCTTGTTTCCGGTCCAGGGAAGACATGGCTTGGCAGTTCGGGCTGGACTGTTCCCATGAGGCACAGGGTCAGACTGATTTGCATATGGCCATGTCTGAACTGGGGTGGCAGAGTGAGCTAAAGAATGATGATGGATTAAACCCAGATCAGTTGACTGGGGGTGAGTGCTTGCAATGTTCAACACTCCGTCCATCATCCCCTTTGGTTTTGCCACCAGGAGGTTGGTCATACCTCTGAAGTTTAGGGGTTTCCTATTATCACTGGCACATGATATCCCTTTAGCAGGACACTTAGGCCAAAGTAAGACCTGGGATAGGCTTGTCCCTCACTTTCACTGGCCTCACATGTCAGAGGACACAAAGGAGTTTTGTTGCTCCTGTACCACCTGTCAAGCCAGTGGTAAGGCAGGTGGTACCACAAAGGCCCCCTGATACCACTACCTGTGGTGGGAGTTCCCTTTGAGAGGGTTGGGATTGACATTGTTGGTCCCATGGATCCTCCAACTGCATCTGGGCACAGATTCATACTAGTGGTCGTGGACCATGCCACTAGGTATCCAGAGGCAATACCCCTTAGAACCACCACAGCTCCTGTGGTGGCCAGGGCCCTCCAGGGAATTTTTTCCAGAGTGGGTTTCCCTAAGGAGGTCTTAACTGACAGAAGTGCAAACTTCATGTCAAGTTACATAACTGCTATGTGGAAGGAGTGTGGAGTGAATTACAAATTCACCACACCCTATCACCCACAATGCAATGGGTTAGTTGAGAGATTCAACAAAACCCTGAAGGGCATGATCATGGGCCTCCCAGAAATGCTTAGGCGAAAATGGGATGTCCTGTTGCCCTGCCTTCTATTTGCCTACAGGGAGGTTCCTCAGAAGGGGGTTGGTTACAGCCATTTTGAACTTCTGTTTGGACATCCAGTTAGGGGTCCCTTGTGTCTAGTGAAGGAGGGATGGGAGTTACCTCTCAAACCACCTAAACAGGACATAGTGGACTATGTACTTGGTCTCCGCTCCAGGATGGCTGAGTACATGAAGAAGGCATCCAAAAACCTTGAGGCTAGCCAAGAATTACAGAAAGCTTGGCATGACCAAAAGGCTGTTTTGACTGTGTACCAGCCAGGACAGAAGGTATGGGTGTTGGAGCCTGTGGCCCCAGCAGCTCTCCAGGACAAATGGAGTGGACCACATACCATACTTGAGCAGAAGGGAGAGGTTACCTACCTGGTGGACCTTGGAACTCCCAGCTCAAGCCATATGTTAACAGGGCAGACATGGGCTTGCTCATGGCTACTGATGAGGGACAGGAGGAAGAGAGTGACCCACTCCCTGATATCCTCCCACAGAACCCTGATGATGGTTCAGGAGATGGTGTAGCCTTGGCAGGCAGCCTCATTGAGCAGCAACAGACTGATTGCAGGAAAGTCCTCAATCAGTACAGGCACATGTTCTCACTGACCCCCAGTCAGACCACCTGGTGTACCCATGAAGTGGACACAGGGGAGAGCTTACCTGTAAAGAACACAATTTACAGACAACCTGACCATGTCAGAGACTGCATCAGGACTGAGGTCCAAAAGATGTTGGAATTGGGAGTAATTGAACCCTCAGATAGCCCTTGGGCTAGTCCAGTGGTCCTGGTACCCAAACCTCACACCCAGGGTGGTAAAAGAGAGATGAGGTTTTGTGTAGACTACAGGGGGCTCAATGCAGTCACTAGGACTGATGTTCATCCTATTCCAAGGGTAGATGAACTTATAGATACTTTGGCCTCAGCCAAGTTTCTGAGTACATTTGACCTCACAGCTGGCTACTGGCAAATCAGACTAGCTGAGGATGCTAAGCCCAAAACAGCATTCTCAACCCCTAGTGGGCACTATCAATTTGTGGTAATGCCCTTTGGTTTGAAGAATGCACCTGCCACTTTTCAAAGGTTGGTGAATAAAGTTCTCACAGGCCTGGAAGCCTATAGTGCAGCTTATCTTGATGATATTACTGTCTTTAGCTCCACCTGGGAGGATCACCTGGTCCACCTGAGAAATGTTTTGGAGGCCCTGCAAAAGGCAGGCCTCACTATCAAGGCCACTAAGTGCCAGATAGGGCAGAGTAAGGTTGTATACCTAGGCCTCCTTGTGGGTGGAGGACAGGTTCAACCATTGCAGAGCAAAATCCAGACCATAATGGAATGGGCTGCTCCAACTACCCAGACTCAGGTCAGAGCTTTCTTGGGTCTGACTGGGTACTACAGGAGGTTTGTCAAAGGATATGGATCCATAGTGACCCCTTTGAATGATTTGACTTCCAAAAGAATGCCTAAGAAAGTTCAGTGGACAGTTAGCTGTCAAAAGGCATTTGATGACCTGAAGCAGGCCATGTGCACTGCTCCCATTCTGCAAAGTCCTGACTATTCCAAACAATTCATTGTTCAAACTGATGCATCTGAGTTGGGGGTAGGGGCTGTGTTATCACAACTGAATGAAGAGGGTCAGGATCAGCCAGTAGCTTTTATAAGCAGAAGGCTGACCCCCAGAGAGAAACGTTGGTCAGCTATTGAGAGGGAAGCCTTTGCTGTGGTTTGGGCTCTGAAGAAGCTGAGGCCATATTTGTTTGGCACTCACTTCATTGTTCAGACAGACCATAAGCCCCTCTTAGGGCTTAAACAGATGAAGGGTGAAAACCCCAAACTTTTGAGGTGGTCCATTTCCCTACAGGGAATGGACTATACAGTGGAACATAGACCTGGGAGTAACCATGCCAATGCAGATGGACTCTCCAGATATTTCCACTTAGAACATGAAGACTCAACTGGTCAAGGTTAGTTTAATGTCCTTTCGTTTGGGGGGGTTGTGTAGGAAAGTAGGATCTGCTTCTTATGGTTACCCCCACTTTTTTGTTTGATGTCTCACTGTTTTTGACTAGTCTGGCTGGGATCCTGCTAATCAGGACCCAAGCCTATCTGCTCTCTCCCTTAAATTGACATACATGTACTTTGGTAAACTCCAGATTGGATACTGGGGTACCCTTATCAGTCCCTAGTATATGGTACATCATGTACCCAGGGCATAGGTACCCCAGAGGCCTCCAATGGGCTGACGCATGTATTATGCCACCCATGAGAGGCCATGCAAAATGGAACTCTAGGTCTGCTACTGCAGCCTATGTAAGATGGCACTTACACCACTTACTTTAGATATAGGTTCACTATATCTAATGGTCACTACACTTAAAACTTATAAGTCACCCCTATAGCAGGCCTTAACAATCCTGAAGGCAGGGTGCTGGGCTTTATGTGAGAGGGTGCCCCTGCATGAGCAGAGCCCCTCTGCAGCCTTCGGAGACCATTCTCCCGGGTTGTCTGTGACTCAGCCGGACATATAGGTAGAGGTGCATTATAACCTCGCGGTAAATGCTATCTCAAAAACGGCTGCAAAGAAACATATCGTGTTTGGTATCAAACACCTTGGAATCATACCTCCACACCAGTAACTGGTGTGGGAGGTATGATTCCACCCTTCAGAAGCGAGCTTCGTGGGGTCACCGGTCTACCCGGTACCAGACTTCTCGACCCGGACAGCACAAAATGGATGCTGCCAGCCAGAGACACGTTTCTGCCCTCCTGCTGCGGAGCCAAGCTCGAGCAGAGGAAGACAGCACAATAGGCATCCTGTCACAGGGAGGTGTGACCACCTCCCAGACAGGGTTTAGTGTATTGGGGCTGGGTGGGTGCACTCTGAGAGTGCCTGAAAGTCTGCACTGGGGGCACATTTGGTGTCCCTGTGCATAGTCCAGCTCAAACCAGTTCTGAGAGCCATTGGCTCCTGCTCTGGCGCGTAACTGGACAAAGGACATGGGTGTAGCCACCCCTCTGTCCTGCCCCTCCCCTAGGAGGGTCCCCGGAATCTGTCCAACCCTCTCCCGTGGGTATAAAATGGGTTACCTGGCTACAGGACATAGGATTTTACGTGGACAAGATTTTACAAAGAAGAAACCACTGACCTTCGACCGTCTGGGCACCTGGACTTCGCTGGACCTCGACTGGGCTTGACTTCGTCCCCCTTTCCGTCCAAAGCTTAGTTTGTGCCGTGACTCCATACAGGCTCTGTGTAGGACCTGTGGGGCACTTAAGACAACAGAAGAATCTCCCTTGGAGTGAAGGAGTCACTCCCCTGCTTCGCAGGCACCTAAAGCACAGCTGACCAGTAGCTGCTCCTGAGCTCCTGTGGACTCCAAAGATTTCAGCACCACAGGAGGTGGGTTCCTGAAGGTCCTTGAGGTTGATCTGCCCTCTCACCGAGTTTGAGGCCAGTATCCCTTGTGGGGGCTGCGTAACCCAACCCCCTGTGCACCACGTCCATTTGCAAGTGCATATGCTTGTTGGCAATTCCTGAGTTTGTGCATTGGACCCCATGTGGTCCTGACCCTGAGCAGTATTTGCACCAAAGAACTCCGGCCTCCTTGCACCGTGTGCTCCGTGGGCTGGTCCTTTGCAGACTTGCTCGAGGTCCCCTCGCGACTCCTGGTCCTTCAGCCTGTGGGTCCCCCTGAGGGTCATCTTGATTGTTCTTGGGCTTTCCTGGTTGCTCCAGACGTGCCCTGACTCCCCATTGCTTGGAGAGTCCCCTGGACCTTGCTGGTCCACACCGTAACCTGTTTGTCCTTCCTGAACAGTTTGCTGTTGCCAAGGCTTGTTGGTGCTCCCGCCAGACACCAACCCTCAGCACTTGACATCCTTTGTGGGACAGCTCACCTCCGGCTCCTGGTTGTCCTCGACGTCTCCGGGTCCTCGTGGCTGCAGAGTCAAGCATCCCTTCTTCGCACCTGAAGCACCCGACATCGGTGGGCATTCGTCTCCCGAGCCCCTGGTCACTCTGAAGTGACCCAGACTCTGTCCCCTCTGCTTTCAGGTTCCTTCCATCCAGAATCCAGGCTTGGATTCCATCGGACCCTTTTCACCTACACGGCAGCAGCACTTCTTCACTTCCTTCCATAGAGAACGACAGGAGTTTCCGACGCCACTTCAGACCTATGCGTCCAGATTCCCTGGGTTAGGTAACTCCGATACTACGATATCCACGGGTGGGGTGGCTCTTTAAACTCTTAAGTTCAGAGGGGTTTGCTCGAAGTCCTCCTAGAAGGGTCCTTAAACTTTAACTTTGCAACCGCGACTTTCCCATAGAGTTGTACGGAGCACGCAGTTGTGTTTCCTCACTGCACCCGTCCTCCGTGGGTCTCTTGTGTCATCACCTTGGGTGGTTCCTTGGTGTCCCAGCGATTCTACGTGCTCTAGGCATTGTGTCTAGTCAAGTCGTGATTGTTATACCACTATTTTAGTATATGGTTCGGTCTCCCCCTGGAGCCCGCTGTGTATTGTGCTACTTACAACTGTTCTATTGATCCAGTAGTGTGTGCTTTGTGTTCTACCCTCGTGTAGAGGATAGTAGAGAGTGTTATATTAATAAATACATATTTTTATATAATTACTGTGTGGTTCTCCTGCATCTAGTCATTCAGGAGGTGATATTCTGGTAAAACAAGCTGCTTTACATTCCTTCAAGATTAAGCCTGAAGGCTGCTCTCCATAGCTACCTTTAGGATAGCTTTCATAAAGGTTATCTTTGACCTCATACATCATAAGGGTCGTGTGGATGGGTACAGGGTGCCCACTTTCACTAGTGGACAACATATACCAAGCCACCTTCTCACAGTCCTGAAGAAAAGCCTAGGGGAAGGCTTTGAAACATGTAGACCAGGGAGGAAACAGCCCATTATAGCATACATTCCTCCTCTCCCCTTTTTACTAATACCAGCTACAGGGAGTATTAAAATATAGTTTCCACGCAGCCAGGTATTTTTTTAACTCACTTCATTGCTTCTGACCCTTCCACTCTCACACCAACACATAGAATCACCTCACTAACAAGTGCTCCCACGTCTCCGTCGGTCACAGCACGCCCCGTCCCGCAGCTGGGCGGGAAGAACCCGATGATGAAGCATGCCACCAAGGGACCTTTTGGTGGGTGAGGGTTATTTTAATAAAACATATTGTTTTCCTATACATCCTTAGGAAAACCTATTGCTTTCTAACACTCACTTTAGAACAATTACTGGAAGGACAGCATTTTCTATGAATGAAGGGTGGACTTTCTTTGTTTTTTCGCAATTTATAGAGGAGGCTGAGTCCACAGCTTACTGTACCTCTTCACTCCCTCTCTTGTTTGTGGTTAATAGGTAGGCACATGTCAAAAGTACCAATGCCGAGCTCAGTTTGATGTGATTAGGGATTTATAGAGTGCACTATCACCAGCAGTGGTCTCTGGGCCCCAGAACAACTGAACCGCATTCACCTGAACCTAATGCTCAAGGCTCTTCGGAGGTCCTAATGGTCAGAGATGACTCTTAAGGTAACAGAAGGGACTTCCATACCTTAAGCAGCAAGTTGGAGAAGACTGACCCCGAAACGGAAGCTTTTGAGATCTCAGAATACAAAGAAAGTAACACAAGTCCAATCTAAGGGATGCGCTATGATGATAGTGAACAATTCAGCATCTTAGGAAAGTCACTGTGCCTTTATGAGCGATGTACATGCCGTGTAAGATGCTTTTCACACCACATGGGACCTAGGGAAGATCTCAAGTGGCTGAAAAATGTGCTCTCTGCTAAAGGCTCAGCATCAATCGAGCAACAGCATTCTGCATCAGCTGCATGTGCTTCACGAAGTAAGACCAGAGTCACATTTAGAGAAATTTTCTCTCATCTAGGTGCAAAGAGATAATGGAGTTTACAATAGTTTTCTAATGGTACTAAAGAGGAAAGAGAAGATTTTTGTCCTCACTAACCCTTAGTAAAAGAATCTGAAACATCCAGTCCCAGTTTGAGGGATCAGAGACAAGACACTGTCTCTGGAAAGGGCCCACAAAGAGCAGCCAAAGGTAAAAGGCCAGATGGATGAAGGCCGCCACCAATCATAATCTCTTTTTTACAATAGGTTAAAGCGATTGGTGGTGGCAACCAACTGGTAGTCCTATTTGTTTGCTGTCCGCTGCACCATCAGAGCCACAGACACCGATATTATGTCGAGATGACGAATTACAAGATTTCGTCCATGTCTTACAATATTTGAGGATTTTAGCATGCCCCAAAATATTTTAGGATTAGAGTTAGAATAGTCAGTAAGCATCCTGGACTATTTCGTGGCACGTTGCACTTTCCAAAGTATTCTAAGACTGGACTTAGGACATTATCTCAACGTCTGCGGCCTTAAGGGCACAACTCAAGGATATCAGCTAAAGGCATCAAGTTCTGCCTCAAAATGAAGGGTGCCCGAGAGCCAATCGGCACACATCTTGCGCTCTGAATTTTGTTGGCCTTGTTGATGTAATGGGTACAAACATGCATTGGTCGTTTGGCTGCTAGTTGACTATAACTCTAAAAATCTTTTGAACAAACATACACAGCAGCATCAGTGTAATCTTCCCGCTCGTAAGGAGAACTGGTGCTGTAAAGGGTGCAGCAGCGTAATCGTCCTTTACACACTCAATTCAATTACATCCCAAGTAGCAGGAGGACAAACTTCTCCCGCAGACAGAGCACGCGAAGCGCAGGCAGCAGCTTTGTATGCTCCGTGCACACAGAGCATGAACAGTATTGACAACAGAAGCAAAGGCTCCTCTTACACACATAACAAGTACAGCCTGAGCAGCAGATGTGCATGATTCCCTTCCAGAAAGAGCAGATAGAGCATGGGGAACAGCTGTGCAAGCTTCCCTCACACACAATACAGGTGCACCTTCCTCCTTTCATTAATCGGGCAATAAACTAAACTAAACTAAATGTTCTTTGTTTTGTTTCATGTATGATGTATGGCACCAGCCTACATGAATATGTAAATATTCTTAATGTATATACCACCTATTAATTTATCCGTCAAAAACGATTACAGGTGTTAAAACACGAGGTAGGTTAATGAAAAGCACCTTTGAAGGTATCAAGTGGGACTTACAAGAATTGAATAATGTATTTAACTGAAGAATGTCTCTTTGGAACCCCTTCTTGATACTAATAATACTTTATCACCCTGCATTTCTTCATGCTGTATTCTTGTGCTGCTGCTAACGTTTTGTACAACAGTCAGTGCACTGCACTATATTGATTTGTTCGTATCTACTGCTCTGCTTCCTCCTCTATGCAACAGTGATAGAGCGAAATGTTCTTGTGAATTGTGGGGTGCATCATAATCACTGATAGGCCGCACCCACATGTATTCAGACATATATTCGTTTATATCCATTGTATACTCATGCATGTTTAGTAAAGAATGAATAGTTCATTGAGACAAAGTGAACTCAGTAGTATAATGGTGTTAGGATAATGATGTAATGAAATGCTTATTGAATTGTGTGAATATAATGCATAGAGGAATTAGTTCGTGTGTGTAATGTAATTGCAGTAGTTTAAACGTGCACCATATTAAAGTTGCACATGTAATCCATTGTTTGCATAAAGAATTGTAATGAAAATGCTTATGGGGAAAAGTAAGATGTGTGTTTAAAGGTTATATGTAAAGGCCTGACTACATATATGCTTAAGGAAGGCCTGGTACATTCTTATGTTAGCTTATTTTTGTAGGCAGAGAAAAGATTCTCTTGGTAAGGCTCTCTGGGCTCAAACGGTAGATTTAATTTGCACAGTAGACGGTTTCTGTGAAAGTATCTTTTGTTGCAGGTGCAAGGACAAATGTCTCGTTAGTAAGACTAACTCTTTGTTTTCAAAAGATAGAGAGAGGGGAGGCATGGCAAGGGGAGTTAGATGGAATGTAGGGATGATACTTTCAGCGGAGAAGGTGCCTGGGACTCAAGGTCAACGCAACCGTCCAGGATGAAGTCACCGTTTCAATGGAAAAGCACAAGAAAGAAGACCTGGCCAAGAGGGCGTAAACAAGGCGTGTACCTTTGTAGTATGGTTTTGTATTAGGGTTAGTGCCCTGAGGGAGGAGGCCAGAGAAGCGGTAGGGGAGACCTGAGAGAAGGACAGAGCTGAGCTTAGGTATATGGTGATTGCACTTCTTAGGAAGTCTTCACAGCTGACACCTTTTATTCCTTCTTGCCTGGGAAATTGTTATGTAGGGATGTCACTTAGCATTAGTGTAGGGACAGCAATTGATTTTAAGCTTGCTTAGGCCAATGAAGAGTAACTTAGAAATAGGAGCAATCATAGTCTGGTTGATCCTGCTAGAACTTTCTATTCTCCTTATCCTGAGTCGGATGAGATTTCTGCGTAGATTATTATTTGTATTAGTGCCCATCTATTTCTTTAACCTCGTGTTGAGGTGCTTGCACGTTCAGTTATTCTTGGCGATAATAAATTCTCAAACTTGAATTCGGAGTCAGTGGTTCTTTCAGACAAAATGAATGCTGATATATAAACAGATGAGATTCTCTCCTTTACACTATTCAACAGGTAAAAAGATCTTGGCGGCCAGAAGGTTCTTATAGATAATTAGATAAGAATCGGCGTTATCAACAGCAGATGAGATGACAATAACACAACGTGTCCAGTCCACTGTTGTACTCTATGACCGAGGATACTTTACAATCAGGGCAAAGGTCCGATGATGTACTGGCCCGTTGTCATATGCCACTTCTACCTGTAGGTGTAAGCATGATCTTGGAGGACCCACCCTGTGGTGTCACGGTGTAGATGTAAAGTGCTGGCTTGTGCACGACATCCTTTCACCTGTGTCCTCACCTTGAGAAAGATCCATGGTCAGAGGCACAAGAAGGAGCAGAAACGGCGAGGGGAAAGGTCCTGTTAGAAAACAAAGACCACCAGACAATGCTTGTCTCCAGATCCATGATGATAGGTACCATTCTGTACCCGTCCATGCCTACCAGGTGGAACAATGGTGAGTGAGCAGAACCAGAGAGCAAACTCAAGGGAGATGAGAATTTGCTTTCTTACGTGGCCTGCAGAGGACCATCAATTTAAGCAAACCCTGCCATTTCCCCCTAAAATCGCCTCTTGTGATCCACACTTGAAACTATAACTAATTTACCCTTACAGAGTGTTTCTTCCCTGTTTAGCAAGCCTCTGTCTATTGGGATGTTAACATTTCGTATTAAAGAAAACGTTTCCCTACCGTTGTCACTCTGTAAAGTGTCCTAATACCTATTCCATCGCTAGAATAGTGCTAGTAAATAAATAATTAATTAATAGGGGTCATACACACAGAATGCAGAGCCACTCTCTTCCGGCTGGAGACCAGCAGAGAGATCCCAGACACAGAGGACCTTACATCGGCAACCTTTTTTGGCCTCCCTTGGCACCACTTTTTTTTTTACCTAAACCCTTGTTAGGGCCTCGCTTCTGGTTCAGATACGTCAATAGCCACCTTCCACAAAGCCCTATTTATACGTAACTTGTTGGTAACAAACTTGACAACAAGTGCACAAGCTATCCCATTGACCTTTTACCTGTGAAGGAAAAAGGTCACGTTAGTCAAATACATGCAGTAAATAACTACATTTACTCCACCTGTCTTCATCCGCCTTCTCCCCTCCCCTGTCACCGACCGGTTCCTGGGTAAAAGAAAAAAATGACAAAACAGGTTAGCGGCCCCTCTGCCCCCTCCTCCCCCCCACAGCCAGGTAAGGGCAAGGGGAATTCTTTGGGTCCTCAGCTGTAGTCGTTGTCTTCTTCATTGCCTGAGCCTTCCAGGGCCCCTCCATGTAAGGGTACAAGGGGAGCCCTTTGGGTCCTCAGGTTTCGTTGTCACTGTCTTCATCTGATCCGTCCAGTGCAGCCCAGTCACGCAGGATGATGTGGATCATCTTTCGGCATACCAGGGTCGATGTCTCCTTCTTCCCTACTACCAGGCAGTTTCTGGAAAACAGAAGAACATCTTTAAAACAGCACCGGAGCCTCCAGCAGTCATGGAGGTCACTCAGTGTTCCCTGGGAACAGACCATACATCACAGAGTCTGCGGTGATACATGATGTTGGTATCCAGGCCCTAAGCTCTGTGCCTAGGGCCTTCAGCAGGTCCTGTGCGTAGGCGCACTCCCAGAAGAGATAGTCATCTCATGCGGTGCACCCTCTCGGGCAGGACTTGTATCGGTTGAGTCCTCTTGCATGCATGAAGGCCCTCACTGGAAGTCCTCTTTGGATGGCCATCCAGGCGATGTCTTTGTGCTGGTTGGTCAGGCGCTTGGAAGTGACGTTCTCCCACACGTGGTCCACTGTGGCTGAGGGGAGGGTGCTGATTAGTTCGCTGATGTCCCTTGCATGTATCTGGCATTAGACAATCTTTGGAGTCCACGTGGCTGGGGCGGCAGCCTCCAGTCCGAACTCCTTGACGAACTTCGCCACTTCTTTGTAGAACAACGGGGTCTCCCAGTTGTACGGGATGGCGCTCACCCACTCTGCCCATCCGAGGCACCTCCACGTCGGCAATAGGAAGAAGCGTGCCATCAGAAGGCCGGCATGGCTCTCATCTTCGGTCCTCAGGGTGCTCCTCACGCAGTGGCACTTGAAGATTCCCCTCAGGATGGTGGCGATGTCCAGCACTCCCTTGCCTCCCTTGTCAAGGGTCTTGAACATCACCTCCCTCTTCACTCTGTCCATCTTCGAGCTCCAGATGAAGTAAAAGATCATTCTCGTAATGACCTTGGCCGTAAGGGTCTGCAAAGGCCACACTTGAGCGACATACTGGAGCACTGGCAGGGTCTCGTTCCGTAAGACCAAAGACTTCCCTAAGATCGTCAGCTTCCGGAAGCTCCAAAGTCCCAGCTTCTGCTTTGTCTTCACCAGTCTCTCTTCCCATGTCTTCTCTGCCGCACCTTCTCCGCCGAACCAGACTCCAAGGATCTTCAGGAAATCCTGATTGATTGGGAATGGCAGTGGATCTCGGGTGGGGGTCCAGTGGCCGAAGAGTAGAGTTTCCAACTTCGCGCTGTTGATCTTCGCTCCTGACGCCTTTCCAAACTCGATACAAGTCCTCTCCGGCTCTTTCACAGATTGTCCATCCGCGCAGAAGACCGAGACGTCGTCCATGTAGAGGGAGCACTTCACTTCGCCCTTTCCGTTGTTTCCTGGCGCTGTCACTCCTCTGATGTTCCTGTTCTGTCTGATGCGTTCGGCGAGGACCTCTATCACGCAGATGAACAGAAGAGAGGAGAGCGGACAGCCTTGCCTAACGCCTGACAGGATGGGGAAGGGGTTGGTTTTCCAGCCATTGACCAATGCTGTGCTAGAGATATCTCTATACATTGTGGTCACCACGTCGCAGGAGAAGTCTCTTAGCCCCAGTGCTCTGAGTGTCCAGTCCATGAACTCATGGGACACGCGGTCAAACACCTTTTGCTGATCCAGGCTGACCAAGGCCGTCGGAACCTTGTGGCTCTTGACGTACTCGATCGTGTCCTGGACTAGGGCCAGACTGTCCGCAGTTTGCCGACCCGTTATTCCACAGGACTGGTCAGGGTGAACTATTTTCACTATCATTTTCTTTAGGCTGTTGGCCATCACCTTCACGAAAATGTTGTAGTTCACATTAAGGAGATAGATGGGCCTCCAGTTCATGAGGTCTTCTCTCTCTCCATTCTGCTTGTATAAAAGTCTTATCATACCCTCTTGCAGGGATTTCGGCATACTGCCCTTGCCCACCACTTCCTCGTAGAGGTCCAGCAAGTCCGGCCTGAGCAGGTCCCACAGCTGCCCCACTTGCACAGCTTCACTGCAGTTGCATGTGTTCCAGGCACTTCTGGCGGCTGCTCATGTCGAGGGATGTCCTGGGATGCAGAGGCTGCGCCTGGGGATTGGAGGGCTCTTGTAGCAGCTCGTGTTCCTTGTTGTCCTGCACCAATGACACCTTCTATGGCAAATGTCTTCAGATTCTGTGTGAACATGGCTGGCATACTGCTGCTGCATTTCCCATGGGCAGAGCAACACAGACCCCGATATTGAGTTTATCCTCTCCTGCCTGCTCCTCCTCCCAGTCGCTTCTGCTTGAACCAGAGGGCTCCCTTGGAGCTGCCCATCTTCCGAGCCCTGCCCTCCAGAACTTGGTGCTGCTGGTGAGGGGTGGCTGGGGGAGTTTGCTGTGTGGGACTGGAGTAGCTCCTGAGGCAGCTACAGTGACCCCAGCACTGCTACAGGAGCTCCTGTTCAAACATGGCTGGCGGTGGTTAATGTGAAACATTGATTTACATGAAAGAAGGTCAGTTGTTTGTGTCTGAAGCAATGAGAGATATAAAGCACTTCAGAGTGAGGCAAGTGAGCGTCGTGAGCTTTGCTGCCTTTGTGCCTAACCTACACTTTGCTCGTAACGCTAATGCAATAGTTCACCCCTATTCACGCTAATGTTACACTGCATGAAAAGATAAAGAGGGTTAGGGAGCCTGTCTGTGCACTGTTAGCTGGGAACGAGCTCCAGACAGTTGGGGGAGGGGTGTGTGTCCTAGTTTAGCCTTTTGGTGAGCCAGGACCATAACATGGCATGGTCCTCGGTGTTGAATACCCCTTAAAGATCTAACACGATCATAGCTTCACAACTGCTGACACTAGTGCTCCTCTGCAAGTCAAATAGGAAGGTCCCCAAGTTTTCATCACCCGTCTGAGTACATGGTCCTCTGATGAGCATGGTTTCCAAACACCTCATAAGTCAGCTTGTGCTCTCTTTCTAATATGGAATAGATATTTGCATTGCTGAGCTATCTGAAGGGAGTGCGGGTTTCCAGTTCTGTAAACCTAACATGTGGAAAGTGCTTAATTTGACCCCGTGGATTCAGGTGCTCGGCACCAGCACTTCGTTGTCAACACGGGCGCTTGTGACAGTCTGCCAAAAGGTGGCGCTGTCTGGCTAATTTAGAGATGACCACTACAACAGGTAATTATTAATTCAATATATATCACAAATGGCTATTAACTGCCACCCAATCCATTCTTATAGCTTTGGAGACCTGAAATAGTCCTAATTGTCACACTTGTAGGAATGTGATGGTTAGTCATGGCGTTGTTACTATCATTAGCGATAATGGGGTAGCCCTGTGTCCCTCAGAACCTGGGTATTTATGATATATAAAACAAGTGGTTCTGTCGGGGAATAACAATTACTTTGCTCAATGTATATAATACACCTTGAACTCTCAAATTCCAAAGGTATAAATTACAATTTCAATTTAGACGTTGGTTCAACAATAATTTTCAAGAAGCTAGGTGGATAGAAGGGAACACACCACAGAGGCAAGGCAATTTAGTCAAAAGTAAAATTATTTACTAGAATATTATATACAACAGACAATGAATATGGCTGTCAATGAAACATTACATAGACGGCGATGTAAAGGTGACTAAAGTGCAGGATAAGTGACTTGTGGTGATATGTGAAGTCAGAAGTGCTATACACGTATTATCAACATGTGTGACACATAAAACAATGAAAATAACAATCTTATTCTTCTCTGTCCATTCCTTAATGCATGAATACACAACCCAAATATTATTTTGTGTTCGGGTCAGGGAGACTGCATGGACTAGTGTGACAGCAACGTCGACGTTTTGACACTGGACGGAAGCGCAGCTTAATATGCGTCAGAGGCGGGTCTTCATCAGGACAGGGGGGGGGGGAAGAGAAAACAAATGTTGACAGCCGCAAGGAATAAATTCCAGGGATCCTATTGGGTAATTCGATAGAGATCGAAATGTAACTGGAAGGTAGTCGGATTAGATGAACATGGAGACCTACACCAGGAGGTTGTGGTCTGAAATTTGAGATGTCGAGGTCATCTCCCTAATGCTCCACCAGCCGGTTGGAGACGAAATAATTAAACACTTCAAACAACGCCGCCCCCAGGCGATCGTTAAAATTTGAAGAGACGTGTCCAGTCTTTGGCAGCATAACAGGGGCAATGTGTGGTGCAAGCTGCAGTGGCCTCTTGAGGAGAGCCCTGGCACTTACTTTTTTGCAAATCAAGCACTGCATCCTGTGGTAGCCTTTGCTCCTGTTCCACAGGCCCTTGATCCTGTTGATAGCTCGCCTCACAAGCGAGTCCAGTATTGTAACCGCTCACATGAAGTTTTTGCTTCACCAGCCTCCGACTCTGCCTCTCTCTGCATCTCTTTTTCTTTCCCTCGCTCTTTTTTAATTATGGACTCATCCTCGTTCCTTCTCCTTACTCACTGAATCCCTTCCCTTACCCATAGTGTCTTGTTCTCTCTCTCGCCGTCCTCTCTCCTGATCCCTTTTGTGATGTCTTTCTAGTTCCCCAGACACTTCCTTGCTATCTCGTTACCCCTTTCATCCTCTCCCGCTGAACTCTCTCCGTCTCTCTGTACTGTGCTAGCAGATGGTAGGCTCTGACAGGATGGTGTTGTTCCAAACTTCATATGGGATCTTAACTAGGACATGCTGCATGTGAGATACAGAGTACAAGATATGCCGTGCACAGTTATGTGTGAATTGAGGGTTCTGGGAGTTAAATGCAGAATTCTGAGAAATAAGCGCGCTCATTGAAAAGAATGAGTGCTCTCACTCCGCTTCAACGTGTGCCCCAGGGGTCTGTGGAGGTCCACCATGCCAGAAATCTGCTTTCAGTGTGAGGCCGAAGGAAATACAACACTGCATGGAAACACCGCTGTTAACACAGGCCTTGTTAAGTCTATACTGGAGGCAGTCCAAACAAGGAAACCTACACCGGGCCACCCGCTCTCCATAGGTAAGGTTACATGTAATGAGCGATGCATGGTTCACGCTTGACACCATGTGTTAAACAAACAGTGAGTGAATGATGCGCTTGTATCTGCACATGAAAAACTAGATCTATTCAATGGTAGTCTTGGCTGACCAGGAGGCAGACATGGGTTAGACCAATTAAATTTGAGGTTTCGCTTTAGTTGATTTAGCTCTTTGCCTCAGGATGGGTGATAACGAGATCTCACTTCTCTTTAAAAATATCAGAGCTGCAAAATGGTGCCCATCTTCAGAATCGCATAAATGATGTCATTGATAAAAGTCATTAGAAATATTGTCATAAGAATTGCCAATAAATTGCTTATTTGTGATGTCACCAGTGATGTTACTGATGACGCAATTTGTAATGTCATCTTTGAAGTAAACTGTGAGGTCATGAGACGTTTGCGGGTGGGGAGAGTTAATGTTGAATACTTAACTGGTTCATTTTCGATCATAACCCTTAACATCCATTCAACAAAAGTGTCTCATACAGTTTTTAATGTGTTACATTTTTATTTACCAAGACAGCTCTCTTACCTGGAAGGATTGATTTGACCCACTCAACTATGGATTTTGTTCAGTAAATGTCATGTATTTTGTAAATGATACACTTTGGCACATTTAATTATGCATTTCTGGACAACGTGAGTCACAGCCTTTGGCTACCATCTATGTTCCCTGTATCTGCAGGGTACACACAATAACATACTTTCAGTGGCCAAATCATGAGTTTGCCAGTGAGGTGCATTAAACATGCCCAGCAGCCTCTAGTTATAAACCATGTTTAGTGCATGTACAACGTACGCACCATACACTGTTTGTAAATCTGAGATGCATCCAATTCAGCTCTAAGCCTCAGACTGTGGACCCTCTTTAGTGCATGTGTGGGATACAAAGAGTGCACAGGCTGAGGCTGTGCACACTGTGTATGCTCAACATACACTAAATATGAACTCCATCTTTCATCAGACTACTTTAATGAGTGCATATGTTGAGAGCACACAGTGTACGTCTGCACCACGCAGTGTGCCACTTAGATAAACTAATTGCAGTCCTGTTCATTGCATGCACAAGGTGCGAGCAGTAAAAAACCTGTGTAGTGCACTGAATGCACAACCTGGATAGACCAACCATAGTCTGAAGGCTATATTCAGGGTCAACAAAGGTGTTACTATCAATCATATTCTTTAAACATATTTTCAACCTTTGGGTCTACACGTATGTAGCACCGAGATATGCCAAATGTGGTCCCGAAGCAGTGGTGGCCGGCATTGCTCATGGGTGGTGGGGCGCGCGTGCGGGAGGGGTCGCGGGCGCAAGGGGGGCTGCGGAGGGGGGGTCACGCGAGGAAGCGCAAAACAAAAAGAAAATTACCTTGCGTTTCGGCCGGGTCCCGCGTCTCTGCCCCATGCTCTCCTCAAGAATCAGGAAGCACAGCCAGGCCCCACTGACCAATCACAACGCTGCAATGCGGCGTTGTGATTGGTAGGCACCCAGGCTCCCCTGACCAATCACAACGCTGCAATGCAGCGTTGTGATTAGTTTTGAGCGTCCTGGTTTGACGCTCAACCACGGAATGGGGGCCTGGGCGTGTTTCCACGCAGGCTGTAATGCAGCCTGATGGAGATCGGGGAAAGTGCGCATGACTGGTTTGGGCGGCCCCAGAGGACCGACCAAACAGTCATTGCGCACTTAGGAGTGGGCAACCCACTCCTCCCCTGCCCTGCTCCAAGAACAGAGCAGCCCCGCCCACCCGCCTGCCCACAAAGCAGCACAAACTTAAAATGATAATAACTGAAAGTTATTATCATTTTATGTTTCCTCTTCTCAAACTACTTGAAAGCAGTGGGGCGACGCTCCTGTGTCATAGCAGAGGAGCTGCCACTGCCCTGAAGACTAGTTTTTATTGTTTTAATTATTACTTATAGGGGGATTAAATACAATCATAAACCATAAATAGCTATTAGAAGGAAAAAAGTAAGATGCACACAATTCAGATACACATTTATATGAATAACAGCACAGTGCTTGCCCTAATGACTGTGGTACCAGAATATCTTAGTCAGAATATCGTCTGACATTAACATCATGTCCTAAAAGTTGTTGACAAAATTGAGGCTAATAATAGAAAATCTACACCCAATGGGACGGACAATATTTTTTTGAAAGATATTTAGGAGACAATATTTACATCAGCCAATGTTTCTGACTAAATATTTGGACATAACCCACGTTGACCATACGTTAAACGTATCCAGTCTGCCATGCTGGTGATAAATCCAGTGAAAAAGCAGACTAAAGACTCTGTGAACGAGGCCTTCTTCGCTCACAAAAATGTCAGTCAAGAGTACCAACACTACATTTTAGTGGGTCAAGCTGGTTGTCCTGCTCAGGAGCCATGGCTAGCATCTCTTAACCCCGACTACTTTTCATACTGATGAATGTGCACAAGCCTGGCACATGATCAGGTGCACAACTTCTGCAATATTTCCCTGATTCTGACTTTTTAAGTCAAAGCCTACCAGACAGCTGAGCTGTCTGGTTTCTAAATACTTCTTGGGTAAATTCTGAAAGCTGACCTAGGAATGCATTCTGCCGATTGCTTACCTTTGGCTTTGTGGTTTGTAACTTACATTTGCTTGCTTTCTATTTGTTGGCTTTATTTGTTTTAGACTGTCCAGCATGTCTTTGTCCCTCCCATGGAGCATAGCCGGTTTACTGTATTCTTCCATAAGTGCTCGCTTTCTGTAAATAGGCCTTTACAGTTTGTTCTTATCTTGCCACATTTGCTATGCATTCAAAGACAGAGGTCAGTTGTCAGGCTCTGTTTTCCAAGGGAGCTTGGTGTTTACTGCTCTTTTTCTGACTTCCAAGTGAGAGGTTTTATCTGACAATCTGGGGGAGTGTAAGGAAAGGCTTTTTTATAGTACACAACAAAATATAAAAGTCTGTAAATGAACTGTGCAAATATTTCAGAATATATCAGAATTATGAAAGCACAAATGAAGCAAATTTTTTTGTAATTCTGAAGTGTGGTGGAAACAAATATTTTAATATGATCAAAACAAATCAATACACTAGGTGATGCCATTTCCACACATTATCATTTGTGCACTGTATAGTTGTATTAATAAAACTGTATGTCTGTGCAAATGTAATGGTAATTTCAATTGAAAATGTGTTGTGCAGTGCACTGCCACACCATGCATACTCCACTCTATGCCACGGCACACTCCTCCACTCTACTACACTCTATGCCACTCTACTCTACTCCATGTCACTTTACTCTGCTCCACTCTACTCTACGATACTCTGCACCACTCTACTCCACGCCACTCTACTACACTGTGCTCCGCCACATTGCGCCTACTGAAAGTGGACTTTCTTCATGGTACCGAGTACTAAGACACTATAGACTTCTGGTGAGAGAGTACAGTTGATGGTTGATGATCCCTCTTCTAGACCTCCAATCCACTGCCAAAGGAAGAGGATGCTGTGTGCCTCCTGAACAACAGAAGTATGTGTTTCTTTTTATTAGGTCTGGCTTGACAGTGCAGCTGTCTGCAATATCTAGCATTACGAGTTCTTTAAAATATACAAACAGTAGGCTATGACCCAGCTCAGAGGAGTATCCCCTCTCACCTCAGACTATTTGTTTATTGATGTATCATTCCGTCTCTATGGGGGTGCTTGCATTACAGTGCATAAGGGACTATTTTGCATTTCAAAAATACTCTGAATAATCATACATTCATTTATTTATCTCCTAAATGAATTGTATGCAGAAAATAATCTTGTTTTTTTCACTGTAGTAGCTTTTTTTAATGTTTTAATGAGGACTGAAAATGAAAGATGTCTTTTATTACTGCCAATACATGTTTGAACTGTAACAGATATATGGGGGGACGTTATTCGTCTTGTAAGTGCACTGTGGGGACCTGTAACATACTGCTAAACATTTTTTTGCACTATGGCACGGCACGTTTTCTTTGAGATCATTGATTTAATGTGTAGCATATTTTACTAAATTGTATGTAATACGCCTGGAATTGTACGGACACCGAGGCGTTTCGAGGTATTCACATTTTTATTCCAATGTCTCCTGATGATTCGTTGCTTTTTAAATCTTTTTTTTCAAACTTTCTTGTTTATTTTGTCATTACACAAAACAGTTTCTACTTCGTACTGGAATAAGCCGTGATTGATGGCAGCGACTGCGCAGCTTGGAAGCCGTCACTCGAGACGTCCCCACCCCTCCCATCAGCCGTTGAGAGTGCCTGGCTGACATCTCTGTCAGGGCTGCACAGTGATCAAAGGCACGATAGAACTTCCCGGACCCACGAGCAGCCTTTGAGGTTCCCGCCTCCAAACACGCTGACGTGAAGACTGTTTGGTGTGACTGGCTTTACAAAGGGGCAGTGGAGTCTGCTTTTAATGTATGGTTGGTTGGTTCCACAGTTAATGTCTCCTGTCGGAGTTAAGAAAGATATAGCTCTCATGCTTCCCCTCTACCGCCTCAACTGCTGGCTGAAGCCTGCTAAAAGCTACGTCTTATCAAACATTAGCAACCAGAATATTTTGTGCATTTCTATTGACTGTATTCGGACGGCACAGGAGGTGCATGTCTGTCTCCAGGTGTGTGCTTCAAGGCCACGATAAACTGGTGCACGTGCATGGGTAGGTATGCTTATCTAGCAGCCCTCGTCCATGCACACCGTCTTCTGCTTTTCATCTGCTATGACATTTCTGTCACTTCCCTGGTCTTCTGAGACACGGCTGGAAGGAACAGTACAATGTCCATTGTCTGCCTGTGTCTAGCAACAGTAGACACACGATGAAAGGAGTACACTGTTTACAGCCTGCCTGTGCGTCTGACTGCACTAAGCATGGTATACAAACAGCATTGTTCACGTCTGCCTTATGTCTGGCTCAACCACGCGCATTACACAAATAACACAGTGTTTACAGCTTGGCTGCGGGTCTGATTGCATTAACCATGTGATACAAACAGTTATTTATTAAGATCTACTTGTGTGCCTGCAAAAACAAACACATGATTTGAAGAAAAAAAAAATCTTGCTCGTAAAAAACAGAAACATCGAAAATCCAGGCCAGGCCTTGGGCTTCTTCAACGAGTTGCACACTGGTACATATATCGGCGTTAGAAATGCGGGTTTAAACAGGCACTCTTTATCAAACTCACAGTATATGAAATTATATGTCTTTAATTTCTTAATAAAGAATTATGACACAAACTCACAGTAGCAAACAATTTCCATGTTGCTGCCAGGTGGTGCACTCCAGGGGTCGGTGTGCAAAACCTCCCACACTGGACCTGCAGAATCAAATGACTCGACAGAAAATGTGAAATAATAATTGCACAACCGCTCTTATTATTAAGCAGAAAGTGTTCAAAGGCTCTGATCATATATGACACAAGTCAAATATTAATGTTATATGGGATAAAGCAACATCGGCCTTACATTAGAAGAATTTTGCAAGTCGCAAAAGAGTTCTGTGACCATATAGAAGAACGAGGCTGAAAGCTGAATTCCTATACAAGGTCATTGAACTTCGAGATGATATACCACAGAGGGTAATGTATTCCTTATAATACATTATAACACCATTAAACGTGCCTCAAAATTAATAAAACTTCGACCAATTGCTCCTTCACACTTACAAGTACATTTGCAAATATCTAGGATACATGTCGTGAGACATCAAACACACTAATATACTAGTAATGTGTTGCAAAAAACATAATATATGCATTTTAATGTAAGTCACTTTTAAAGACACACACAGTTCATAATGTCCTTCTTTCTTGTAATGAACTATAGCAAAATATAAACATGCCCTTTCTGATAGTGACTGTTAACTTAAAGAAAACATTTCAGAAGAGCTGGAAAGCTTGCTCTCGTTTTCACTATTTAGATATCAGTTGTATTTCTGCTCATTTGCCTTCCCATCATACTATCTGCTGGCAGCAAGCATAGTAAAATCAGAACTAAACCATAATAATGTATTACAATTGAGCTCTTATGTCATTTTCTTATTATAGATGACTAGTGATGTTACAACTATTTTGAACTAAGGAAATTAGAGACAGGTTTTTAGGTCTAATTTGACAGCCCACATGTTGCCAGACCTTATGTGGTCAAAAGAAAAAGAGCTTTCAGAAGTACTACTTGGAGAGGGGCGTTGGCTTTGCCCCATGTTAGTATCCTTGAGTGCACATTTGATTGGGCAGAAGTTGTGTTCTTACACTAGAAAGACTCCTTGTACTGCACTTTGTGCCTTGTGAGAAAGCTTATATTCAGTAGAGCATACTGAGTTATGGTGGCAAGCCAAAGATAAAGGCTATTGGCCTGCTCTCTGTATTATGAAAAGTTACGATAAAGTCAATAGATCTGATATATTCCTTTTGAAAAGCATATCTTAAAGTCAAAAGGCGTTTAAAGGTGGATTGCTCTTACACTATAGGGGGGAATTTTATTACATGGAATCTCAAAGTTTACCGTAGTAGGCAAGGATTTTACTTACTATCAAACCCAGTGGTGTGGTCAGTGCATATATATAAAGATGTAACATCCACTACAGAGTTTTTAAAATGCATCTATGATATTATATGGGAAGAAAATATATTACTAACAACCATGGATGTTAAATTATTACATACATGGATTGACCACCTCACCAGAATTGATTGTAGGAAAACATTTCTCAGTATTAGATCAGCCAGTTTGCTCTTACATAGCAAAATGCTTATTGAACTAGCAGACTTTGTGCTTACCAATAGCTTTTTCTACTATGACAACACATTGTTAAAACAAACTCACGGGACAGCTATGGGTTTTCAGTTTGCTCCAATGTATGCCTCTTGATTTATGGGGCAATATCAGAGAGAACAAACTGCAAGTTCAGATCTACAACAGTTTGAAACAAACCTCTTGATTTGGCTGCGCTATATTGACAACATCTTCATTATATGCAAAGGTGACGCTAACATTCTCATTGAATTTCACTAAGGACTCAATTGCAACACGAAGAACATAAAGTTAACCTTAGAATACACTCCCTCTTGAATAACATTTGTGGATTGTGAAGTCTATATACAGAATAACCAAATCCAGAGCAGACTTTATAGAAAAGCCACTTCACTTAACAGCACACTACATGCAACATCTTCACATCCCAAATATCAGATAAACAGTATCACTCATGGGGAATTTCTACAAGCTCGTAGACTTTGCAGTACAAAGTCAGACTTTGAAAGTGAATCCAGTCAAATTAAAGATAGTTTCTTACAACGGGGCACCTGAAGAGTCTTTTCAGCAAAGAAAAGGCAGTTGCACAAAGTAAAAACAGACTTGCTCTCATCTATAACGTACTAAGACTAAGAAAAAGAGATCTCTGTAAATAAGGTGCGATTTATCACTGACTTCAATCTAGAAAGCAATTTAATCTAAATAATCTTTTTGAGGCCCTGGCACCTCCTACATCTTGATCCCAACTACTCCTGTCATATTAGTTCAAGACCTGCAATCACTTACAGGTAGGGTACAAGTTTTAAAGACATTTCTATGCCCTAGTGACAGAGTAAAATACTATAGATCCATAATGAGAAATAACACTTAAATTGATTTAAAATGTTTTTTGAAATGTAGTTCTTGTGTAGTTTGCACTAACACAATGGATAAGCAAAAAACATTTCTCCTATGCAACTAATAATCGGGAATTTACCATATATGAGTTCATTAATTGTAACACCACCTACTGTGCTTATGTCATCATATGCACATGTCCTAAAATATGTGTGAGATTAACAAAGAGGGCTTTAAAAGAGATAGATGGAAGGAACGTTTGCGAGACTTTAGAAAACTAGATACACGATACCACTATGTCAGTCCATATTCTTGGTACAGACAGTAGAGACAAGATTGAGAATTACAAATTTTTTAAATCTGTACTATTAGGATCGAAGAGGTGGTAATAGAGAACAAACATTCATGGACAAAGAACGTTTTCAGATCTACAAATTAAAATTGACCATGTTTGGTTTCAATTCAGATGATGAACTAAACATCTATCTTAAAGCCACGAGATTATTTATTATGACCTATTCGCTTTTGCAATTTGATTTCTGCTCGGTGGTATTCCATTGTGTATGCAACACTCAACAGATAATCTAACAGTTGTGAGTTCAGTCTTGCTATTTGATGTTCTTTGCATGGCATTCTAATCAATTTAACAATGTGTAACTGTTCTTCTCTTTGATTTACATGAATGTACAACACTGTGATAAATACAGGTGTGCTGAGATGGTAATTTTATTTCAGTTTCATAGCCTGCAACTGTTCCTCCCCCTTCATTTGACTTGTATGTCTGCACAGTATAGCAGTAAATACAGGTATACTGAGTTGACAACTCCAGTCTCACCTTGCTGCCCCTAAACGTTAACAAATATATAATTTACATTAATACATCCCAGACACTAGTTAGCTCTAAAGTCATGTCTTCTGTCTTTTATTCCATACCAACTTGGTTTCGATCCTACCCATAGCTTAAATTCTCCTTTTTTATCTTCATTGATTTATTTCTGTGTGTATTGCCTCCGCTATAATTTATTACAGATATTAATTTCCCTTTGTTCAAACTTGTGTACAAAAAATTATCCCAATATGAGGCCTATCATTTACTTTCATTTTTCAGTCCAGCAGTGAAGCGTTTCCATTTTTCCTCATATGATAAAGTCTTGCAGTGAATGTGGCCTCCACGCAGCATCCAAAATGACACTCACTATAAATAGCCTTGGCCTCTGTACACAGTGGTTGCTGATATTTTGAAGCTGTACATGGCCTGGAACCAGTTGAAGGGGTTATCATGCATCTAAACAGTTACTAGCATGAGCCACACCACTTCACGCTTTTTATCGATACTTAGGAATAGTCTTTTTTATGAACATAATGGAATAAATTGAATTTTTTAAAATAAGCCCTTGCTGGACTTACTTTTCAGAAATCTTCACTGACTCTAAGAATCTCAATTAAACCAAGTTTTATGAATACTCCTTAATAACAGGGTAAGCTGAGCAATTACAATTCTAGTTCCCTGTGAATGTACTGTACAGGTGTCAATAAAAACTTTTACGTTCATTGCTTTCTTTGTAAAAAAACAATATATGCTGAGCAAGTCTAATTCTGTGTTTATTTGCAGATGTTCATTAACATATAAGGTGAACTGTAATTGAACCCTTTGCTTGCAAAAAACGTTGTTAATTTATGCCTCGGGCCGTTATATCCATTACCAGGAATTTATGGCCAGAATGACATTATAATTCGTAGTCTTAAGAAGGCAGACACAAGGCTCAAAGATTCTGTCTTCATTAAAATTTTTGTTAAAGCTTTAGAATTATGATGATCAACCTATCAATATGTCATCACATGATTTTAAGTCAAGCATTTTAAATAACTGTTCAGTTGCTGTTTCGCACAGAAATTCGATCATGACTTTCTTTTGTAACTTTTTTCTTTTTGTTTCTTCTATTGTCCCTTATATTTTTTCATCTTAATAAGGCTTTCTCTAATGTACTCATTGCTTCTTTTCTTTTTGTGCTATATGTTAGTCATATAGCTTTTATTGTAATAGTCATTGTAAATTGTAACTAAATAGTGGTTACTACCCCTGATGAGGCGTTGAAGAGCTTTGTGGTGAATAGCATGCTACTCAGGAGCCCAAGATTAGAGTTTAATACTTAGTAGATTAGTAATGCGTGTTTTTTTAAATCCGTGAGCATTAGTTGTGTTAGGTTTGTGCTCTTGATTTCTTGTGTGTTTAATAGAGTTTAGAGTAGGGATAGAATGATGAGAATGGATTTGAAAGGGAAAGTATTAAACTATTTTTGTAAGAAGTAGTTGTGTGTGCCTGTTAGTTGAGTGACATTGCTATAAAAGGAGGGTGAAGTTTGAGAAGGATGTTTGGGAGTTCATAATAGTCAGAAAGGTTAGGGATGAGTCAGATAGTGGGGGGATGGGACAAAGGTTGAAGGGAGGATTTTGTTTTAGAACAAGACTGAAATTAACTTTTACATACATATATACACATGCCATTTGGTAAAGTTTTAGGGGCTTGAGTAAATCCCTCTAAATAAATATTTATATGTACATGGTACCAGCAATATTTATATAGCACATTTATCTTGTGGTGAAATATGCACGTTTTCAAATAACTGTATTTAACTTATACATACAAATATACACAATGCCATTACTTAAAGTTTTAGTAGCAGGTATAAACCCCTCTATAAATGCACCTATATATACATAGAAGATGCACGCTTGACATGGACTGACATACGCATATATTGTGTGGTGTAATATACATTTTCCCTTATATAAATGTATCAGCTTATAACAGGAAGCATAGTTCAATATACAATGACATGTATAATGACAATCTCACGCTCATACCATAAGAAGCATAGTTTTCCATGTCTGAGTATACTGTTTGGTACACTGTTGTGTTGTGAGTTTAGTCGTCATGGGGGAGGAGCCAGCTCTTGAATAATCTTCTGAAGCAGAAATGGTTGTCAGTGGATCTTATGTTTTTGGCTAACGAATTCCATAGTTTGGCTGCTTGAACAGAGTAAGATGTTCCAACCATGATGTGTTAATTGTGTCTCGGATTTAGGCACACGCTACCGGGCAGTCTAGGAAGCCCGCATCAGCTCTGCAGCCACACTTTGAGGAGGCCCTGCTGGGGTGAGACTCAGTCCCAAACATTCATCCTGCTATCAGGAGAGGCCAGCATTGTCAGCGCTACTAAAGTACCACAGGTGTTCTGCGGTGCAGGGCGCACTACCGGGCAGTCTTGGAAGCCCGCATCAGCTCTGCAGCCACAGTTTGAGGAGGCACTGCTGGGGTGGGACTCAGTTCCCCAGCATTCACCCTGCTATCGGGAGGGACCAGCATTGTCAGCGCTACTAAAACGCCACAGGTAGTCTGCGGGGCAGGAAGCGCCCAGGCGCGTTTCCAGGCAAAGATTGGGCCAAGAGCTGGCCAGTCTGCACCCATTCGTGGCCGTTCAACGCTGGTCTGGGCCACCCCTCTTTCTCCTGGAGCATCAAGCCTTTTTGGAGGTAACTTTCTTTTGGTATTTGTGTAGAAGTATTCTGATCTAGCTCCATTGCCATCTGTTCGTCCTTTTCTCAGGACTGTTTAGTGAAATATTGGGTGGGTATGGGCAAGAGGAACAGTAGGGACCGGTGTTGTGGATGAGTGGTTGGGCGGGCGGGGGTAAGGGGTGGCATAGGGGTCACGGGTGGGCAAAATAAAAGAAAAATAATAGTAAAAAAACATACCTACAGCCGGCCACATCGTGCTCTTCTGCTCCCCTTCTCCAGGCACAGGCTCCCAGACTGCCCTGCAGCAAATCCTGAAGCTGCCCTCATGCATGAGGGCAGCTTCAGGATTGGCCTGAGCACCCTTGATTTGCACTCACAGACATACTGTGAGTCTGTGCTTGCTCTCTCTAACCCAGCAACGCAGCTGGGTTGGAGAAAGCCACACTGCGCATGGTGGTTGGGCCAGCCATCAAACCATCATGCACAATGAAGGCAGTGCCCCGAACTCCTCCTGCCATCCCCCTGGCCCAACCCAAGACTCAACAGGAATGGAAAAATAAATCAAGTGTTTACTATCGTTTTATTTTTCCTTTCCTGCTGTTTTTGGGGGAGCAACGCTCCTACGAAGAAGCCGCCGCTTAAGAAGAAACTACAAGGCGCAAGTCGGGTAGAGGAAAAAAATCACAGCTCTTAGGAGGCGCACTCTGTCCCTACCTGTTCCGCAAGTTCCAACTATCCAGTTAACAACCACTCAGACTCAGAGGGTGACTTCTCCACTGGGAAACCAGCCGAGCACTAGTAGGCAGCTGGGGCCAGTGTAGCTAAGTAAGTCCCATCCCTCTAGCCCAGTTGCTCTCCGAAATGGCAGTGACACTATGGTTAACATGGCAGATAACTCTGTGCATGCACTTGGAGAGGGTTCAAAGTTTCCTGGTAATTTTATGACACATTTAGCTTCTCCACCCTGTAATGATGCCCCCCTTTTCAAAGTATTGACTTGGAATATCACGGGGATACGGTTGAAACTTGACAATGTAGACAGGCTGCAACTCATCCAGGGTCATGAGGTAGTCTGCCTTCAAGAAACATGGTCCCTAACAGACTTTCATATTAATGGGTTTCGCTCCTTCTGTAACCCCGCTCTGCCAGTCTCATCGGGGAGGGTGAAGGGTGGCACAGTGATCCTGATTTCTCGCAATTGTAACAGGGAAAAAGTTAAGCTGTTAGATTCTCCACCATGGTTTCAATTAATACTGTTAACTGGCTTAGAACCTGTTGATGTTTTGGTGATTAAGTTTTATCATTATGTTTTTGATCAGAATAACAAACATGCTATTGATATGCTTAGCGAGGCAATCCAGAAGAGAAATAGTGCAGGACGCGCTCAATGTATTTTATGGGTTGGGGATTTTAATTGTCCCCCCTGTGATCTCAGCAATACAGGGGTGTGTGGTTTGGGTAAATGATTCTGGTCAACTATAGCCCACTTTAGACACTGAAAGAAAGTGCCCTCTTTCTGCATGGTGGCCCCACTTTTTGCTGAACTGCTGATGTACTTTGACTGAGTGTGGCACTCTCTGGCCACAGGTCAGCCCCTGGTAAATGGTACCCCAGGTACCCAGGGCACTGTGACCAGGGAAGGCCTCTAAGGGCTGCAGCACTTATTGTGCCAACCTTAGAGGCCCTGTACCTTTACACTCACACACTGCCTTTGCAGGCTGCGTGTTTTGGTGCAGAACAAAGTAAAGAGTCGACATGGCACACATCCCTGTGTGCCATGCCTACAAACCACTGCCCTGGCATAGATCAGCCACCCCGCTAGCTGGGTGCACTATCCCAGTGGTGAGGGTACAGGTGAATGAGCCCTGTACCCCTACAGTGTCTAAGCCAATTCTTAGACTTTGTAAGTGCAGTAATGCCATTAAGAGTATATGGTGCTGGGAGTTTGTCATTACCAACTCCACAGTACCATAATGGCTTTACTGAAAACTGAGAAGTTTGGTATCAAACTTCTCAGCACATTAAACCCACACTGATGCCAGTGTGGGATTTAATGAAAAATGCACACAGAGGGCATCTTAGAGATGCCCCCTGAAGAATGACCTAACACTAGTGTCCAGGCTGAGTGACTGCTCCCCAGCTGCCACCACCAGACATGTTTCTGGACCCTTGGGTCGAGAGCCTGCTGCTCTCGGGGTTCTGAAACAAAGCACATCCATTATAGGCAGGGTCCACGAAGGGGAAGCTTCAAAGGCTTGCCGCCTTTGTGAGCTTCCCCAGGCCTTTTGCTGAGCCCAGCAACTGGTCCCCACCGGTTCTTACCCCCACTTTGGGCGGGAGAACCAGCACGAAAACCAAGTGAGGAAGGGAGGTGGGCCCGAATATATCTCTTTACTACGCATGCGATATATCGCATGCCATTACAACGCGGTCGTTACAACGACCGCGTTGTTACATCACAAACCATTATATTGCATGTCGTTACGACTTGCTGTAGGGGGCGCGCTGGACTTAGGAGTAGTATAATTTACTATTCCCACTCCAGTTTGTGCAACAGCAGGGAAGGTGTTGGATTATAAATCCAACACCTTCTGCCCCCTACAGCAAGTCGTTGTAACGACTTGCGATGTAATGGTTCGTGATGTAACAACGCCGTCGTTGTAACGACCGCGCTGTAATGGTATGCAATGTATTGCATGCGATGCGAACGCTGTTTCACGGTGTGCCCACCTTTGCCAACCCCACCCCTCAGGTGGGGAAGGTGAGGTGAAGCACAACTCTCAGTCCCCGCTATCTTGCAGATGGTGGGACCCAGCCAACCAGAGTGAGGCATATGCCCCCCTCCCACTGGAGGTGGGTGGGTGTACCCACCCCAAGGAAGGGACCTATTGGTCCCAACCTTTTACTTACCTGTAACACCCCTAAATCTAGTATTTAGGGGCACCCCTGAACCTTGCCTCCTCAGACAAGCAACGACCAAGAAGAAAAGAAAAAGAAGGACCGAACAGCCGTGCCAAAGCTACGAAGAGGAGGACGCCCACTGACTTGGCCCCAGCCCTACCGGCCTGTCCCCAACTCAAACCTGCAGAAGCGAAACTCCGGTGTGTCCTGCAGCCAGCAACCTCAAGAACCCCAAGGACCTGCCCTGCCTTCCAAAGAAAAGACTTTGTCTCCCGTGAACACCTGATTTGTTCACCGACAGACTCCAACTCCGGCCAAATCCGCGAGTCTGCACTACTCTGCACCCATCGCCCACGGCCCGAGTTGAGTGGCCCAACACCAGGGGGAGGTCTCCCCAGCGATTCTGACACCAAATCTGGTGATCTCTCACCTGCCTCGAATCTCCCAGCAGAGCCTGCAGCCTCTTTCTGGAGTATCCCCCCGACCGCGACCGGAGCTGGTAAGAGAAATCCGATGCCTAAAGACACCCCTGCACCCGAAGCCCCACGGCCTTGGGTGGCCCAACCGACGGTGTCCCAGCATCCCAAGGCATCCCAACTTACCTCTCCAACTGGTAGTCACCGCCAGAAGCTCTTCGTCCCCGAGCCTGCAGTCTTTGTTGAAACCGGAGAATCCCCATTGCAATCAACTGAGAACCCGATGACAAACCAGCACCCTGCACCCAGCCGCCCCTGCCCCGCTGCGGGTGTACCTTTTGTGCTAAACAGGATCCCCTTTGCCCAGTGCCTAACACCAGGAGCTTTGCTCCCACAACCCAGTGGCCTGCTCGTAAGCAGCCACCAACCGGAGGCCCCCTATCCCCCATTGGATAACATTGGGCCTCAGCACTCTGCACCCGCCCGCCCGAGTGCCGCTGAGGGTGTAACAAGAGTGCATCCTTGACCCTGGGGGAACCCTTGTTCTAACCCCAGAAACTCAACCCCAAAGACCGAGTACTTACCTGGTAACCGTTAACTTCATTTCTCTCCATAGGAACCTATTGACTGTTTTTCTCTGAAAAATGTTCTAAGTGTGGAGTTGATTTGCATGAAAACCTGAAAAATTACAAGGGTGCAAAACTGATTTTACTTACCTTTTCTCTAGGAAATGTCCCAGTGTGATATCTAGGCATATCACACTGAGTAGAAAAAGTAGCTTAAAAAGTAATCTAAAAAGTAATGAAAAAGTAATCTGTACAGAAATTTCAATCCCTTGACTTACCTGTATTTGAAACAACTGCATTTGAACTTGCATTCACTTGTAAACACTGCATAATATTTTGCAAAGCATTTATTTCACTTACCTGTGCCAGGCTTGGCTTGGTTCTACAAATAAAATAACTTAACAATATTTTTATACAAACAAAATTGGTCTGAATTGAGTGTGTGACCTAATATGCTGATCGAGTGTGTACAACAAATGCTTAAAACTACCCTCTGATACAGCCTTACTGCTCGCCCACACTACCACAAATAGAGAGTAAGGTGCTATCTACTTTTACCTCTGCCTACCTTTGGGGTTCCACTGGACTCTGTGCACACTATACCTCATTTTGGTATAGTATATACAGAGCCAGCTTCCTACAGACACTCCAAGCAGGGTGATGCCTTAAATAACATTGCCTTCTCAAACAACTTAATCTTTTTCTCAGATTGTGCTAAAGAGATTCTTATTAATTCTCCTACTTTTTTGGGTGGATTGAAACCAAGCACAATAGATTTTATGCTATTAGCCAGAAACTATAGTCATTTGGTTAGTGATTTTAACGTGATACCGAACTGCGTTGGCAGGAAGATTGAAGTTGAAGTACAAGGTAGGAAGCCCACAATCCATACAAACTTCCATTAAGTACAATCAAAATCAAGGTGTTAGACTCAAATGGGAGCAGATTGATTCGGTGGCCTTTGAAGCCAAACTAGTAGGGGAAAATGCCAGCTTGATCGATAACTGCCTGTTAGATGAGCCTTCCCGTAATGTTTTGATAAGGGACTTAGAGCGGTTGTGCCGAGCAATCTCATCAGACCTCATGGTGAAACGTCCCACCCAGTCTGGTAAGCCTTACCGCTGGTTTAATAGTGCTTGCAGTAAAGCAAATAAACATCTTAAAGCTGCATTAAATGAAGCCCCCAGACACAGGTACTCAGTCAGGATAGCGCAGAAAAATTATAAAGCTATTCTTGATGCAAGAAGGGAAGAACTTAGGGCCAAAGAATGGTATGATCTTTTGACCGCCGGGCACTACAAAGACTCAAAAAATGTTTGGGACGTTATTAATCGCCCGATATTTACAGAGGGGCCCCAAACTAGAATCGAGAGTATGATAGATGGGGCAGCATGGATGGTGAACTATTCTTGTATTTGTAATCCCCTGGTTCAGGCAGTTGCAGACAGGGAAGGTGACACCATCATCTCCACAAACCTGATCCTGGCTTCTCAATTCAGCTGCACAATTTCAGTCAAGGAGGTAGAATCGGACATTAAACTGGGTATAGGGAGGTAAATGCCAGGCTCGGATGGGGTTCCACTAGACCTATTTATAAACAACCTCGCTCTCTGGGCCCCACTCCTCACTAACATCTTTAGGGCTGTTGTTCTTTGTCCACTTCGAGTTTCGTGGAAAAAGGCCATAGTGGTTTCCATCTTTAAAAAAGGAAACAGAAACGATCCAGTGTGCTACAGGCCAATCTCCCTGATGGATGCCACGGCTAAGGTCCTAATTAGCCAAAAAAAACAATTGTTCACAAGGAACTCATTATAACAAAAGAATGCAAATCAGCAAGGAGTATTAATTCCTTGCAACTAAATAAGAAATGCAGTTAGAATAAATGAGTATAACATTCCAACACTAGCATTTCATTAGTTGTCGTAATGAATTAATAATAGAAATAGGAAAAGCCCACATACAACGGAATTACTGTTGTGCCCACTTCACCCGAAGATGGGCGTAAATGTTATCTGCAAAACAATGCTTGGAAAGAGAATTGGTACTATGCATTTACACTATATACAAGGTAAAAACGTGACTGATGTGCCCCAGTGTAGTGACCATAACCACCAGTGAAGTAATTTACAGTGAGAATAAAAAAGGAACAATTGGTTATTGGAATGGTAAGGGAGGTCCTATGGGAGACATGATTCTAATACATAATTATTTCTAATATTCTGGGACTCTCCCTCCCTTTAAGGAATGGAATGGTTTTAAAATCCTATTTTCATTGAGATCTTATAAAATGTGCCTAGCTGTTCTTAATTTTATTAGGGGGCCTGTCAGTATTAGGAAGCGTTACGGTTAGTGTGTCTTTTTAAAAAAAAAAAAACTTGTTTGTCATTTGTTCGCTGCTATAGGTTCAACGCGTAGCACTGCATTTTTGCACTTTCTCTCAAATATAACAAACTTTTATTCTGTGAAGCTTCCTTGCAAAGTTTTGTAGTTTTTTTAATTGTTGTTTGAAATGTATTTGTGTTGCTTTTATGATTCATTGAAATCAAATAAAGCTTTTATGACTGACTGACTGTTGGAAATTTGAGGTAGGGAGCCATTCTCAAGCGCAGGTCCTTTGCTGTATGTATTTGATTTTTTTCCTGACGAAGAGTGGTCTTTTTCCATGTATTGCTTTGTGTATGATACAAAGTAGCTGAAGGTGGATTTTCTGTCAACAGGTAATCAGTGTTGGGCTCTCAAGGCAGGGGAGATGTGTGCTTTTGGGTTTACATGTAGGAGAAGTTTAGCTGTAGCATTTTGAATTTTCTGTAATCTTCTCATAGTTGACAAAGGTGAGCCATGATACAGATCATTAGCATAATCCAGTTTTGATAGAACAAGAGAGATAGTAGCTTGAACCTTGTGTCGGAATCCTTGGTGCAGGAAGATGCATCGCTGTGTTTTCATTGGAAGAAAGCTTGGTGTCCACAGTAATTCCAAGGTTTCTTACCTCCTTAGATATTTTTGGGCGGTGGTCCTAGATAATCAGCCCAGGCTCAGCGAGTATCATAGGTTTACCAGTTGCCACTGGTGAGTATTTTGGTTTTGGAGGCATTCATTTTGAGGTGGCTCTATGTCATCCGTTGCTCAATGGCCCAGACGCAACTGAGACTTTTGATTTTCCAGTATCCTTGGCTTTCTAATTTCAGAAGTATCTGTGTGTCATCTACGTAGTTATAGCAGGTAGAGTCAAAACTATTGATAAGGTCTGGTAATGGTTCATGTACATGTTGAAAAGCATGGGTAAGATTATTGAGCCTTGAAAGCTCCTGAGGGACTCCTCCTTTAATGCTATATGTAGGATGTGGTCCACGTGAAAGCAGAGCCCTCTATTCTGACTTCCTCATGTTTTTGGATTAGTGTGTAATGATCCACTGTATCAAGAGCCACCGAAAGGTCTAATAAAAGGAAGGCAACAACCCTGTTCTAATCTACTGTGTTTTATGGTCATCCCAAAAAGAGATTGGGGCTGATTCAGTTTCTCTTCCTGGACAGAATCCAATTTGGAAGTTGGTAAGAATGGAACTGTCATCAGTATTTCTTTTACATCTGGACGAAAACTGTTCTTTCTATAAGTTTACCCCGGAATGGTCCATTTGCTATGGGTCTGTTTTTGGGGTTTTTAGAAATGGGATTCCTGGTTGACTGAGGTATGCACTCAGGCCAGGCAGGAACCACCACTCTAGTCACATTAAGCTAGATATGAACTAAAGGATAACATGTTCTCACCCTCTGGTAGCTTGGCACAGAGCAGTCAGGCTTATCTTAAGAGGCAACGTGTAAAGTATTTGTGCAACACACACACAGTAACACAATGAATACACCACAAAAAGACTCCATACAGGTTTATAAAAATAAATTATTATATTATAAAGAAAAGAAGACCAAAACAACAAAAATCCAATGTATAGAAGTTAAATTATTGAATTTTAAAAGAATAAATGCAGTAAAGTGCTTAGAAGTAAATAGAGCTTACTCTGTAATGGGGCAAAGTCAAAGATCGGGTTGACCGCGATGGACACAGCCTATTAAAGTGAAGTGTTAGCCCCTCCCTTCCATCTTGCCCAGGCAAGGCCATCAGAATGCAGATGTATGTAGATGGGTACTCAGATACACCTATCCTTCCTGTGTTGTGGTTTTCTAGAGGGAAAGCACAAAGTGTAGCTGTCACCCAGCCCAGACATGCATTGGAGACAGACTGTCAGGCACACAAGCAGTAAGTGCAGAGAAATGTCCACTTTCTAAAAGTGGCATTTCTAAAACAGTAATGTTAAATAAAACTTCACCAGTGAGGAGGATTTATCAATACCATTCCAAAGATATGAAACATGAAACAAGAAAAAGTGACTCTTCTCTGATCAGGAATTACAGCTTAAAAGTGTATTAAGGAATTCCCAATGCTAGCCTATGAGAGGAGTAGACATCACAGTAGTGAAAAATGAAATAGGCGGTTTGTCACTAGTAGGACATGCAAAACATAAAAGTACATATCCTTTTACTTACACAGCACCCTGCCCTTAGGGCTACCTAGGGCCTACCTTAGGGGTGACGTATATGTAAGGCTTGGCAAGTAATTTTAAATACCAAGTCGAAGTGGCAGTAAACTGCACATAGAGGCACTGCAATGGCAGACCTGAGACAGGTTTGAAAGGCTACTTATGTGGGTCGCACAATCAGTGCTGCAGGCCCACTAGTAGTATTTGACTTGCATGCCCTGGGTATATGTTATACCACTTTACACAGGACTTATCAAGAAATCAAATATGCCAATCAGGTATACACCAATGTCACTATGTTTAGGGAAAAAGCACATGCACTTTAGCTCTGATTAGCTGTGGTAAAGTGCTCGGAGTCCTAAGGCCAACAAAAAGAGTTCATCAAAAAGAGAAGGAGGAAGGCATAAAGTTTGGAGTGATCCTTAAGAGATGGTCATTTTCCAGCACAACCCCGCCCAGCCTAAAGCCAGGGTAGCCTAATCAATACCTTGATGAACTTCCCTGCTTAGGGCGATAGAACCTGGACAATGGTCCAATACTGCAGAGGTACTTGCCAGTTCTACGCCTCTCTGAACCCAGTTGGACCCCTTTGTCTATGCTCTCAGGGGCCACTGAGCTAACCCATGGGGAAATCTTCTCCTCGCCTGCGGACCTCGAATTTGCAGCTCCTAGCGTTAATTTGCTCACAGATGCATCCCAGTAGGTAGACAGTACCACCATAGCCAACAAAGTGATGAGACCTATTCCACCCCTTGGGTCTGACGTCTGTCATGCCTTCTGTCTTTTATTCCATACCAACAAGGTTTCAATCTTACCCATAGCTTAATTTCTCCTTTTTTTCTCTTCATTGATTTTTTGTCTGTGTATATTGCCACCTCTACAATTACACAGATATTAATTTCCCTTTGTTCAAACATGTGTACAAAAAAGTATCTCAATATGAGGTCTATCATTTACTTTCATTTTTCAGTCCAGCAGTGAAGCTTTGCCATTTTTCCTCATATGATAAAGTCTTGCAGTGAGCGTCGCCTCCACGCAGCATCCAAAATGGCACTCACTATAAATAGCCTTGGCCTCTGTACACAGTGGTTGCTGATATTTTGAAGCAGTACATGGCCTAGAATCAGTTGAAGGGGTTATCGTACATCTAAACAGTTAGTAGCATAAGCCACACCACTTCATACTCTTTATCAATACTTAGGAATAGTCTTTTTATGAATATAATGGAATAAATTGTATTTTTTTAAATAAGCCCTTGCTGGACTTACTTTTCAGAAATCTTTCCTGACTCTAAGAATCTCAATTAAACCAAGTTTGATAAATACTCTTTAATAACAGGGTAAGTTGAGCAATTTTTAGTTCCCTGTGAATGTACTGTACAGCTATCAATGACAACTTTTTCAGTTCACTGCTTTCTTTTAAAAAAACACCAATGCATGCTCAGCAAGTCTAATTTTGTGTTTATTTGCAGATATTCATTAACATATAAGATTCACTGTATTTGAACCCTTTGTTTGCAAAAACGTTTGTTACTTTATGCCTCTGGGCCCTTGTATCCATTACCAGGAATGATGAATTTGTCTTAAAAATTAATGGCCAGAATGACATTATAATTCTTAGGGGCCGATTCTGATGCGGGTTGGAAAAGCTTCCCGACCGAATCGGTTGGGAAATGGTGTCCGACCCACTCGGATCGGGAAAGTCCGACCGGCGGAGTAGGATGCATCCGGATGCTTCCAGATACGATTTGGTTGAACTCCCATTGACTTCAATGGGAACATTTGTTCCTAACCGCATCAGAATTGGGCCCTCAGTCGGGAAGACACGTTCCCGATCCGATTTGGAAGGAGCAAATGCCGTAAGGAGGCCTTCCTAACCGCATCAGAATCAGGCCCTCGGTCGGGAAGCTTTTCCAACCCGCATCAGAATCGGGCCCTTAGTCTTAATAAGGCCCACATACGGCTCTATGATTCTGCCTTCATTAACCTTTTGTTAAAGCTTTAGAATTATGATGATCAACCTTATCAATATGCCATTACATGATTTTAAGTCACACATTTTAAATATTTGTTCAGGTGCTGTTTCGCACAGAAATTCGATCATGACTTTTTTTTGTAACTTTCTTTTTTTTGTTTCTTCTATCGTCCCTTTATTTATTCATCTTAATACTGCTTTCTATATTGTACTCCTTGCTTCTTTTCTTTTTGTGCTATATTTCAAAGCCATATAGCTTTTATTGTAGTGGTAATTGTAAATTGTAACTAAAACAGGCGTGGTTCCTGCATGAGGGCGTATGGGGCAGAGCACCACCGGTCTCAGAGGAAGGAGGAAGGAGATCGAAAGACTGGTCTGAGGCTGCAGCACTTATACTGTCTGGTAGCAGTGCAGCACGGCCGTGTACAAACACACGCTGCGCATGCGAGGTGGACGACTTCAATATCGCCCAAATCACGCATGTGCAGTGTGTGTCTGTGAGGCAGTGGTGAGGGCAAGCAGGCGCTACCTAAAGCAGCTGATTTTCTAGGTCTTCGGTCGAATTCTCGGCTTGCCCGGATCTCCGACGTAGCTCAGAACATTCTAATATCCCGCCTCCTCCTCTGACTGGCTGAGGCTTGATACTGTCACCCTATGACAATAGGAGGTGGGATTTCAAGTACTGCTTCTTGTGCTGTGTTGGTATTTCCCTCCTTCCTTCAACCAGCTCCAGCCCAAGAGAAACCTCTGGGAGAAACACCGTGATCAAGCTGAAAACAGTGAGTACAAGTGCATCTTGCCTCGTTTGTCAAGCTGCCTTAGAGGCCTGGCGCGTGTCATCTGCCTTCCATGGCTGCCAAATTTACAGACTGCACTCAACAAAACACCGCAGGGATGACCCTTCCGTTTGAATAGGCTTGGATATAGTCTCCTGCTTACTTCACCGCGCTACATACATTCTCCTTGCCAGCCTAGCTATCATACTTTCTGCTCATTGATTCCCACCAGCCTCCCCACTGACTCCCATCTCCCTTCTTCCGTTTTCTTGCTTTGCTGGAGCAGCACAGCTACAAAATGTGCTATATTATGCCGCATCATTTGCTTTTTCTTGCCGCATAATAAACAAAATGCCTCCCCACTTTTAAAGTTCACCGGCCGCCACTGTAACTAAATAGTGGTTTCTACCCCTGATGAGGCGTTGAAGAGCTTTGTGGTGAATAGCATGCTACTCAATAACCCAAGATTAGAGTGTAATACTTAGTAGATTAGTAATACGTGTTTTTTTAATCCATGAGCATTAGTTGTGTTCGGTTTGCACTTTTGATTTCTTGTGTGTTTAATAGAGTTTAGAGTAGGGATAGAATGATGAGAATAGATTTGAAAGGGGAAGTAGTAAGCTGTTTTTGTAAGAAGTAGTTGTGCATGCCTGTTAGTTGAGTGACATTGCTATAAAAGGAAGGTAAAGTTTGAGAAGGATGTTTGGGAGTTCATAGTAGTCAGAAACGTTAGGGATGAGTCAGATCGAGGAGGGATGGGCCCAAGATTGAAGGGAGTATTTTGTTTTAGAACCGTAACTGCCGTGCGGCCCCCCTCCCATCCAATTGCACAGCCCCGGGGAGGTGGTGGTCCCCGGGGCTCGGGGGTCCGTAACGGACCCCCAAATTAGCATTTTTAGTGCCCCGGGGAGGTGGCGGTCCCCGGGGCGTGTGGGGGGGCTCGAGCCCCCCCACACAGGTATATTATAAAAAAAAGGAAGCCCCGGGGGGTGGCGGTCCCCGGGGCTGCAGGTGGGGCAGTGTGCCCCCGCAAATATTATTAATGAGAGCCCCGGGGGGTGGCGGTCCCCGGGGCTTGGGGGCCTTAGAGCCCCCAAACTTTAATAAAACAAGCCCCGGGGTGGCGGTCCCGGGGCTGCGGGGGCCGTGTGCCCCCCGCAAATGTTAATGCAAAGCCCTGGGGGTGGCGGTCCCGGGGCAGTGTGGGGGATTGGGGCCCCCCACATATTTACTGCCCCGGGACTTGGCCCACCCGGGGGCTTTTTGAATACAAAGCGTGGGAGCCCGCGCTTCGTTTTTTTTAAATTTTCAGCCGAAAGTCGCGATGGGTGAGCGAATCTCGCCGATTCTTTTTTTTAAAAAAAATGCTTTTTTTGGCCCTGGGGTCCTTGTGGGACCCCCTGAGCAGGCCTAGGGGGTCAGGGTATTTCTACCCTGCCCCCTTTCCTTTTTTTTCGCGACTGTTTTTCTCTTTTCTTGTGCCTCGGTTCTACCGAGGCACAAGATGGCTGCCAACACTTCCTGGTTTGGAGTGTTGACAGCCAATTAGCATGCAGCTCATGATCGGGAGGGTGCGCGGATCCTCCGCGGCCATAGATATATATGTGTTTTTACTTTTGATTTTCTCAGCAACTACTGAACGGATTTACACCATTTAACAAAAGGGTTCTTTCTGAACCAAGAACTACCTCTTTGCCAAATTTGGTGTAATTCCGTTCAGCAGTTCGGGCTGTAGCCGTGTCTAAAGTTTCCTATGGGAAATTGCATGGGGAAAACACGTTTTGGGACCCCCTTTTTCTCGGCCCACGCTTGACGAATCACCCCGAAACTTTCAAAATAGGAGCGGACCGGAGCGCCCCACGAGTTTTGAAAATTTCGCGAAGATTCATCAACCGGCGCCAAAGTTATTGGAAATAGAATGTTGTGAATTTCCTATGGAAAATAGGTCCTAAATATAACTATCTACTGGCGGCCGCCAGTAGATAATATATATATATATATATATATATATATATATATATATATATATATATATATATATATATATATATATATATATATATGTATATATATATATATATATATGTATATATATATATATATATATATATATATATATATATATATATATATATACACACGTGACTTTTGGTAACGTTTTAGGGGCCTGAGTAAATCCCTCTAAATAAATATTTATATGTACATAGTACCAGCAATATTTATATAGCACATTTATCTTGTGGTGAAATATGCAAATTTTTTCAAATAACTGTATACTATTTAACTTATACATACATATATACACATGACATTTCTTAAAGTTTTAGTAGCAGGTATAAACCCCTCGATAAATTCACCTATATGTACATAGAAGTCGCACGCATGACATGGTCTGACATTCACATGTATTTTGTGGTGTAATATACATTTTCCCTTATATAAATGTATCTGCTTATAACTGGAAGCATAGTTCAATGTACAATGACACATGCATAATGACAATCTCATGTTCATACACGCGCCCGGTAGCCAAAATTAAGATGGGTCATTATCTATCGTAACAGATCCCTATCGAGCGCGGCACGAGGCAGGGATGCCCACTCTCTCCGCTGCTGTTCGCACTGGCGCCATTGGCAGAGGCACTACGCTGTACCCAAGACGAATGGGGAATCCCGTTGGGAGATGGCACGCATGCGGTCTCGCTGTATGCAGACGACCTATTGATATACCTCAGGGATGTTGGGCGGTCGTGTGTGTCGGTCAAGACTACACTGTCGAAATTCGCCTCAGTGCCAGGACTGAAAGTGAACTGGGACAAGTCATGTTTGTACCCCGTTGCGGAGTCTACCCCAGACCCGCAGCTAACCATCGGCAGCAAGCTGGTGCACTGGCAGTTAGCAGCGTTCCGATACCTCGGGATCCGCATATATATCGAGACCCGCAGGACCTATTGGAGGGTAACCTGGGGCGCGCCATCACAGCAGTGCGGGCGCAAATGGCCTTCTGGAACACCCTGCCTCTGGCGGTCATGGGTAGGATTGCGTTGTTGAAAATGGTGGTCCTTCCGCGCATATTATATCACTTCATGAATCTACCACTCGATGTCAGGCCGCCACTGTTTAAAGACTTGAAGTCAGACATGCGGCAGTTCATTTGGCATGGGTCGCGAAGCAGAGTAGCGATGGCTAAAATGTACCCATTGTTCACTCAGGGAGGCCTTTCACTGCCTTATATGGAACAATACTATCTAGGGGTGCAGCTTCAATGGGTGGCACGCTGGTTGAGCGCGCGTCACCTTGATGACACAGCAACACAGACACCCGGGCTCACTCAACCCCAGATAGTGACGCTGTTTCACCCCAGTAGAAAGAGTAACACGCCCACACAGCTATTGGTACGAGTGGCATACCAATACTACCGCCGCTGCCTTCGCATCACGCATGTAGTACCACAATATGCACCATCTCTCCCTATACTGGGCACACCCAGGAGACATCAAGCAGTATCTAATGCAGAACTGATACATTGGGTGGAGGCGGGTATATTAACACTGGGTGATTTATATAGCGATGGCCAGCTCATCCCATTTTCAGTCCTAGCCGCTAGCTCGGACCTACCGCAAGGCCAGTTCCTACTCCACGCCGCAGTGACGTGTACAGGAACCGGCCACTCATTTAACCACACAGTATTTGCATGAACTGGGCACAGGCCGCCACCTCACTAGATGGTTCGCAGAATCCCTCAGAAACCACACGACACCGCAGCTGCTCTCCTTGCGCGCTCACTGGGACACAGACCTACAGAGACCCGCCATGGACCGGAAGTGGGCACAAATACTTGAAAGCCCCACAGGGATTCCCCGGAATGCCAGGTTTCGACTTATCCAATATTATATAATACATAGAGCCTACCTGACGCCTGCAAAAATAAATAAATATTTTGCTCACACAGATGCCAAGTGCGCGAGGTGTGGTGAGGCAGGGGCAGACCTGCTACACATGCTATGGTCCTGCACAGCCATTCAAACATATTGGGAAAAGGTTACTAAGTGCCTATCCAAGTGCACAGAACGTACTTTAGACTGGACCTGGGAGACATGCATACTGGGACTGTACCAGAGACCCAAGAAGTACAAAGTGATGTCTAGGTACATAGATCTGGGCCTGATAGTGGCTAAGCGTTTACTCACACGTCGCTGGAAGTCCCCTGTTCCCCCAGTGGCAAAGGCCTGGTACCAATCACTATTATGCCGGGCGCAGGCGGAAAGCATAGCGTTCCGCCGCGAGGACGCGATGGGACTGAGGAAGCAACCTTTGGCGGCAGCATGGGACACAATCTTATCAGACTTCCGCACGGCCTGGCAGAGGCCCTCGGGGGCACTAGCGGACACACCTGAGAGCGATGGGGAACACACAGCAGGAGAACCAGCGCATACTTAGACCCCAGAGAAAACATGTTGACAAGGAACCCAGACAGTGACAGGCACATGATTTTAAAATTGCATAATACACAAGCAAGGCTGGGCGGCTGGGACAATTCGAAGACATGGAATAACATCAAGTATGATATTAGCGGTGATGTACAAACACAATACAGAGAATCTAAGGGGGTGAGATGTACGTTATGTAATGTTATTGTTATGCTGGTTATAAATCAAACTCTGACTGCCAAGACTTTATGCCAGCTGAACACGCACCAGACTAGAATAATGTAACTGGCTGTGATGTGTCTTCTCGTAACTTCGCCGTGTTGTGCAGTTTTATTATGCTAATTATGCAGACTTGCAGATATATCAGATGTTATGTAAAATGTATAAAATACAATAAAAACAAAGTTAGAAGAAAAAAATGACAATCTCATGTTCATACCATAAGAAGCATTGTTTGCCATGTCTGAGTATACTGTTTGGTAAACTGTTATGTTGTGAGTATTGTCGTCATGGGGGGACGAGCCAGCGCTTGAATAATCTTCTGAAGCAGAGATAGTTGCTAGTTGATCTTATGTTTGTGGCTAACGAATTCCATAGTTTGGTTGCTTGAACAGAGTAAATGTAAATGTCCAGTATTTGTAAAGCGCAAACAATTACCCGAAGGTGTCAAGGCGCTGGGGGCCATTGGGAAGATTAAGCGAGCTATTGTCCAGAGTCGCATGGTGCTGGGCTAATCTGCCGCCGGCACCAGGGATCGAACCGTGAGCCCCCGGGTTCCGGCGTCCGTTGCCCTGGCCGCTGCGCCACACCTCTTCAACAAGTAAGATGTTCCAACCATGATGTGTTAATTGTGTGCCGGATTTGGGGATGCGCTACTGGGCAGTCTTGGAAGCTCGCATCAGCTCTGCGGCCACACTTTGAAGAGGCCCTGCTGGGGTGGGACTCAATCCTCCAGCACTCACCCTACTATCTGGAGGGGCCAGCATCGTCAGTGCTACTAAAGCGCAACAGGTGTTCCGCGGAGCGGGGCACGCTTCCCGCAGTCTTGGAAGCCCGCATCAGCTCTGCAGCCACAGTTTGAGGAGGCCCTGCTGGGATGGGACTCAGTCCCCCAGCACTCACCCTGCTATCAGGAGGGGCCGGCGTTGTCAGCACTAGTAAAGCACACAATAAACAGCTTCTCTCAAAGATGAATTGCCAACAGCCTCAGAATCTGGATGTTTTAAGTGTCTCCTCTTCCAATACGGACCCCCATGATAAGCTGATGGCACAGTTAGGTACCATAGTCAAATCCGGAAATGATGATCTTTTTAACAGGATTGAACTATTAGTCCTAGCCCTTAAAAAGGATTTGTTTATGAAATTTGAACAGTGCCTGGGAAAAATCACCTCCCTGCGTGACCAGCACTTACCAAATTTTCAGAGGGCCCGACGCACTGAAAATGATCCTAGTCCTCTTCCTCTCCAACCATCTGAGGCATCTCATCTTACTTCTGATTTGCAATCTAGGAGGCCAGCTGCCAATGCCAATCCGCGGCCTATCTTTGATCCTGCAGCTATTAACTTTAGCCATATTGGGTCTCAGCTACCGACTAGTGCAACCCTTTCTGTTAGCAATAAGGGTCTTCCAGTAAAGCCAAAGACTACTTCATCAGTTCAATCCCAACCCGACAGCTTCAACTTCACATCCCCCCTGAATCAACACCATATGTTATTGTTTTGGACCATGCCCCTATTCTTCACAGTGGGGAGTTTGAATCAGAGGAAGCACTAAGGAGAAAAAGTTTTGTATTGGCTGAGTACGCATACCAGGATCTCTAAGGACCTCTCATGAGAAATCCTCACAGTGAGGCGAGTGTCGGGTGTTGGCCTCTGTCCAACATCAGCTGCTGAGGAATGTATTGTAATTAACTTTAGATCACAGAGATTAGTGAGGCAGCTCCTTTCAGCCCTAAGCTGCCGGACAGACTCAAATCATCTGAGCAGAGCATTGCCCTTGGGCCATTTCCATCCACCTCTGGCGGGGCTGCGGGTAGGTTCCCAGAGGAATAAAAGGGTTCGTTTTACCCCTACACCTCTTTTTACCTCTCCCAGGCTGTCTCTTACTAACCGTTTCTCTGTTTTGTCTAATTTGGAGGAAAATGACTGACAATCCCTGAACACCATTGATTCCTACAAACCCCGGACAAATACAGCTCAATTAACCTTGGCACCTCTCCTAGTTTTCCATCTGTCAGAGTTTATAGCAAATACCTCAGACTTTAGGACGTCTGCACCTAACTTAGATGCCTTAAGTGCCAAGCGTATAGTCGCTTCTCCACCCTGTAATGATGCCCCCTTTTTCAAAGTATTGACTTGGAATATCATGGGGATACAGGCGAAACTTGACAATGTAGACTGGCTAAAACACATGCGGGGTCTATAGCTAGTCTGCCTTCAAGAAACATGGTCCCTAACAGACTTTCATATTAATGGGTTTAGTTCCTTCTGTAACTCCCTCTGCCAGTCTCTTCGGTGAGAGCGAGGGGTGGCACAGAGATCCTGATTTCTCTCAATTGTAACAGGGTAAAAGTTAAGCTGTTAGATTCTACAACATGGCTTCAATTAATACTGTTAACCAACTTAGAACCTGTTGATGTTTTGGTGATTAACTTTTATCATTATGTTTTCAATCAGAATAACAAACATGCTATTGATATGCTTAGCGAGGCAGTCCAGAAGAGAAATACTGCAGGACGCGTTCCATGTATTTTATGGGTAGAGGATTTTAATTGTTCCCCCTGTGATCTCAGCAATACAAGGGTGTGTGGTTTGGTAAATGAGGCTGGTCAACCTATAGCCCATTTTAGACAGTCCAAGCAGGGTGATGCCTTAAATAACATTGCCTTCTCAAAAGACTTATCTTTTTGTCAGATTGTGCTAAAGATCTTATTACATATCCTACTTTTTTGGGTGGATTGAAACCAAGCACAATAGATTTTATGATATTAGCCAGAAACTATAGTCATTTGGTTAGTGATTTTAACGTGATACCGAACTGCGTTAGCGATCATAAACCCTTCGCAGCAAGTTTGAAGTTGAAGTACAAGGAAGAAACCCACAACCCATACAAATTCCCATTTCGTACAATCAAAATCAAAGTGTTAGATTCAAATGGGAGCAGATTGATTTGGTGGCCTTTGAAGCCAAACTAGTAGGGGAAAATGGCAGCTTGATTCATAACTGCCTGTTATATGAGCCTTCCCCATATGCTTTGAGCAGTTGTGCCAAGCCATCTCATCAGACCTGACGGTAAAACGTCCCACCCAGTCTGGCAAGCCTTACCGCTGTTTTAATAGTGCTTGCAGTACAGCATATAAACATCTAAAAGCTGCATTAAATGAAGCCCCCAGAAACAGGGACTCAGTCAGGATAGCACGGAAAAATGATAATGCTATTCTTGATGCAAGAAAGGAAGAACTTAGGGCCAAAGCCTGGTCTGATCTTTTGGCTGCCGGGCACTACAAAGACTCCAAAAAGTTTTGGGAAGTTATTAATCACCCGATATTTACAGAGGGCCCCCAAACTAGAATCAAGAGTATGATAGATGGGGCAGCATGGATGGTGAACTTTTCTTGTATTTTTAATCACCTGGTTAAGGCAGTTGCAGACAGGGAAGGTGACACCATCATCTCCACAAACCTGAACCTGATCTCAATTCAGCTGCACAATTTCGGTCAAGGAGGTAGAATGGGCCATTAAACTGGGTATAGGGAGGAAAGCGCCAGGCCCGGATGGGGTTCCACTAGACCTCTTTAAAAACAACCTCGCTCTGTGGGCCCCACTCCTCACTAACATCTTTAGGGCAATTGTTCTTGGTCCACTTCCAGTTTCGTGTAAAGAGGCCATAGTGGTTCTCATCTTTAAAAAAATGAGACAGAAATGATCCAGTGTGCTTCAGGCTGATCTCCCTGATGGATGCCATGGCTAAAGCCCTAGGCAGAGTCCTTTTAGCCCGATTAGAAACATGGGCCGCTGAAATTTTTTATTATCTAGGACCCAATATGGTTTCAGAGCTGGTCGTGGGACAGTTGAGCAGTGTCTGAACTTAGCGCTAATTGTCAGCAAGTATACAAAGTCCATGAAGAGCTCAATACACCTGGCCTTCATGGACCTTTTGAGCACTTTTGACACTGTAAATCGGGAGAAATTATGGAGATGATGGGTGACATGGGGGTGGAGGAAGCCCTAGTTAACCTCCTTAGGAGGCTCCATTGGAACACAACAGTGAAACTATGCTATGGCCCTGACGATGAATGCACTGAATCACTACTCTCAACTGAGGGTGTTCGTCAGGGCTGCATCCTAGCCCCCTTCTTGTTCCTTGTCTATATAAATGGCATTGAGTCCTTCCGTTTGCAGAAGAACTTGGATTTTCCTAAGGTTGGCAATCAGTTTGTATCCACTCTTCTTTATGCAGACGACGCTGTCCTCTTGGCAGGGACAGCTAACAACCTGCAAAAAGCCCTTGACGCTTTTGTGGAATTCATGGCTTCCTTGGATTTAAAAGTAAATCTTAAAAATTCCCATATAATGGTGTGCGGCCCAAAAAGAATCAAAACTAAGACTTTTTATTTACAAGGAAATGCTGTAGCAACGAAGGCGGAAGGAGAGAACATATTTGGCTATGTTAGGGATCTCTTTTGCCTTGTTCTTAGCAAACCTCAGGATGCTGAGATCAAGATAGACAGAGCGCATAGAGTGGGCCCGCCACGCTCAAACACATCACCCCCGCGGACATACTGGTAGGCTCCATCAACTAAGATCCTTAAACAGAGGCCTGCCAGATGCTGGGACTGGACCCGCCCGAGGGGAGCAGCGATCCAAGGCCCTGTCTCCAACCCAGGGAGAGCGGCAACCACAGTGGCAAAGGCAAAGGTCTCATCGCAACCCGAAAAGACCAGATCAGGACTGACATTGGACTTTTTCTTCATTTTTCTAGTTAATTCCTTTTTAGGGTTGTTAGGGGTTTTCTGTTGGGGCCTCCACTCACTTCTACTCTATACAAAACAACACACTTACGGGCTGGACATGAAGCTTTTGACGATGGTGGAAAGAATACCTGGGCTTATAGAACAGCGGGCATCCGTAGCACGTTCACCTTTTCCTAACACACATGCAGTTCTCCCCACATAGAATCATCACCCTCAACGTGAGGGGGATCAACAATCCTGTGAAATGCAGGACTGTACTATCTTATCTGGAAAACTTGAGAGCAGACATCTGCCTCTTACAGGAGACTCACTTACTGCCACCGCCTCCGATCGCGTGCCTTTCCCCACCAAATTTTCTCCTAGAGTCCCACAAAGACGGCAGGAGTGGCCATATTGGTGGCTCAAACGATTCAGAGGCAGGGGGGTCCACAAGGAGGCTGAAATTAAAGGTAGGCTCCTCACCTACTTGGGGGTTAGTCACTGGTAGTGGGCTCCGTATATGCCCCGAACGAGGGGCAGGAGAAATTTCTTCATGAAGAGCTGTCAAAGGCTATGTCCACTGATGAACGTAGGGTACTACTGGGTGGGGACCTCAACCTAGTGTTCGATAACACTTTGAATAGATCAGCACAGCTACATGGGCAGGCGGGTGCACTGTCTAGGGAGGGCCATGCCTGGTTGAGAGACCTAGGGCTAATAGATCTCTGGAGGGCTTCCCACCCCCAGGCCAGCGAATATTCCTTTTTTTCCAATGCACATAAAACATACGCTAGATTAGATTATCTCCTTGGCACAAAAGACATACACACACTCACGACAGAAACAGAGATCCTCACAGCGGCACTTTCGGACCACGCAGCGGTGGCAATTTTGCAGTCTCTTCCCCCATCGGAGCGCCCCTTCTGACAATGGCGTTTAAGAGACAAGCTGTTGCAATGCCCCGAGGTAGTGACACAGATCCAACAATCCATCCATGACTACCTATCACATAATGACTCCCCCGATGTGCACATAGCGGTCTTGTGGGAAGCACTCAAAACAGTAATACAGGGCGAATTCATTGCGATCTCATTCGCCGACAACAAAGTTCAGAAGGAGAAAAGGGAAGGCCTCTCCCAGCAAATTAGAGAACTAGAACGCATTCATCAGCGCACAGGTGCCCAAAGAATCTGGTGTCAGTTATCCACCCTTCCCTCTCCATTGGCCGCCATAGACTTAGACCGGGCGGACTATGCCGGGCCCCGTTTGCGCCATGCTTTCTATGTGGGAGGGGACAAATGCGGAATGCTCCTAGCTCACAAACTGCAAGCCAGCTGGCAGAAACAAGGGACCCAATCGATACGCACGCGGGGGATCTGGTGACGAATGATAAGGACATAGTTAATGCCTTCAAAGAATTTTACTCAAACTTATACTTGAGTCAACCCCTAGACATAGTACTGACAGCAGACAATATCTGCAGGGGGCGCAAATGACCGCTCTTACTCCGGAGCAAGCTGAAAAGCTGGATGGAGAGATCCGCATTGAGGAAGTCAAATCGGCTATCTCCCAGTTGAAGCCAACAAAGTCCCCAGGTCTAGACAGCTATACATCGGCCTTTTCTAAGATTTTCAACCCTGCTGTAGCACCCCTCCTGACACGGCTCTTTAACGCTTTCGCAGCTCCCGGGGCGATCCCGGCCTCGATGCTAGCAGCCTCAATAATTGGTGGATTAACTGACGAGGCAATACCCAATTCAGAGGTCATCCGAAAATTGGCGCCGGGAAACCCCCGGGTAGCTGTGCGCCTTATAAAATTAAATTAATAATAATAATATCCCATATCTGGGGATTAACCTCCCAACTACACCGCAGTCAACAGCCGCCATTTATTATTGCAAGCTGCACAGGCAAATTCGCAATGACTTACAACGTTGGAAACAACACCAGATTTCTTGGCTAGGCAGGGTGGCAGCAATCAAAATGACGATCCGTCCAAAGAATCTATACCTTTTTCAGACCCGCCCCTGCCGCCGCCCACAGGTATGATTCCCAAGCTACAGTCAGAGCTATTGCAATTCATATGGCAGGGTCGGAGACCTCACATGAAGAAAGCTATTAGCTTCCTTCCCCCCAGCGACAGGGTTCTGGGGATCCCTGACCTCCAATTATATTACCAGGCAGCGCAATTGTGTTATTTAGTGGAGTGGCACCGCGCCGAATTGGAGAAACACTGGTTATTCCAAGACAGAGCGGTTGCTGGTACATCCCCATGGAAAGTCCCCTTCCTGAAGAGACCACACAGACCACGGAATCTCTACCTGTTCCCTATCACACGGGCAACAATGGTGGTGCAGGATCAGACCAGCACTCGGCACAGTTTGACCTCCTTTCCTTCTCCAATGACACCGCTACTAGATAATCCGAACTTCGCCCCGGAGGTGGGTGACACTAGGTTCGCAAAGTGTCAGTACGCTGAGTGCTGCTCAATGGGCCACCTGTTTGATGAAGAGGGGATTCTCTCATTCCACAAAATCCGCTCAGATTACATTATCCCAGAGTCAGAGCACCTTTGGTACCTGCAGCTGCGACACTGGACACTACATCCACAAAATAATCCCAACGCGCAGCGACGCCTCACCCAGTATGAAAAATGGCTCCTCACTAAAACCTCAGATAAGAAACTGATCTCAGAAATATGTGCACTTCTGAACCTGCGAAACAAACACATACACAACGCTAGCCAGGACAGGTGGGAGAAAGATTAAGGTAGACCGCTGGGACGCAAAGAGTGTGAGGGAATATACCACAGAGCCGGGCACCCAGCCAGTAACGTAGCACTCACTGAAATGCTCACAAAAATTGCCACATACTGGTACTACACCCCAGCGCGGTTACACAAGGCCATCCCATCACAGAGTGCAGATTGCTGGCGGGGGTGTGGATCACCAGGAACACTAGTACATATCTTATGGGACTGCCCGCGGCTCCTGCAATACTGGTCTCAAGTACTAGATGATATCGATGCTCACTTAGACAAGCAATTGCCACGATTCCCTGCATACAGAATTCTAGGCCTTCCAAACCCGCTAACATACCCCCTGAAATCTAGAAGAGGACGACAAATAGGGTTAACATTAGGAGCAGCCATGCAGAACATTCTCACACACTGGGGTACTCAGCAGACGCCTTCCCACACCGGTTGGCTCCTTAGGCTGTAGCACATATTAGGCATGGAAAAGATAACGCTCTCCGTGGCTGGTCAAGGAGCCGCATTCATAGACCTATGGCATCCTTTCCTGTCCCTACTCTCACAAGACTTTCGCAAACTTACATGCCCAAGGTTTCTCCGCCTCCTACGCTTGCCCGAGATAGCTTCACAGCCATAATCCAACTAGCACTAAACATCCGTGCGGACATCATACACTTAGTTCTCTAACCTTGAAGTAAGTAGAGGGAGGGAGAGGGTTGGGAAGGGAACGGGATTGTTTGCCACATCAACACTTGTATTAATGTGTTTACATCGCTAAGGGCTTTGCATAGCCACAGAGACCGCAATGACTGTTGTTGGCACTGTTTTCTTTATTCTTTGAAAATACTAATGAAAGATTAGAACCATACATTTTTGAATTGCTGTTTGAAATGTATTTGTGTTGCTTTTATGATTCATTAAAATCAAATAAAGTTTTTATGACTGACTGACTCTGTCGGAATTTTGACGAAGGGAGACATTATCAAGCGCAGTTACTTTGTTGTATGTATTTGATTTTTTGCCTGACAAAGAATGGTCCTTTTCCATGTATTGCTTTGTGTATGATACAAAGTAGGTGAAGGTGGATTTTCTGGCAACAGGTAATCAGTGTTGGGCTCTCAAGGCAGGGGAGATGTATGCCTGTGGGTTTACATGTAGGTGAAGTCTAGCTGTAGCATTTTGAATTTTCTGTAATCTTCTCAAAGTTGACAAAGGTGAGCCATGATACAGATCATTAGCATAATCCAGTTTTGATAGGACAAGAGAGATAGTAGCTTGAACCTTGTGGGGGAATCCTTGGTGCAGGAAGATGCGTCGCTGTGTTTTCATTGGAAGAAAGCTTGGTTTGGCAACCTTATCCACTCATTCATTCATAGCTTTGTGTCCACAGTAATTCCAAGGTTTCTTACCTCCTTAGATATTTTTGGCAGTGGTCCTAGATCATCAGCCCAGACTCGGAGAGTGTCATAGATTTACCAGTTGCCACTGGTGAGTATTTCGGTTTTGGAGGCATTCATTTTGAGGTGGTTCTATATCATCTGTTGCTCAATGGCCCAGACGCAACTGAGACTTTTGATTTTCCAGTATCCTTGGCTTTCTCATTTCAGAAGTATCTCTGTGTCGTCTATGTAGTTATAGCAGGTAGAGTCAAAACTATTGATACGGTCTGGTAATGGTTCCTGTACATGTTGAAAAGCATGGATGAGATTATTGAGCCTTGAGAGCTCCTGAGGGACTCCTCCTTTAATGCTATATGTAGGATGTGGTCCAAGTGGAAGCCGAGCCCTCTATTCTGACTTCCTCAAGTTTTGGATTAGTGTGTAATGATCCACTGCATCATAGGCCACCGAAAGGTCTTTGTTTTAAGGTCATACCAGATAGAGATTGGGGCCAATTGAGTTCCTCTTCCTGGACAGAATCCAATTTGGAAGTTGGTAAGTATGGAACTGTCTTCAGTAAATTTTGACATCTGGACGAAAGCTGTTCTTTCTATACATTTACCCGGGAACGGTCCACTTGCTATGGGTCTGTATTTGGGGTCTTTTAGAAATGGGATTCCTGGTTGGCTGAGGTATGCACCCAGGCAGGCAGGAACCACCACTCTAGTCACGTTAAGCTAGATACAAACTAAAGGATAACCTGTTCTCACCCTCTGGTAGCTTGGCACAGAGCAGTCTGGCTTATCTAAAGAGGCAACATGTAATGTATTTGTGCAACACACACACAGTAACACAATGAATATACTACCAAAAAACTCCACACAGGTTTATAAAAATAGATTATTATATTATAAAGAAAAGACCAAAACAACAAAATTCCAATGTGTAGAAGTTAAGTTATTGAATTTTAAAAGAATAAATGCAGTAATATGCTTAGAAGTAAATAGAGATAAAAAGGTTACTTTAGGTCACTCTGGACTGGGGCAAAGTCAAAGTTCGGGTCGACCGCCATGGAATGGCGGCTGGCTACAGGACCCACACAGGCCCCGATGAACAAAGTACCTGTCCTGGTTGCAAGCAACGAGATGCATCGATCTTCTCCTTGCAGTGAAGCCGATGCATCAGTTCTGAAGACGGGGCTGGAGTCAAGAGGCGGCGAGCATGCCATGCAGTCCAGGGGATGCGTTGATCTCACCAAGCAGCAGCGGCAGTGATACGCTGTCCGATGCATCGATCTAAGGAGGCAAAGCGCTGGTTCCAATGCAATGGGCCAATGTTACTCCAGCAACCGGGTCGGTTCACTGTTTCTGTTACACACAGACAGGAGATGTGTTGAAATCTGTGTTGCAAGTATCTGGGCCACTTGGAGGGAAGGCAGAGTCTAGCTCTCCTTCAGCTGAGTCAGAGAGCAGCAGGCAGCAGGGCAATACAAGAGAAAAACAGGCCTTCCAAGTCAGCAGTCTAAAGATGAGTCCTTTAAGCAGCACAGCAGTCCTTCTGACAGAGGTTCAGTTCAAGAGCTAGAAGTGTTTAGAAATTTTAGGCGGTCAGAGACCCAGTACTTATACCCAAAAGTGCCTTTGATGGGGTGGGGGGTGATGTCAAAGCAGCTCTCTTAAGTGCACACTTATCCCTTTCAACCCCGTCCTGTCTGCCAGTCTGTCTGTGGGTGTCATGAGCGCATGCATTCAAGTGCTCAGAAATCTAGTATGGCAAAAGAAGCAACGTTACCTTTACTGATTTCTTCTCCTCCGGTGTCAGCGCAGTATCTTCCGAACCCGGAAAGATTGGGAACTACAATTCCCATGAGCCTCTACTGCAACGTAGGGGGCGGAGCCACGTATTTAATGAATGATTCCCCGCGAAACACCGTCAGAAATTTTGGATTCATGCTCGAGTTCCAGAGATCCTTCTACGCTTCATTTTTTGGTTGGGTAAGGGTGCCTGCGCACCATTCCTTGTCTGGATTGTGTTCCTAGAGTCTGTAGTTTGTCACTTGCGAATTCTTCCGTGTCAAGACTTGACCTTGTTCCCTCCGTTGGATAGCTTCTTACCTGAAAGCTCATGTGGAGAGAATTATCTTGTTTACCCCTTCTGTAATTCCAGTCTCTCCTCCGTTGGCGGGTTCACCTCGAGTGGACTCATGCGGAGGGACAACCCAGTATCGTTTGTTTTCATGTGATATCAGCAAAAGTGGTTGCCTACTCAGTACCATTTTTATTCCTGGCTTGAACTGGTATCATTTGAGTGACGGAACTTAGTATCAGTTCTTATTTGAAGATTGAGTCTGTTGGAAAAGACAAAGTACCTGGATCTTGAGAGGACCACTTGCCGGATATCTTTATACAGTTATATTCTTTACTATTTAAGAGACTCTTCAAATATACAAATAGTGTACGTTAATTTTCAGTTGTTCTTTTTGCTGATGAGTACTATCCTTATTATCCTTAACAGGGGTGATTTTGACAAAGTTTTGGGATGTTCTTGTTCCTTTCCCTCCCCCTGTGATGCTATATGGATAAAATCAAGGGTAGGTTATGAAATGTGGAAAAGCCATAACAACTATAACGCACAGCTGTATGAGAGTTATAATACCTGTATGCATTGTTTTCTTGTTTCCAACACAGATATAAGAGCAGAATATACTAGTATTTCCCCAGATTGAATGTGGAACATAAACCACGTTTCTATTTTTTTCCTTTACAGGTAGGAATGGTTAGAGATGTGTTATATATGTTTTCCATTAGAAAGTATACCAAGTGATGAGAAAGAATAGTAAAAGTAATACGTTGTTACCTGTGTCGTTGCAGATCTCCCTCCTCACAGTTCCCTTCCTATCCTTCCCTCACTTGATCATCCCACTGATCTGTACTACTACAGCTATCCAGACTTGGGGCTATCAAGGGGTGGACCCTTCTGAGCATCACACTGATTCTGAGGATATCGCAGCCTGACAGAATTTCCGACCCACGAATTGAGTACCCTCCCGATCGGTTTGAGGCAGAATGGCTACCTTAGAGGATGTGTTAGCAGTATTAGCTGATGTTGAGGCTGAAGTAGCTGCATCTCGCATGGAAAACGCAGAATTGAGAGCCAAAGTTGACCGTATGCAAAGAAACCCTTTTGATGTTGGGGGCCCCACGGTGGCACCTTCAAGTACGGTGGTAGTGGAATTTCCTATTACGATTCCGTTAGCCACCCCTGAGAGATATCATGGAAAGGCAGACAAGGTCCAGGTATTTCTCACACAAATAATGTTGCACTTCTCTTGTAGACAGAAAGCATTCCCCACCAATTAGGCTAGAGTAGCCTTTCTAATCTCATACCTGGCAGGCGATGCAGCCCAGTGGGCAGTTCCTCTGGTGAGTAAGGATGATCCACTACTTTATGATTGGAGGCGTTTAAAAGCGAGTTTGAAAAGGTGTTTGATAGATGCTCCGCTTCATATACAGCAGACAGGGAGCTTTGAGAACTAAGACAAGGGAACTGGGACCTTTTAACCTATCTTAATGCTTTCCGTAGACTAGTGGCAGAGACGAATTGGCCAGAATCTAAACAAACCACAGTGTTTCATCAAGGTTTACGAGAAGACCTCAAGGATGTATTAGCCCAAATCGAACCCCAACCTACATCCTGTGAAGATTTAATCAGTTTAGTATTAAGATTGGATCACAGGATTAATGAACGCAAAGGGGAACATAAAAGACGAGACCGTCCTGTACCTCGTTATGAACATCGAAGAACAATAGATCATGGCAATCCATCCACACATGAACCTATAGAGATAGGTACAGTGCGAGCAGCGCTAACAGCGGCCGAGAGAGAATCTCGACGAAAGCAGGGATTGTGCATGTATTGCGGTCAGAAAGGACATTATATTAAAGATTGTCCGGTAAAACCTAAGATGAACAGGTTTCGAACAGGTCGAGTGGTAGCAACAGCTAATGAAAAGCAGACGGAAAACTAACATGCTCGAGGAACTGTGATGGGGCCCCCTCGAGCAAGTGGTATATCCCTTCTTTGAACATTGAGATAACTCCCCTCAAGGGACACCTATGTATTGATCTCAGTATAAGGATTGACCTAGAATGGATAACACTACCAGCTATGATAGACTCTGGGGCAACTGGAATCTTCATGGATAAGGCTGAAGCACAGAGAATAGGGATACCTTTAGTGTCCAAAGAAATGCCAGAAGTAGTATATGCTGTAGACGGAAGAACACTTAAATCCGGACCTTTATGTTTCCGAGGAAGTAGATGCTCTGTATGGGTCTTCACACGCGGAGACCTTAATCTTTAACATCATTCAAGCCCCGCAGTATAGCATCATTCTTGGGTTATCATGGCTGCAGAAGCATAATCCAGACATAGACTGGACCACAAAAACCATTCAAATGAATTCCCAGTATTGCCTGGAACATTGTCTGCTAAGTAACGAAGGACCCTCAAAAGCGTTAGCAGCTGGTCGAAGCAGAGCTACCGCAGCTGAAAAAGATGTCCGGTTACCCAAACAGTATCAGGAATACGTTGAAGTGTTTAATAACAACAAAGCAGAAGTTTTACCGCCACATCGACAATATGATTGTCAGATAGATCTGATCCCAGGAGCCGTGGTTCCGTGTGGGAGAATTTATGCCTTGACAGACCCGGAAAACATACATCTAAGAGAATACCTGGACAAGTATCTGAAATTGGGATTTATACGTCCCTCCAAGTCTCCTGCAGCATCTCCTCTTTTCTTCATACCAAAGGCTAATGGCGAACTTCGCGCTTGCATAGACTTTCGTGCCTTAAACAACATCACTGTCAAAAACCGATATCCCCTTCCACTCATCTGGGTGTTATTGGAACAAGTAAAGAAGGCAGTGATTTACACCAAGTTAGACCTCAAAGGGGCATACCATCTAGTTCGTATGAGGGAAAGGGATGAATGTAAGACAGCCTTTAAGACACGTTATGGGTTGTTTGAATATTTGGTGATGCTGTTCGGATTATGTAACGCTCCGGCTGCTTTTCAATACTTTTTGAATGATGTCCTGCGGGAAATTTTGGACCACTATGTTGTGGTATACATCGATGATATTCTCATCTATTCTGAAGATGAAAAAACACATACACAACATGTACGAACAGTGCTACGCATTTTACAGGAAAATCTTCTCTTTTGTAAACTCAGTAAATGTGAGTTTCATGTACGCACTGTAGAGTTTTTAGGAGTCATGCTTACCCCCTCAGGACAGGAGATGGCCGTAAGAAAAGTGATGGCTGTGAAGGATTGGCCAACCCCACAAAATCTTCGGGACATCCAATGCTTTCTTGGATTCACGAACTTCTATTGCAGATTCATTAACCACTTTTCCAAGATGGTTACCCTGATAACCAGATTACTGAGGGAGAACGTTGCATTTGAATGGGACATGGAGGCCCAGAAGGCATTCACCGAACTAAAGAAAAAATTTGTGTCGGCTCCGATTTTGACTCACCCGAATCCCGAAATACCCTACATAGTGGAAGCGGATGCTTCTGATGTAGCAGTAGGACCTGTTTTATCGCAGCGGAACTCATCTACAGGACAGATACATCCTGTTGCTTATATGTCTAGGAAACTAAATGATGGAGAAAAGAATTACACCATTTCAGAGAAGGAACTTTTGGCAATCAAGGACGCGTTCCTGGAATGGAGGCATTTTCTGATGGGAGCAAAAAATGTAATCACTGTGTATACAGACCATAGGAATTTACAATTTATGAAACCAGCCCGGCATTTGTCACCACGCCAACTTCGATGGATGCTCTTCTTCTCTGAATATCATTTCATTATAACGTATAGACCCGGAAGTGTGAACAAAAAGGCGGATGCCTTAACAAGACAAACGTCTCTCAAAAACCCTAATACCTTGCAGGAATCCTCCATCATTGACCCCAGCAAAGTGGTATGTGCTATACAACCGGATACCTTTTTAAAGAAGGTAATGCAGGGGATTTAAACATTCACATGGAAAACATGGCTTAAAAGGCATGCGGAGTGGCAAATAAGACAAGGGATCCCGATAAAAGGAAATCAAATTTTAATTCCCACTAAACCCTTAAGAAAAACGGTTTTTCATTGGTGTCATGAGTTGCCTAGCTCTGGACATAATGGAATAGAAAAAACAGTGGAGAGAATCACACGACAATTTTGGTGGCCTTCATTGAGGATGGATATTCGACAATGGATACAGGAATGTGAGACCAGCGCCCAGATGAAAACTGACCATCTGCCACAACAAGGGTTATTGCAGCCCCTTCCAACGCCCGATGCTCCTTGGGGAAAATTTCATTAGACTTTATTGTAGGCATCCCTAAAGACAAAGGGTATACAGTGATACTGGTTGTAGTCGACTATCTCACCAAGATGGGACATTTTATTGCCTGCAAACAGATGCTTTCAGCGGGCCAAGTAGCTCAACTACTGATGACACATGTTGTCAGATTACATGGACTCCCGAAAAAGATAGTATCTGACAGAGGTACACAATTCACAGCACAGTTCTGGAAGGTATGGTGCTCATCCCTACATATCACCACAGCCCTCTCTACCAGTTACCACCCACAAACTAACGGACAAACAGAACGCCTTAATCATACACTGAAACAGTACTTACTGTGTTACGTGGACAAAAGTACAGAGGCATGGGTGGATTATCTCTGGCTGGCTGAAATCGCATACAACAGCCCTACTCATAGTTCCGCGAAGGTATCTCCTTTTTACAGTTCTTATGGATTTCATCCAAGATTCGAGCCATTTATTCATCCACAAGAAATCACCAAAGTATCTGAAGTATCAGACAGAGTTACCCATATACAAAACGTTTTACTACAGACTCAAAGACAGTTACAGGAGGCAAAAGGAAAATACAAGACACATGCGGACAAACATAGAAGGCCAAGACCTTTATATAAAAAAGGGGACACAGTATGGTTATCCACCAGGAACATACGATTCAAGAAACATAGCATGTTTAACCATTAATACATTGGAGCCTATAAGATTATCAAATGTGTCAGCCCTGTAAACATGAAATTGGCATTACCTACACATTTGAGAATCCACCCTGTTTTTCATATCTCTCTCCTAATGCCCTCCTTTGCGCCTGTAAAAAAGGTTCCTGTGCCTATCTGGATTGATGATGAGGTAAATGAATATGAGGTAAAGGGAATCCTGGATTCGAAACTTAAGAGAAATAAGCTGTGGTATTTGGTAGCATGGAAAGTGTATGGGCCAGAAGAGAACTCTTGGGAACCAGCTTCTGCAGTACATGCATCACATCTGGTGGCCTCCTAGCACAAAAAACATCCCGGAAAACCTGGTCCTTGCACGCGCTCTCATTAGGGAGGGGATGTACTGTCATGAGCATGGTTCCCTGTAAACTGCGCGCCTGAGCGGGCGCGCACACCTAGGTTTCCCTCCGCGCAAACACCTAAAATCAGCGCGCACTACAAAGGATTCCACTGCATTCATTCAATGCTTCATTGGAGCCTTTGAAGTGTGGCTGATGGTGATGACGCTGCGCTTCCAAATGCTTTTTTAAAGACGTGTTTTTTGTCTTTAGAAATGCTAATGGGAGTCATTTAAATACCTGCAGGGGAGGCATAAAACAGCAGGAGAGAATTCCCAGAGCTCTCCCTGCAGCCCGAGTCCAGTCTGCCACCTACACAGACCTCCGGCTCCCCCACCTTTTGTTTTCTCCTTCTCTGTCTTTGCACCTCGTGGTGTCGGTCACACGTGCTTGTCTGAGGCGGTATGGTACAGGCTGGTCTCAGTTCAGCAGCACTGTCTGCTATTGTTCTGGCCATGCACCTCTGCAGTGACTCGTTAAACGCTATACATTGCATGCTGCACTTTACATCACTGCCTCTCACCAGACCACCTCTTGCTTTCTCCAGTTCTTCTCTTTTTTTGCACGTTGGCGTCGCTGGCTCCGGCTGTGGTTTCACACGTGTTTTTCCAAGATCTCAGTTTGAAATTGATTTCATCCAGTACAGCACATTCAGCTGTTATTGTTGGTCAGTGACCTCTGCAGTGACTGTAAAACGCTCGCTACTGCATGCTGCCATTCACATTGGTCTCCCCCCTCCAGAAACTGCTATGTGTTTCCAACCAGCACCTTTCTACACAGCGATTACAGACACAGAAGCAGGGCTGTTTCTAGGGTTTGGGGGGCCCAGGTTAGACAAGGAACATGCTAGTGCACGTTTTCATTTCTTTTATTGGTGCAACAGGTTATTGCCAACAGTATACACTTAAAGAAAAAATATGAACAAATAATGCAAAGTTTTGAGGCTTAGCAGAGAGTACACTTTAAGTGGCACCTTAAAATACATACCCAGGCACTTAGTTCTTGAAAGGTCATCAGGCATTTAGGGGCATTTGGGGAGTGATTTCCTAATATGAATTACCTGATTATAAAAACAAAACTGCAAGTACTTTGGAACGTGAGCCTGAAAGCAAGGACTCACAGCAGCCTTCCCAAACAATAGGCCTTACTCACAAACCAGTTCCCCAAGTGCTCCCACTCACCTCAGAGACAGTTCCAGAGAGCCCACAATGGAAACCTGAAGGCTATTCCCAGGTTTGGATTAGGGCCACAATTAGGCCCGGGCAGCCAAAAAAAAAGTGGCCCACATCCGCAGATCGCAACCTTTCGCAATACACTGCTTGGTTAGGATCATGGAGCTAAATATTGTCAAACATTTGCAGTAATGAAAGTAATTTAAGCCTTATAGGTCCAATACTTAAATTGGAAATTAACATTCAAATGGAAAAAATATACCTTGGAAGCTCAGAGTTATGAAAAATACTAGGAACTCATGTTAAATAGATTTTTTAACCCGAAGTTTGCTGTGGATGGTATGATTAATGTCTGCTGGGAAACAGGACATGGCACAGACCTAGACTGCATTTTACACTCACCCTGGGATTTTTAGATATTCACTTTATTTTTACAGCACTTAAGAGAGGCCCTTCAACCCTCAGAGACTGATGAAAGGTGCATCCGTTTTTTTGTTTTACCTGCTGCTAGCATCACGCGTAAGTTCTGACAAATTCTGACAAATGGAATGATGCTAGTGTGTTAATGCAAAAATAAAAAATAAACTACTGTCACTTTCCTCACATACATGCAGTTTTATATAGCACGAAAATGGCACAGAGGCATTGGAGCACTTTACATGAGCATCAGATAACATTACAGAAGGAGAAATAAAAAATGTTTGGCCCCTGTCGATTAAGTGATTTGCCCAGGATCACAGGATGTTGACCTGACGCTGGGATTCAAACCCAGTTTCCCAGTTTCAAAGCGGGTTAAGGCCACAACCTCTCCCTCTTGAATGCAGGAATTGATTTCTGGCAGGCAAAGGAGAACAGCAGAAACAAATTTATCTCTTCCTGCTCCATGCAGTGGAGGAAGACAAAAAATAACCGAAGAGCCCCCTTGCTGGTCCACACCAACCCTCCACCGCCGGCTCCAGTCATCTCTCCTACCCCAGTGCCCTGCAAAGCAAGTGCTAATGATTTCCCATCAGCAGCTCCTTGAGGCCACTGTCACACCTGGAGGGAACCACTGGGCAGACACACCTCATTTAGTGACGTACGGAGCAGCCCATTGTCATTCTGCCTCTGACAATGAGACAGCCTGACTTAATGTGCATAGTGTCAAGCTGCTTAGATGTATGCAAAGGCTTTAACTACAGCCTTTGATGTGCCCTTGCGGTGGAGACTGAGACAGCCACAACAAAAACGACCCACCAACGGGCCTCAACCACAGGCCCATCAGCCAATGGCCAATTGTCCGCATTGCCAATCCGAGGCTGGCCATTCCAGACAAACCAGCCCCAGCGTGCTATCTGCCAGTTCATTCTAGAGATGTGACAATGTCACCCTCTGGGGCATTTCAGCTAAGTCACTGTGGAATCAGATAGTCCTTTCTAAAAAAGGAGATGCACCACAGTGCATTCAGCTAGGCGACTGCACCTCCACCCCCCATCCTTTACGATATTCTCAGCCCATTCGGGAATGAAAATTATGAGCTAAAGATAAATACATACTGTATTCATCCTTTCAATTTGAAACTTTGCAAATCAAAATATTTCAAATAATCATAATCTTTATGAAGTAACTATTTAAATGAATGGATTAGTGAGTATGTAAGTTAAACAGCGAGTGGTGAAAGAATAAGAAATGGAGAGAATGCATGAATGAATGGGCAAGTGAAGAGATTTGTGGGTTTTGAATGAGAATATGACTGACAATCAAAGCGAGTAAGGGAATAAACAAGTGAGTACATAAGTGAAACAGTGCTTGAACGGCTTAATGAATGAGAAGTGAGTGTTCAAGTGATTGAGCAAGTGAGTTGGTAAGCAGTTGAATGTAGGAATGAGTGTGTGGCTGAAGCAGTGAGGGACTGGATCTCAAGTGTGCAAATTAGTGAGTGAATAAGCAAGCAAAAAATCAATTAAAGGGTGAGCAGCAAGTAAGTGAGTGAGTGGGAACGCAAGCAAAAGAGAATGGATGTCAGTAAGTGACTGAACGATTATGCAAGTGATTGAGGTGAGTGAAGGAGTGAGCAAATGAGTAAGTGACTGAGCAGATGAGAGTGACTTGGTGAATGTAAGTTTACAAACAAGTGAATAAGCAAGTGAGTGAGTGAAGCATGAAGTGAGTGAGTGAACAAATGATGACCAAGATTTTGAAGAGGTGATGCATGGGTGCCTGTGTTGCAGGCAGAATTGTTTTTGTGCAGGAAGGGACACTTTCCTGCACAAAATCAATAATCAGAGTCATTTTCCTCTTTCTACATGTGCTGCAGAATATGTAGAAAGAGGAGGAAAAACTATGAGAAATAAAGATATTTCCCCTTGTTACTCCTCTGGGGAGGCGTAGCATTTTGATGCATTCCCAGGTCTTCTGCTAATGGTAGATCTGGGAATGCGCCAAAATCCATGGGTGTTTCCATCATGGGTGTTTCATGGGAACACCCACGCTCCACCCATGGAAAGCCTACCATGGCAGAGTAATGCAAGGCAGCAATTTCCGCTGTCTTGCGTTACTCCAGATTTATCAAGCCATGCAGGGCCACGCAAGGTGGACTTGCATGGCGTGATAAATCTGACATTAGTACTGCATCACCCTTGCACCCCCTTGCGTGGCGCAAGGGCATTGCAACACTATGATAAATATGGCTCAATGTACAATGCCATTGCAGGACGTCCACAACTATGTACTATACCATTGCAAGATGTCTACCTGCTGCTTTGTTTAATTTGCAAGCTTGCGTCTGCCATTTTCAGGCAATAGCATGTTTTAATTTTTCAACTTTTATTCTTTCAATTTATCTTGCATATGTGGCTAACTTGTGTATGTGTTGTATTGTGGATGTGTAAGTTGGTGAATGCAAGAATGAATAAGTAATTTATGGATGTACAAGTGCATGGATGAGTGACAGGGTGCATGTGTGATGACTTATTTAGTGCTCAAACCAATCAGTGACTAAGAAGTAACTTTAAATTAAAAGCAAGACCTATTGGCAGTGCCAATGCTTGTTATTTACCTTTAAGTGGTAGCTGATCGACTTGCCTTGTTGCACATCTTATCACTCAATTGCGCACACAAGCAAGAAAAGTGTGCACACCAACATTCTATTGCCGCACATGAGAAAGAAAAATTAGAGGGAACATTGGTCATGAGTGCATGCATTCGAGCGCTCAGAAATCTAGTATGGCAAAAGAAGCAACGTTACCTTTACCGAGTTCTTCTCCTCCGGTGTCAGCGCGGTATCTTCCGAACCCGGAAAGATTCATCATGGAGATTGGGAACTACAATTCCCATGAGCCTCTACTGGGAACAGACGTGCGACGTAGGGGGCGGAGCCACATATTTAATGAATGATTCCCCGCGAAACACCGTCGGAAATTTTTGATTCATGCTCGCGTTCCAGAGATCCTTCTACCCTTCGTTTTTTGGTTGGGAAAGGGTGCCTGCGCACCATTCCTTATCTGGATTGTGTTCCTAGAGTCTGTAGTTTGTCACTTGCTTATCCCTACTGTAATTCCAGTCTCTCCTCCGTTGGCGGGTTCACCTCGAGTGGACTCATGCGGAGGGAGCACCCAGTATTGTTTGTTTTCATGTGATGTCAGCAAAAGTGATTGCCTACTCAATACCATTTTTCTTCCTGGCTTGAACTGGTATCATTTGAGTGACAGAACTTAGTATCAGTTCTTATTTGAAGATTGAGTCTGTTGGAAAAGACAAAGTACCCGGATCTTGAGAGGTCCACTTGCCGGATATCTTTATTCAGTTATATTCTTTACTATTTAAGAGACTCTTCAAATATACAAATAGTGTATGTTAATTTTCAGTTGTTCTTTTTGCTGATGAGTACTATCCTTATTATTTTTAACAGGGGGTGATTTTGACGAAGTTTTGGGATGTTCTCGTTCCTTCCCCTCCCCCTGTGATGCTATATGGATAAAATCAAGGGTAGGTTATGAAATGTGGAAAAGCCATAACAACTATAACACGCAGCTGTATGAGAGTTATAATACCTGTATGCATTGTTTTCTTGTTTCCAACACAGATATATGAGCAGAATATACTAGTATTTCCACAGATTGAATGTGGAACATAAATCATGTTTCTATTTGTTTCCTTTACAGGTAGGAATGGTTAGAGATGTGTTATATATGTTTTCCATTAGAAAGTATGCCAAGTGATGAGAAAGAATAGTAAAAGTAATACTTTGTTACCCTTGTCATTGTAGATCTCCCTCCTCGCAGTTCCCTTCCTATCCTTCCCCCACTTGATCATCCCACTGATTTGTGCTACCACAGCTATCCAGACTTGGGGCTATCAAGGGGTGGACCCTTCTGAGCATCAAACCGATTCTGAGGATATCACAGCCTGACAGTGGGGGTAATCAGTCCTTTGTGTGGGGATAGGACACAGCCTATTCAAGTGAAGTGTTAGCCCCTCCCTTCCATCTTGCCCAGGCAAGGCCATCAGAATGCAGATGTATGTAGATGGGTACTCAGACACACCTATCCTTCCTGTCAGGCACACAAGCAGTAAGTGCAGAGAAATGTTCACTTTCTAAAAGTGGCATTTCTAAAACAGTAATGTTAAATCCAACTTCACTAGTGAGGAGGATTTATCATTACCATTCCAAAGATATGAAACATGAAAAAGCTACTCTTTTCTGATCAGGAATTACAGCTTAAAGGTGTATTAAGGAATTACCAATGCTAACCTATGAGAGGAGTAGGCCTCACAGTAGTGAAAAATGAAATAGGCGGTTTGTCACTGCTAGGACATGCAAAATATAAAAGTACATGTCCTTTTACTTACACAGCACCCTGACCTTAGGACTACCTAGGGCCTGCCTTAGGGGTGACTTATAGGTAAGAAAAGGGGAGTTTAAGGCTTGGCAAGTAATTCTAAATGCCAAGTCGAAGTGGCAGTAAACTGCACATACAGGCACTGCAATGGCAGACTTGAGACATGTTTGAAAGGCTACTTATGTGGGTTGCACAAGCAGTGCTGCAGGCCCACTAGTAGCATTTGACTTGCATGCCCTGGGTATATGTTATACCACTTTACACGGGACTTACCAATTAATCAAATTTGCCAATCAGGTATACACCAAAGTCACTATGTTTAGGAAAAAAAGCACATGCACTTTAGCTCTGATTAGCTGTGGTAAAGTGCTTGGAGTCCTAAGGCCAACAAAAAGAGTTCATCAAAAAGAGATGGAGGAAGGCATAAAGTTTGGGGTGACCCTTAAGAGAGGGTCATTTTCCAGCACAACTTCGCTCAGCCTAAAGCCAGGGTAGCCTAATCAATACCTTGATGGACTTCCCTGCTGAGGGCGATAGAACCTGAACAATGGCCCACTACTGCAGGAGTACTTGCCAGTTCTACGCCTCTTGAACCCAGTTGGATCCCTTTGTCTATGCTCTCAGGGGCCACTGAGTTAACCCAGGGGGAAATCTTCTGCTCACCTGTGGACCTCATATGTGCAGTACCTAACGTTAATTTGCTCACAGATGCATCCCATTAGGTAGACAGCACCACCATGGCCAACAAAGTGATGAGTCCTATTCCACCCCTTGGGTCTGACCTCTGTCCCCAGTGCAAATAAAACTCTGTCCATAAAGACAGCAACCAACAGAGGCTACTGACAGCTGTCAGTGTCAAAGCCAGGCCCCAGGCCATCCTGGGGTCTCTGGCTTCTGGGATTTCTCAGAGTGAAGGACAATTGCACCAGGTGCCTTTCATCTTTTCTCCACTCCACATCCCACCAGTTCAAAGGTGGTAGCCTGCAAATGGCCCTCCAACCCAGGGCCTGTACCTTTGGGTTGGTCAGGAGTAAGGGGTGAGTCCTTCCTCCCCCTGCTCCTCCATCTGGGTTTCTGTACCCTCTGTTTGGAAGTGGTACTCCCAGAAGCTAAACTGTCAGAGCACCTGTGGTGACTGCCCCTCCCAGTTCTCATGACACTGGGGGCAACTCATTCCCCATAATGCAGTCAACGGCCATCTGTGGACTAACTATGTCCCTTCTCTGGGACACTTCCTGTCATGGCCCTGATCTGCTTATGTTCTCACTCTGCCTGTACCTTGTGTGTGAGGGGCTAGCGTGATTGGGCACACGTCTCAATGCCTTCCAGGCTGTTTCATGGGACTCATTGCCCCATAGGGTTGACAACGATCTTGGCATAGCAATTATTCCACGGGGCCCTAGGCCACAGAGTCATGAAACACCAAAGTACAAACAGTAGCATCCTCCTGGGCCGTCAGGCTGACTCATCATGACCACGGTGATATTTGGGCTGACTCATAGGCACATGAGTATGGAGATATTTGAGCTGACTCATAGGCACATGACTATGGAGATATTTGAGCTGACTCATAGGCACATGACTATGGGAATATTTGGGCTGACTCATAAGCACATGACTATGGGGGTATTTGGGCTGACTCATCAGGATTTAGGAACGGTATTTATATTGCACTCAAACCAAGAGGTAGTGCTTGGCATACCCACTGGTTGAAGAAGGCGGATCCTTTCAGCTATCTCGCTCACCTGAACGTCTCCACAACCGAGCTTCTTCTGCATTGAGGCTCTCTTGTGAATCTCTGGCACCGCAGACATCTTCTCCCCTGCAAATCCAGCGGTGCAGAGAACACATCCCTACAACGCCACACCTAAAAGGAGAAAACATGGTTAAGTACCATCCTTAAGTTTAATGCACTAATCGAAAGCGTATCAACCAAAGACTTGTTTTTATGATGCTGAAAATCAGAAAACAGAACAACTCTTGAACATTGAGACATTGTGGGTATTATTTAACATGCATACCGAGGCCTTGGTATTAGCACCCAGTGACATTCTTATGTGACATCCTTTATTGGGCTGTAGTCTGTGAATGCAATAGCACACTCTTGCGCACCTTGTGCCTAGTGTTGAACAAACAAGGTGTACCTTAGTGTGTAATGTGAAAACACGATATAGCATCTGCTGAGAGTGCTGCAACTCCAAGAGTAACATTTGATTATTGGAAGTCTATGCAGCAATAGATTCATTATCGTGTAAGTGACGGTTATTAAACATGTCAAAGACGGGAGGAAATATTTCACGACTACGCATTTGTTGAATAACCTCTCTACTTGTATTTACAGTACAGCTCACTGCACACTACATTACGCACATATCACGACTACGCTCTGAGGGACTGAGTTGAGACGTACATTCGACTCCAAGAAGATGGTGGTTTAGCTTGAAGGGACACATGTCTCTCTGTTTGTTATTTTGTCCCAACCCCCCGTTCCCTGCTGGGGCAGCAGTTGATTCATGGTTACAATTCCAAAATCAAACGCCACCCTAGGAGAGATAGGAGAGATAGGAGGTCCAGCATCGTCTCCGGGGACAAGAACCAGGTGAGAGACATGACTGAAAGCCAAGCCTCATACACTCTTCTCCACTCAGAGGAAATGGACTCTCGCAATCAGTTAAGCGTTTACAACCTAACTTAGGCACTTACTGAGGAGGCCCCTAGTGTGATAGAAGTGGCTAAGGCATTAGCTGACTTACGCCACGAAATCCAGTCACTATATCAAGAAAACCTGTCACAAAAAAAGGAATTGGCAAGGTATCGTCCCGCCATTCCCCTTGACTACCTGATACAAGGGCTGTCCCTAAAAGCGCATGCCCAGTTTTGCAATCCACTCAGTTTGGAGTGTCTGGGCATCCAGCAACACAGTCTGTAAGTTTTTCGGGCCAGGAAGGGGGTCACCTGGTCAATGTCACTGTCACCACCCCACGTCTGTTTTGCTGGCTTTGCCTGAGCTCTTTTTTGGAGATAGCATTCTGGAGTCAGTGCTAGTTGCCGTTTCTGTGCAAACCCCCAGCATTTCCCAAGGATACAGCCAGAATTACCTTCATTGTTTCTAATCTTGGAGACACTGCTGCCAATTGGGCCATCCCTCTCATTGAAAACGATTACCCTGTTTTGCATGATTTTGGAAGGTTAAAGGAGACGATGTATCGTCTCTTTGTTCGACACACCTTCATTCAAGCGAGCGATAATGAGCTGCTGAACTTGCAACAAGGAAGTAAAGATTTACTTTCATACATTACATCATTCAGTAGGTTAGTCACAGAAACTCAGTGGCCAGAGGAGAAGAGAACCTCAATCTTTTACAGAGGTCTAAGGGATGAGCTCAAGGACTCGTTGGCCAACATTGTGGATCGCCCGTCAAATTGTTTTCCGAATTGATTGATTTAGTCATGCTCTTAGATCACAGATTATCCGAGCGAAGAGGTGAAAGACCTCGTGGAGAGCCTAAGCCATTAATAGTTTGGTCGGAACAAAAGGAATCCAGTCTCAAAAGTCATGACATTTCCAAGCACATGCGAATCAGGGGACTCCTTGGTCTTGACTGCTGAGGAAAAAGAGCGTAGAAGAAAACTGAATTCATGTCTCTGAATTCATGTCTCTGTTTATCGTTCACCATACACAGGCTTTCCACTTCTTAAATCGTCCGACTGTGTGAACCCGAGTGTCACTATAAATCTCTGTCTAGTGCACAACCTGCATTAGTTTAATTTACAGGCACAAGCAACAGTGCACCGCGCCTAAATGCCTGAAACATTTTCCATTAGCAGTGACTTTTAACTTTCAGTGGAGGGAATAATGAGCACTCGTATCTCCTCTAAATAGGTATTTCAACAAGTTACCAAAACTGATCCACAGAAATTGTCACAGCGAACGTCTGTTTCTACCAGCAATTCAAAAACTACAATTCAGGCACGTTTTTGACTACATACAAAAAGAAGGTACGCTTTATTCTAAACCAAACACACCACATTCATGACCATTCCTCTTCCTCAACAGGCCTCAATATAATTTCCTAGTGCCAGTAATTTCTGAACAACACCAAGGATTTTGCAGCCGTGTTAAGAGGTACTTTTTCACAATGTGCTAGGCGTAACAATGGAAAATTAACACACTACAATTTAGTTGGTAGGTGTTAGTAACCCACACCTCGTTTTTTCTGATTTTTTTTTAAATAGACACCACCACGTCCAATGTCCTGATGAAAACCCCCTAATGGTGACGGGGTTGGAAACGCGTTGACGACAGTGTCTGGGAAAAGTTAACCTTTGGTGCTCAGGGAGAAAGCTTAATTAATTTCCCTCCCGTATTGCCCCAAATTTGATTTAAAGGTCCCCCAGAGCTGTACATATAGGTAGGAGATAGTGCAGTGGTTTGCAAGCCTTGACTTGCCACTCCGCCTAATTGCTACTTTGATTTATGGACTGGTGCTTTGCTCCTTTTTTGTTCCTCTAATTATGTACAACATGCTGATGTATTACACACATTTGTAAATATTGTTCAAGTGTGTTATTTTTGGACTGGTGCTTTGATTGCTCCTTTTTTGTTTCTCTAATTATGTACAACATGCTGATGTATTACACACATTTGTAAATATTGTTCAAGTGTGTTATTTGTTTGTGCAATTTACATATTGTCTTCGCCTTTTAAAAAATGTCATTATTTGGTGTTTCCCTTAATGTTTGACATGATTTGAATGTTATTGAATTGTATGGAATAATTCAAACAAATTTGAAATAAATCACACGAGCCTATGAATTGAATTCACTGGCCCGGTATTGAATAAGTTCTAACCAAAGCAACTGGATATTCTTGTTTGTATAATTATTAGTGGTCCCATCCAGTTAGTTTAGGACCCAAGCCTTTCCCAGGTTTAAAGTCTGTTGTGGCAAGGCGGGACATTTTGCTAAAGAATGCACTGCGAAACCAAAAGGATTTTGTAAACTTGTAGCAACCACCACCGATGCATTACAGGAAAACTAAGAGACCTGGCTAGCGTAGAGGTCAACTGGCCGGGTGGGTATCTAGATAAGACCTTACACTATTTGGCATACCTTGAGTAATGTCCCACAACACCTAACCATACCTGTAACCATGATTATCTCTCCACAATAGCAGAAAATTGTGCCCATGCTCATCAACTCTGGGGCAACTTTAAAAATGTGTAGACCTCACCCTTTCTAGCTATTTGAAGATTGCTAGGATTAAAAAGGTGGAGCCTGAACGTGTTAGAGTGATGGATTGCTCCAAACACTCTTCAGGCGACATTGAATACCAGACAACACCAATAGGCCTGGTATGTGAGAACGGACATACTGAGAGTCTGACCTTTGACCTGATCGGCACTATGTTCGGGGCTATATTAGGAGTACCCTGGCTCCAGCTCCACAACCCTAATATTGATTGGCCCTTACGGTTGCCAACTCTGGGGTCACACCCATTGTGCCACTGCACAGGAACTAGTATCACCCTTAATTTGTGCTGCAATTGAACAAGGAGCTGTAGCTTCCAAACCTATCGAATACCAGGATTTTCAGGATGTATTTGATGAACTAAAGGCAACACAATTACCTCCTCATTAAGAATTTGACTGTCGTATAGACCTACTGCCAGGCGAGGGGTCCTCCCCTGTAGTCGAATCTATGCCTTGTTGGATCCTGAGACCAAGCATCTAAAGAGCAACCTGGATGAGCTCCTTGCATTAGGGTTCATTAGACATCCCTCCTCTCCTGCATTCTTGCCACTCTTCTTTGTCCCTGAAAACAACCATGAGTTGCAGGCCTGCATTGACTACAGGGCACTGAATAAGGTAACAATAAAAAACTGGTACCTGTTGCCCTTAATCCCCATCTTTCTGGACCAGGTTCACAACTCTACAGTATACAATAAACTTGATTTGTGCAGGGTGTATCACCTCATTAGGGTGAAGGAGAGAGAACTAATGGAAGACAGATTTTCAAATCAAGTTTGGTTTATTCGAATATACAGTCATGCCATTCGGCCTGTGTAACACCACCCCCACATTTTAATTCTTTATAAATGAGGTCTTACAAGATCTGCTGGCTACAGGTGTCATTGTGCACATTGACGACATTCTCATTTATTCCCAAAACTTGACCGATCATATCACTCTTGTACGAACAGTCCAACAGCACCTCCGTGACCATGCCCTGTTGGGCAAGGTAGAGAAGTGCACAGTTCCTATTCAAAAAGTTGAGGTTGTAGGCTTTTTTACTGTTACCTGAATGCATATCCATGAGCACAAAAAAGGTTCAGGCAATTCGAGATTGGCCAGCGCCAACATCCATTAAAGAGGTGCAGAGTTTCTTGGGCTTTGCCAATTTTTATAGGAGTTTCATCACTCACTTCTCCGAAATTGTAATTCCCATTACAAACTTATTGAGGAAGAAAGTACCATTCATTTGGTCACAGGAGGAGGAACAAGCCTTCTATTCATTGAAACAGGAATTCACGTCAGCCCGATACTGAAATACCCTGATCCCACACAACCATACTTCGTCGAAGCAGATGCCTTGCAGGTGGCAGTAGGGGGAATCTTATCATAACGCCACATTTCAACAGGACACATTGACCCCATTGCCTACTTTTCCAAGAAGTTGCTGCCCGCTGAGCAGAATTACAGAGTGGCTGAACATGAGTTGCTCGCCATTAACCTCTACTTTCAGGAATGGTGGCAGTACTTACTCGGACCACAACACCATCACCACACACACGGATCATAAAAACCTTCAGTTTTTCAGATCCTTGAAGGCCTTGACCCCATGACAAATCAGGTGGCTCCTATTCTTTAGTGAGTTCAATTTTGTGATCACATACAGACCGGGGGACAAACATACTAAAGATGATTTATTATCACGATGGTGACATGACGGCCAGGACACGAGTCCAGCACCTCGACAAAACATCTTGCTTTGGAACACATCATTGGGCTAAGCGACCAAGACCCGTTTCTAGACAAAGTCCGCCAATGCACTAAACAAGCAGACATAGACAAGTGGGTGGACAAAGAGAAGAATTACATGCATGATGGGTTGCTTTTTCATAGCACTACATTGTATATCCCCACTAACAATCTGAGACCGGAAGCCTTGACCTGGTGCCACGACACTCCATTAGCAGGGCACCCTGGGATACAAAAAACACTAGCAAACTGCAAACAGTGCTTTTGGTGGCCAACATTGTCCAAAGACATGCAGGATCATGTCTAAATATGCCCCATATGTACCCAACATAACGCTTTCCTCTCTGCTCCTGCAGATTTATTGCGTCCATTGCCAGTGCCCAACAACCATGGCATACCATCAGCATGGGCTTTATCACTGATTTACCTGCTTCCAATGGTTATACTACAATATGGGAAATCGTAGATCTTTTTTTTAAAATGGCGCATATTGTTGCCTTAAAACAGCTGCCAAGACCCTCTCTCTTTTGTTTGTTCAACACATAATGCATTTGCATGGACTCCCCTTGGTCATTGTATCAGACAGAGACTCACAATTTGTCTCCCGATTTTGGCACTTCTTTGGACATTGACGCTTGACTCTTGTCTGCCTACTACCCACAAATTGATGGCCAGACCGAACAAGTAAATCAGACCCTGGAACAGACCCTGAGGTGTTTATTGACAACCAATCCCACTGTGTGGGAGACCTTACTACCATTGGCAGAATTCACCTACAATAATTCCAGTCACACCACTACTGGGGTATCGCCCTTTTACTGTGTAACTGGGACAAACCCACATATGTTACCTGAGTACGTTGCAAGCCAGACTGGGCCTCTGCCCACTGCACAGGAATTAATAACACATTTTTCCCTACACAGGCAAGAAGTACTCAAACATTTCAAACAAGCAAAAGCAGACATGATGAAGCAGATCAATAAATATTGTATACAAGCCCCTTATTATAGGAAAGGGGATCGGGTTTGGCTCTCTACAAGACATCTATGGCTCCAGGGACCTCGTAAGTTACCTCGATTTGTGGGTCCCTTCCTTTGGACAGTATAGTCAATCCTGTAGCTGTATGTCACCTATTACCCGATGACTTACCTGTCCATCCAATATTCAATGTGTTCCTCCAAAAACCCCACTGTGCCCAGACCAGCCCAGCACCTCCACCCCCTCCTATAGCAATTGATGGACACCTGAAGTTTGAGGTTCAATGGATCCTTAATTCCAAAAGAGTCAAAGGGCATTTATATTAGTTCATAGACTGGAAAGGGTATAGTCTAGACCAGGGCTCTTCAAACTAGGGTGTGGGCCCCCCTAGGGGGGCCTCAGGTGATCCCAGGGGGGGCTCCAGGCTCTGGCCAAAAGAAGCATTATGCTCTGTAATGGGCCATCACTAACATCTTTTGTCATTTATATCCTGGCTGGGAGTATGTGTCAAAGGGGGAAGGACTCCAAATATTCTTCAACACTCCCAGCCACACACTGTGGATACTTTTAATAGATACAATTTAATAGAATAAATGTGAAAAATTCTGAGGGGGGCCCTATGATTTTTATTTCCAATTGGGGGCGCAACATTAAAAAGTTTGAAGACCACTGGTCTAGACGATAAATCATGGGAACCAGCTGCCAACATGCACGCCCACCGTCTGCTTTGCTTCTTTCATGCACGCCATCCCGACAAACCCTGGCCTCCTTGTATTCTCACTCCTCCTGTACCTTGTGTTTTGGGGGCTTGCAGGATCAAGCATACGTCTCAATGCCTTCCTGGCTGTTTATGGGACTCATTGCCTCGTAGGCTTGGCAACGTACTTGGCATGGTAATTATCCTCTGGGGCCCTAGGCCACCGAGTCATGAAACACCAAAATACAAACAGTAACATCCCCAGGGTCTTCAGGCTGACTCATCATGACTGTGGTGATATTTGGGCTGACTCATAGGCACATGAATATGGGGATATTTAGAACTGACTCATAGGCACATGACTATTTGGAGATATTTGTGCTGACTCATAGGCTCATAACTATGGGGATATTTCGGCTGAATCATAGGCACATGACTATGGGGTTATTTGGGCTGACTCATAGGCACATGAATATGGGGATATTTAGACTGAGTCATAGGCATATGACATATTTGTGCTGACTCATAGGCTCATAACTATGGGGGATATTTAGGCTGAATCATAGGCACATGACTATGGGGATATTTGGGCTGACTCATAGGCACATGACTGGGGATATTTTGACTGACTCATCAGAATTTGGGAACAGTATTTATACCGCACTCAAACCATGAAGCAGGGCTTGACTTACCCACTGATTGAGGAGGACGGATCCTCTTCAGCGATCCCGCTCACCACGATTCGGCAGAGCCTCTTCTGCATTGTGGCTCTCCTGTGAATCTCTGACGCTGTGGACATCTTCTCCTCTGCAAATCCAGCTACGCAGTGAACACCATCCCTGAACCCCACACCTGAAAAGGAGAAAACATGGTTAATTACCATCATTAAGGTTAGTGCACTAACGGAAAGTGTATCAACCAAAGTCTTATTTTTATGATGCTGAAAATCAGAAAACAGGACAACGCTTGAACATTGAGACATTGTGGGTATTATTTAACACGTATACCGAGGCCTTAGTATTAGCAACCAGTGACATTCTTATGTGCCATCCTTTATTGTGCTGTAGTCTGTGAATCCAAAAGTGCACTCTTGCGAACCTTGTGCCTAGTGTTGAACAAATAAGGTGTACCTTAGTGTGTGATGTGAAAAATGACATAGCTTCTGCTGGGAGTACCACAACTCTAAGGGTAACAGTTGATTATTGGAAGTCTATGCAGCAATAGATGCATTATTGTGTAAGTGACTGTTAGTACACATGTCAAAGGCAGGAAGGAATATTTCACGGCTATTCATTTGTTGAATAACCTCTCTACTTGTATTTGCAGTACAGCTTACCACGCACTACATTACGCACATATCATGACAACACTCTCCAGGACTAAGAAGAGACGTACGTACGACTCCAAGAAGACGGTGGCTGAGCTCGAAGGCATACAAGTCTCTCTGTTTGTTATTTTGTCCCAACCCCTTTTCCCTTTTAGGGCGGCAGTTGATTCACGGTTACAATTCCCTGATCAGACACCACCCTAGGGGAGGTAGGAAGTCCAGCATCATCTCCGTGGATAAGAGCCAGGTGAGTGACACCCCATCCCACCCCACTCTAGGGACACCAGGGCCATAGGGTGGAAAAAGTCCTGCCCATGGGCTGGAGTTACTCTATACACCTCAATGGTGTACTACTCTGGGGAAACAAGTTCTTCCACAACCATGGACCTGCTAGCCCCAGCATTTCTCAGAGCAGTGATTGGGACCCCATTCACTCCCACCTGGTGGATGTCACAACTCCCGTCCTCAGGGATCACCAACTCACCCTCTGAGTCTATCTTCCAGCTGAGGAAGATCATGGCATGTTCTATGACCTGCCCCAGGGGACTACTTTCCCCTAAGGCCACATTGGCCACCCCTGTAGGGTTCCCACCAGTGGGTGGTTTCTTTGGACAGACAGAGTCCCCCTGCTTGTGTCCTAATTGAGAACAATCAAAGCAGTGGGGTTGTGAATGGGGTGCCCAGCGCCACCGCCCACCAGATCCCCCCTCCCTCTTCTCAGAAGGGACATGGGGACCCTCTCCTTCCTCCTTACCCTGGGACCTGTCTAGGTTTCTCTTGACCTCCCCCTCACTCTCTTGGGGTAACCTGAACCACCCTTCTTGGGGATACTCCCAGGTACTTTTTGGAACACTCTGGTGCTGACCCAGAGGTCTGCCTCCTCAACAAGTTTCCTGGAGTCAGGAAGTTTGCTATCAACCAGGTGTTCAGCAGCTCTGGAATACAAGTATCAAGAATGTGCTCCTTTAAAAACAAGTTGTACAACCCATCATAATCATTAACTGTGCTGCCCCTCACCCAGCCCTTCAGTGCCTTACCAGCATAATCCAAATAATCTACCCCTGTTTGTGTAGAAAGTTTGTGACTGGCCCTGAACTGTTGCCTGTACTTCGCAGGGGACAATCCAAACGTACTGACTAAAATGGTCTTCATGGCAGTGTAGTTGGTCTGGTCCCCCACCTCCAAGGTAAGGAGTGTGTCCCTCCCCACCATGGGCAAGTATACTTTCAAAGCCACCTTATAGACATTTCAACTATTTATCTATGTCCCCCACATTATAACTGGGCACCATATCTTTTAGGATATGAAATCTGGACTCATGTGAAAACACTGTAGGTATGCTGCCACCATAATTTTTGTTGCTGGCCACCACTTTAAGGGCTCTGAAATCCAGTTCTCTGAGGCTCAGCTCATGGGCTCTCTGCATGAGAGCGTGCTCCTTTTCAAGCTTAGTAACGGCAAAGGTCTGCTCTTTGTTCTTCTCCATCTTGGCAAGCTCTAGCCTTAGTTTTCTTTCCTCCCTTTCTTTCCTCCAGCTCATCTAGGGACAGGTTCTTTGAAGACACACTGCTGCCTGGTCTAGAGTGGACTTCCAGTCCTGGGAGAAAAATGCTCCCCCCATCTGTAGGCTGCAGGACAAGACTCTCTGTCAGGTCCCACTCTGATCCTTTCTCAGACTCAGATCCCTTCTCCTCATCCACTTCTCCTTCTGGGTGGGCTGCTGCCCATGCTCTTAAGGCTTTCTGAAGGTCTGCCTTCTTTGCAGTTCTCTTATGGAAAACCCCTCTCTCCTGGCAGAACCCCTTGAGCTGGGCCACTGTGTACGCCTTCAGATTGGCCAGCTCGAAATCCATATTGCCAGATAGGACCACAGACATTGCAGAGAAAAAAATGGGACTTGGGCAAAAAGGACTTTGGAAAAATCAAAAGATGTCAGATCAGGGGGAATTGAAAAGGGCTTGCATTGGTCTAAGTATAGAGTTGTAGTGAAGAATGAATTACATTATGGTATTGCACAAACACAAGTCCTATCCTCACCGCTGATCACTAATTTTAGAAACGGGATTCTGATTGGTTGAGGTATGCAACCAGGCCAGGCAGGAACCACCACTCTAGTCAGGGTAAGCTAGATACACACTTAAAGATAACCTGTGCTCACCCTCTGGTAGCTTGGCACAGAGCAGTCAGGCTTATCTAAAGAGGCAATGTGTAAGGTATTTGTGCAACACACACACACAGTAAAAAATGAATACACCACAAAAAGACTCCACACAGGTTTATAAAAATAGATTATTTTATTATAAACAAAACAAGACCAAAACAACAAAAATCCAATGTATAGAAATTGAGTTATTGAACTTTAAAAGAATAAATGCAGTAAAGTGTTTAGAAGGAAGTAGCGCTAAAAAGGTTACGTTAGGTCGCTTTGGACCGGGGCAAAGTCAAAGTTCAGGCTGACTGCAATGGAGCGCTGACTGGCTACAGGACCCACGCAGGCCCTGGGGAACAAAGTACCTTTCCTGATCCTAAGCAACGAGATAAGTCGATCTTCTCCACGCAGTGAAGGCACTGCATCAGTTCCAAAGACTGGTGCCGGAGTCGAGAGGGAGTCGTGCGCTGCGCCTGATTCTGCGGTGCAGTCAAGGGGATGCAACGATCTCACCAACCTGCAGCGGGGGCGATACAGTGTCCGAGGTGTCGATCTCAGGAGGCAAAGCGCTTGTTCTGAATGCGATGCAACCGGGTTGATGCACCAGTTCTGTTACACACAGACAGAAGATGCTTTGAAATCCGTGTTTCACGTATCTGGGCCACTTCTAGTGAGGCAGGCACAGGAGCAGGGAGTCTCAAGCAAAAGGTAGGCAAGCCAACAAGCACTTGGAGATCACTTGGAGGGAAGGCAGAGTCCAGCTCTCCTTCAGCTGAGTCTTAATTTGTGCCGGAGCTTTCCGGTGCTCAGCACCGGCACTTATTTTACCGGGCCGGGTCTTTCCGATCTTTCTCCTCCGGCAGATCGATGGCCCGGTAATTATTAAAATAATTTCCTGCGCAGCTCTTCTTCAGTGACTGCTGCCTGGTATGTCTCAGGGGAAGTCCCACCCTTGTCCAGGCTTACTTGAAGAGCGTCGTCATCACGTTAGTGATGTCACGTCGTGAGCAGATTGCGCCTGCTTTCACAGAATGTTGTTTCATTTGCTTTGAAGAATGGCTGAGGGCGGGCTTTTGGTTGAGCTGGGGCACGTCAGGCTGGAAGTGTGCAGGACTGCCAAAGTGCCAATAAACGTTTTAAAATATAATACGTCCTGTCTAGCATGAGTGAAATGCTGAATACATATGAGCGCCGGCGCCCGTAATCAATACAGGTATCATTTTTGTATATTGAATGTACTTGCTTCATAAAAGCAACAAGAGCTGCACGCACCAAAAATAAATAACTTTCCGGCATTTAGGCACGTTCTTTTAATCTCCTGTGCTGAGGGCCTGCGCTTCTGATGTATTGAAATCGGACGATGGTTGCAAGAGGGCAGGCTGCGCTGGAGTCTCATAGTGCATGTGCTGCTCTGCACTAACCCTGGGCATAATACTTTGCTACGCTCACGAAGCATGCAAAGTTTGTGCTACTACGCACTACGCAAATTGCACGTAGCAGAGTGAATAACTGTACTAATAAACGTAGCGTAGCAGGAGTATAATAAACTCCTTCAAATGCTTTGATAAAGCAATTTTTTATGCTAAAAAGCATATAACCAATTCACAAAAATGAATGTTGACAATAAAATATCAAGCAATGAGAGAGGTGATGATTTTGGAGTCCCCCTAACCTAGGGGGAGGACCAAGCAGATGCCTTGAACACAAAAAGCATATCATGTGAACGATTCAATGGTGGTCCCTTCCTCCTAGGACCACCCCAAGCACAGTTATGGGCAAAATACAATCCCAACCAAAGGCCCTGCAAAGCATTATGGGACGAGATTAGCAGTGGGCAGTGAATATTATAGTGTCCAATATCAAAATAATTCTACAAAGAGCTGCAGTTCAACTAGTCGTCACTGGGTGTCGTCCCTCAAGAGTGAAATGCAAAAGTATTGAAAACCTTTCATGAAGCTTTTGCATTTGACTCGTGAGGGACGACACCCAGTGACGACTAGTTGAACTGCAGCTCTTTGTAGAATTATTTTGATATTGGACACTATAATATTCACTGCCCACTGCTAATCTCGTCCCATAATGCTTTGCAGGGCCTTTGGTTGGGATTGTATTTTTGCCCATAACTGTGCTTTGAGGTGGTCCTAAGAGGATGGGACCACCACCTAATCATTCAATAAGATGTGCTTTTTGTTTTCAAGACATCTGCTTAGTTCTCTCCCTAAGTTAGCGAGGATACCAAAATCATCACCTCTCTCACTGCTTTTTGTTTTCACTTTAGTGAAATGACTATATGCAATTTTAGCATATAAAGACAGAGATATTTATTTTATCTTAACTTGCACTGTACAAGTTTGCTTTTGGTAATTATTGTACAGTGCAGTGAGTCAAGCACACAGCTAGCACTACGCCCAGGCTTAATAATAATAACAAACTCCTTCAAATGCTTTGATAAAGCAATTTTTTATGCTAAAAAGCATATAACCAATTCACAAAAATGAATTTTGACATATCAAGCAATGAGAGAGGTGATGATTTTGGAGTCCCCCTAACCTAGGGGGAGGACCAAGCAGATGCCTTGAACACAAAAAGCATATCATGTGAACGATTCAATGGTGGTCCCTTCCTCCTAGGACCACCCCAAGCACAGTTATGGGCAAAAATACAATCCCAACCAAAGGCCCTGCAAAGCATTATGGGACGAGATTAGCAGTGGGCAGTGAATATTATAGTGTCCAATATCAAAATAATTCTACAAAGAGTTGCAGTTCAACTAGTCGTCACTGGGTGTCGTCCCTCACGAGTCAAATGCAAAAGCTTCATGAAAGGTTTTCAATACTTTTGCATTTCACTCTTGAGGGACGACACCCAGTGACGACTAGTTGAACTGCAGCTCTTTGTAGAATTATTTTGATATTGAACACTATAATATTCACTGCCCACTGCTAATCTCGTCCCATAATGCTTTGCAGGGCCTTTGGTTGGGATTGTATTTTTGCCCATAACTGTGCTTGGGGTGGTCCTAGGAGGAATCGTTCAATAAGATGTGCTTTTTGTTTTCAAGACATCTGCTTGGTTGTTGGTTCTCTCCCTAAGTTAGTGAGGATACCAAAATCATCACCTCTCTCACTGCTTGTTAACTTTTTGTTTTCACTTTAGTGAAATGACTATATGCATTTTTAGCATATAAAGACAGAGATATTTATTTTATCTTAACTTGCACTGTACAAGTTTGCTTTTGGTAATTATTGTACAGTGCAGTCAAGCACACAGCTACGCACTACGCAATTTGCATAGCTACGTGTAGTTGAAGCTGTACTTCACGTAGCTACGTGAAGTGCTACTACGCAAACTACGCCCGGGCTTACTCTGCACTCAGTCTAGGTCAGTTTGTTTTTTAGAGAAATAACATGTTAAAGCAGATTGCATCCTGCGCGCACTAAGCCTGCCAAAATCTTTGTCTACACGAAATGATAATTCTGTCTGGCATGGTTCTGTAATACTGTAGTGACAAACTGAAGAGTTCGGAGGAGGTAGTAATTTTTTTAAGGGGCAAAAACTAGAATTCTCACGTAAATACTCTGCAGGATTTCCCATTTGCTTTTTTAACTTTAGCATCTTTGCAAATTTCCTGCTCCACTTGCGTAGGTAGAGTGTGCACTGTGTGCAGGTTATTGCTTCACTTGTTCGGAATAAATTGTATGACCCTTGGAATTTAAAAGACATCATAAGTAGATAATAATCTTAAATTTGAGATAAGGGGAAACATCAATGCAAAACCTGCAGAGAAACTATGTGATTAGGAAACATCACAAACATTAAATTACTATCAAGAACCTGGTAAGAGATATATAGCGGAACTCTAACAAAGGGATTTTTTATGTAAAGATTTAGAAAACCAAGCAAGCCTGAAACCATTTTTAGAAAAGTCACCCGTACTGACCGCATACTTATCACTACTGGAATATTGTACTAAGCAGTGTTCCTGGTCAGAGACTGATGCTGGACACAGCCCAGTCACTTGGGTACTAAATCCCCCAAAATTGCGGCTGCAAAACGTTGGATTACAGAATCATTTTTCAACATCCTTATTTACAGAAGCTGAATTTTAAGATTGTTCACACCCTAATCCTACGAATGACCTGGAAAAATCCACCATATGGGTGGATTTTCCTCTTGCTTGCATTGGAGTGGAAAAAGAGTGTTTTCACAATAAGGCAACTGGACTGTCATTTTGGAATGGGGTAAATAACGGCAAAGCCAAAATGTTTTCCATTATCTGCGATGATTTCTAATTTATGTATTTACTGATATAAAAGAATGCTGACAGTTTGCAAATTGGGTTTGTGAAAGAATCAATCCCCTTCCTATTTTCAGAATGTATAGAAGAAGAGTTTAATCTACATGGGAGATTATTTTGCATAAGAAGAAAAAGCAGAAACGAGTGAAATTTGCAAAAGATGCAGACTTCTGCCAGACTTTCGCTTGTTATTGCCTTAAGGTTACTCTTGTTATGCATAATGAGTAAACTTGCCAGAAAGGTTTGTCTGTAATTTTGTAACTCCAAAAATATGGAATTGTAGGTAAATCGTATGTGCAAAGCTAGAATTCATAAATTTCTGTGACTCTAGTGGCAGGGGAAGCAGAGGTTTGCAAAGACAGATAAGCATTGTGGATATTAGGCGTTCTGCAAATGCAATGTATTAGTACAAATGTGCACTACTCCATACATTTATGTAGATCTTCCCACCATATTTTTTCCTTTCATAGGAAACAGCACTTTTGTTGCTCATAGTAATGAATGGGGTTTGAGCTGGATACCATTGGTATCAGTATTTCCTGGATGCAGGAATATCACAATGTCCCGCACTGGGATCCCGACAGTGTCCTTAGAAATTGAGGGGCGTACTGCAGGAATCAGTAACCACAACCAATTGCCAGGCTAATTCCTTATTTTTCAGCTGCTTCCCAATTGAACATTTCACCAGATTTAAACCGGTGAGATACCAGAGTAGAAGGCATTGGGAATTCAGTACTTGCTGCATTACTTGTCATTCCCTATTCGACTGCTATATTTGTTACCAGCAGAAATGGATATCACCTAGCCCCCAGAACGAGGGCCTTTGAGTTTTGAAAATTTTAAAAGAGCAATTTGGCAGGTATTAAAGAGATGTAGTGAATTAGTGAGGCCATATACAAACATGAATATCGTTCTTTATCACTATATATTCTGAGAACAAAATGGTAACTAGCCTTCAGTGTTAACCAGAAGTCCAGATCTCACACCGAAAGGATCAATGGATAACTGTGCCAATGATTCCCCCATGCTTGCAGGCCATAAAGTCCTGGCCCATTTCTTTGCTTATGATACATTTCTGCTAGCTAAAATCAGGGCTGGCTTACAAACACTTGTTGACAGATTTGAATCTGTTTTGTACGTTATATGGTCTTAAAATTAATGCATCCAAAACCAAGTATATAACTTATTTCAGGGGGTCGAGGGTACCGTAAACTTGGGAAGGGACGTTTTGGAAAGGGTCAAGGAATTAACTATTTAGGGATTCATCTGCCTGTTTCCTGATCATGGGCCCCACAGATTTCTGAAAGCTCACTTTTGTTAACCCATAGAGCTGGGGCTATTCTTAGATTTGCTAAAAGGCACCCTGGTATCGGATTCTTCCAGCAGTGGAGACAGAGAATGCCCAACCAAGGGGTGCTGTATTATATGGCACAGAACTATGGGTCCACTGTCACGCAGGTCAACTGGGAACTAGTGAGAACAACTTCATAAGAGCTCTAACAGTAATGGAGAGAGGCACCCCCTTAGTTCCCTTTACATTGGACCTTGAACTTAAGCCTATATCTGCGTTTGCCACCCTTACGCCGGTACTTTATTGGGTTCCTTTAGAGAGGGCTTTGTTGATATTCTCAGTATAAACAGCTCAAAGAACATCAAGTGGTTGGCCTATGTCAAAAAATAATTGTATGACCTGGGCCTAGGTAATTTTTGGAAAGAGCCCTCCTCTGTCACGCCTACTGTGGTTACTGTTGTCAAATCAAAATATTGGTAGAGAGTTGCTGCTCAGAATGAATTGCCTAGTTCCATCAGCAGCTGAACAAGGCTTTTTCTATTGAATAAGACTGTGCCTAAGGCAGAGAAATTCCTAAATTGTATCCGACTGGTGTGTACACACTCACATTTTTTGCAGAGGTACAGGACTTTGCCGATTGTTGTGTTTACATCAACATGGGATCCTGCACAGTCAGGGTCTACATTGTGTCTGTCATGCATGTTTTTCTTTAAGACCGAGGAACAGTTGCTATTCTTTTGCCCAAAATATTCTAGAGCTAGGTGGATTGTGCCCTTGCGTCATCTTCTGGGAATGACAAATCACACAAATGCTTTCAGAATTTGTAAAAGTGATTCTACAAGTATGAAAGTGCCTTCCCATATGTTACATTATGTTATGATAAATTGATTTATGTATCACACTAATCACCCGAGAGGGTATCCAGGCACTTAAGCAGCTGTGTAGGCGTGAGTTCCCGGAGGTGCTTATGTGAAGAGCCAGGTCTTTAGCTTCTTGCGGAACTCAAGATGTGAGGAGGTGGCTATGATGTATTGAGGCTTGTGGATGTGGGTGGAACCAATAAAGGAAGTGGGTGGAGCCTCTGGAGGAAGTGGGCGGAGCCGTAAACGTGGGTGGGGCCTCCTAAAAAATTTTGAGCACCTGCACCTAATATTTTACAAATTAAGCACTGAGGGCAACACAAGAGAAAAGCAGGCCTTCCAAGTCTGCAGTTCAAAGATAAGTCCTTTAAGCAGTACAGCAGTCCTTCTGAGAGAGATTCAGTTCAAGTTCCAGAAGTGTCTGATTTTAGGGGGTCAGAGACCCAGTACTTATACCCCAAAGTGCCTTTGATGTGGGGGGTGACTTCAAAGCAGCTCTCTGAAGTGCACACTGGGAAACATCCATTACAACGCAGTCATTACATCGCACTGCTTTTACAATGCAGGTGTTACAATGCAACTGCCTTTACATCGCATGCCATTACAACGCATGCCATTACAACGCATGCCATTACAACGCATACCATTACAACGCATACCATTACAACGCATTATAAGGTAAGTAATAGAGATTTTTTACTTTTAGGGTGGGTATGGGTTTTGCGAATAGTAATTTTTACCCCTACACTATCCAACACTTTCCCTACTGTTGCACTCACTGGAGTGGGAATAGTAATTTTTACCCCTACACTATCCAACACTTACCCTACTGTTGCACTCACTGGCTTGGGAATAGTAATTTTTACCCCTACACTATCCAACACTTACCCTATTGTTACCCTAAAAGTATTATACGTTGTAATGGTATGCGTTGTAATGGTATGCATTGTAATGGAATGCGTTGTAATGGTAGTTTTTAAAAATGCGTTGTAATGGCATGCGTTGTAAAATCATGCGATGTACTGGTAGTTGCGATGTAAAACTGCATTGTAAAAGCATGCATTGTAATTGTTTGCGTTGTAACGTCATATATTCGTGCACACTTATCCCTTTCAACCCAGTCTCATCTGCCAGGTTATCTGTGCGGGGTAATCAGTCCACTGCATGGGGACAGAACACAGCCTATTCAAGTGGAATGTTAGCCCCTCCCTTCCATCCTGCCTAGGCAAGGCCATCAGAATGCAGATGTATGTAGATGGGTACTGTACACACCTATCCTTCCTGTGTTGTCGCTGTCTAGAGGGAATGCACAAAGTGTAGCTGTCACCCAGCCCAGACGTGTATTGGAGACAGACTGTCAAACACAGAGCAGTAAGTGCAGAGAAATTCCCAATTACCTTTTTGATATACCCGGTTGTTGAAATTGTTTTTCTTTTCAAAAATCTTTTGAATTATCTTGGGTTATTTTGATGGTTGTCATTAGTTGTCACCGAAACGAAGATATAGTCATTTTGAACAATAATCGTTGAATGAACCCCTTGTAGGCACTTTTACCTTCTTACTTTATTACCCAAGCCCACAAGTGTCGTTTGGGTTGCCCATTACCTTGTCACTTTCTAAAAGTGGCATTTCTAAAACAGTAATGGTAAATCCAACTGTACCAGTGAGAAGGATTTATCATTATCATTCCGAAGATATGAAACATGGAAAAGCCACTTATCTCTAATCAGGGATTACAGCTTAAATGTGTATTAAGGAATTCCCAATGCTAGCCTATGAGAGGTATAAGCCTCACAGTAGTGAAACATGAAATAGGTGGTTTGTCACTACCAGGAAATGCAAAACATAAAGGTACATGTCCTACCTTTTACTTGCACAGCACCCTGCCCTTAGGGCTACCTAGGGCCTACCTTAGGAGTGACTTATATGTAATAAATGGGTAGTTTAAGGCTTGGCAAGTAGTTTTAAATTCTAAGTCGAAGGGGCGGTAAGCTGCACACACAGGCACTGCTATGGCCGGCCTGAAACAAGTTTGAAAGGCTACTTATATGGGTGGCACAATCAGTGCTGCTGGCCCACTAGTAGCATTTGACTTGCAGGCCCTGGTGTTATACTATTTTACAAGGGACATATCAGTACATCAAATATGCCAATCAGGTATACACTAATGTCACCATGTTTCGGGAAGAAGCACATGCACTTTAGCACTGATTAGCAGTGGTTGAGTGCTCAGAGTCCTAAGGCCAACAAAAAGAGTTCAGCAAATAGAGGAGGAGGAAGGCAAAAAGTTTGGGGTGATCCTTCAGAGAGGGCCATTTTCCAACAGGGTTCTTAATTGTCCAGGTTATTTTACTATAAAATATGATACTTCCTAAAATACCTTGTTCTGATGAAGCAACTTATTTAATATTTTTGTCTTTTTGTCACCCAGATGGGTCTCTGAGCCTCCAACCTGTCCATTTAATTTGGTTAATTGGAGCATGGGAAGGGACTCAATAACTTCTGCAGTTTGATTGGGGATTACATATAAATAGGGTTTTGTTCCATCTCACTGAGTCATTTTCCAATGTTGGTCCCTCCTTCTTTCAGCATTCTTTTAGCCACTGCTTCTGAAGCTGTGACACTTATTAAAGTAGGTGTGTTATATTGCCACTGACCAGTTCTGCCTATATGATATTAATAAACAAGTCAATGATTAGGGGCACCTTCCATTTTGACTAAACAGAAACCTTTTTTTAACTCTTCTCAATAACAAGGTTGTTGCCGCTGACACCATGGGCAAAATGTTTGACTTTAGCAACATCCTTACCTTCTGCCAGCCTGGTCTGTCTTTCATTTGAGATCCTGAAATCAATCCTGTTATCATGCACCCAGTGATCCATAGTCTTGATAACCTTATTGTCACCTCTATTTCTCAGGCTACTGCCGGCGCCCTGCCCTCTGTGACTTCCCAGAAAGAAATTCATGCAGATAAGCTCTGTACAAATATGAACTTGTACTCTGTAATAGCGCCCATCTTACTTTCTAACAGTGGCTTATGGTAAGTTCAATAACCTATTTCCCTAGAACAATGAACTCCCTAAAACAACTTATGGGACCAAGTTTATGACCATTTTTTATGACCAACCAATCATCAACCATTGACCAATAACCACATGAGCCACTCTCTTCTATCTAGACTTAGAAACGAAAGTAAAGGCTGCAACTGACTAACACCTGTGACATACTTTTGTGCCCTGAAAAGCTCACCTCATGAAAGCTGCTGAAAGGTCTTCAGACAATGAAATCATGGCGGCAAAAATGGACTCCACGCCCTGTATATCTGGAACAATGCTTTAGAATTACCGCCTGCCTGCGGCATCCGGTTTTCAGTGCTAGGTCTTGTAGCCTGGAGCTAGCCTCTTAATACAGCCAACCTTAAATGAAAAAGAGCATCCCTGATCTTATTTCTGCATCACTGTTAACGATCAAAGCCTTTAGCCACCTTCAAATGTGCAGACAACAGGCTGCGTGTTTATTCTGCAGCGGCACAGTGTGTTGTATCTAGAAAGTGTGACCAGAGCGCGATCTTTTGGTTTGCCATTCACTCTGGAGAATTCTTCTAGACAGGTAATGTTGTTTAATAGAGGCTTTGCCCTTTAATTGCTCTGGTCACTTCCTGGTACATAAATGTCCCACAGTATTAGCCAAGAA